>JAKSZU010000017.1:0-600000 GCA_026018925.1 Tupaia tana
TCCTCATGGCTGAGGTAGGCTATGCTCACTCACTGGCTGCACCAAAGCCCACCCTGCTGGCTCTTAGGGGTGGTGCTGGACAAAGTGACTAGTCAGATGCCACTAAGCTCCCCTACTGACCATAGGCAGTAATGTAGGACCAGGTCACATTATTATAGCCTAAAAACCATCCTGGATTTTTAGTGGGATCAACTGACTTCAGGGTTCACATCTGGAAACTTGTCTGTAATTGTATCAACTCTTAAAACCTAGTGGAGAAGTATGATGGGTGTTCTGAGTATAGTGTCTGATGTTTTTACAGAAATAACTATGAGGTCACATCACAGGACTAAGGAAGTGTCCTCAGAACTCTAGGTGAGTAAAATATGAATTCAAGACACTGCTAAATAAAGTCAAGTGATATTCATTATAAGTACACAGAACTGAATGAAATCATAACTGATTATACACTTAAGGATTTTTGAGTGAATAACTACTTATTCCCTAAGCAATTGTACTTTCGAGATTAGGAGACTCCTTCCTCAGCTCCATCCCCCTAACCCCACCACTTGCAGAGCCATCGTAGAAAACAGCCTTGCCTGTGGTGTGCGCTCAATTTCCCCTCCAGTCCTCTTGGAACCTGGAGCATTCCCATCCGTGCTGTGTCACTTTGACCCAATCTCCACTACTGATGGCGCCACCTGCTGTGCCAACCTCAAACAGGGCAAGTTCCTAAACTTCCTCCAGGTCCACCTTGTATCTGGAGAATTTCAACCTGTACCGTGCCACTTTGACTCTATCTTCACTACCAATGGAGCCACACTGGCATGCTAGCCCTGATTAGGATGTATGCCCTACCTTCTCCCAGGTCCTCCTGGTGACTCAGTCTTCAAGCCTATGGTAAACCATTTTAACATAACCTTGACTGTGACAGAGCTGGGGTGTTATGTCGGCCTTGACAGGGGTATACATCCCAGCCTTTCCCAAGTCTGCATTGAGTACCAGAGATTTCACTTCAACCTGACCACGTTCAGTGACAGCACTGGGGTATCATGACAGTCTTGACTGAGGTGCACACTGTAGCTCCCTCTGGAATGCCTGCAGACTAGGAGTCCTCTAGCCTATACCAGGCTGCTTCAACCTAACCTCTGCTGACAAAGGAGTCAGGATGTAACAACAGACTTGACAAGGGCATGCATCCTATCTACTTCCAGTTCCTTCTTGTGACCCCAATCCTTCCATCCTGCACCAGATGACTATAGTACAACATCTGCCATGATGAAGCACTTGTGTGTAGCCAGCCTTTCACTGAGGACATACACCTCAGCTCCCTGCAAGGTATACCTGAGGATCTGGAGCCTAAAAGCCTTACCCCCTAAATCCTAAACACTAAAACCTAATTCCTAACCCTAAACACAATCATCAAACCTCAAAACATCCATAACCATAACCTTACTACTAAACCAACCATAACTCCAAAACACAATCTCAAACCTTACTTACAATGGGTAAGCACTTTGGATGAGGTGAGTCACCCAATATGAAGCACTGCTCTCTGGATGACACTGAGGAGAAGCTCCTGTCTTTGCAGAGATACCTATGAGGAAGAATTACCAATGAGGGGTTTCATAAGTTGTAAGAGGGTCAACCCACACTGCTGTCTTCAGGAGCAGGGCAGTGTGGAGAGCAGCAAATCTGAAAATATGTGATTGAAACATGTGGCCTGTAGACACATGCAAATATGCACTACTGTAGCAGGGCTAATGAAAAGTATTTACATATGAAAGCAGTATGTGCCTGTTGACAATGGTTGCCTTCCTATGGTTGATACCCAATACCCCATACTGCACAGTATGAGGCTAAAGAAAGTCACATGCGTTTATAAGATTGTCCCCCAAAAAACATCAAAGAAATTATATGTTACCAGTGATTTTCACATCTTCAAACAATTTACATCCAAAAACAGCTGGCTTTGCATTATAATTTCTCCTCCCTTATTTTCTGTGCATTCTACTTCCTTCCTCCCCATTCCTTTTGCACCCTATTTTCCCCTTCCCCTATTTTCTGCCCTTTAAAAGAATAAACCTGAGGGTAATGCAGGTCGCAACATCTCCATCAGAGAAGCTGTGCCCACCCAATCCTCGCTTTTCTATACTTGTGTGTTTGTGTGTTTGTTATTGAATCTATTTCTAATCTGCATCCTTCCCCACTGACAGAAATGTGTTCATGCCGAGCTGGTCCTGGAAAAGCGGCAACCAACATCTGGCCTGAGTACGAGGAAAGAGTCAGGCAAGTCGACACTCCTAGCATCCGGCCAGATATTATTAAGGTAAGGATCCTACAACATAAAGTAAGAGTAAAAGATGAAGACATGCTAGAGTAAAAAAAAAAAATACCAGAGTAAAACAAATACCAAAGTAAAAGAAATACCAGAGTAAAAGAAATACCAGAGTAGAAAAAAGAAATACCAGAGTAACGAAATATCAGTGTAAAATAAGAAAATTAGAAAATAATTTGTGTGTTTGTTATTGTGTCTATTTCTAACCCACAGCCTTTCACACTCAGAGAAATGTGCTCATGCTGAGCTAGACCAGGAAGGGCAGGAAATGATGAACCCTTGGTGTCAAGGCAGTCTTGACTAAGCATGCACCCTAAATTCCCACAGGTCTGCCTCAGGACACACCTGACTAGATTTACCCCAGCCACCCACTACTAAAACCTAACCACCTAACCCCATCATCAAACCTGAAACACCAAGCCCTAACTCCTAAGCCCTAACCATAGCCCTACCACTAACCAAACTCTAACTCCATAACACAACCCCATTACCTACCATATCTGACACCGCACAGGCTATAGCTGAACACTAAATTGGGGGACAGATTGGTATCCCATGCCCAGCAGTGCTTTTTGGTGGGCACTGAGATGCTCCTGTGATAATTGAAGTGCCTAAATGGAGAAATTATGGATTTTGGGTTTCACAAGTAGCATGAGTCATGACTCATATAATACCTTGGCTCTATGGTGTTTTCACAAATAAGAAACTCCTTTCTCAGTCACATCCACCTGATGCTGACACCAAAGGAGACAGGGTGTTACACCAGTCTTGACCAGGATGCACACCACAGCTTCCCCCAGGTCTACCTTGGGACCTGGAGCCTTGCAGCACATGCCATGTCACTTTGACCCAAACTCCACTACTAAAAAAATTCCAATGTATAATATACATGGTCCTCGGAGGGGAAAGATCAACAGTCCTAAACAGAGCTGAAGAAGCTGTTCAACTATAGGCAAGTGTTCAAGCTGGGAGCAGCGACTAAGGCACCCAGAGGTAGGGGCTGTGATGGACCAAGGACTGATCATGCAGCACCATTTCAAGAAGTGGATAGTGCATGTGCCAACATTATGCACAAAAACGTGCAGAAAATTCATCCAGCAGATCCGGCTTTCCCAGAAAGAGGAGGAAGACCTGGAGGTGGAAGCCCCCTCAAAGTCAGCCAGGACTAGTGAACCAGAGCCCAAAGGTTAAAAAAAAAAAATGCAAAAGCCACCCTCCTAGGATGTAGACATGGAGGACCTTGAAGATGAGAGCTAAAAGTATTACTTTTTCCATGAGAAAATTCATAATTAGAGTGGGAAGGACACATCAACTGATGAAGAGGACTTTGGAGAAAGGATTGACATTTGTTACTCTCACCAGATTTATCTTTTAGAATAGCCTCTGGACCTCCCCTAGGGAGTGATGTGAAGAGAGGGAAGAGGCCTAAAAGAAATGTAATACAGGGCCTCTGTAGCAGTCAACTCCATTTCTAATAAAGCCCTAGAGCCCTAGTGAAAAAATTCCAATGTATAGATATTATAGCCAACATCTTCTCTTACCACAATGGAATTAAACTTGAAATTAACTGCAAAAAGAACCCTCAAAAATACACAAACACATGAAAATGAAATACCCTACTCCTGAATGACTGTAAACACTAAAGAAAACAAGGCTGAAATCTAAAGAGTCACTGAAACCAATGCTAGTAAAAACGAATTTTTTATTTTATAGGTTTTTCACATAGAGTATGTGTACTCACTGGAGAGAGATAGGCAGAGCGTTACAGTGAGAAAGCATACCCAATGGGATGGTCACACGACAATTCCTTCTTCTCTTGGAATTTTGGGCACAGCATAGAAAAGCTTGAAATGATACCTGAGATCTCCCTTTAAAGAAGGAATCTTCCTTTGAAGAAGATCTCAGGGCCATAAATGTGAACTGAACTTTAATAAATTCTTATTATATTTAAAATGGTCCAGGCCAAAACAAAAAAAAATGCTCTTAATTATATCCACCCCTGGGTCTAAGTCAAAATACATAATAATCTCCACTGCAAATAACTGAGAATAGAAAAGAGTTGTGGTGTTTTGTATAATGTGAAGGAATATTACTATTTTACTTTTGCTGTATACTGCATTTGCTGGGGCAATTTTTTACAGTTGAAGCAACAGTTCTGCAGCAAAATAAAAAACAAGTAATAAACATTCAATTTCTTTTTTAAAAAAGAGAAATGGTCTATCACAAGCTGCACTAGCACACAGATAGTGCCACCACTTGGAAAAATAGAGGACGGAAGGAGATGGAGATTCAGGTCCTGGGCCGACATGAATACACCAAGTACAGCAGTGTGCACCTGTAATCCCAGGTCATTGGAAGTCTGGGGCAGCTGATTACAACACAGAGAGACCATGTCAAAAATACCTATCTATGTCACATCCTTTCCTTCTCTCTCATCTGTCTCATCTAAAAATAAAGTTTAGCACCAAGTATGGAAACGCACACTGAACAGTGTTAGTTGCAGGCAGAGATCACATGGGAAGCCTGAGTTCAGTGTCTGGTCCATCCTAAAAGGCAAGATGTAGTGTTGTACACCTGTGTACTCAGTTACTCAGGAAGCTGAGGTGAGGGGATCACAACCCAGTGACACCCTGTTTAAAACACTGCACATGACACCAAAACAATGTGTTAAATGGTAAAATTATCTCATGTATATTTAATCACAAACATAAAAAAAAAAAAGCCCTCATTCATGTCACAACACTGGTGAATCATAGAAATTGTCAGAGTGAGCAAGGCGGGACACAAAAGGCTATGCAGTGAGTGACTCTGTTTATGTGGAACATCAGGAACAGGAAGCACTCCAGAGACAGAAAGTGGATCCCTGGTAGCTGTGTATGATGGTTTTGTTTCTTTTCAGGTAACTAAAATGCTCTAAACAAGCTAGATTATTGCAACACTGGTAATGCAGTAAATATAATGGACTGTATAGTTACCAAAAATTTAAAATGGTGAAATTTTTATCCAGGGAGGGAATTTACATAAAATCAGCACTTACACTATTATTTTCTGAATGGAGAATTTGTCCCGAAAAGACTATGGAGCTATGTTACCTCTTCCTGAAACTGTGGCTACTCCACTAACACTTGGAGCCACTGTTCAAGGTCATAGGAGAAACAACGGTTTATTGTAAACCAGTATCTTCCATCCACAGACAGCAAAGTATGTGATGCCTCCAGATGGACCTCGGAAAACTGCCATAGGCTACACGTGCTTTGGTGCCTGATGCCCTTATTTCATTATAGAGGATGTTCAAACACCACAAGCATATTCTGGCCTCTGTGTTTGCCACTGAGGAGACCTCTAGTCACCCCTATACCTGCACAGCACACCCTAAGGACATTGTCTCTACACTGCCTACCATGTGGGCAAAGTGCCTGGGCACATTCCCTGGAGTGTCTACCAGGACAGGGACAGAAAAGCCCAATTCAAACCAGGAGGGGAAGAGCAAGGCTATGTCCTCCCCTCACTCTGACGGTGAACACCACACACACAGACTCATGGCTTCCAGGGCTGAGACCCCCCAGAGAGCTGGTCCTCCAACAGTGCAGCAATGGGGACATGTCCAGTTTTGAATCTCCCATCTGCTACTGCTGCACCCCGCCTGGCTCAAGCTCAGGAGGAAATAGATGGGACATCCTTTCTGTGGATGATTCTTCTCCCCATTCTCCTGCCACCTTTGGCAGGCTTCTGGCTGCTAAAAAGCAGCTCCAGTCATTGAACCATCCAGGAGCCATCACAGCAGCCATTACTTCATTGCAGTCCAGACACAAGTGGCAGCAGAGGAAGGGGCATCAGCTACCACAAAGTTCAGAGCCATTTCCATCCTCCAGAAAAAGCCCCACGACCACCAGCCTCTGCCATCTCTCATTTGTCTTCAGCCACATACTCCCAGGCATGACAGCCTAATACTCCCATACACACTCTCTAAAGAAAAATCTCTCTTAAAAAATGAAAACCAGCTATTCACGTTTTGAAGGTAGTTATTAATATTTTTGTGACAGTTTTGGGCACAGTATATTAAAATAGAACTTATATTGTTATAATATATAACGTGGAGGGCCAGGCCATAAATAACGACAATATATATAGTGGGCTTTTGTAGTGCTTTTATTTTGGAATGTGAAGGGATGAATGAGGGTTTTAATTTTGAATGTTTTAGTGTTTCTGAGACACTTTGCTTGTATTTTATGGTATTTTAATTGGAAATGGAAAAATGGCATTTTATATAAATATATATAAATATATGTGTGTAATATAATATAAATACACATTATGCATACCTCCTTTATTTCAATTATCATTCCTATAGAATATGACAAGATTTGCTATGAATAAAATGTTTTTGATTCCTAATTAAAATTTTATTTATGGAAGCATTTATAATTAGCCTGAAATGCATTCTGAGTTTCTAGACTGTTTCCTTAGACTTTTTTGATGTGCAGCAGCTAACATGTCTGAAGTTACTTAAAGGCTTATGAGTGGGCCCTATGCCATCCCAAGTCTTCGGTATCTTTTGAACATTTCTGTCATAATTATAAAAAGATAATTTAATAAAGAACTTCACTATTCTTCCTGTGGCACAGGTTATGAACAAGTGCAGTTTACCAACAGTATCTAATTTTTCAGCTTTAAAAAATAAAAGATACAAGTTACATGTTTATAACAAGAAAACGTGTGTAATATGTTCATAGCAATGTGGTTGTCACAAGTATCTCATTTACCTTTAAGCACTGTTAACATGTAATGCATGAAGGTGGAAGGGGTGGAACTGTGCACTAAAGTGGGTGCTTTAACTCTAGTGTTTGACAGAGTTGTCGTCTTCTTTCCAGTTTAAATTTTCAACATTTTGGGACCAGCAGATGGTGTAATGGTTACATTACTGGACTCCCATGTGGTCGCGTGTGGTTTGAGTCCCAGACCTTGACACTCATACTGGGTGTGAGCCCAGAATGTGTGTGTGTGCCTAAATGCCAATAGGAGAATGGAGGAGAAGGAATTGCATTGTGGTCATCCTCCCAGGGTGTGGTTTCTCGCTTTCTGTTTTTCTGCTTTTCCCTTTCTGGTGAGCACTTGTTCCTGTAGCAAAAATCCTTCTCTCTTAAAAAAATAAACCTGTTTTCTTTTTTAAAAATTACTTTCATTTTATTCATTTATTTTAATGTGAACAGAGAGAAAGAGAGGAGAAAAGTGAGAAAGCAAGCCACCAGGTCTGGGACTCAAACTGCAGTAGGCCATGTGGGAGTCCAGCACCCCTAACCACCACAGGCCCCTCAACCTGTTTTCTTATAGAATATATAATATATAGTAATAGATTTCATTCCATTAAACAACCTTACTTGGATTGAGCATCTTCAGATACCCTGTGCTGTACGACTAGTCCTGTGTGTAGATATTATGCACTGAGGGGACGCACACACACACACACACACACACACACACAAAAGTATGATGTGACAGGATAATGCCTCATACTAATCAGAAGTTGATTTGTTTTTTGCTTGTTTTTGAAAGATATTTTTTCCGATAGGCACAAGTCCTCACCAGAGAGACAGATAAAAGAAAGAAATAACCCCACAAGGGAGACAACAAAGCTGCAATCCCTTCTTCTACATTCTTCCTCTTGGAATCTTGGAAAGGCATGCACACACACCCAGTGTGAGTCTTAAGCCACCCAGTCCAGGATTTAAAATGTGGTCAACTACATGAGAGTCCAGCAACATAAGCACTATAACATCCACTGTTCCCACAGGCCCATTTGTTATCAACCCTTTATTAGTGTTGTAAACTCCACTGAAAACTGATTTAAAATCTCATTTTTGCCAAAAATAAATTTTAAAAAATGTCTATTCCATTGCTGTCTTCTAAAAATAATTCTCAAATTTTACTTAGATCAATCTCATCCAAATCTCAAAGAAATCTTCTGCTGTGTATGAATATAAACTTCTTAATACAGTATCATTGACAGTGGGTTCCTCTCAAAGAGGTTTTATTAAGCATAAATTAATCTTTAAATATTTAATATTGTCATTGGGTCATGAGAAATTGTCAATCATGACAATTATCTCAAAAACAAGATAAGAAAAGAAATATATTGTGAAAATAGCAATGATAAGAAAATACCAGTACATAGGAAAAAAAAAAAAAAACTATGGAAAAGTAGAAAGAGAGAAAATTTAAGTTAAATAAGAGAAAATTATTACACCCAATTAGAAACCAAGAGAAAATGAATGATATAGTAGTAAAATATACAGTAACAAAAGAGACTCTAAAATAAAAATAGAACAATCAGCATAGAAAAGCTTGAAATGATGATTGAGATCTCCCATTGGAAAATATCACAGGGCCATACATTTTCAAGGCTGAGTGTTAACTGACCTTGAACACTTTTTTTTTAAATTATTTTATTTAACTTTATTTATTATTATCATTATTATTTTCCAGTTTTATCAGAGAGAAAGAGAGAGAGAGAGAGAAAGTGAGAAAGCAAGCCACCAGGTCCGAGACTTGAACCATGGTCAGCCATGTGGGAGTCCAGTGCCTTTAACCACCATGCCACTTGCTGGCCCCAACACTTTTTTTTTAATTAAATGAGTTTATTCTTTTTTTTTAGAGGTTTTTGCTATAGGGAGTGTGCATTCACCAGAGAGACAGAGACAGAGACAGAGAGAAACAGAGAGACAGAAAGTGAGAAATCACCCCACAGGGGGGATGGTCACAACACAATCCATTCTCTTCCATTCTCCTCTGGGGATCTTGGGCACAGACACACACATGCCCAGCGTTAGTTTAAGCCACAGGGTCCAAAACTCAACCACAGACTACTACATGGGAGTTCAGCGACAAAGCCATTAGGCTAACTGCTGTTCCCGAGTTTATTCTTTAAAAAAATATATAAATTATTTAATTTTATTCATTCATTACTTTTAATTTGATGACAGGGAGAGAGAAAAATTGAGAAAGCAAACCACCAGTTCCAATATTAAAACCCTGTCAGCCATGCAGAAGTATCCAGCACCTTAACCATCACACCACCTGCTGGTCCCTGACCTTGAACAAATCCTTATTTTATTTAAACAGATCTAGGTCCAGGAAAAAAAAGTGAGATGATGTCCTCAGTTCATTTTAGAGTGTATCTGAACTAATGTACAATGTCATTGTCTGAAATATGGACATTATTTCCTGTACTATTGACCACACATTGCCAACTGAAATGACTTCCTCAACAAGAGAAAAAATATTGGTAAGTTCCTTTTATTTTTTAAAGGTTTTTTACTATAGGGAATATGGGCTCAGTGCAGAGACAGAGAGACAGGGAGAAGGAAAGTGAGAAATCGCCTCCCCAGTGGAATGGCCACATAAACATCCATTCTCTTCCTGGAATTTTGAGCATTCATGAACACACACCTGGTGAGTTTCAAGCCACTTGATCCAGGATTCAAACAATGGTTGACCTACTGGGAGCTCAGTACCCCACCACCATACCACCTGCTGGCCCTGAAAAAAACTTAAAGTAAAAAAAAATTTTAATAAAGTCTGGTTTGGGCATTGTTTTGGTGAGCCCCAACTTTGGGGTGCCTGCCCATCATGTTTACCTACTCCAAAGAACACACTTGGAGTTCCAGCAAAGAATGACATGAGTTTACTTATTTAATAGAAAAGCTCCACTGACAGCCAGGTGGAGAATGGATCATGCCATCAGCAAATACATGCACAGGTTTTGTATGGCAAGAACAAAGCATGCATAAATCAAGTAAAGACATACATTATTTAGGGGTTTTGATACCAGATCAGCTTTTCAATTAATAGAATCAGCAGGATATAACTGGGTTAGTGTCTGGGGTCTAGTACTTCTAGTATGGCCATATTTGCCATGGGAAAGGAATGAGACATATGTCAGGAACATCCCTGGCTATGGACCAATTCCATGAGATAAGGTAATGGTTGTGAAGGGCTCATGATGTCCAGCTGAATCTGCAGCCATATCTCAGAGAAATAAGGTGAAGAGGAAAGGGGAAGGAGAACTCTGTGTATGGAGTTTACCCTGAGACTTAAATAGTACATTTAAATTAAATGACGTTGCAGGGTTGGATACACGTAGTTTTCAATTTCCCAATACTGTGTCAAATACTTTGGCAGTAAGAAAAAGAAACGGAAACCACAGACATCAGAAAGAACAGATTCCTCTCTGCCCCAGGGCAAACCATGGCTACCTGGAGAGAATCTCCACCTTTCTCCTTTCTGGGAAAGTTCCTCGGAAACAAAACTGAATCTGTGAAAACTATTTGGACAGCTAAAACAGTGAGCAGTCAATGAAGAAATACTTCTGTAAAAGACTCATGCAAAATCTACCTGAGAAAATGAGAGCTTTGGAGCAGGAAACTTTCTCCTCACTTCTCTTCACACTGCCAGGTGTCTCAAAGCTGCACCAAAATTTCTCTGAGGTTGTTACTGAGAAGGGAGCTCTTGCCCTGTGGACAAGGACCAAAAGCAACGTAATTGTGTCTCCCCTCAGGTAATTCTTTTTTAAGAGAGTTTTGTTATAGGGTGCGTGCACTCATCAGAGAGAGAGATAGACAGGGAAACAGAAAGTCTGTTCTCCATTCACCTCTCAGAATTTTGGGCATACAGGCACATGCATCCAACATGAGTTTTAAGCCGCCAAGTCCAGGACTCAAACTCAGTTGACTGTATGGGAGTCCTGCAAGGAAACAATTACATCATCTGCTCGACCCATCCTGAGTTGATTCCTATTTTGTTTTCCGCAGGTGCATGCACTTGCAGGAGAGACATGAAGAGAGAGAACATGAAAAATAACCCTCTATGGGGGGCCATCTCATACCCTCTCTACCGTTCTCCTCTTGGGACTTTGGCCCTACCCTTTGTGACTTTTGAGCCATTGGGCCTGGGGTTTGAACTGCAGTTGGTAAGATGGGAATGCATGCCTTAGCCACTATGCCATCTACTGGTCTCCAAAGCTGATTCTGAGAAGGATGCTAAGGAACTGGCTGTATGCTGCCAAGAAGTGGCCAGGGTTGGGGGACACCAGCACTTCATGTGGTGGAAAAGATAGTTTTCACACCCACTTTTGGGTCATGTGGGGCATCAAGGATACTCCATACTCATTATCCAGCAGTCAACCTAACTTACCCAATACATGAATATGTAAAATTCATTTATCATTTAATGTCATAAATTTGGAGATTCAAACCAAAATAAAGCCCATCATTTCCTGGATTGACTAATTACATAGAGATAGAAAGAAGCAATGTGGATGTTCAACAAACAAAAAGAATTAATTTCCTACATATCAGCAATATAAAAATATAACAAATATAAAATACAGAGAAATTTCTTACTAAATAACAGTGCATGTATAATTGATATGATTCTTGATCTAGTCAGTGGTGTGGTGGTTAAGGTGGCTAAATACAACATGACTGATAATGCAGCTTGAATCTTAGACCTAGCTGCTAAAGAAAGATGCTAGCCTATGTGTGTTTGTGATCAAAATCTCAAGTGAAAAATAAAAAATAAGGGATACAGAATGACCATTCCCCTTGAAAAGGGGTATCTTACTTTCCCTGTCTATTTCTGTCTCACTCTGGAGAGCACATGCACCTTATAGTTAAAAAAAAAAAAAAAAAAGACAACGCAGGGACCAGCAGATGGTACAATGGTTATGTTGCTAGACTCCCACGTAGTTGACTGCGGTTTGATTCCTGGACCCAGTGGCTTAAAGTCATGCTGGATGCATGTGCATGAGTGCCCAAGATCCCAACAGAATGGAGGAGAAGGGATTGTGGCATGGCCATCCACCCTGGGGGGTGATTTCTTGCTTCTCTCTCTGTATTTCTGGCATGTACACACACCCTTTAGCCAAAACCTCTCTCAAAAAAAAAAAAGATATCATGGGACCAGCACTTAGCATAATGGCTATGTCGCTGGACTCCCATGTAGTCGACCACAGTTCGAGTCCCGGACCAGTGGCTTAAATTCACACCGGGCATGTGTGTGTGCGTGCCCAAGATCCTGAGAGGAGAATGGAGGAGAAGGGATTGCAACATGGCCATCCTCCCTGGGGGGGGGGGGGGTGTGATTTCTCGCTTTCTGTCTCTCTGTCTCTCTCTGTCTGGTTGGCGAATGCATGTGCCCTATAGCAAAAAAAAAAAAAAAAAAAAAAAAAATCCAAAAAAAGAAAAAAAAGATATCATTAACAAATAGGAAACAATAGCACTGAAATTAAAAAAGCTCCACGCAAGAGATCTGATAATGAACAAGAAAAAGTAATGAAAGGGAAAAATCCACATAATATATCCTTGCCCACACTAGTGAAACTAAAGCTGGGGGCAGCCTGTGGTCTGAAGGCTAAGGCAGTTCTATTCTATAACTGGAATCATGAAGTTCAAGTCACAAGTATAGCAGAATGAAAACCATGTCAGGTGTGTAAATGGGTATGCCCCACATAATGGCAGGACAGCTAAATAGAAGAAACATGATTTCACCATGGGGGTACATTCTCTCTCCCTCTCTCTCTTTCTATTTCTTTCTTCCTTCCTAAGTGCCATGTTGCACAAAAAAAAGAAAGAAGAAAGAAGAAAGAAGGAAGGAAGGAAGGAAGGAAGGGAGGGAGGGAGGGAGGGAGGGAGGGAGGGAGGGAGGAAAGAAAGAAAGAAAGAAAGAAAGAAAGAAAGAAAGAAAGAAAGAAAGAAAAAGAAAGAAAGAAAGAAAGAAAGAGAAAGAAAGAAAAAGAAAAAAGAAAAAGAAAGAAAGAAAGAAAGAAAGAAAGAGAAAGAAAGAAAAAGAAAAAGAAAGAAAGAAATCACCTTAATTTGTAACATGAAACCTCTATGTCTGTACTGACCAGAGAACAGAGGAAGAATTATAAAAAATAATCCCCTTACCCAGGGGAAATGGCCCTGCAATAATTCCTTCTCTTCTGCTCTGCTCTCAAGATGCTGAGCACGTGACTTTCAGGTCAAGGGTCTGAGACTCAAACCATACAGTTGCCCATGGGGATGCAGAGCCTTAAGCTCCATGCCACCTGCTAGCCCAGCAACATAGATTTCAAAAATGGTGGGTGAAGCCTTGGCACCTCACCTACTGTAAAAGGAGAACAGCTTGCTGCTAAGAAGAACTCCAAGTCCCTGGGCGCTGTGGGCACCCTAGCGGCACTCTAGCAGAGCACTGTAAGGCATAGGAGAAGTGTGTGATATGTCACTATAGCCAGAAGTTTTCCTCCCAGATGCCTGTAAATATCACAGTTAGAAGCTATTGCCAAAAGTCTTTTTCCCAAAGGCCTGTGGGTAATGTAGTTTGATGCTAAGTCCAGAAGTCTTCCTCCCATTGGCCTGTGGGTAATATAGTCTGAAGCTATAACCAGAAGAATTCCTTTTGAGGCCTCTCCAAAACCAACACAGTCTCTCTAAAACCAACACCCAAGTGAAATCAGTGGATCCCATTTGGTCAACCACACAGTTTTAGTCCCGATCCTGATCACCAGAGAAACGCTCTGAGCACGTGTGCGAGCATCCCCAGAATCGATAAGTCAAACAGAACTCACACAAACATACATTCACCAAACCTTGAACCAGTTGAAAGAAATCTGAAGAGGTATAAATACACGCAGAGAAATTCCCCGTGCGAGATAAGGATGCTCATTATCGTTCAAAGACGATCTCTCTAACCCAATCTACAGACTCAGCAGCGTCCCAGTCTAGTTCCCAGCAAAGCTATCAACAGATCGTATCGTGGAGAGGTTTTTGCCTTAGGGTGTGTGTTTGTGTGTGCGTGTGTTTGCTGGGGGTGGCGGGGGAAGAGGGCAAGAGAGAGAGAGAGGCAGATGAGAGGGAAAGTGAGAAAATACCACCCCCCCAGGGGGGAGATGGCCACACTAAAATCCCTTCCCCTCTGTTCTCCTACTGGATCTTGGGCATGCATGCATACTGCCCAGTATGATTTTGAAGCCACCAGGTTTGGGACTCAAACCAAAGCTTGCATGTGGGAGTGGAGCCATGTATCCACTGCTCCACATGCTGGCCTCCAGGCAGGGCTGATCATTTCTTCAAGTTTACTCATTTCTTCCATGAGGCACAGAGACATAGATAGGCAAGCATCTCGGCAACGTCCTCACGCCCTATTCGCCTCCAGCCTCAGCCAGGCCCTCGTCCCAGGCTCACGTGCAGGATGTGCTCAAGAAGTGAACCCAGAACCTCCCCATGTGGGTCAGACGCACCGAAACCATTCTACCGGCAGGTCCCCCTTGGTGCCCACGTTATCCTACCTCCTGAACTTCAGTGCCCCAAACCAGAACATGCCGCATGACCCACAGACCTCCTGGAGGAAGCTTCTGGGTGTCGTGCCAGACTGCACTGCCCCATGGCCTCTGGGAGGAGGAAGGACCTCCAGCATCGTGCCAGATGGCACGACATGGCGACCTGCATCAAGAAATGCTTTCAGACAGAAAGCCAGACTACCCAAAGGCCTCCGGAAGAAAGGCTTCTACACAGAGTCAGGAAGGCACCACCCAGAGATCTCGAGGAGGAAAGCTTCTGGGCAGAGCATTGAGCCATACTTCTCAGAGGTCCTGAGACGTAGGGGAGAATAGACTAGCCAGGCACAGGCATCCCTGCTTACATAATGGGAAGGTCTCTCCAAGGCCCGAGAAAGGGTCTCCAAGACTCTAGCTGAGAAGCTGATGCCTTCAGAGCGCCGATCAACTAGGACGAGCAAGGCCGGTGTGGAACACATGGGACTGGGTGGACTCTGCAGAGACTTTTTCAACTACTTGTCAGACACTCTCGAAATGGTGGCTTTGTCAAAGAAACTAAGTCACGAGATAAATGTGCCAAAGACAGACTCACTCGAGGTGCTAGAGTGGATTGTGGCAAAACGCTTTAGGATCCCATACGTTCCCCTTGCAGCAGTCACATCACTCGGCCTCTGACACCGTGAAGATAATCTAGAAAGAAAAAAAAGCAGAACATGAAAAGAGTCTCTGACAGGCAGGATTCTTCCTAACGCATTCGAACGTCAAGGCAATTGTAAAAGATGTTCGGACGATCTCCTCGGGCATGCTTTGCAGAAAGCAATCCAACCAAAAACACACAGATGTCAGAATCTTCCAGGGGTGAGCCTAGATGTGGTCATTGTTGGAGAGGGGGAGGAAATAGTTTACTTTCACAGAATCACAAGGAATTCTTGGTAACGAAAATCTGGAATTTTCCCAAAATTGAACTCTCAAGGACGGTCCCTATGTGGGAAGGTGGCGTGGAAAAGGGAAGGTGCTGGATTAGCACGTGGTTGCCATCAGCGTCCCAAAACTGGTAGACTGAAAATCACACCAGTGCCTTGGCCCGGGAGCCCCGGATCTCAAGAGGAGAATAGAGAAAACCTGACGGCAGCATGTCCGTCCGCCCGGTGGGTGGGTGGGTGGGGGTGTGTGCTTTCTGACTCTACCCTCGCCATTTCTCCCCAGTGGGGTCGAGCACCCTAAATGGATGAACGAGTAATCGAAACGGTACAGAACTTACAGTGCTGACAGAGGCGGTCACAGAGTGAATGATTAGGAGAAGATCTGTGCCTCATGTGGGGACTAAACTAGGAAATCCTATTACCGACGCGCCTAAGGATAAAACCGAGAAAAGGAGAATCCGAACGGGCTTGCCCGCGTCTCTCTCTCTCTGTCACTCACACACACACACACACACACACGCCCACCGCATCCCAAAATGGTTCCCTGTAATACACGACCATGACCACAGGAGGGAGCTCCAGGACACCCTATGAAAGAGCAATAGGGAAAGGAATGCAGCAGAGGAAGCGAGGGTGGGATCCCGGTTGTGGATGGGGACCGCCTGCAGGGCACTGACAGGGGCACAGTCCTGGCCAGACACCCAACAGAGGGACGATGGCAACAGCTGCAAGAAGGGGAGCGAGCGGGCCGGCCGGCCGCGTTCAACAGACCGAAAGCGGCCCCAGACATATTCCATGGTGTACACACTGCAGGAGTTTTACCTCGTCTGTTTCCCACGCAGTTTCTGCCATGGGATTTGTGCACTAAACAGACACAGTCGCGGGGAGGGCTAGAACGAAAAACTATGCCCTTACCCCGGGAGAAATGGCTTCCTCATGACGACGACTCCTCCTCCTCCTCGTTCTCCTCTTCCTCTGTTCCTCTCTCGGGGAATGCCGAGCACATGCTCTCCAAGCTGGAGGTCTGAGACAGACCACGAGCCTGAACCTCCAAGCAACCGCTGGCCCAGGGCGGCGGATTCTCAAAAGGACAGCCCCTGAGGCCTTAGGGCATCCCCCGCCCACGAGGGACTAAAGCTCGTGCCTCAGAAGAGGGGCCGACAGGTGGTGGGCATGGTGATAAAGGGCACGGGACTCCCGCTTGGGAGAACACGGTCCACACCCGGGACCTGGCGGCTTGCTTTCTCATTAGCTCACTCTCGCTCTCTTGCTCTGTCCCTCTCTGGTCAAATGGAAAGAAATCCATGAAGTTAAATAAGCCCTAGATCATTCTAAAAATCGACCAACCAACAAAACGAGGGCGAGGGGAGGAAAAAGGAACCCCATGTCCCCGGGTACCGTGGGCACTCCCCTGGGGAACTGTAGGAGGGAACACCGAGGCGTCGAGAAAGTTGTATTCCGGCCACACGGCCGGAAGTCTTCCTCTCGGGGGACTGTGGGTAATGGAGTCCAACGGACCACCAGAAGTCCCCCTCCCAGAGAGGCCTGTGGGTGATGTAGTAGGATGCCAGGACCAGAAGTCCCGCCAGCCCCCTCCAAGATCTATGAGTAATGGAGTCTGATGCTGCAACTGGAAGTCGCCTGGCGGCCTGCTATTCCCGGATGCCTTCCACCTAGAGGACTGTGGGAAATGTAGTCCGGCTCTCCACTCCTCACTCTAAGGGCGGGGAAGGAGGGAAGCAGGCCCCGCAATCCCGTCTTGTACTCAGACGCTAGGACCCAAGAACTGCCATATCCCGGAGGCCCGGGATGCAGGGCTGGGTGGGAGGGGACGGTGATGTGGTCCGGCGCTCACCTGGGAGTCGAACGACCACCCAGTGGCCACTGGGCAATGGAGTCTGGCGCCAGGCCCGGAGGCCTTCTTCCCTGAAGCCTCTGGGCTGGCTGTTCCCCTGCCATGCCCTGACCCACCCCACTGCCCCCCCCACCCCCCGCAGGCCTGGCCTCTCTGAGACCTCTGGGAACTCCGGACCAGACCATTACCGAGCGGAGCCCAGCCAGGCCAAGCGGAGCCCCGTCGAGCCATGCCGGGACCCCTGGGGGACCTCTAGGGGGGACCCACACCTGCTGGTCATCCAGAGCCCGGTCACAAAATGAATGATTAGGAGTAGATCTGTGCCTCATGTGTGTACTAAAGTAGGAAATCCTATCACCGATGGGCCTAAGGATAAAATCAAGAAAAGGAGAATCCGAACGGGCTTGCCTGCGTCTCTCTCTATCTCTCTCTCTCTCTCTATCACACACACACACACACACACACACACACGCACACACGCACACACGCACCCGCGTGCACACACACAAATCCACATCTCAAAACGCTCCCCTGCAATACACCACCGTGACAACAGGAGGGAGCTCCCGCACACCCTATGGAAAACGGTCCCCTGCAATACACCACTGTGACCACAAGAGGGAGCTCCAGGACATCCTATGGAAGACGATAGGGAAAGGAGGGCAGCCAGAGCATGGGATCCCATTCATGGATGGGGACCCAAGGCAGGGCACCAAGAGGAGCATGCTCCTGGCCAGACACCCGAGGGACGAGGGCAGCAGCTGAAGGAAGGGGAGCGGGCCAGCCAGCCAGCCAGCCACTGGGCCGGCCACATCCGACTGACCGAATGCCACCCCAGACGTATTCCATGGTGTTCTGCCTGCAGGCATTTTACCTCGCCTGTTTCCCACCCAGTTTCTGCCGTGGGATTTGTGCACTAAACAGACAGAGTTGTGGGGGGTGCTGGAATGAAAAACCATCCCCTTCCCCGGGAGAAATTGCTTTGTCAGGACTCCTCCTCCTCCTCCTCCTTTTCCTCCTCTGTTCCTCTCTCCTCTCTCGGAGATGCAGAGCACATGATCTCCAAGCTGGAGGTCTGAGACAGACCGCATGCCTGAACCTCCAAGTGACCACTGCCCAGGGCAGTGAATTCTCAAAAGGACAGCCCCTGAGGCCTTGGGGCCTCCCCTGCCCACGAGGGACTAAAGCTCGTGGCTCAGAAGAGGGGCTGGCAGGTGGTGGGCGTGGTGGTGAAGGGCACCAGACTCCCTCTTGGGAGAATACGGTCCACACCCGGGACCTGGCGGCTTGCTTTCTCATTGGCTCGCTCTCGCTCTCTTGCTCTGGCCCTCTCTGGTCGAATGGAAAGAAATCCATGAAGTTAATTAAGCCCTAGATCATTCTGAAAAAAATAGCAACAGACAAAACGAGGGCGAGGTGAGGAAAGAGGAACCCCATGTCTCTGGGTACCGTGGGCACTCCCCCGGACACTGTAGGAGGGAACACTGAGGCGACGGGGAACACTGTGTTCCAGCCCCACAGCCGGAAGTCTTCCTCTGGGGGACTGGGTATTGGAGTCCGATGGACTGCTGGAAGTCCCCCTCCCAGAGAGGCCTGTGGGTGATGTAGTAGGCTGCCACGACCGGAAGTCCCGACCGCCCCCGCCGAGATCTATGGGTAGTGGAGTCTGATGCCACAAGTACCCCGCTGGCCCAATATTCCTGGACGCCTTCCGCCTAGAGGACTGTGGGAAATGTAGTCTGGCTCTACCCTGTGGGAGGAATCTCGCAGGTCAGCTGAGATCCAGCATGGCCTCCTGGCCGACAGGGCGATGTGGGAGGTGGCCTGAGGGCCAGCTGGAGTCTAGTGCCCTCTGCTGGCCTTCTCAGAAATTGCACACGCCCTATAGCAAAAACCTCTCCAAAATTAAATAAATAAATAAATAAATATGGGACCAGCAGTTAGTGTAATGGCTAGGTCACTGGACTCTCACGTGTTCGACCGCGGTTCAAGTCCCGGACCCAGTGGCTTAAAACTCACGCCAGATTGCAGTGTGGCCATCCCCTCTGGGGGGATGATTTCTCACTTTCTATCTCTATGTCTCTGTCTGTCTGTTGAGCGCGTGCACCCTATAGTAAAAACATCTCCAAAAATAAAGAAAGAAAGTGAGTAAACTGAGTCATTCATGCTCCTAGTAGTATAGCTGTGGATATCAGAATCCAACTAGGTTTAATGGTATAAGGGAAGTAGCTCATCATCAAGAAATGTATTACACCAGACAGCACGTTACCATGAGGTACAGCATGAGAGCAACGGAATACAGACTCCTATCTTTGTTGAAGAAAAGTAGATACAGTCTAACTTTGGAAATTTTTTTTGAGAATCTTTTTTATTGTTGTCGTTGCTATAGGGCACATGCCCTTACCAGAGAGACAGAGAGACAGAAAGCGAGAAATCCCCCCCCCAGGGGGGATGGCCACGCTGCAACCCCTTCTCCTCCATTCTCCTCTTAGGATCTTGGGCACACACGCACACGCGCCTGGTGTGAGTTTAAGCTGCCAGGTCCAGGACTCAAATGGCGATCGACTACATGGGAGTCCAGTGACATAGCCATTACAATAACTGCTGCTTCCCATGCCAGGCTTCTTTAACCCTACCTCTGTCCCCAAAAGAGCTAGAGTGTGGTGGCCTTGATCTGTGCATGCACACTATCTCCCC
This sequence comes from Tupaia tana, assembly GCA_026018925.1. Classification (NCBI taxonomy): domain Eukaryota; kingdom Metazoa; phylum Chordata; class Mammalia; order Scandentia; family Tupaiidae; genus Tupaia; species Tupaia tana. The sequence goes on from JAKSZU010000017.1 coordinate 20,103, forward strand.
TAAGGTCTACCTCAGGACCCAAAGCCTTCCAGTTCACATAAGGCCACTTCAGTCAGACCTCTGATGCTGAAAGAGTCAGGGTATTACAATGCTGTTGACTGGAGTGTGAAACCCAGCTCCACTCTGGTCTGCCTAATGAGCCAGGTCTTTCCATCCCAAACCAGGTTGCTATGACCTGACCATTGCCAGTAACAGAGCCAGGGAGACCTACCAGATTTCACAGCTCAGTACCAGGCTTCCACTATAGATGTGCTCAGTACCCAATGTAAAATCTCACTTCTAATCCGTAATGCCAACACCAAACCATAATTCCACACATCAAACCCCAACTCCTACTCTTAACTCCTAACTATAAGCATAACACTAACACAACCCTAACCCAAACCCATCCACAACCCTTACCTACTATCTCTGGTAGCCATCAGGCTGCAGCCCAGTACCAGGTTTCCACTATAGATGTGCTCGGCATCCGATGTCCAGTAGTGCCCTCTAGTGCACAGTGAGAATCCCCTGGGTTCGCTGAGGTGCCTACTGGGAGGAATTACAGACACAAAATTTCACCAGCGAGAAGGGGGTCCACCCACATGACATTCATTAGAGATAGGAAGGCAAAGCTCTCTGGTTAGCTGATCCAAAGCTCACCCTGATGGTTATCATGGGTAATACAGGACAAGGTGTGGGATTAGCTGAGGCTGATCTCTGTGGCCAAAGGAGGTTGAAGAAGATAAAATCACACTAACAGAACTTAAAATATCCTCCTGGATGTCCACTGGAATCAATCACCTTTATGGTTAAGATCTGGTGACTTGTATGTAATCAGATCAACTCTTAAGACCGAAGGATGAACTACAATGGGTATTCTGGGTATGGTGTCTGAGGTCATTATGGGAATAACTGGGAAGTCACATTATTGGACTAAAAAAAATCCTCTAAGAATATAACTGAGAAAAAGATGTATTCATGACACTACTAAACAATGTCAAACAACACTGGTGATGATTACATGAAACTGAACAGATTCAAAACTGATGATCAAATCACAAAATTTTGAGTACAACTTTCCTTATTCACTTACATTATGTTCTTGGGATTAAGATGCTCCTTTCTAAGAACCGATGCAGCTGGAGTGTGGCACTGTCTTGACAGACATGTATACTCTAGCTTCCCCTGGTTCCTCCTCATGACTCAAAGCATTCCAAACTATGCCATGCTACTTTGACCCAACATGTGTCAGCAACAGACGTGGTCATGGTGACTTTGACTGGGGCATGCACCACGGCTCCCCCCCAGTTCCACCTCAGGATCCAAAGCCTTGCAGTTAATGCCAGGACACACTAACCTGACAAATGCCACCAAAAGAGACTGAGTATCATGCTGGTCTTGACTAAGGTGTGCATCCTGGCTCACTACAGGTCCTCACCTGAACCCAAAGCCTTCAAACTGACACAGAGCTGCCTCGCCCCTAACAATGCCACCAATGGAGCCAGAAAATCATTTGAGTCATGACTGGGGAACATCCTCTGGCTTCCCCCAGGTCATCCCAGAAATCCCTGAGCCTTCCAGCCACCACCAACTTACCCTGTACTAACCAATTCTGTTAACAAACCCAGGGTGTTATATCAGTCTTGGCTAATGTAAACATCCCCTTCTGCCCGGCTTTCTTTGGGATGTAGCACCTTCTAGCCACTGCCAGGACCCCTTTCCCTAAACAGCACCATTGATGGAGCCAGGATGTCATGTCGGTCTTGACTAGGAGGCATACCCAGTCTTCCCCAGGCCCTCCCTGGGACCCACACACTGCCAGGGCCACTATCCTGACCAGTGCCACTGACAAAGGTGGGGTGTCATGCCAATCTTGGCCTGGGCACATACCTTGGCTTTCCTCAAGTTCTTCCATGAGACCCAAGGCCTACATCTGCTGCCGAGCAGACACACCCTGACTACACCACCATGCTGGCTTTGACCAGGTTATATACTGCAAAGCCCCAAATACACCTCTGGACTAGAGTCTTCCCCATGCCAGGCTGCTTTGATTCAATCCTTGCCACTAACAAGTCAGGGTACACCCAAGCTCCCCCAAGCTCTTCCCCAAAACACAGAACCCACAGCCTTAACCCTTAATCTCCGAATACTAAACATGATCTAAAACGCATCACAAAACCTTAATAAAGAATCCATATCTCCAAACCCCGAACCCTAGCCTTATGACTAACCTAACCATAGCTCCATAATACAACTCCAACCCTTACCTACCACATTCAGCAGCCCAGACTGTGGTTCAGCTTTCTATCCTCCATAAAGAATTAAAAGGTCCATCTGCATTTCACTATGAAAAGTTAAAGGACAGAAAGCCTAAAATGACCTACGTGCTCAGGCAAATCAATGGCGTAATGGTAAAAGTGGATACTTCCCACATAGCCTACTGTGTGATTCAAGTCCCAGAGGGCTTGAAAAACACATGAGTACATGTATATGCAAAATCCTAAGAGGTAAAATGAGGGTAAAGACTTGTGGAGTGGCGATCTCCCAGAGGAATGCTTTCTCACTTTCTCTCTCCATTCATCTTTCACTCTGTCTTTCCAGAAAATGCAAGCAACTTATAACAATTTTTTAATTAATAAGTGATCAATATATGTTTACTTTTAATTCTTACACTTATGTAAATAATCAGACAAAATCTATTGAAACTAAATCTATTTTCTAGACAATACATGTATTATCCTGAATAAAAAGTGAGAGTGACTATAGACATAAATCATATATGTCAATGAAAAAGCATAATGTAACTGCTATGTTTGAATATCCCTGGCAAAAACTCATGTAAAAATTTAAATACTACTTATGATATTAAGAAATAAGGCCTTAAGAGTTGGTTGGGGGGGATCAGCACATGGTGTGGTGGTTAAAGAGCTGGACTCTCACATGGCCAACCATGGTTTGAGTCCAGGACCTGGTAGCTTAAAAGTCAGACTGGCCATGTGTGTGTCCATGCCCAAAATCTCAGAATGAGAATGGAAGTTAGCTATTGTGGCATAGCTAACTGCCTGAGGGTGATTTATCACTTTCTCTGTCTCTCTCCAGCAAGCACATGTGCCCTATGGCGAAAAACTGAAGGAAAAAAAGAAGTGGCTAGGTCATGGAGTACCATCCTCCTAAGTGTATTTAAGTCATTATCAGAGGAGTAGGTTAGTTATCCTGAGAACAGGATGTTGTAAAAAAGTAGGTTAAGCCCCTCTAACTTGTTTTCAATGATAGAAGGTTTTCAATGAGTGTAGTTTACCAACAGTAGCAAATATTTCAGCTTTAAAAAATTGAAAGTAGGATATAAGTTACATGTTTAGTACAAGAAAATTTGTGCAATACGTTCATAGCAATTTGGTTGTCACAAGTATCTCATTTACCTTTAAGTATTGTTAACATGCCATGCACGAAGGAGGAAGGGGTGGAACTGTGCACTAAAGTGGGTGCTATTAACTAGTGTTTGGCAGAGTTGTCATCTACTTCGCAGTTTAAAATATCAATCTTTTGGGATCAGCAGATGGTGTAATGGTTACATTACTGGACTGCCGTGTGGCTGAGTGTGGTTTGAGTCCCAGACCTGGTCACTTGAAACTCATGCTGGGTGTGAGCCCAGAATTTGTGTGTGCCCAAATGCCAATAGGAGGATGGAGGAGAACAGACTGCAGTGTGGTCATCCTCCCAGGGTGTGATTTCTCACTTTGTTTTTCTTCCTCTCCCTGTCTCTCTAGTGAGCACTTGTGCCCTGTAACAAAAATCTTTCTCTCTTTTAAAAAAAAAATTCAACCTGTTTTCTCTTTTTAGACTTATTTAACTTTATTTATTTATTTATTTATTTATTTATTTTAATTTGAACAGAGAGGAACAGAGAAAGAGAGAGAAGAGGAAAGTGAGAAAGCAAGCCACCCAGTCTGGGACTCAAACTGCAGTGGGCCAAGTGGGAGTCCAACACCCTTAATCACCACAGGCCCCTAGACTTATTTTCTTGTAGAATATATAATATATACTAAAAAATTTCATTCCGTTAAACAGCCTTACTCAGATTCAGCATCTTCAGATTCCCTGTGCTGTGCAACTGGTCCTGTGTGTAGATATTAAGCAATGAGGACACACACACAAACACAAAGATAAAAAAGTATGATGTGACAAGATAATGCCTCATACCAATCAGAAGTTCATTTGGTTCTCTTGTTGGGTTTTGAGAGATAGTTTTTGCTATAAGGCACAAGTGCTCACCAGAGTGACAGAGACAGAAAGCAAGAAATCACCCCCAGAAGGGAGATATCCAAGCTGCAATCCCTTCTCCTCCATTCTTCCTGTTGGGATCTTGGACAGGCACACACACAACACCCAGCATGAGTCTTAAGCCACAGGGTCCAGGATTTAAAATGTGGTCAAGTACATGAGAATCCACTACACCATCTGCTGGTACCAAGGGTTCATTTGTTAAAAACCCTTTATTAGTGTTAGAATCTCCACTGAAGACTGATTTAAAGTCTCATTCTTGCCAAAAATAAATTTAAAAATAAAAAATATTTCTATTCCATTTCTGTCTTCTAAAACCAGTTCTCAAATTTTACTTAGAAAACTCTCATCCAAATCTCAAAGAGATTTTCAGCTGTGTGTGAATATAAACTTTTTAATACAGTACCATTGACAGTGGGTTACTTTCAAAGAGGTCTTATTAAGCATAAATTAATTTTAAAATGTTTAAGATTGTCCTTGGGTCTTGAGAAATTGTCAGTTATGACAATTCTCTCAAAAACGAGATGAGCTAAAAAATATATTATGAAAAATAATACAAGTATATAAGATTAAGAAAACTGTGGAAAAGTAGAAAGACAGGAATATTAAGTTAAATGAGAGAAAATTATTACACTTGATTAGAAAACTAGAGAAAATGGGTGATTTACTAGTGAGATATACAGTAACAAAATTAGACTCTAAAATAAAAATAGAACAATCAGGGGACCAGCAGGTGGCATGGTGGTTAAGGTGCTAGACACTCCCACGTGGCTGACCATGGTTCATGTGGTTCATGTCCCAGACCTGGTGGCTTGCTCTCTCTCTCTCTCTCTCTCTCTCTCTGCCTCAAATGAAAAATAAATGAATGAATAAATAAAATGGAATAAATAATTTTAAAAAAAGAACAATCAGCACAGCAAAGCTTGAAATGATGCTTGAGGTCTCACATTGGATAATACCCCAGGGCCATACATTTTCTAGGCTGAGCATTAACTGACCTGGAACAAATTCTTTTTATTAAATGCATTGATTCTTTTTAAAAAGAATTATTTTATTTAATTTTATTCATTCATTTATTTTAATTTGATGAGAGAGAGAGAGAAAGTGAGAAAGGAAACCACCAAGTCCAGGACTCAAACCATGGTCGGCCATGAAGAAATGTCTAGCACCTTAACCACCACACCACCACCTGCTGGTCCCTGACCTTGAACAAATTCTGATTTTATTTAAAATTATCTAGGTCTAAAAAAAAAAGTAAGATGATTCATTTTAGAGTGTATCTGAGTGCATGTAGAATATCTGTGTGCATGTAGAATGTCTGTGTCTGAAATATGGACATTGTTTCCTGTACCACTGACCACACACTATCAACTAACATGATTCCCTGAAGAGATAAAATATTGGTAAGCTTATTTTATTTTTAAAAGATTTTTGCGGGGCCGGCAAGTGGCGTGGTGGTTAAAGGGCCTGGACTCCCACATGGCTGACCACGGTTCAAGTCTCGGACCTGGTGGCTTGCTTTCTCACTTCCTCTCTCTCTCTCTCTGTCTCTCTCTGATCAAACTGAAAAATAATAATGATATAATAATAAATAAAGTTAAATAAAAAAATAATTCTAAAAAAAAAAAAAAGATTTTTGCTGGGTATCAGCAGGTGGCGTAGTGTTTAAAGTGCTGGATACTCCCACTTAGCCACCATGGTTTGCGTCTGGATCTGGTGGCTTGCTTTCTCACTTTCTCTATCTCTCTCTGTGTGTCTCTCTCCGGTCAAATTAAAAGAAATTAATTAATAAATAAAATTAAATAAAAATTCTTTAAGAAATCAAAAAGGATTTTTGCTATAGGACACACGGGCTCAAAGTGAGAAAGTGAGAAATCACCTCCCCAGGGTGATGGCCACACCAACATCCATTCTCTTCCTAGGATTTTTGGCATTTACACATGCACACCTGGTGAGTTTCAAGCCACTTGATCCAGGACTAGAGCAATGGTTGACCTAGTTGGAGACCAGTATCTTAACCACCATGCCACCCACTGGCCCATGGTAAGCTTAAAGTAAAAAAATAAATTTTTAATGAGGTCTGCTTTGGACATTGTTTTGGTGAGCCCCAACTTTGGGGGTGCCTGCCCATCATGTTTAACGATTCCAAAGAACACACTTGGAGGTCCAGCAAAGAAAGACATGAGTTTTCTTATTTAATAGAGAAGCTCCACTGACAGCCGGGTGGAGAATGGCTCATGCCATCAGCAAATACACACACATATCTGGTTTTATATGCCAAGAACAAAACATGCATAAATCATGTAAATACATACACTATTTAATGGTTTTGATACAAGATCAGCTTTTCAAATAATAGCATCAGCAAGTTATGTCCGGATTAGTGTCTGGGGTCTACTATCTCTAGTCTGGCCATGTTTGCCATGGGAAAGGAATGAGACATAAGTCAGGAACATCCCTGGCTATGAGCCGATTCCATGAGATAAGGGAACGGTTGTGAGGGGCTCATGATGTCCAGCTAAATCTGCACCCAGATCTCAGAGGAATAAGATGGAGAGGCGGGGGGAAGGAGAGTTAATTGTATGGAATTTACCATCAGACTTAAATGGTACATTTAAATTAAATGGTGTTGCAGGTTTTGATACGCCCAGTTTTCAATTTTCCAATACTGTGTCAATTGCTGTGGCTGTAAGAAAAATGAACAGAAAACAAGAACAGCAGAAAGAATAACACAAATTATCCTACGCCCCAGGGTAACCCATGGCTACCTAAGCATAATCTCCACCTTTTCCCTTTCTGGGTAGAGTTCCTCAGAAACAAACCTGAATCTGTGAAAACTATTTGTACAATTACAACACTGAGCAGTCAATGAATAAATACTTCTGTAAGTGTCATGCAAAATCTACCTGAGAAACTGAAAGCCATGGAGCTTGGCAGCAGGAAACTGTCTCCTCACATCCTCACACTGCCAGGTGTCTGAAAGCTGCAACAACATTTCTCTGGGGTTGTTACTGAGAAGGGAGCTCTTGCCCTGTGGACAAGGACCAAAAGCATCCTGAAGTACTAGTGTCTCCCCAGAGGTAATTATTTTTTTAAAAGAGAGATTTTTGCTATAGGGTGTGTGCACTCAGAGACACAGAGAAAGACAGGGAGAAAAAAAGCAAGAAATCACCCCCTGTGGGGAGGGATGGCCACACCAAAGTACCTTCTCCATTCTCCTCTCAGATTTTTGGGCACACAGGCATATGCACCTGCCATGAGTTTTAAGCCACCAAGTCCAGGACTCAAACCATGGTCGACTGTATGAGAGTCCAGCAATGAAACAATTACACCATCTGCTAGTCCCATCCCTAGAGTTAATTCCTTTTCTTTTTTTTTTTTTTCTTGTTTTTGCCATAGGGTGCATGCACTTGCAGGAGAGACACGAAGAGAGGGAACATGAGAAATCATCCTCCAGGGGTCATGCCACGTTCCCTGTCTATCATTCTCCTCTTGGGATTTTGGATCTACCTTGTGTGACTTTTGAGCCTTTGGGTCTGGAGCTTGAACTGCAGTTGGCAAGATGGGAGTCCTCCAAAGGAGATTCTGAGAAGGATGCTAAGAGGCTCGCTATATGCTGCCAAGAAGTGGCTGAGGTTGGAGCTAAGAGGCTCGCTATATGCTGCCAAGAAGTGGCTGGGGTTGGAGGACACCAGCATTTCGTGTGGTGGAAAAGGAATTTTTCACACCTCCTGTTGGCCACGTCGGGCAGCCAGGATACTACATGCTCACTATCCAGCTGTCACCCTAACTCACCCAACACATGAATCTGTAAAATTCATTTATCATCATTTAATGCCATAAATTTGTAGATTCAAACCAAAATAAAGTCCATCATCTCCTGAATTGACTAGATAAGAGATAATAAGAAGCAATGTGAATGTTCAAAAAACAAATAGAACTGATTTCCTACATATCAGCAATATAAAAATTATATATATATACATACATATGCAGAGAAATTCTTTACTCAAGAGCAGTACATTTATGGGTCCAGGAGTTAGTGTAATGGCTACGTCACTGGACTCCCATGTAGTTGACCGCAGTTCAAGTCCTAGACCCGGCAGCTTAAACTCATGCCAGGAGCATGTGTGTGCGTGCCCAATATCCCGAGAAGGGGAATGGAGGAGAAGGGATTGTGATGTGGTCATCCCCCCTGGGGGGTGATTTCTCACTTTCTGTCTCTCTGTCTCTCTCTGTCTTTCTGGTGAATACACGGGCCCTATAGCAAAAAACGTCTCCAAAAAAAGGAAAAAAAAAGAGCAATACATTTATAATTGTTATGATTCTTGGTCTACTCAGTGGTGTGGTGGTTAATGTGGCTGAATACAACAGGACTTATTATGCAGTTGGAATCTTGGACCTAGCTGCTTGAGAAAGATGCTAGCCCATGTGTGTTTATGCTCAAAATCCCAAGAGAAGAATAAAAGACAAGGGATTACAGAATGGCCATTCCCCTTGAAGGGAGATGAATTATTTTCCCTGTCTATTTCTGTCTCACTCTGTTGAGTACATGCACCCTATAGTAAAAATAAATAAATAAATAAATAAATAAATAAATAAAAGGAAATGCAGGGACCAGCAGATGGTATAATGGTTATGTTGCTGGATTCAGGGTCCATTTTTTAGAGTTTTTTTCCACAGGGCACATGTGCTCACTAGAGAGAAAGAAACAGAGACATTGAAAGGGAAAATGAGAAATCACCCCCTAGAGATGATAGACATGCTACAATCCCTTCTGCTCCATCCTCCTCCTGGTATCTTGGGCAGGCACACACACAGACAGGGCCCAAGGACAATTTTCAAGCTACCAGGTCCAGGACTCAAACTATGGTCAGTCACTTGAGGGTCCAGTAACATAACCGCTATGCCACCTGCTGGCCACCAGGGCCCATTTTTTGTTAGAGTTTATTTATATATATCTTTCATGAGCAACAAAGACACACAGAAAGACAAAAAGATAGGTGTCCCCAACAAGGTCCTCACACCCTACCCACTATCCACCTCCAGCTTCAGCCAGGCCCAGGTCATGGGCACACATGCTGAATGTGCTCAGGAAGGTCTCCTGGTATGGACCAGAAACACCCCACACGGGTCAGACACACAGAAGCCATTATACCTACAGGTCCCCTGGGTGCCCATTTTATCCTACCTAGTAAACTTAGTACTCACAAACCTGAATATTCTGCAGTATCTAGAGTCCTCCAGGAGGAAAGCTTCTGGGATAAGCCTTGGAGGCTGCTGGACCCAGGAACAACATAAAGTGTGCCATGGGTAGTCATTCAGCACAGGATGTGGGGTGTCGATAGCACCACACCTGGTCCCAATGAACAATTTGGGGACCTGAGATATCAGTGAGAGGCTCTCAGGGCCTGGTCACACCCCTGGCCCAGTAGTGTCTGCCAAATGGCCAGAGCTGACTGTGGGGATTAGAATCTTTGTCAAAGCAGGCACCCACCCATCTGGACTACCAAGTGAGCTCCATGCACACAGCTGGTGTGGGTCATCAACTTTCTCCCTAAAACAGCACAGTGGGAAATCAGGTGGCAGCTGGGGGTCCATGCACAGTGGAAAGGGATCCAGTATCCTGACTTGGGAGGCCATCTGTCATGCCAGCAGAGGGTGCATGTGAGCCCAACATCCCTGGAGGAGACTAGAGAAGTGAGTACAGCATGTCCATTTCCCACTGGAGAGGTATGATTTCTCACTTTCCCCCTCACCTTCTCTCTGGTGAGCATGAGCACCTTGAATAAATAAATATATAACTGAAGAAATCCAGGATTTATGATGCAAATAGAGCTGATCACAAAGTGAATCATTAAAAAGAATATCTGTGCCCTACGCACATACTACAATACAAAATTAAATCATTCTTGCTCCTTGGAATAGAACCAAGAATATCAGAATCCAAACAGGCTTGCCCGTATAATGGTAGTGACACACAAGCTCATCGCATTCCTAAATGTTCCCATAGAATACACCATCATGGCCCCAGGAGGGAGCCCCATGAAACCCTTTTGAAGAAAAAAAGAAAAGTGAAAAGTGTCTGGTGTGGGATATTGTTAACAAATAAGAGATGATGGCACTGAAATAAAAATGCTCCTTGCTAGAGATCTGATAGCAGACAACTAAAACAAGTGCAGAAAGGGAGAAAAGCCATATAGCCTTGCTCACAACAGGTGAAACTGAGGCTGGGGGCTGCCGGTAACTGATGGCTAAGGCAGCTCTATGCCATAAGATCAACTGAACAATTCCAGTCGTAGATTCCAACTCTTGAGAAACATGCTAGGTATAAGAATGGGCATCCCCAAAGTCATGAAAGAGCTGCTACATGGAGGAGCCAAGATTTCTCCAAGGGGTACTTTCTCTCTCTCTTGCTCTCGCTCTCTCGCTCTTGTTTCTCTCCCCCTCTCTATGTGCTATGTGGCAAAACAAACCAACCCAGTCTGTTCAACTCAAACTTCATTTGCTGCATCAAACCTCTGCATCCACACGTTCAAATGTGGTGACCATTTAAAATATGATCCCAAAACACTCCTTTCTCTTTGTGAGCTCAACAGGCATGAGGCAGTCTGATCTCTGTTCTAAAATCCACCTAATGAACACACCAAGAGCGGTCCACTGAGCATCACAATAAAATGCAACCTAAAAGGCACTGCTGACCCAAAATAAGACTAAATGAATACTAATTTGGAGAAATAAAATCTCTAAAGAAAGATCCCACAATACTGAAAACAAAAGTATTCAGTGCTTTTGACACAGTATTTTGAACAAACTGGAAATAGAACTTGAGTCTCCAGAAAGAAATAGCTGCAATATATGAAGCAGCACATGAACTGCAAGGCCCATCCCCTGGCTTCCAACGAAGGAAAGTACATTTTGGATGATTGTAAGACATATGTAAACCACATATGTATGCTTTCAAAATCTGAGCAAAGAAAAAAGAACGAAACCAGACAGGTATGAATCATCAGACCAAAGTTTCAGCTACTGTGGTCATAAAAATATTAAGATGACAGTCACGATCGTTTCTCCAAAGAGATGGAGACTAACATGCCTTACAATTGTCTGCTCAACTACTGGAAATGTATTTCTTTTTAACAATTACTTCCTTAGTTTTACTTATTATTATGGTGATTTATTATTCTTTAATAGTTACTTTATTTATTTTTCTTTCATTTTACCACAAAAGGGACAGAATAAGTTAGAGAGATAGATGGAAAACAAGAAGGCAAGCTGCCAGGTTTGGGACTTGAACTGTAGTCAGCCATATGGGAATCCAACGACCCTAACCAACATGCCACTTGCTACCCCAATTATGGTGATTATTTAATTTGATCTATGAGAGGCAGAGAGAGAGAGAGAGAAAGTGAGTGAGCAAGCTGCTTGCTTGCAATTTTTTTTGACTTGGGACTCAAAGCCCGGGCGGTCACATGGAAGTCTAACACCTTAGCCACCAAGCTACCTGCTGGGTCCCAGAAAACCTATTTCAAGGGACTGTATCTGAACTTACAGAAATCAGCCACTGACTTTGCTCCTAAATATTTCAAGGATTTACATCCCACAGTTATGTCATCTTTCCTTTGTGTGTGTGTGTGTGTTAGCCATAGGATTGGTGCACTCACCAGAGACACAAAAGTAGGGAGAAGTGGAATAAAAAAAAATCCCTTTACGGGGTGGGAGAGTGGGTGAGCGAGGGATATAAGGGGAGGTGGGGGGTGGGGGATGACCCAACTTCAATGCCTCCCCCTCCTTCCTGCTCTCAGGATGTTGAGTGGGAGTTTTCAAGCCAAGGGTCTGACTCAAACTGTGCGGTTGGCCATGGAAGATGCGGAGCCTTAACCTCTACGCCAACTGATAAACAACGAGGATTTTCAAAAGGGTAAGTGAGGCCTTGGCGACTCACCTACTGTCAAAGGAGAAAATTCTCCGGCTCTGAACTGAAACGACATATCCCCTGGGTGCTGTGGGCAGTCAAGGGGCACTCTCTAACAGCGTACACCAAGGTGTTGGGGAAGGTGTGTTACTGTGCTATACCAGAAAGTCTTCTTCCACAAGGACCTATGGGCATCGTAGTCTTGTACACTGCCGGAAGTCTCGGTCCCAGAGGCCTCTGGGTGATATAGTCTTGCTCCCAGTTTTTGGGTAATGTAGTCTGACAGTACAGCCAGAAGTCTTACTCCCGGAGGTCTGTGGGCAATATCACTACAGACCACATGTCCTCCCAGGAGGCCCTAGGATAATGTACTCCTAATATATGGCCAAAAGCCTTCCTCCAGAGGTCTATGTCATATAACTGAAGCTCCTACCAGAAGCCTTTCCCCGCGAAACATGTGGGCGAGGTAGTCCGGTGCTTGTACTGGGCGTGTACCTCCTGGTGTCCTCTGGGTAACTTAGTCTGACACTAGGACTGGAAGTCTTCCCAGAAACTGTGGATATGTGTTCTGCCATCCCTGAACTCAGTCTTCCTCCTCGAGACCTGTGGGTTTTAAGCCACCAGGTCCGGGATGTGAACCACGGTCGATTATGTGGTAGTCCACCAACATAGCCATGACGCTAACTGCTGGTCCCAGAAGCAGAAGATATTAAGGATATGATGTGAAAATAATGTCTTTCTTGATCCCTCAAAGGAAACAGTGACAATCAGAAACTTTTTTTTTAAAGAGGTTTTTGCAATAGGGTGCATGTCCTCGCCAGACAGACAGAGACAGACAGAGAGACACAAAGCGAGAAATCACCCCCCAGAGGGGATAGCCACGCCACAATCCCTCCTTCTCCGTTCTCTCGGGATCTTGGGCACACATACACACGCACCCGGCGTGAGTTTTAAGCCACCGGGTCTGAGACACGAACCGCGGTCAACTACGTGGGAGTCCAGCAACATAGCCATTACGCTAACTGCTGGTACCGACAATCAGAAACTTTTGAGGAGAAAAAGAAAAGAAATAAATATCCTGCAAACACCAAACATAAAATGATGCAAGATTTTGAGCCAACGGTGGGGGTGTAAGAAAATGGACTATGTTTTAGTGTCCCTGTGAGCACCAGGTGGATCAAGACTTTGGAGCAAAAAAAGGGAATGCCAGCCCTACCACAAAATGTGGCTATTCCATGAATAATGTTTAATTAATCATAATGTGAATGCTGTTTATGGCTTTCATCTTTTAAGGTGATATTTAATTATGGTTACAAAATAAACTGCATATGCTATCAAAAATAAATAATAAATAAATAAATAAATAAAAAGGCGCCAGCAGGTGGCGTGGTTAAGGTGCTGGATTCCAATGCAGCTGACAATGGTTTGAGTCCTGGGCCCACCAGCTTGAAACTCACGCCCAGCATGGGTGCATGCATGTCGAAAATCCCAAGAGGCTGGAAGAGAAAGGATTACTAAGAGGCCACTGTCCCGGGGGTGACATCTCACATAGCGACATAGACATTACGACATCTGCTGGTCCAAAAATCTTTTTAAAAAATAATATAAATCTACTTTCCAAATTTGAAAATAACAGCAAAACAACTGGGTACGTATGAACCACCAGGTTAAAGTTGCAATTGCTATGGTCAAAGCCATAAAAAGTTAAGATTATAGTCAGGCTAGTTTCAACTTTGACATGGAGATTGTTGGGGGATGGTAAAAAGGCCATGCTTCCAGAACACCTTGGATTTATGAACTCTGAATGAATAACTGCAGAGAAGATGGTGAGAACACCTGCCCTCATGCGTCCTGCTAGAGAAGGACAGGTGGCACGGGACGGGTGAGTGATCTGATGAGCGTGGTCTCCAAATCACGGTGCCACGGACCACCTCTGGCATCATTCAGCCAGACTCGCCTGTGAAAATTAAAGCCACCCTGCCCCAGGAATTACCATTACCTTTTACTCTTACCTGTCTAATCCTCCAAGAAGCAACTTTCCTTCCTCTTTGACACAATAAATATGGAGGAATGGGCTTAGTTGGCACATCCCTGGTGCGGCCGCTCCTGCCCCTACTCACAGTCCCTCCAGACCAAGATCTGTGTCTCAAGTAGCACTTCACGCATGCTTCAGGGGACTCTGCTGGACAGAAGAGTCACAGTTAATGGTCTTCAAAGTTTCTCTCTTTAATAGGAGAAAATGTATTTTGAGGAAATATGTCAGATTTACAAAAAGCAGCCACTGAATTTACTTTACACAGCCTAATGAGTTACACCCTGTAGACATTTCATCTTAAATGTCTTTAGGCATCCTGAAATACCAATAGTTGGCATTTTTTAAAATCACAGTTCTGGGACCAGCAGATAGCACAGCAGTTACATCACTGGACTCACTACGACCAGCTCTGGTTCAAGTCCTGGAGCCAGTGGGTTGAGAATCACGCCGGGGACTGTGCGGGCATGCCAATGATGCAGGGAGAAGAATGGAGCAGGGACTGTGGCTTGGTCATCACCCCTGGGGGTAGATTTCTCACTTTCCCTCAAAGTGTCTCTGTATCTGTCCCTCTCTTTAGTGAGCAAAAACCTCAAAAAAATCACAGTTCCATCTTTTAAAACTAGTTCTTAAATTTTGCTTAAAGCAACCTCATCCAAATTTGAAAGTGATCTTGGCTGTGTGTCTGCAAACATAACCTTTTTCCTTTTTTGCTATAGGGCACATGCAATCACCACAGAGAAGGGGGTAGTGAGAAATCTCACCTGGGAGTGGCTACACTGAGAAGGGGATAGTGAGGAATCTCACCCAGAGAGTGGCTACACTGAAATCCCCTCTCCTACATTCTCCTCCTAATTCTCCTTTTGGGAGTTTAAGCATGCACACATGCACACATGACTAACATGTTTTTCAAGCTGCCAGGTCCACGACTCAATCATGCTAATGGCTATGTGGAAGCAGCCCCTAAACTACCGCGCCACCAGCTGGCCCAATATAATGTTTTTTTTTTGGAGAGGTTTTCGCTATAGGGCGCGAGCTCTCATGAGACAGAGAGACAGAAAGCGAGAAATCACCCCCCAGGGGGGATGGCCACGCCGCTATCCCTTCTCCTCCATTCTCCTCTCGGGATCATAGGCACACGCGCACACGCACCCAGAGTGAGTTTAAGCCACCGGGTCCGGGACTCGAACCACAGTCGACTACGTGGGAGTCCAGGAACATGGCCATTACACTAACTGCTGGTCCCGGCACAATATAATCTTTATAAAACATTTGAGAGTGGGGTTGTCTCTAAAGAAGGCTTGGTAAGCAGAAATTATTTTTTTATTATTTATTCTTAATTTTATTTATTTGTACATTTTTATTTTAATTTGACCAGAGAGAAAGAGGGAAGGTGAGAAAGCAAGCCACCAGATCCGGGACTCGAACCGCAGCCGAGCATGTGGGAGTGTCCAGCACCTTAACCACCACACCACCTGCGGGTCCTAGCAGAAATTAATTTTTTAAATTTAAGATCATTGATTCATGAGAAATTCTCAAGGAGGGCATTTCTCTCCATCAAAACAAAGATAAGAATTATATTAAAATATCAGTGGAGGTGCCGGCAGGTGGCATAGTGGTTGAGGGCGCTGGACTCCCACATGGCGGACAATGGTTCAAGTCCCAGACCTGGTGGTGTGCTTTCTTGCTCTCTCTTTCTCTGCCCCTCTCTGGTCAAATTAGAATAAATAAATAAATACAGCTAAATAAAATGATTCTTTAAGTATATATTATCAGTGCAAACATGCCAGAAGTACATAGGATTAAAAATGCTGTGGAAAATTAAGTTAATAAGAGAAATCTATTGCACCCACCTAGAAGCCGAGAGGAAATGGGTGATTTTCTTGTGAAAGGCACATTAACAAAGTGGACTCTAAAATGAAATAGACTGATCACATAAAAAGCTGAGACTAACGCTCGAGATCCCCACGGGTTCGCATCTAGTGCCACGGACACTTCCCACATCCACAGTCACTCCCGAAGAACAAGGTCCACGAAGAGCGGCCGCGGTCTCGAACCTCCCGGATGCCCCCGACGCGGCGCCGTCGACAAAAGGAAAACGTTCTTCACACATTATTTGAGGACACAAAGAACACTTCTAGTGAAGTCTGGTTGGACATAAATAATGAATTTCGACTTACCTGGTGTCGTGCTCTGAAGGCGCGTTTCCGTGCGCGGGACTCGCGGGAGGAGGAAGCGCAGACACGGACGCAGGTGGCGCCGGCACCTCCCTTGCCGGACCGACCGCCGGTTCCCGCGCTCCTGCTCCCAGACGCAAGCCTCAGTCCGGGTGGAACCGCGGGCGCCCCAGGGAGCGGCGAGGCCTCCAGGAGTTGCGTGGACGAGGCTGCAGAGCTATTCCGAGGAGGAGCAGAGCGGCCCGCGGGCGCATGGCGCGCTTCCAGCCCGCCCTGTCGCTGTCCCCAAGCTCCGGGCTGTCCTATGAGGACGCGCCCCAAGGCGTCCTGCAGCCAGGGCACCTCGGCAGAGGGCGTGGAAAAAGGACGCTCGCGCGCTGGCTCAGTGCGGCCCAGATTGTGGGAGGCCTGGCACTCGGCATGCATAGGCTTCCCAAGGCGCCCGCAGGCACCCTGTGGCACCCAGGGTGGGGACAGTCTGACTGCTTTTTCCTGTTTTCAAAACCCTTTCCCGAGGGCCTGGGAAGGAGTCACGCCCACAGACAGTAACAGGCTCTACTGATCCCTGATAACGCTCTTCCTGCATCCTGTCCCAGGGCCGCATCCTTGTGATATACACTAAGTCTCTAACCTTGTTTTAAAAAAAAAAAAAAACACTCCTTTCTGATCTGAGCGATCTTTCTTTTCAATCACCAACCTGAAAACTGTAAAAGCCCCCTGCTTCCTCTTGTCCTGCCTTGTTCGGCAAGACCAAGGGAAAAACTCTTCACTAAATTCCAAACTGTGTCTCTCACTCTCAAAATCAAATAAAAGCAACCCCTGTACCTGATCACCCTGAGAAAGGCATGTTGTGTCTCCTCTCCAGGCTTAAGTCACTAAAATTCTAACTTAAATTTTGTAGACGGAAAATAACCAATTCTAAAAATTAATAATTAATGCGATTTATTTCCAAGCAAAATATGAATGACCTAGGCACAGAGAGGAGGCACAACATGCCTTTCCCAGGGTGATCAGCTACAGGGTTCCTTTTACTTGGTTTTTTTTCTTGAGACTGGCAAACAAAATTAGTGGAGAGATTTCCATTGGTCTGGCCCAAAGAGGCGGGACATGTGGACCCGGGACTTGTAGGCTGGTGGTTTCACATTTCCAAGATTAGTGATTGGAAGGGGAGGTCTGTGTCCTGGGAAGAGATTCCTGAAGAAATACTTAATCTACATCTCAAGGAAAGGGAAGTTTTGTGTCTCCGGAAGAGGTTAGCAAGAGAATACACTGTAATCGGTTAACAATAGACAGCTCAGACACTGTGCCAGGGGCAGGCTGAGGAAAGACGGGGAAAATGGCCTGTTAATGGTTGTGGGTGTGACTCCTCCCAGTCCCTTTGAAACGATTTTGGAAAACAGGAAAAAACAGTCAGACGTTTTGTCCTCAATATAAACCGCGTTCATTATTATTTTGCAGAGTTGGCTATTTCCATGGTCCTCACCACGCGGCAATCGCCCAGACCCTCCCCACCCCACCCGTCCGCCACAGTCCTGGACAATCTCTCAGACTCAGTGTCCTGGTGATTCGATGCCATCAAAGTAGAGATCCGAGCTGAAACAAGGCCACTGTCTCCTGCCCTGATTAACTGGATGGAGATAAGACGCAACATGGCAGCCCGAGGACAGAGGGCACGGTGTCCTTCGTGTCAGTCAGGCAGGAGTCCAGCAGAAGTGGGAAGGGGTGGGAGCACCTGACGAGGGACTAGACAGAAAACCCCGCCGAGGTCAGGCAGGCAGGAGCTTCTGGCGCTGCGCCCGCGGGGTCTGAGCGGCCTGACTCCGAGCTCCGCTGCCCCGGCTAATAGAGCCGGAAGGTCAGTGTCCCCGGAGCCGGCGCTGCCCACGTCCTCGCGCCTGAGCTAAAACCCGAAACCGCGGAGGCGCGGACAGGAGGGCGCGCTCTCTCCCAGCCCCGCGGCTGCACCGAGCGCGGTTCCCGGAGCTCAGGGTCTCTTCCCGCCTCGCCTGCCTCGGCCACCGCGGGCGGCGCCGTGGAAAGCGGCGGGTGGTGACGGTGCCCGAGGGACCCGGGACGCAGGGAGGAAAAGCAGCACCCGTCCCCCCATAAAGTGGGGAGGCCCTGACTGCCTCGCCAGGGCCAGTTTCAGAGGGAAGGGGGCACAATCCAGGCTGGGCCGGGCCGGGCCGCGGGAGCGGAGGGGAGGGCGACGGCTGGGATGGCTTGGAAGTGGGGGGTCAGGGAAGACTGAAAAAGAAACCAGGGGTGCAGGCAGAGCACCCACAGGCTGCGACCGGAAACCTTCACGTCTACTCTAACGAGCACCCCAGCTGGAGGGCTGTGCAGGGAGGACGAGGAGGCAAAGGGAGAAGGCAGAGCCCAGGCCGCGATCAGCCAGCGGAGAGGAGGGCCTGCGAGGTGTCTTTTCACAGCTGGGTTAGACGTGCCCCCAGGTACGATGGGGATCAATTTAAACACACTTTCTTGATCCCAGCTGTTCAACTACGTGGACAGTGGTTACACTTGGCAGGGTGATCTCAAATGGACAAAAACGTTGGGATCACTTTACAGCGTCTTAAGATGAACTGCCTTTGCCTGGGAGCTTCCTTCCCAGGACTTTGATGTCGAGATGTGCCTAGAGAATTGACTGCTGTGGAAAATGAAGATGGCGTAAGTCCCACGGGGGAGGGCCTGTGTTCTTCCTATTAAGTGTGGCAGCACTGCCCTTCCCTTCCCGGGACCAGGGAGCTTCATGTGTCCCAGACAACGTGTGCTCCCACGTAACCACTACCCCCCTGAAGCTCCTGCAGGGTAACTTTGACGGTATAGGAGTTCTGCCACTCGGCGGCCCACACATGGCTCTAGGGCCCACTGCACTCCATTAAAACTGATAATTCCATTCACATTGATTTTTCTTACAAAGGGGAGGTGCTTCTGGGTATTTAGGTCCACATTCTACTTTCATAAATTGTTCTGGGAGGCCCAATTATCACCCCTGTCCATCATGTAAGTGTCAGGTCTCCGTCATCTTCTCGACCCCCAGCTAACTGTGACTTCTTCGAGTTCTTCCAACAGTCGGAAATTGCAAGGGGCTTCTACTCCTGAGCCTGAGGTGCTGCCGTCTTGCATCAGGTAGCTGTCACTCTAAGGCCAACCCCTTCTTCCTCTTTTCTTTTTTTAAAGAGAGATTTTCTATATAGGGCCAGTGCTCGCCGGCAAAACACAGAGGGAGAGACAAAGACAGAAGGTGAGGAGTCACTGGGGATGGCCACGCCGCAGCTCCCCGGGATCTCACTCGCGGGCCTGCTATTTCCAGCCTCCAGGTGGGTACTCAAACCGCGGCTGCCCATGTGGGAGTCCAGCCACATAACCACTACCCGCAGGAGTGCACTTTCACTGTGGGTAATAAAGTACCTTCTCCTTTTCCACCCAAGTGT
Source organism: Tupaia tana (assembly GCA_026018925.1). Taxonomy (NCBI): domain Eukaryota; kingdom Metazoa; phylum Chordata; class Mammalia; order Scandentia; family Tupaiidae; genus Tupaia; species Tupaia tana. Next base: position 39,927 of record JAKSZU010000017.1, read on the forward strand.
TCGGTTCAGTTCTTGTCTGAAACCCAAGAACCTGGACATCAGGAAGCCCTCCCACAGCACACTGAAGTTTATTTCATTACTACCAGACTCTCACTTAGACTCAGAACAACCTAAGGTTAAATTCGATCTGAAATATAAAATGATAGTGAAATAACTACAAGAATAATGTAGCTATAAATTAGGCAGCCTGTTTAAAAAGGATTTACTCCAGTCTTCAAGTTTATCAACAAAAATTTCTCAAAGTCATCTTGTAAAATATTTTCATATATATTTGTAGATTATGGAACATTAATAATTTAAATAACAAGTGTAAGGTGCTAGGAGCCCTAATATTTAAGTCACCATCAGTATTCTAAAATATTATTATATTTCACATATAGATGTATTATAATCATATCCACCTTAATCTGAAATGTTTAAAATTGGTTTGCCCTTTTAAGTGAATATAAAGAAATAGGAATGTTATACTTATTTTAATAATATTTGTCTATCACTATGGATTTTTCTAATTGCTGGATATTAATTAATAATAAGGCACAGGTGGGGCAGTCAGGTGGCCTGGTGGTTAAGGCAGCTAGACTCCCCCATGGCTGACCGTGGTTCGAGTCCCGGACCTGGCAGCTTCCTTTCTCACTTTCCTTCTCTCTCTCTGTCTTTCTCTGGTCAACGTCAATAAAATAAAATAATAAAAATAATTACAATGAATAAAAATGTTTTAAAAATAATAATGTAAGGCACAGGGTTTTTATAGAGGTTTTTTGCCTTAGGGTGTGTGCGCTTGATGGAAAGAGACCGAGACAGTAAGAAGGAAAGTGAGAAATCCTTTTTCTAAAGGTTTTTGACATAAAGTGTGTGTCCTCACTGGAGCAGGACAGAGAGTGACAGACAGAGGGGAAGTGAGAAATGACCCCCAGGGGATGGCCACAGAGCAAGCTCTTCTCCATTGCCATGTGATCATCCCCCCCAGGATGAGTTCTCACTTTCCCTCTCTTTCTCTGTCCCCCTCTAGCAAGCACATGTACCCTACGGCAAAAACTTTAAAACATTATCTCTGTATCATATAAAACTATTATAATTCCTAAGAAAAATGAAGCCTAATTAGTCTCCATCGATAAGATATTCTCTTTCTAAAGATCCATCAAAACTAAAAAGCAGGGTGTGAAAAATAGATGTATCAAGATTGGAAAAATATTAATAATTGTTTAGATTGAGTAATGGGTACATAGATTTCTTTATAATATTCATTCTATTTTCGTATACTTAAATATGTTCAAATAAATCACTAAAAAATCATCTCACTACAGATGTTCTGGAGTCTTTCCCTAAGCTCCCAAAGACATAACCTCGTACTCCTTCACTAGAACTGGGGTATGGTTGGCACACCAAGCACAGTGCAGTAGGCAGAGTGGCCCCCAGAGATCCGCATCCTGACCCTGGGAGCCAATAAATACAGAGACTTCAAAAAGTGAGTGGAAAATGGAATTAACGTACAAGCTTATTTTGGTGCCAAAACAACTGGAAATCCTTATACAAATTTTCTATAATATGCTTTTTCCACAAACCTGGAGACTCCACGTATGCTACCTATGTGGCAAGAAGGACTTTCCAGATGTAATTACAGCGACAGGCCCTAAAAGCATCTCTTCTGTCTCCAGCTGGAGAAAGGTCTCTGCTTTTAGGGACTCATGTATCTAAAACTAATTTTTTTTTTGAGAGGTTTTCACTATAGGGCACGTGCGCTTGCCAGACAGAGAGAGACAGAGAGACAGAAAGCAAGAAATCACCCCCCGGGGGGATGGTCACGCCGCAATCCCTTCTCCTCCATTCTCCTCTCGGGATCTTGGGCATGCGCGCACGCGCACGACGTGAGTTTTAAGCCACCGGGTCCGGGACGCGAACCACGGTCAACTACGTGGGAGTCCAGCGACATAGCCATTATGCTAACTGCTGGTTCCCTAAAACTAATTTTTTTAATTAAAAGAGAAAGAAAGGAAAAGACCAGAAGATGACTATAGCCCTAGTATGCAGAGAACGTGAGAACAGAAATGAGAACGGAGAGAGAGGACAGATGATCCACCAAGGACATGGGCTCGGATCGTTGGCCTGGTGCTGGTCCTGGGGCACAGGCAAGTGAAGCAGTTGCTGAGAAAAGGCCAAGGTCGGGTCTTTTGAACCCATAGTTTCAAACTTCTAGGCTCCCTGTGAAAAACCAACGGAGGGAGACCAGCAGTTAGCGTAATGGCTATGTCGCTGGACTCCCATGTGGTCAACCGTGGTTCACATCCCAGGCCCCGGTGGCTTAAAACTCACGCCGGGCATGTGTGCATCCGTGCCCAAGATCCTGAGAGAAGAATGGAGGAAAAAGGATTGTAGCATGGCCATCCCTTCTGGGGGTGATTTCTTGCTTTGTGTCTCTCTGTCTTTCTAGCGAGCATATGCACCTTATAGCAAAAACCTCTCCAAAAAAAAAAAAAAAAGAAAGAAAGAAAACCAACAGAGGGGGACCAGCAGATGGACGTGATGGTTACAACACTGGACCCCCACACACTGACTGCGTTTCAAGTTCTGGACCAGGCACCAATATGTGCATGCCCAAAATCCCGAGAGGAGACTGAAGGAGAAGTGATTGTGCCATGCCCATCTCCCCTAGGGGGTGGTTTCTCCCTTTCTGTCTCTCCAAGAAGTACATACACCTTATAGCAAACCTATCTCCAAAAAAATATAGACGGGGCCAGCAGATGGTATGATGGTTAGGGCACTGGACTCCTACATGGTCGACTGCGGTTCGAGTTCCAGACTTGATAGCTTGCTTTCTCTTTCTCTTTCTCTCTCTCTCTCTCCCTCTCTCCTCTCTCTCTCTCTCTCTCTCTCTCTCTCTCTCTCTCTCTCTCTCTGGCAAGTGCATGTGCCCTTATAGCCAAAAATTTTTTCATAGATATAAACCTTACTTTGGTCCTATATCAGCTTCGTACCATTGCAAATGACTTAAATACTGTTAATACCGCTCAGAAGGTGACTGCCTCTCTGTAAAACGAGGGTAACAGTCCCTTTATGACAGCAAGAACCTCAATAAATGCTATATTTTTTAATTTAAAGAATTATTTAATTTTTTATCATTATTACTTTTAATTTGCTATAGGGCACGGGTGTTCACCAGAGAGAGAGAGAGAGAGAGAGAGAGAGAGAGAGAGAGAGAGGAAAGGTAAGAGAGCAAGCTGCAGGTCTGAGACTGGAACCAAAGTTGACCATGTGAGAATCCAGTGCCTCAACCACCACTCCACCTGCTGGCCCCCAAGAAATACTCTCTTCAAAAAAATTAAATAAAATAAAATTGGGTCTTGATGACAAAAATAGATGTCTTTGTTTTTCTTGATGATTCGAGGAAAATTTTTTGGATATGCAAAAAGAGGTATTCATCAATTTTTAACATCTACTTTTATAGAATACATGCCTTTTTTATTGTATCACTGAACATCTTTACAATGTACAACATGTTTTTCCAGGCATGAATACAATGCATATCAGTGAAGTCAAAGCTATCACCATGTATATTAGCAGCAACAGATAACTTTTCATTTTTGTGTCTATTAAGTGTTTTCTTTTTTCCAAGGAAATGTTCTATGAAATTGTTGAGATAAACTGATCATTTTTAGGACTCATCTAACCCTGAGTCCATTATCCACAACAGATACCAAAATTTTCCCTTTCGCTTTACTGAGGCAAGAATGTCAGGGGAAGCATGCCCCCAGAGAGTTTCTAGTGTCTCTTGACAACTAATGTCCACTGAGGTTTATTATCGGAATGGAGAACAAGCCCCACAGGTTTGTAAACAGAACAAGATCCCTTCTGTAACTGTTATTTTAAAATAAAATAGGTTTCTGCATCTAAAAATATGTGAGACCCTTCTAATCAGACACACAGTGAGTGCTCAGGATCTGTGAGAGTCGAGAAGTGCTGAACACTGAGGGGGTGCCCACACTAAGCCCGTTCTCGCTGAGGTCGGAGAGAAGGAAAGAGCAAGCCAAGAGGACTCCACTCTAGAATATCAACATTGTCTACCGTAGGTGAGACTGCTCTTTGTCATCTAATCCATTTAATCTTTTTGCTCCACTCCATGCCTGTTGTTTCTTATGCAAAGTTATGAACTAAAAATAAATGTGCACATAAATTGACACAGTTTAATACTAATATAATTGGTATACATTTTTGTGAAAAAGAGGTGTACTGTTTGCATTGGCGGACACTTCCATTAATTAAAAATATGTATGTACCAGCATAAAAATATTGAAATCACTCACATCAAACTCAAGTCAAGTGATCTGAGTGATCTGGCAAAATAAACAGAAAGAAAATTTAATTCTCAGGGACTGGCAGGTGGCGTGGTTAAAGGTGCTGGACTCCCACGTGACGAACCACAGTTCAAGTCATGAACCTGGTGGCTTGCTTTCTCACTTTTCCTCTCTTCCTCTGTCTCACTCTAATAAAACTGGAAAATAATAATAATATATAAAGTTAAACAAAATAATTTTTTAAATTAATTCTCCTGAGAATTTTTGTTGTTTTTTGCCACAGGGCATGTGTACTCACCAGAGAGAGATATTGAGAGAGGAAGAAAGAGGGAAAGTAAGAAATCATCCCCCAGGAGCAAATGACCAGGCCACAGTCCCATCTCTTTTGTTCTCCTCTCTGGATTTTTGGCACGCATGTACCCGCACACAGCATGATTTTCAAGCCGCTGGGTCAGGGACTGAAATCATGGTGGGCCGTGTAGGGATCCAGTACAGTGACCACCATGAGAATTCTGGCAGAGCACAAGGACATTGTTCATATTTGGACATGAACTGGAGAAAATGTAAGTAACTGATAGCTCCAAATCAAACACAGCACTGTGTTTTATGAAAACAGTGTTAAGTATTGCACTTAATAAAGTGTGGACACACATTGGTGAAGACTCATGGTCTTCACCACACAGCAAGGCAGGTGAGCGAGTCCTGGAGATGTAAGCCACACCTAAAAGGTGCGCATTAACCACCACCGCGGGATGGGTGCTAGGTTTCTGACCTCACAGCCTGCTTTCTTTGCTACTACACCAGTGTTTTTCAAACTTTTTACCATTATTTATAGTAAAAACAACATTTTGTCCATAACATAGTTCACACAAACACACAACTGATCCACCTGTGACAGAAATAAAGGAAATAAATGATAAAATAAAACGCAAGTGTTAAAATGCATGCCAGATCACGCCTCCGTGTCCCCGAGTGTCACGGGCTCACACTGACGGCTGTCTGACTGCGGGGGCTGAGCATGTGGCAAGGAGCCTTCCTCTCTGGGTGCGTTTCCGCCTGTGACGAGCTTTACAAAGGCAGATGTCACTCCAGGGCTTGGGAGACAGACCTGAGAGCAGTGACAGCTGCTATTTCTGTGTACGTTAGACAGACCCACACGGAAATCTGGGAGCTCCGAAAGCACTGAATCCACTCACAGCTACCTAGACAGAGGCACAGCCAGGCTGTACCGGAGCGAGGACACGTGTGGTGAGTCAGCCATGCGGTCCTTGGGCACTCTTTAAGATCATTCATTCCTCCCTTGTACTCATTAAGATATGACCAGTTGTAACTTTCCTTTTACTTAATCATTGTTCTGTAAAGATAATTGCATTTCGTGGGTGAAAGAATCGTTAGTCTTTCTTTTAGATACTACAAAGTAATGTTTGAGGACACTTAGATTCATAATCTTTTATGCCTGCAAGTATTAAGTCATTTCGCTGGCATCATAACACAGAAAATCTCTTCATAACTCACTTTATTTTAACTGACTAAACTGACCGTCGGCAAAGTCAATACTGAATATATGTCTCCACATGGCTGGGACCCACCAGATGCAGGCATACATGGCCCCAGGCAATGCCAGCACTCCGAGTGTCTTCATCCTCCTGGGTTTCTCTGACCACCCCTGGTTGGAAAAGCCGCTCTTCGCAGTGGTGCTGGCTGCTTACATCTGCACCCTAGTGGGCAACGTCTGGATCATTGTGGTGTCCAGGGTGGACCCGCACCTTGGCAGCCCTATGTACTTCTTCCTCTCCAACCTGTCCTTTCTGGACCTGTGCTTCACCACAACCACCATCCCCCAGCTGCTGCTGAACCTCGGGGGCCCAGACAAGTCCATCAGCTACGGCGGCTGTGTGCCCAGTTATACACATTCCACTTCCTGGGAGCCACTGAGTGTGTGCTCCTGGCCGTGATGTCCCTGGATCGTTATGTTGCCGTCTGCAAACCTCTGCAGTACCCCGCCATCATGCACCCACGGTTCTGTGCCGTCCTGGTGGTCACGGCATGGCTGAGCGGTTTGGCTAATTCCTTGGTGCAGTCATCCCTCACCGTGCAGCTCCCACTCTGCGGGAACAGCGAGGTGGACGACTTTCTGTGTGAGGTCCCAGTGATGATCAGGATGTCGTGCACTGACACCACTTTCAACATCGCGATGCTGTCTGTTGTGGGGATGTTCTATTCCCTGATCCCCTTGTCCCTCATTCTGGTCTCCTATGGGTGTATCGTGGCTACTGTGCTCAGGGTTCGGTCCACAGCAGGAAAGAAGAAGGCCTTTAACACGTATGGTTCTCATGTTGTTGTGGTATCTCTCTTCTATGGGCCAGTAATTAGCATGTACGTAGGATCCACTGCTACTCACGCCCAGGCCGAGAACAAGCTCATGGCCCTCTTCTACAGCTTGGTGACTCTGATGCTTAACCCCTTCATCTACACCCTGAGGAACAAGGACATGAAGGGTGCAATGCAGAGGCTTCTCGTGTCACTGTGACATGGAAAGAGAGAAGACACATAGCTGTTTCACACCCCAAATCCTCACGTGTAGCTCGAATCTCCGGCTCTAACATCACCTCTGATTTAACCTCCTTCACCTTGAGCACCCTCAGTGCTCACCCTGTGTGTGTTCTTGTGCCAATGCCAAGGTTTGGTCGGTGCTTTTCAAGTGTGAATTCTTTTTCTTTAATAGATGTTTGCTATATGGCGCATGTGCTCGCCAGAGAGACAGAAAAAGACAAAGAGACAGAAGTGAGAAATTACCCCCCAGGGAGAATGACCACACTGCAATCCCTTATCCTCCATTCTCCTCTCAGGATATTGTGCATGCGTGCCCATGCACCCAGCAAGATTTTCAAGCTGCCGAGTCTAGAACTCGAACCATGGTCAACTACTTGGGAATCCAGCAACATAATCATTTCACCATCTACTAGTCCCTGAAGTGTGAACTCTAATCCTCAGATTGTCTGCAATTTGCCAGAGTGAGCACTTTGTCACTAAATTCCCTTATGTACCACTAGAGATTCTACTGTAGGAATCAAAAGAGGGATCAATAAGTAAGTACTTGCTGATGGACTCACTCAGTTAGAGAAGAGCTGGACGCTACCCTCCGACGTGATGGTCTGAGTACAACGCCGTAACATGGACTGCACTTAGGAGCTGATGTCCGGGTCGCTCTCCCCTTTGTGAGCGAACACTTTTTTTTTTTAAAGAATTATTTTATTTAACTTTATTTATTATTATTATCATTATTATTTTCCAGTTTGATCAGAGACACAGAGAGAGAGGAAGTGAGAAAGCAAGCCACCAGGTCCAAGACTTGAACCGTAGTCGGCCATGTGGGAGTCCAGCGCCTTTAACCACCATGCCACTTGCCGGCCCCAAGAAAACATCCCCCAGGGAGGATGGCCACGCCACAATCCCTTCTCCTCCATTCTCCTCTCGGGATCTTGGGCATACACACACACATGCCCGGTGTGAATTTAAGCCACTGGGTCTGGGACGCAAACCGCAGTCGACTACATGGGAGTCCAGCGACATAGTCATTACGCTAACTGCTGGTCCCTGTGAGCAAACTCTTTTTATGGATTTCCAGCATATCTTACCGGTTAACAGCTTATGTTTTTAACTGATCCTCTCAATCACACACGTACTGATCCTTTCAAATAAAGACCATTCAAAAGTCGTATCTGACTCGTCCCTTTCTGTAAGTCTTAATGGGATTCTGGGATTCTTTCCTTTTGAGGTATTTGACTGAAGGGATTCTTCCTAAGTTCCCAAAAGGAAAAGTTATTGATTAAAGTTCTGATAAACCTCAAGGTAAGCGGGGAGGAGACATGACAGACGAGAAGGGGGAAAATCTGACAAGCTCTTTGTGGCCTCCTAGGACTGAGTCATTCCACCTCGGGGGAAGACAATGCACCTGGAATGAGAAGATTGGGTGAATTTTGTACCTAATCAAAGGAGGAATTAGTTCAATGATTTAGGAATCAGAGTACTTTGTGATTAACAGAAGGAAAATGAAGAAAGCAACAAAGGCCAATACGGGAAAGTCTAAGTAAACTGGCTTTCAACCATCAATTTTAACATTAAAGAGGGGAAACAAAAAGATTGATGATGATGTGGGGATAGAGGTATTATGTTGATTTTATGGATAATATCAACTCTTCTTATTAGAAAATGTTATTTTCTGGGACCAGCAGTTAGCGTAATGGCTATGTCGCTGGACTCCCACGTAGTCGACCACGGTTTGCTTTCCGGACCTGGTGGCTTAAACTCATGCCGGGCACGTGTGCGTGCGTGCCCAAGATCTCGAGAGGAGAATGGAGGAGAAAGGATTGCAGCGTGACCATCCACCCTGGGGGGTGATTACTTGCTTTCTGTCTCTCTGTCTCTGTCTGGCGAGCGCACGCGCCCTATAGCAAAAAATTATAAAAAAAAAAGAGAGAAGAAAAAAGAAAATGTTAATTTCTGTCAAGCAAGTGATGTGGGGTTGAGGCACTGGATCCTACTTGGCCAGATTAACGGTTCAAGTCCCGGACCCAGCTTGAGAATTATGCTGGGTACATGTACATATGTGCCCATCCTGAGAGGAGAGTGGAGAAGGGATTGTGGCATGGTCATCCCCATGTCTCACTTCCCTTCTCTGTCTCTCTCTGGAGAACACATGCACCTTATAGCAAAGACTAAATAAAAAGAATAAATAAATAAATTTGTCATTTTCTCATACTTCCATGCTTCTCTTTACAATACCCACATCTATCAACTGCTGTAGAAGGAGAATATTTATTGTTTCTAACCAATCATTACATTCATGTGTGGGCCCCATACACCTGCCCACCGTGGAGTCATTGTGCTATCCACTTACAAATGACACACACACACAAAAAATAAATAAAACCTGCCACTTCAGTGTCCAGACCTGGCACAGAGATGTGCTGATTCCAATCAATAATTAATTAATTGTAATAAACTATTTCGATCTGCTATTTGGGAGCTATGCATAGACCCTAAGTTTTCCTTTGTAGACTAGAAGAGGCAGACACTTTCACTCTTACTGCAGACAAGGAAATGGCACATTTGAGGTGACCTGCTTCCCTGGTGTGGCCGTGCCCGCTAGGGACCAGGTCTTCTGATTCGATCACATGCCCCCCTTCATAGCACTGCTGGACGCGAACCTTCACTTTGCTCTGAATGACCACTCCTCTCTCCAGAAAGACTATAAAGAGGACCAGCAGGTGACGTAGTGGTTAAGGTGCTGGACTCCTACTTGGTCAACGGTGGTTCAAATACCAGACCTAGTGGCTTGAAAATCACACCAGGCAGGGCTGGCAGGTGGTTTGGTGGTTAAGGGTGCTGGACTCCCCATGGTTGACCATAGTTCAAGTCCTGGACCTGGTGGCTTGCTTTCTCTCTCTCACTCTGTCCCTCTCTGGTAAAATTAGAAAATAAATAAATAGATAAATAAAGTTAAGTAATTTTTAAAAAAAAGAAAGAAAAAAGAAAATCACATCAGGCATGTGTGTATGCCTACACAAAATCCTAGGAGAAGAATGGAGACAAAGGGATTTTTGACATGGCCATTCCCCCAAGGGTGATTTCTCACTTTCCCTCTCTCTGTCTCTCCAGTGAGTGCATATGCCCTATGGCAAAAATCTTTTAAAAAGGGACCAACAGATGGGGAGAGGCTTACATCACTGGACTCCCACGTACTCAACCATGGTTTGAGTCCCAGACCCAGTGGCTTAAAGCTCACACCAGGCGTGTGTGTGCATGCCCAAGATTCCGAGCGGGGAATGGAGGAAAGGGGACTATGACGTGGCCATCACCCTGGGGGGGGGTGATCTCTCACTTTCTGTCTCTGTTTCTTTCTGTCTCTCCAGTGAGCACACATCGCCTATAGCAAAATCTCTCTAAAAAAGTAAAGAAAGACCATAAGGTCTGCCCCCCAGAGAGGTTTTTGCTATAGGGTGTGTGTGCTTGCCACAAAGACAGACAGAATCTTGGGCATGCACACACACGTGCCCAGCATGAGTTTAAGCCACTGGGTCCAGGACTCAAATTGGTTGACTATATGGGAGTCCAGCGACACAGTCATTACACCAACTGCTGGGCCCACATGAGGTGTCTTTCTATCTGGTAACTTGAGCAGTTAGCACAGTATGGGATACAGATTGCTCTAAATAAAAGCATTACCTTCTGTCTTCACTGTTAAAACCTGGACCCACAGGCTCATGCTAAATGTACCATGAAACAAACAGTAATTTTAACCATATAAGCTGGATTTTTCTTTTTTAGAGACAGTGAGAATTTTGCTATAGGGCACATGCACTTGCCAGAGAGAGAGAGAGAAAGTGAGAAATCACCTCCCAGGGGATGGCGGTGCCACAATCCCTTTTCCTCCTGAGATTTTTGGGCACACACACACACACACACCTGGTTGTTTCAAGCCTCCGGGTCTAGGACTCAAACAGCAATTGGCCATATGGAAGTCCAGTGCCTTAACCATTACACTATCTGCTGGTCCCTATGAGCTGGATTTTTAAGGTAATATTTGCCAAACTGTCTTCTGATAATATTCTGGTAGATGTTAAGCATTGTACCAAAAACAAAGAGAGAAAGAAGAAAGAAACCAAAGATGAGAGGGAGGGAGGAAGGGAGTAACCCATAGTCAAATAAGTGTGAAAAAAGCCATATAATAGCCTTAAAATTTTAGGATGAAAATTAACATATTAAGTGACTGAGAATTCCAGAGGAAACTGTTAAACTACACTTAAAATCTGTCCCAAAGGCCAGCTAGGTGGCATGATGGTTAGGGTGGCTGGATCCCACATGGCTAACTGTGTGGATCGAGTCTCCACACTCAAGACCAGAGGCTTGGAAAACACGCAAAGCAGTGTGTGTGTGCATGCCCAAAATCCAGAGAGTAGAGGAGAGAGTAAGGGAGGAGGAAATGCAGGGGGCCATCACCCCTGGGGTGATCAATCACTTTTCTCTCTCTCTCTCTCTCTCTCTCTCTCTCTCTCTCTCTCTCTCTCTCTCTCTCTCTGACAAATGCCCATGCTCTACAGCAAAGACAAACAAAAGAGCTTCTCATATGTTTTTTTTTTTTTTTCTTTCTGAATTTATTGGCTTCTCTTTGAGAGTCAGTGTAACAGACAGCAGTTTGGAAAATAACTCTGAATCCAGAAACCGTACCAGAAAAGATACATGAGGCAAGTTTCTTTTGGTAATAAAATTTGAAATCCATTCAGTTGCATCATTTATTCATAACACACATTTCCATTAACTTTTTGAAAACTCTGCGTATCTTCCCAAGTATTTGAAATCTCAAAAGTATGTGTTACTTGAAGATTTTTAAATCAGTATTCATTGAGCTAATTATTTTATCTTTATTTGTCATAAATATAATATTTAGTACATAGAAGAAAACTGTTATTGTACTTTAAGCATTAAAGTAGACTGTTACCTCTTTTATGTATATTACTCAATATACCATCTCCTGGGGATCAGCAGTTAGCGTAATGGCTTTGTCGCTGGACTCCCATGTAGTTGACCACAGTTCGAGTCCTGGAGCCGGTGGCTTAAACTCACGCCGGGCGCGTGTGCGTGCGTGCCCAAGATTCTGAGAGGAGAATGGAGGAGAAGGGATTGTGGCGTGGTCATCCCCCGGGTGGTGATTTCTCACTTTCTGTCTCTCTCTCTCTCTCTGTCTTTCTGGTGAGTGCACGCACCCTATAGCAAAAACCTCTCCCCCCCCCAAAAAAAAAAAACATAACCTTTAAACATTTCTGTACTTAAATTGAGACTACTGGGAATGCTTTAAAACTGTAACAGTTAGAGCTAGAGGAAAAAGTGTATTTGTTTTTTTTTTTTTTTTTCAGAATTATTTTATTTAACTTTCTTTCTTTATTTTTTATTTTGACTAGAGAAGAACAGAGCAAGAGGGAAAGAAACAGAAAGTAAAAAATCAAACCACCAGGTCTGGGACTTGAACTGCAGTTGGCCATGCAAGAGTCCACCACCCTCAACCACCACGCCACCTGCCAGCCCCCTAAAAAAGTGTATTTCTGAAATGAAAAGCAACTTGATTAGTATAGAAAACAATATGAGTATATTTTTATTGATGTTACTTTTAGATGCTAATCATGCTCAAAATCTGTATAATAAAAAATTGAGGGACGAGCAGATGGTGTAATGGTTACATTGCTGAACTCCCCTACAGTAGACTGCGGTTCAAGTCTCAGAACTAGTGGTTTAAACATCACGCTGGGCATGTGTGCGTGTGTGCCAAAAATCCAGAGAGGAGACTGGGGGAGAAGGTATTGCAGCATGGCCATCCTCCATGGGGGGTGATTTCTCGCTTTCAATATCTCTGTCTCTCTCTGGCGAGTGCATACCCTATAGCAAATATTTCTCAAAAAACTTGAAAGTACTGAGACCAGCAGATGCTATTGTGGTTACATCACTGGGCTCCCACATGGCCCACTGTGGTTTCAGTTCCAGGCCTGATGGCTTGAAACTCATATTGGGCGGGCATGCATGAGTGCCCAAGATTCTGGGAGGAGAAAACATTGCGGCATGGCCATCCCCCGGGGCATGATTTCTCACTTTCCCCTCAATGTCTCTGTCTCTGTCTCTCTCTGGTGAGCTCATGCGCCCTGAGGCAAAAACCTCTACCAACAAAATAAATTGAAAGTGCTAAAACTTAGTTTAAGACACATACACAAAGCTTAACACTTTGTCACCAAAATTATTTATATATTTTTTAATTGCTAGAGCAGTGTGTGCACTTACTAGGGAAAGACGGGGGTGAGAAGCAGCCGCCACACAACGTGGTCAGACTGCCATCCCTTCTGCCCTCTCACTCTGTCCTGTTGGGATTTGGGGCACTTACATACACAGTCCCGGAGTTTTTCAAACAATCAGGCCTGGATTCAAATGGCGGTCACCATGTGGGACCCGGCCCTGAACCACTAGGCAGCATGGCCAGGACCGAATTATAGTCCCTGAGGGCCAAGAGTGGCTTTCACAGTTACGTGGTGTTGAATTAATTCACCATGACGTTGTGTAGTGAAGAAATAAACACTAAGAAGAACAAGAGGTCATTCGGACTTTTCTGGCATGTGTTCTGGTATGATCAAGACCTCAGCAAATTCTGGACAGATTTTTGCTCCAATAAAAAGCACTTGTCGGAGTAGCACTTTGCGTCGAAAGAGAAATATGCTGCAATCCCTTCTCCTCCATTTTCTCGGGATCTTGGGCACGCACGCACATGCGCCCGGCGTGAGTTTAAGCCGCCGGGTCCAGGACTCAAACCGCGGTCGACTACGTGGGAGTCCAGCGACATAGCCATTACGCTAACTGCTGGTCCCGGAGTATGCTGTTTTCATGGCAACATGAAACTAGAATGATTACTTCTTGTAACCAACTCAGGTTGAGTTCTGTCTAGTGTCCCATCTTTAAACAAAATCGCACCATGATTCCCCACGGCCCTGGAACCCTGAGTGTCACAGTCTGGAAAGACACTGGACTGAGCCTCGTCCAGAGGCGTCTGTTAACCTTTGCTTTAGTCACTCCTGAGGAGCCATGCTTCCCGCCTCACAGGGATGGGCTGTGTGGCTCTGAGCACACCCCTGTGTAGAGAAACCTTTGTTAAGCCATCTTCATTTCTGCCTTAAGGCTCTCCCCAAGTGCATTTCCAATGCCAGAGAGACTGAGAGACAGAAAGCGAAAAATCACCCCCAGGGGTATGGCCATGCCACAATCCCTTCTCCTCCTTTATCCTGGGACCTTGGGCATCCCCCCCCCACACACACACACACACATGTGCCTGGTGTAAGTTTTAAGTCAACAGGTCCAGCACTTGAACCGTGATCCACCATGTGGGAGTCCAGTGACGTAACCACTATAATATCTGCTGGCCCTTTATTATTATTTTTTTTTAATTTGTCAGAAGTCGTGTGTGCTCACCAGAGAAAGACAGGGAGATGGAGAGAAAGCAAGAAATCACCTCCCGTGGGGGGTGGTCACATTGCAGTCCCTTCTCCACTTCTCCCTCCTGTGGGGATTTTGGGCACTCAGACACAGGCCCGTAGCATGCTTCGCAAGTCACAAGGTCTAGGACTCAAACCTCAGACTCAGCCATGTGTGATCCAGCCGCCTGAACCTTCCCACCACCTGCTGGCCCACAGAAAGAAAATTTTTACCATTTATATTTTCCTATCTTGTGTATCTCCTCTGCTACTACAGAGTAGATGATAGATATTAACAGACAGGGAACCAGCAAGTTAGAATAATGGCTAAGTCGCTGGACTCCCATGTAGTCGACTGCGGTTCGAGTCCCGAACCCAGTGGCTTAAATTCACGCTGGGCACGTGTGCATGCGTGCCCAAGATCCTGAGAGGAGAATGGAGGAGAAGGGATTGCGGCGTGACCACCCCCCTGGGGGGTGCTTTCTCTCTTTCTGTCTCTCTGTCTCTCTCTGTATGTCTGGGAAACGCATGCACCCTATAGAAAAAAAAAAAAAAAAACTCTCCAAAAAAAGAAAAAAAAAAAAAGATATCATTAGCAATTAGGAAACAATAGCACTGAAATTAAAAATCCCCAGGCAAGAGATCTGATAATGAACAAGAAAAAGTGCTGAAAGGGAAAAATCGACATATCCTTGCCCACATTTGTAAAACTAAAGCTGGGGGCAGCCTGTGGTCTGAAGCCTAAGGCAGCTCTATTCTATAACTTGAATCATGAAGTTCAAGTCATGATCAGGTCTAGCAGAATGAAAAACATGTCAGGTGTGTAAATGGGTATGCCCCACATAATGACAGGATAGCTAAACAGAAGAAAAAATATTTCCCTATGGTGGTACATTCTCTCTCCCTCTCTCTCTTTCTATTTCTCTCTTCCTCCCTAAGTGCCATGTTGCACAAAAAAATGAAAGGAGAAAGAAGGAAGGAAGGAAGGAAGGAAGGAAGGAAGGAAGGAAGGAAGGAAGGAAGGAAGGAAAAGGAAAAGGAAAGGAAAAGGAAAAGGAAAGGAAAGGAAAGGAAAGGAAAGGAAAGGAAAGGAAAGGAAAGGAAACGAAAGGAAAGGAAACGAAAGGAAAGGAGAAAAGAAGGAAGAAAGAGGAAGAAAGAGGAAGAAAGGAAGAAAGGAAGAAAGGAAGAAAGGAAGGAAGAAAGGGAAGGAAGGAAGGAAGGAAGGAAGAAGAAGAAAGAAAGAAAGAAAGAAAGAAAGAAAGAAAGAAAGAAAGAAAGAAAGAGAAAAAGAAAGAAATCCCCTTAATTTGTAACATGAAACCTCTATGTGTGCACTGACCAGAGAACAGAGGAAGAATTATAAAAAAAATAATCCCCTTACCCAAGGGAAATGGCCCTGCAAAAATTCCTTCTCTTCTGCTCTGCTCCCAAGATGCTGAGCACGTGACTTTCAGGTCAAGGGTCTGAGACTCAAACCATACAGTTGCCCATGGGGATGCAGAGCCTTAAGCTCCATGCCACCTGCTAGCCCAGCAACATAGGTTTCAAAAATGGTGGGTGAAGCCTTGGCACCTCACCTACTGTAAAAAGAGAACAGCTTGCTGCTCAGAAGAACTCCAAGTCCCTGGGTGCTGTGGGCACTCTGGCGGCACTCTAGCAGAGCACTGTAAGGCATAGGAGAAGTGTGTGATATGTCACTATAGCCAGAAGTTTTCCTCCCAGAGGCCTGTAAATATCACAGTTAGAAGCTACTGCCAAAAGTCTTGTTCCCAAAGGCCTGTGGGTAATGTAGTTTGATGCTAAGCACAGAAGTCTTCCGCCCATTGGCCTGTGGGTAATATAGTCTGGAGCTATAACCAGAAGAATTCCTTTTGAGGCCTCTACATCATGTAGTCTGAGTCTACACCCAAAACCCTTCCTCACCAAGAGTTGTAGCCTGGCTCTACGCCCGTAACTCTTCCTCTGTAGGGTGAGTATGAGGGGGCCAAGGTCAGGTACCCTGATGCTATGACCCTAACCCAATATGACAGAGACCTGTGGGTGATGTAATCCAGTATTCCATCCAGTAGTCTACCTCGCAGTGACCTCCTGATAATGGAGTCTGGCAACAGGCCCAGAGGTCTTCCTCCAAGAAGCCTCCTGCCATGCCCTGAATTCAGTCTTCCTCAAAGAGACCTCTGGGTATTCTAGACCATCACCATGCCATCTCTGGGATCTCTAGGTAACTCTATACCTGCTAGTCTTCCTCCCAAAGGCCTCTGCACAGTGTATTCAGGGACTATGCCTGCTGTGACCCACAGCACACCTAAGTGAGACCACTGCACACATCACTGAGACCCAAAGATCAAATCTGTGACCCACAGCACACTCCACTCACAACCTAACCACACTAGGACCCACAGCAAAATTCATTGAGTTATACTGCACATCCCACTTTAAGTCACAGCACACCACACTTTAAACAGCAACACAGCCCGCTTTGACCACAGCACACCTCGGTGAGACCACTGCAGACCGCACTAAGACTCAAAGAACAAATCTGCGTCCCTCAACACACCCCACTCACCCACAAACATCACTAGGACCCAGAGCAAAATTCACTGGGTTACAGATCACCCCTCACTTTAAGCCACAGCACAACCGATTTTAAAGAACAGCACAGCCCACTGCGACCTACAGCACACCTCTTTGAGACCACTGCAGACACCACTGAGACCCAAAAAACAGATCTGTGACCTACAACACACCCCACACACACCCTTATGTTGTCGAGACCCACAGCAAAATTCATTGAATTACAGAGTACACCCCACTTTAAGCCACTGCACAACCCATTTTAAACAATAGCTCAGCCCACTGCGACCCACAGCACACATCAGTGAGACCACTGCACACATCACTGAGACCCAGAAAACAAATCTGCCACCCACAACACACCCCACTCACACCCTGACCTCAGTATGATCTACAGCAAAATTCACTGTTATAGAGCACAACCCAATTTAAGCCATAGCAGAACCCACGTTAAATAGCACAGCCCACTGTGACCCACAGCACGGCTCAGCGTGTCCACTGCCCACAACACTGAGACACAAAGAACAAATTTATGAACCACAACACACCCCACTCACACTCTAAACTCACTGGGACCCACAGCAAAATTCATGCGTTCCACAGCACACCACACCACACTTTAAGCCACAGCACACATCAATTTAAAAAACAGCACAGCCCGTTGTGACCCACAGCATACCTCTGTGAGACCACTGCACATGTCACTGAGACACAAAGAACAAATCTGTGATCCACAACACACACCCTAACCTCATAGGGACACACAGAAAAATTCATTGAGTTACACGGCACCCCACATTTTAACTGACAGCACACCCAACTTTAAACACCACAGCCCCCTGCGACCCACAGCACACCTCAAGGGGAACACTGCACACATCAATGAGACCCAAAGCATAAGACTGTGACCCATAACATACCCCACTCAGACCCAAACTTCACTGAAACCTACAGCAATCCTTACTGAGACCCAGAGCACAATTCACTGAAACCACAGCACACCTCTCTTTAACCCACAAGGCACAACACTTTGATCCACAGCACATCTCAATGAGAGCAGTGCACACATCACTGAGCCCCACAGTGCAAAACTGTGACCCACATCACACCCCACACAGTCCCAGACCTCACTGAGACCCAGAGAAAACCTCACTGATAACCCACAGCAAAATTCAATGAAATCCACAACACAGCCCACTTTAACCCGTAGAGCACCACATTTTGATCTACAGCACACCTCAGTGAGATGGCTGTACACATCCCTGAGAAACACAGCACAAAACTCGGTCCAATAGCACACCCCACTCAGACCCAAACCTCACTGAGACCCACAGAAAACTTCACTGAGACCCACAGCAAATTTCACTGAAATCCACAGCACACCCCACTTTAACACACAGGGCACCACACTCTGTCACACAGCACATCTTAGTGAGACTACCACACACATCACTGAGACCCACAGCACAAAACTGTGAACGACAGCACACCCTACTCAGACCCAAACATCACTGAGACACACAACAAAACTCATTGAGACTCACAGCAAAATTTTCTAAAATCCATTGCACACCCCAATTTAACACACAAGGCACCAAACATCAACCCACAGCACATCTCAGTGAGACCACAGCACATATTACTGAAACACACAGCACAAAACTGCAACCCACAGCTCACCCCACTCAGACCCAAACTTCACTGAGAAGCACATCAAACCTCACTGGTACCCACAGCAAAATCATTGAAATCCACAGCACACCCCATTTTAACCCTCAGAGCACCATACTTTGACACAAAGCACATCATTGAGACTACAACACACATCACTGAGACACAAAGCACACAACTGAACCACAGCACACTCCACACAGACCCAAACCTCACTGAGAACCACAGAAAACCACATAAGGACCCACAGCACACCCCATTTTAACCCACAGCACACCCCCGTAACCCACAGCAAACATCACAGACCACCACACACATTGAGATCCACAGCACAAAACTGTGACCCAAAGCACACCCCACTCAGACCTAAACCTCACCGAGACTCACAGCAAACCGCACTGAGATCAACAGCACACCCCATTTTAACCCACTGGCTACCAACTGTGGCTCACAACACACCTCAGTGAGAACACCGCACACATCACTGAGACCCACAGCACAAAACTGCGACCCACAGCACACCACTCAGACCTAAACCTCACTGAGACCCACAACAAAATTCCCTGACATCCACAGCACACCCCACTTTGACCCACATGGCATGACATTTTGACACACAGCACATATCAGTTACACAACTGCACACATCACTGAGACCCACCACACAAAATTTTGGCCCACAGCACACCCCACTCAGAAACAAATGTCACTGAGACCCATAGCACACCTCACTGTGACCCACAACAAAATTCAATGAAATACAATGCACACCCCACTTTAACCCACAGGGCACCACTGTTCAACCCACAGCACACCTCAGTGAGACCACCACACACAACATTGAGACCCACAGCACAAACTGGTGACCCACAGAACATCCTACTCAGCCCCAAACCTCACCGAGACCCACAGCAAACCTCACCATGTCCCACAGCAAAGTTCAATGAAATCCACAGCACTATCCACTTTAACCCACAGCCCACAAAGGGTGATCCAGAGCATACGGAACTGAGACTGATGCACATATCACTGAGATCAACAGCACAAAACTGCGACACACAGCACACCATACTCAAACTCAAAACTCACTGACACCCACAGCAAACCTCACTGAGACCCTCACCACAATTCACTGAGATGCACAGCACACCCCACTTTGACCCACAACACACCTCATTGAGAATACAGCACAAACCACTGAGACCCACAGGCCCTTGTCCTATGAACGTATTTATGAGAGCCCAGAATCCCAACAAGATAAGAGAGGAAAGGGATGGTTGTGTGGCTATGGCCCCCAGGGACTAGGGGGTGTTTCCCTGCCTCTCTCTGCCTATCCAGTTATTATGTATACCCCATAGTATTAAAAAATAGTCTCTCCAAAACCAACACAGTCTCTCTAAAACCAACACCCAAGCAAAACCAGTGGATCCCATTTTGTCATCCGCACAGTTTGAATACAGATCCTGACCACCAGAGAGATGCACTGAGCACATGTGTGTGCATTCCCAGAATTTAGAAGTCTTACAGAACTCATGCAAACATACATTCACCAAACCTTGAACCAGTTGAAAGAAACCGAAAGAGGTGTAAATACACACAGAGAAATTTCCCATTCAAGATGAGGACTCCCATTATCATTCAAAGACGATCTCTCTAGCCCCATCTACAGACTCGGCAGCGTCATAGTTGAGTTCCCAGCAAAGATATCAACTAATTGTATCGTGGAGAGGTTTTTGCCTTAGGATGTGTGTTTGTGTGTGCTTGCTGGGGGTGGTGAGGGAAGAGGGTGGGAGAGAGAGGCAGATGACACATACACACACACTGCCCAGTATGATTTTGAATCTACCGGCTCTGGGCCTCGAACCACAGCTTGCATGTGGGAGTGCAGCCATGTAGCCCCTGCTCCACCTGCTGGTCTCCAGGCATGACTGATTGTCTCTTAAAGTTTATTCATTTCTACCACAAGACACAGAGAGGCAGGCATCCTGACAAGGTCTTCACGCCCTATCCACCTCCAGCCTCAGCCAGGCTCTTGTCCTGGGCACAGGTGCTGGATGTGCTCAGGAAGTGAACCCAGAACCACTCCCCATGAGTCAGACACACCAAAACCATTCTACCAACAGGTCCCCCTTGGTGCACATGTTATCCAACCTCCTGAACTTCAGTGCCCCAAACCAGAACATACTGCCTTACCCAGAGACCTCCCAGAGAAAGCTCCTGGGTGTGGTGCCAGACTGCACCGACCACACAGCCTCCAGGAGGAGGAACAACCTCCAGCATTGTGCCACATGGAATGACGCAGTAGTCTGCATTGAGAAAGGCTTTCAGGCAGAAGGTCAGACTACCCAGAGGCCTCTAGAAGAAAGGCTTCTACACAGAGTCAAGAAGACACCTCCCAGAGATCTTGAGGAGGAAAGCTTCTGGGCAGAGCACCAGGTCACACTTCTCAGAGGTCCTCAAACATAGGGGAGAATAGTCTAGCCAGGAACAGGCATCCAAAGTCCCTGCTTATATGCAAGGTAACTCCAAGGCCCCAAGAAAGGGTCTCTGAGACTCTAGCTGAGAAGCTGATGCATTCGGAGTGCCAATCACCTAGGACGAGCAAGGACCTGTGGATCACACGGGACCGGGTGGACCCTGCAGAGACTTGTTCAACTACTTGTCGGACGCTCTCGAAATGACGGCTTTGTCAAAGAAACTAAGTCACAAGATAAATGTTCCAAAGACAGACTCATTTGATGTGATAGAGCAGATCATGGCAAAATGCTTTCGGATTCCATACATACCTTGTGGCGGTCACATCGCTCGGCCTCTGGCACCGTGAAGATAATCTAGAAAAACAAAAAAAAATAGAACGTGAAAAGAGTCTCTGACCAGCAGAATTCTTCCTAACGCATTCAAACATCAGAACAGTTGTAAAAGCTGTTCAGATGATCGTCTCGGCCATGCTTTGCAGAAAGCAATCCAACCAAAAACACACAGATGTCAGAATCTTCTGGGGATCCTAGATGTGATCATCGTTGGAGAGGGGGAGGAAATATTTTACTTTCACAGAATCACAAGGACTTCTTGGTAACTAGAACTCTGGAATTTTCCCAAACAGACTTGAACTTTCAAGGACGTTCCTTATATGGGAAGAAGGTGGCGTGGAAAAGGGAAGGTGCTGGATTCCCACGTGGCTGACATAAGAGTCCCAAAATCAGTAGACTGAACATCACACCAGTGACTTGGCACGGGAGCCCTGAATCTCAAGAGGAGAATAAAGAAAACCTGACGGTGGCGTGTCCATCCTCCCAGTGGGTGGATGGGGGGTTGCCTTTTCACTCTCCCCTCACCATTTCTACCCAGTGGGGCCGAGCACCCTAAATAAATAAGTGAATAACTGAAACGGTACGGGACTTATAGTGCCAACAGAGCCGGTCACAAAATAAATGATCAGGAGATCTATGCCTCATGTGCGTACTAAACTAGGAAATCCTATCACTGATTCACCTAAGGATAAAACCGAGAAAAGGAGAATCCACACGGGCTTGCCCGCCTTTCTTTCTCTCTCTCTCTCTCTCTCTCTCTCTCTCTCTCTCTTTCTCTCTCTCTCTCCCTCCCCCTCTCCCTCCCCCCCTCTCTCTCTCTCTCTCTCTCTCACACACACACACACACACACACACACACACACACACAGAGTCCGTGGCATCCCAAACGGTCCGTTGCAATACACCACAGTGACCACAAGAGGGAGCTCTGTGACACCCTATGGAAGTGCAAAAGGAAGAGGAGCTCCGCAGAGCATGAGATCGCATTCCTGGATAGGGACTGATGGCAGAGCACCAAGAGGGCAAACTCCTGGGCAGAGAACCAACGGATGACGGGAGCAGCCGCGGAAAGGGGAGCAGGTCGGGAGGCCGGCCAGCCACGTCCAACTGACTGAAAGCGGCCCCAGAAGTATTCCACGATGTATTCCGCACAGTTTCTGCCATGGGATTTGTGCACTAAACAAACACAGTCGTAGGGAAGGCTGGAACGAGAAACCATCCCCTTACCCCGGGAGGCATGGCTTTGTCACGACTCCTCCTCCTCCTCCTCTCTTCTGCTCCCCGGTGATGCCGAGCGCATGATCTCCAAGATGGAGGTCTGAGACAGATCGCGAGCTCGGCCACCAAAGAGGCAGCGCCCGAACCTCCATGCAACCCGCTTGCCTGCCCCTGAGGCCTTGGGGCCTCCCCTGCTGACAATGGACTAAAGCTCGCGGCTCAGAAGAGGGACGCCAGGGGTTGGCAGGTGGTGGCCGTTGTGGTTAAGTCCACCAGACTCCCTCTTGGGAGAACACGGTCCACATCCTGGACCTGGCGGCTTGCTTTCTCATTTGCTCGCTCTTGCTCTCTTGCTCTGTCTCTGTCTGGGTAAATGTAAAGAAATCCGTGAAGTTAAGTAAGCCCTAAATTGTTCTGAAAAACGACCAACCAACAAAACTAGGGTGAGGGGAGGAAAGAGGAACCCCATGTCTCTGGTTACCGTGGGCACTCCCCGGGGCACTTTAGGAGGGAACACCAAGGCATGGGGGAAGGGGGAGTCCGGCCCCACAGCCGGAAGTCTTCCTCCCAGAGGAGTGTGGGTATTGGAGTCCGACGAACCACCAGAAGTCTCGCTCCCAGAGGCCTGCGGGTGATGTAGTAGGATACCACGACCGGAAGTCCTGCCTGTCCACACCAAGATCTATGGATAATGTAGTCTGAAGCTACGACTGGAAATCCCAAATCGGCCCGCTATTCCTAAATGCCTTCTGCCCAGAGGACTGTGGAAAATGTAGTCCGGCTCTACCCTGTGGGAGGAGGCTCGCCGGTCAGCTGAGGCCCAGTGCCCTCTCTTGGCAGACAGGGAGATGTGGGAGGTGGCCTGAGGGCCAGCTGCTTTCTATCGCCCCCTGCTGGCCTTCTCAGCCGGGGCACACACCCTATTGCAAAAAACCTCTCAAAAAAAAAAAAAAAAAAAAAAGTAAATAAACTGAGTCACTAATGCTCCTAGTAGTATAGCTGTGGATATCAGAATCTAACTAGGTTTGATGGTATAGGAGAAGTAGCTCATCATGAAGCAATGTATTACACCAGACAGCATGTTTTCATGAAGGATAGGATGAGAGCAACAGAAGACATACTCATGACTTTGTTGAAGAAAAGTAGATACAATCTAACTTTGGAAATTTTTTTTTTTTGTTTGTGTGTTTTCTTTTTTCTTTTCTTTTCTATTTTTGCTATACGGTACATTTGCTCGCTCTCGGAAGAGACAGAGAGATAGAAAGCAAGAAATCACCCACCCAGGGAGGATGGTCATGTTGCAACCCCTTTTCCTCCATTCTCCTCTCGGGGTCATGGACATGCATGCACACGCTCCCAGTGCGAGTTTAAGCCACCAGGTCCAGGACTCAACCACGCTTGGCTACATGGGAGTCCAGTGACATAGCCATTGTGCCAACTACTGGTCCTGAGCTTTAGAAATTATTAACAAATAGGAAACATATGCTAATGACATAAAAGTGTTCCTGGCTAGATATCCAATAATGAAGAATTGTGGCAGGTTTAGGAAAGGGAAAAAGCCATATATTTCTGCCACCCCAAAAATGAAGTTGATTTTGAGGGCAGCCTGTGTCCTGGAGGATAAAGCAGGGGGATCCCATATGTTCAATCACACAGTTTGAGTCCTGACTCTGACAGCTTGGGACACACCAAGCACATACGTGTGCATTCCCAGAATCAAGAAAGGAGGGAGAAGAAACTAAACAAAGGGGAAAAGAAGATAGAAAAGAAAAAAGAAAGGAGAACGAGAGATGGAGGTGACAGGACTGTAGGGCGTTTTATCTCTATCATTATTTCTCTCTCTCTTTAGTGCCTTCACCAATTAACAAATTTTTGAGAGAATTTTGCCATAGAGCATGTGCTCTCATCAAAGAGACAGAGACAGAAAGTGAGAAATCATTCCCCAGGGGAGATGGTCATGCTTCAATCCTTCTTCCTCCATTCCACTTTTTGTGGGGGGATTTGGGTCATGCACACATGTATGCCCAGCATGAATTTCAAGCCACTGGTCCAGGACTCTAAATGTGGTCAACCACGTGGGAGTCCAGCACCTTAACCATTAAGACACCTGCTGGTCCCCTTGCAAATTATTTTAAAAAAATAAACTGATTCTATACTTGGTTCAACCAACAATTTTAATATATGGCAAACTTCTTCATCAGTTAATTCAAGAATGATTAACTTTTATATGTGATTTTAAAATTACACACTTTTTTTGTGAATTCAACAAGCATGGGATGTTCTCATCTCTGCTCTAAACACTACCTTATGAACACATTGGGCACCCAATGGGCTTCAGGATAAAATGCAACCAGGCCACTACCCACACAAAATAAGGCTTGCCAAATACTCGGACACACATAATCTCAAAATAAGAATTACAGAATGCAGAAGTCAAAACATTGATACTTTTCAAATGTTGCTTGAACAGATCAGAAATAGACCTTAAAGGTCTCTAAAAACATCCCAGCAATATATAAAGCAGCACACTTACTAGAAGGCTCATTTCCTCATTTCCAATGAAGGACTGATAGTAACTTTTGATGAATGGAAGGCATTAATAATACATATGAATATACTTTCCAAATTTGAAAAAGAAATTAAAAGAAACTTTGAAGGTATGAATCACCAGATTAAAGTTTCCATTTCTATGGTCAATAGACACATAAAAATTAATATTACAATATACAAATTTCACAGATTAAATGGAGACCAGGGCCTGCAGGAGGCGTGGTGGTTAAACGTGCTGGACTCCCACATGCTCCATCATGGTTCAAGTCTTGGACCTGGTGGCTTCCTTTCTCTTTCCTTCTCTCTCTGTCTCTGGTTAAATTGGAAAATATTAAGGATAATTACAAATCAAGTTAAAATAATTTTAAAAGTATAGAAAAAAGAAATGAAGACCAATAGACCTTCTAATTTTTCTTTAATGGGAGAAGATGTATTTTTGGTAAGTATATCTAATTTACAAAAAACAGCCTCTGACTTCAGTATTCAATATTCTGACTGTGTTCTGTAGAAATTTCACCTTAAATGCCATTAGGCATCATGCAATAACAAGAGTTGTCATTCAAAAAATATTGCCATTCCATTTCTATCCGCTGGTTCAGCGGCCCCATTCTTCACCAAAGACCTCTGCCGAGAAGTCACCATCCTGCCCCCAAGACCCAGCAAGGAGCCAGAATTTAAAATATTCATAGTGACAAAGCCAACAGAGATGCAAAATAAGAGAGACAATGAACTCCAGAAAATGCAGGAGAAAAGAGACAATGAATTCCAGGAGGTGAGGAAGTTCTTGCATCATCTAAAAGAGGAGATACCCATCATAAAAAAGAATCAAATGGAATTATTAGAGATGGAGGCTGTAATTCAGGAAATAAAAATCTCCCTTGAAAATATCAAAAGCAGATTAGATCATGCAGAAGATCGAATCTCAGATGTAGGAGTAAGAACCTCTGACCTAGAAAAATTCACTAAAAAGACTGAGAAAGTAACCCACCAGAATAAGAATAACATACAATAATACTAGATACCCTTAAATGCCTAAACATCCAGATCATCATTATTCTTCAGATGAGGAAACTAATAAGGACATTGGCAATCTACTCCATGAATATCCTGGAAGAAAACTTTCCAAACCCAGAGAGGCATTCAAATAACCAGACCCAGGAAATACAAAGGACCCCACATAGAATCAACCCAAGAAGATCTTCCCCGAGGTACATCATAGCCAGATTGACCAAAACCACAAAGAGAGACAAGATGCTAAAATTGGCAAGAGAGAAATGTTAAGTTACTTTCAAAGGATTTCCCATCAGGTCAATGTTAGACTTCTCATCAGACAAAATGCAAGCAAGGAAAGAATGGGAAAATATATTCAACGTGTTAAGTGAAAACCAATTTCAACCAAGAATACTATAACCAGCACAGTTATATTTCATATGGGGAAAAAAAAGACAAATATATTCTCAGATAAACAAAGCCTTAAAGAATTTTTCAACATTATACCAGCTCTCCAAAAAGTGCTGAAGGGAGTGCTATACTAGGAAAACCAAAATCGGCCACACAGAAATAAGAGTACAAGAAACAAGCAAGAGAATGGCCAGCCTGATGGTAGGGACAAGTCATGAGGGGAATGATAAGTTCCAGAGTTTAAATGGAAAGATCAGACCATAGTAACACTGCAAATTCAATAGAAGAATGATTAAATACATGAGACTGAACTAGTGAAATAGAATTGTTTGACTTTAGAATACAACATTACTGATTTTCTTCGATGCTTTGATTTCCATATTTAAGGATTTTCTGTCTTAAACTGTTGATATAGGTTTATCCACCTACTATTTGAACTGAATCCTCACCATTTTCCTGGCTTTAAGTTTTAAGCAGATTTATTGCAGCAATTTTTTTTGATCTTTTAAAACTAAAATTTAAAAATGCATTAAGAATACCTATTAATACCTGTTTAATGACTGCAGTAAGTTATATAACCCTGGCTAGGTACTACTTTATAGTATATTCACTTTACTCACTGAGGTTTTTGCCTGAAGTCAGACTTGTGTTTATATATATATATGTACATATCAGCTGTGCTTACTATTAAATTTTTTTAAATTATTTAAAATCTTTAGTGAGTCAATAAAATGACCAAAAAAAAAAGGCATGGAAAACAACCATAGATACCAGAGACAGTGTGGAAGGAGAGAGTAGAATTGGCAGAGGATGAGAGGAAGGGAATCAAGGGGGAAAAAAGCAAAATTTATAAGAAACAAGAAGTAGAAACAACAATTATTTGTTGATGATAACATGTATGGTAATATCCTTGATTGAGTCAATATGCAATGTACTCTGGATGGGAAATCTCATTTTATATACTGTATTGATGTACCGTAAATAAATACATTTTAAAAACACACACACAAAAAAAAAAAAGCCTGGAGAAAATTGACATAAAAAATATTGGATGGAACAAGTGCTAAGGTTAAATAAATTAATAATGAAATCCAGCAGTAATCTTGGGATTAAGAGGAAAAACTGCTAGGGGCTGGCAAGTGGCATGGTGCTTAAGGGTGCTGGACACCCACATGGCTGACCACAGTTCTAGTCTCAAACCTGGCGGCTTGCTTTCTCACTTTCTCTCTTTCTCTCTCCCTCTTTGGTCAAATTAAAATAAATCAATAAAGTTAAATAAAATAATTTTTTATAAAAAGAGGAAAAACTGCTTACTATTAGAACGAAGAGATTGTGGGACCAGCAGATGGCATAATGGTTACATCACTTAACTCATATAGTCAACTGTCAGCAGCTTAAACTTATAGGGTGCTTGTGTATGTGCACCCAAAATCCCAAGAGGAGAATGGAGCAGGGATTGTGGCATGGCATCCACCCAGGGGGTGACTTCTGGCTCTCTGTCTCTCCAGTGAGAGCAGGTGCACTATAGCAAAAAAATCTCTCTCAAAAAAAAGAGAGAGAGAGAGAAAGATTACAATTAAAACAGCTTCAAAAAGTAAGCTTTTAGAAATACCGGCTGAAAACAACAAACAGAAAGATGATTTGGACAGGATGGACAATTCAGGCAAGATATAGACCATACAACAGAACCTACAGATGGAGATACAAATTCATTACTCAGCGTGTTCCAGAAGCTCGTTCTGGGGAGTAAAGCCAAGTGGGTAGAGGACTCAGCCTTACAGAAAGCAGCTTGAGAAGTGTCTGACCATCAGGCGTGTGTGCGTGCGTGCCCAAGATCCCAAGAGGAATACGGAGGAGAAGGGACTGCAGTGTGGCCATCCCCCCTGGGGGGTGATTTCTTGCTTTCTGTCTGTCTCTGTCTGTCTGGCGAGGGCACATGCCCTATAGCGAAAACCTCTCAAAAAAAAAAAAAAAAAAAAAAAAAAAAAAAAAGAAGTGTCTGGCCGTGATGTAAAGAATTCTATTGTGGCAGTGTTTCCTTTTGTCTTGATGCATCTTTGAAACAGCAAACTCCAAGTGAATGCAGTTTAAGTTCTGTGGAACTATACTAGTACTATGTGTTCTCAAGCTTTACTTACCACTGTGACTTGAAATCTATTGTTTTAAATATGACAATTAAAGTAACTGACATACTAAAAAAATAGTAATACCACTGACACAAGAGTCCTCCTAGAGAGGTATTATTAAGCAGAAATTAATTTTAAAATATTTAAGATTGTTACTGGATCATGAGAATTGTCAAGTGTGACAATTTTCTCAATCAAAAACAAGATAAACTAAAATACATTATTAAAATATTGATGATTAAAAATAGAAGTAAATAGAATTAAAGATTCTATGGAAAATTAGAGAGGAAGAGTTAAGTTAAATAAGATAAAGCTATTGCAACCAACTAAAAACAATGGGGAAACACTCTCCGGAAAAACTCACAATAAAGAATGGACTGTAAAGTAAAACGCTAGCAGACCAATCAGCAAACAATGGGAAAGCTTAAACTCCCCCCCAGGAAGACCCGGCCTCACAGGTTCCCTGCTGTTAGGTGACCCTTAACAAATCCTGATTTTATTTAAAATTGTCCTGGTCTATGGCGTCCCACCTGAGGCGGTGTCAGAGCACACAGACCTGGGTCCAGACCTTGGCGACACACTGCAGCTGCTCCATTAACAGAGCAAAGGACGGGAACTTCCCTTAGGGTCACAGGTACATGTGCAATGCCGTCTGGTCTGGACAGAATAATACAGGTACACCCACTCGATGTCCGGATTTTGCTCCACCTAGTTTTCCTTTTTCAATAGCGTCAATCCTTTAACACAGAAAAACGGGGAAAAAGCAAGCCACGAGGCGCCTCCCTCCGCCCGCGGTGAGCGGCCCAGGGGTGTCCCCCTTTCTGCCCCAGCACGACCGTCTCCAGGACACCCCGGGTCTGTGGAAACACGGGACATCCCCCTTCTTTCAGGGACTGTGGAAA
Organism: Tupaia tana; assembly: GCA_026018925.1. Lineage (NCBI taxonomy): Eukaryota > Metazoa > Chordata > Mammalia > Scandentia > Tupaiidae > Tupaia > Tupaia tana. The sequence goes on from JAKSZU010000017.1 coordinate 69,478, forward strand.
CCTGTCTGTGGAAATGCGCGCTCCTCCCGGCTCCCCCGCAATCCCCAATGGGCCCGCCACACTCACCTGTGCCATCTGCTGGCGCGCCGCACTCACTTGGGCAGAGCTGGCGCCGAGCGCGGGTCCTTCCCTGCTGCTCCCTGCCCTCTGCCCTCTGCCCTCCAGAGAAGCCCCCAGGCCTCCCCAAGTCTAGGCTGCAGCTGGAGGAGGGTCTCAGGTGCTCCGCACAGCCCAGACCCGGGTGGGTGGGCCCTGGTGGGGAAACCCGCCCACTACCACCCACTGGGCAGCTGCAGCCCTGACTGCACCAGGCCACCCGCCCACCAAACACAGAGTCCTGGGTGAATCTCTAAAAGTTCTGGTCTTGTTCTTCTTTTCTCTAGGGCACATGAGAAAGAGACAAAGAGGGAAAGTGAGAACTCACTTCCTGGAGGAATGGCCAGAGACAGAGAAAAAAACAGACAAGAACAAATCAAACCCTGGGGAGAATGACCACAGGGCAAGCCTCTCTCCTACACCTCCCCTCTCAGGATTTTGGGCATAGAGGCACGCAGGCCTGGCATGGTTTTCAAGCTGCTGTTTCTGAAACTCCAACAGCACAGTCCATCACGTGAGATCCAGACACTTGAACCACCATGCCACTGGCTGGTCCCAGTTTTGATTGCTTAAAGCCATAAACTTGGAGAGTCAAATAAAAATAAAGCCCATCATCTTCTGCTTTGATGCACTGGATGACAATAACAAGAAGCAAAGTATTACAGATGGCCAAGAGACAAAAAGCAGTTGAGTTCCTATACATCAGCATTAAAGAGATATTTGCTATTTAAAATGAAACAAAAATTCATATGATACCACCCCCAAAACCGAAGGACTTATGCACAAGTCTAACAAAACTTATGCAAGTTTACAGTCACCAAACCTTGAACCAGTTGAGAGAAACATGAATAAATGCAGGTAAATTCCTTGTTCAATACTAGTACACTCCTTATTAGAAGACAATCTTCCTCACTTGAACCACAGACTCAACAGAATCCCAATCAAGTTCCCGCAAATCTATCAGCACCTTATTTTTAAACCTAAAATAGATTACATTAGACTGAAGAGCAAAGTTAAACAACTTGCACATCTGGATCTGAACACTTAGCATAAAGAGGCCCGTGTACATATAGTCAGTTGGTTTTGTCAATGGGACAAAGGGAATTTACTGGAGAAAGGAAAGCCTGTTCCACAAATGGCAGCAGAACTAGGAAAGCTGAATAGAGGAAGGGACATCGATGAAAACTCTGGAGCTCACCAATAACACCGAGCATATTAACAGTTCATAGACTTAAATTTTCAAATGTGAAATTATAAAAGTTATGCAAGAAAGCACAGAAGAGCATCCAAACCACTGCACTTGGGGATGCCACCCTCCAGTCCACACCCCTCCCTCTAGATGCTAAAGATTCACTCCGTGCTCTGCCTCACCCCTGCTCCAGGAACTGGTGTCCCTGAGGCTCCTCGTGAAAACCCCAGGGGCTTCACAGGCTCCAGGGCTTGGAGGGATGCCTATCTGAGCTGGAGGGGGTTTTGTCTTTGGGAGTCTGCGACTGCCGGTACTTCTTCCTGCTCAGGACACAGGGAACAGGGAACCCCAGGAGAGATGCTCCTGTGACTCAGGGGCCATTTCTTTTAAGTTTATTTGATTTTCCCATGACTGACAGAGACACACAGAGAGACAGGCACCCCAAATGGAGATCTCTGTGTCACACTCACCTCCAGCCTCAGCCAGTCAGCCCTGGATCATGGGCACAGATGCCTACCATACTCTGGCTGGTCTCTAGATATGAACCTGGTACCCTTCCACGTAGATCAGCCTCCAGGCCCCTCAGTCCATTTTATCCTACCTTCTAAACTTCAGTGACCCAATCTCTGAACAGCCTTGTCTCAGCACTCACTGGGTAGGGGATCCCAGTCCAGCACCAAGCCCAGCAGTCAGTATTCCTGGAGCACACTCAGGAGGGGAATGGAGGATCCTGGGAGGGGCTGTGGGCCTAGGCCAACAGGAGTTGAGATCAGTCAAAGGTGGGGCATGTGGGGAGTGGGAGGTCACCAGCAGGGGTGGGCTGGGGGAGCCAGCATCACAGGCAAAGGCGAGGCCAGTGGGAATGGGGAGATGGGAGGGGCACTTCATGGGTTGAACTGTGTCTTCAAAATCTGTATGCCAGAATCCTAACCCCCAGGATCCCCAGTACCTGCGACAATGACCGTACATGGAAACAGGGTCTTTGTGCATGACCAAATTAAGGTGAGCTCATTAGGGCCAGTCTTACTCCACTGTGAGTGGGCCTTTCACAGAGTGGAGAGATGGGCACAGAAACACACCAAAAAAAAGTGCCCTGTAAAGATCAGAGCTCTGCTGTCATGGACAAGAAGACACCAGAGGCTGGAGTGAGACCCAGAATGAACCCTTCCTAGCACATCAGATGGAGAGAGCATGGCTCTACTGCCACTTGATCCCAGACCTCTGGACTTCAGAGTGAAGACAAGTCTCTGTTGTCCTAAGCCATTCAGTCTGTGGTGCTGTCAGGGCAGCCCAGGCATGGCTGTTCCTCCCTGTGGAAGGAACACAGGCATGTTCTGGTCTACCAACTGCTCTTCTAGACCACAGCTGCCTCTCCAAGCCCACCCTGCCAGAGGGTGAAGGGGAATCAGGGCTCTTTACAGGCAATGGTCACTGACTAGAGCTCTGGCTGCAACACTCAGCCTCCTGGGCCAGTGGGAGGATGGGGACGGGGGTTGGGGAGTCAGCCTCCCTGGAGCTGTCGCTGAGCCTCACTGCTGCTCCAGGAGCCCAGAAGCCCAGGCTGGTCAAGCCCCACTCTTACTCTAGCCCTTCCCCTCCTCCCAGTCATCAGCAGCTTGGAGCAGAACTGTCTCCTTTTTCACCTCAGTAGGAAAGGTGCCCAGGAAGGCACAGAAAGAGGAGGCACCACCTGGTATCTCACCTGTGTCCACAGGTCCCAGGCCGGCCCTTTAAGGGGACGAGGTGCAAGCCACAGTGTCACAGCAGTAATGCAGCACTCTGTGATGCTGGAGCCACAAGGGAGGTTCACATTTGTGTCCTGAGGTCTCTCATGTGCACCAGGCTTGGGCGCTGTCCATGGTCCTGCCAGCTGAGCAGCCAGGAGCTGGGATCCAGCTGGGCTTTGAGACCTTTCCTGCAGGGTGCCCACCTCTCCCATGTTCTTGATGCAGCCTGATTTCCGTGTATCTGGGTGACGTAGAAACAAATTGTTCAATTTTCCAATTAAACAAAATCCCTGAGGACCCATTGCATAAATGTTTCCTGGTCCATGCACATTTCTAAATGATAGGGCAGGTGGTTAGGGCAGTGTGGAGGCTCTTGTATCTAGTACTATCACAGTGGATATAGGACCCACTGCAATGGAATTGGACAGCAGGGAAAACAATTGGGCTGAACTCTGAATATTGCATGGGAATTTAAAGCTGAGGTGTGTGTGTGGGGGGGGGATGGTGTCAGCAGATAGAAAACTATTAAGAGGAAACATCAAGGGAGATTCAGACTAAAATGACTTAACAAGATTCTTCTGAAGACAGTGAAGGCGATCAGACAACACCGGGGGCATGAAGGAGACGGCTGGCTCCAGGAACATGGGTTTTAAGAATAATCAGATATGACGTGTGTGTTGTTATTAAACTGACTCAATGGGGTCTTTGCTAACTTGCATTTTATAAGAAAATAACGGATGAGTCCAGGGAAAGGTTCAGGAGCCTGACTAAAGTCTGACAAGCACAGAACCTCTCTTATTCCCCTCTCTTGTTCAAAGAAAGAAGAGGCACAATTTCTTAATCTTTTAGACAATATAAGCCCATTATCCTATGGGTTGTCTTTTGTTCATTTAGGACCAGCTGAACCATCTATTGGGACTTGGTAGTTAACATTTGCTGGATGGTGTAAGCCAGGCATTTAAGGGGAGGGAATTTCTACAAAAATAAAGAAAAACAAAGGTTAATAGTAGGAAATTCAGTTTCTGAATAAGACAGCCAGTGATTTCTTGATATTGGGCTGGAGAATGGCAGTAATTTGGTAGGGTTCCCATTCTGGAATGTTCTGGTAAGCATTGTGAACAGTCCAACCAGAAGCAGACTAAGTCTTCTGGGATCCAGACCCATGGATTGTTGTACATGTCAGCCAGGCCTTTCACATAGGAGGGAGCTGTGGCCACTGCTTTAACTCCTGTCCAGCTGTATTTATCTTTGTTCAGAAGTGAAAAGACAAGAAGGAATCAAGGAAAACAAGTTTCAAATAGACCAGCACCTACTACCCAGCCCTGATGTAGGTGAGACTCAGGTCTTAAGACTTGGGACCAGTAGATTGAATAATGGTTATGTTGCTGGACTCCCACGTGGCTAACTGAGGTTCAAGTCCTGGACCTGGAGGCCCTAAATACACTGGGCATGTGTGCTTATGTGTCCAAAATCTTGAGAGGAGAATGGAGGAGGAGGGATTACTGTGCAGCCATTTCTCCTGAGGGGGAGGGAATGTGATTTATCCCTTTTTGTCTCTCTGTGTCTCTGGCAAGCACACATGTCCTATAGCAAAAATCTCTCTCTCTCTTAAAAAAAAAAAAGACTAAAAATTGTAGGGGGTACATATGGACACATCCACAGATGTACCTGCTGAAAGGGAAGCCACCGTGAAAGCCTCTGGGATATGTAGTCTTTGAGACTGAGAGATTTTGCTAGGGATGTCCTCCCACCTCCACTTTTAGGAACATGGGGGGATTTTTTTCTATGATTTTGCCATAGGACACATGCTCTCACCAGAGAGAGACAAAGAGAAGGAAAGTGACAAATCACCCTTCAGGGAGGATGCCCACACTGCAATCTCTTCTCCATTCTCCTCCTGGGATTTTGGGCATGCATGCACACACACCTGGCATGATTTTCAAGCTACTAGGTTCAGGACTTGAACCATGGTCAGCCATGAGAGAGTCCAGTGCCTTAACCACCATGCCACCTGTTGTCCTCAGAAATGTGGGTTATAAAGTGTGTAGGTTTTATTTTATTTTCACCAGAGGGCATATGTGCTTGCTGGAAAGAGACAGAGGGAAAGTGAGAAGCCTTCCCGAGGGGATGACCACACCACAATCCCTTCTCCTCCAGTACTCTCTAGGGATTTGGGACATGTATGCACATGAGCCTGTTGTGATTTTCTTTCTTTTTCAAAAAGAATTGTTTCATTTTATTTATTTGTTTATTATTAAATTTGCTATAGGGTGCATGCATGAGAGAGAGAGAGAGAGAGAGAGAGAGAGAGAGAGAGAGAGAGAAAGTGAGCAAGCAAGCTGCTAGGTCCAGGACTCAAAATGCAGTCAGCCATGTGGGAGTCCAGTGCCTTAACCACTCTGTCACCTTCTGACTCCTATGTAATTATTTTTAATGAAAGTGCATGGGAAGGAGAGACAGGGTCTTCTTGACAGGACTTTACCATGTCTCAACCCGGTCCGAGCCTTTTGGTTAGCTGGGGCTACAGGCACACACTGCACACGGCCTGCTCAGGCTGGCTGGAACAGAACCCAGGCCTCTCACAAGACCTCGGCCTCAGACGGTGGTGCACTCCCCCCTGCAGCAACACAGTGGGGCCCCAGGACTTGGGGCAAGTGTGGTGGGAGGCCATGCTCCACCCTGCTTCCCTTCACTTGGGGACACAGAAATGGTGACCCTCCTGGGGGGGCCTGGGCTTGTCCTCACAGCAGCCCCATGAGTGCTCTAGGAGCCACATCTCCAAATCTAACCTGGAGCCCAGAAGGGCCACTGCCACTCTTCCACCTGATACACTGGAGCGGGGTGGCCCAATCCAGCCTGCCCGCTTTCATAAATAACGTGTTTTTGGAATTTTCCCTGTTTGAAAGTTATCTCCAGCCACTTCTGTGTTCTGGTGACAGACTTAAAGAGGCAAGACAGATGCCCTATGGCTTGGAAAGCTGAATATATTTATTATGTGACCTTTTTGTTTGTTTGTTTTTGCCACAGGATACTTGCACTCACCACAGAGAAACAGAAAATGTTAAAGGGAAAGTGAGAAATCACCCACAGGAGGATGACCCTACCACAATTTCTTTTCCTCCATTCTCCTGAGATTTTCAGCATTCACACATGCCTGCCTGGCATGACTTTCAAGCCACCAAGTCCAGGATTTGAACTGTGGTCAGCCATGCAGGAGTCCAGCGCCTTAGCCACTATGTCACCTACTGGCTCTGTTATGTGATCTTTTATTTTAAAAGTCTGCCAACACCTGTTTGGACACTACAAAACTTCCCTTTCAGGCACTCGCAGCCTTCCAACCTGTTCGCACACTTCGCAATTTCCCATGACTGCATCTCTCCATTCTGCAGTGAGAGTGACATGACTTCCATCCAGACCAGAGCCACACTGAGTGAGGATAAGAAGTACTACATTCTCAGTGGCTCCCAGGTGGTCACCACCCCTGGGACTTGGCCAGGCTCTCACAGCCCTCACTGCTTCCCTGTGACTGACCCCACCCCCCAGAATGATAAAGGGTGTGCACTTAGTTTCCCAACCAACTGTTGCTACTTAGACAAAGAATCCAAGGTTCGGGGAGCTTGCACAACTTGCTCAGGCCGGTGTCTTCAGTGGCAGAGCTGGGATTAGATCAAGGCTCACGGGTCTTATGTGTCTGTGCCTCCAGCACCCTCCTCGGCTGCACTTATGTGCTTTTGTTTGCTTGCCTGTCTCCTCTCCTCTCATCTCCTTTTCCTTTTTTCTCCCTTTTCTCTTTCTGCCAAAGGGCATGTGCACTCACTGGAGAGAGAAAAAAAAAAGTGAGAAAACACCCCCCATGGGGTGGTCAGGCTGCAATCTCTTCTCTACCTCTCCCTCTACCAGGGACCTGGGCACATGCACACACAGCCAGTGGGTTTTTCTTGTTTAGCTTTTTATGCTATAGGGTAAGTGCACTTGCCAGAGACAGAGAGAGAGAGGGAAAGTGGGAAATACCCCTGGGTGTAATTTCTATTCTTCTTCATTCTTCTCAGTATTTTGAGTATGCATGCACATGTGCCGGATGTAGTTTTCAAGTGGCCAGGTCTGGGTCTTGAACCGTGAAGTTGGCCATTTGGATTCCAGTGCCTTAACCACCATGCTACCTGCTAGCTTTCCTTTGCCTGTTTTATTTCTTTCTTCCATGTGCAAGATGGAGAGAGAAATAGGCACCCCCCTGCAGGATCTTGATGCCACAGTCCACCCCAGCCTGAGCCAGCCCTGGTTATGGGCTCACATATGCCTGGAGCACCTAGGGAGACCACAGGAACCTGCCATGTGGGTTAGCCTTACAGAGTGTCACAGTCTGGTGCTGTATCACTATCCAGCCCATGTGCTTGTTTCTAACTGTTTGTCATCCAAAACTCAAACACACACAGGCGTCAGATGATGAACTCCCGCCACTTGCCACGATCATTAGCAGCTGCTTGCTCACGGACAGCTCATCTGTCCACACTGCACCCACCCCCCAGCTGCATCTGTGGCAGTTTCAGCACTTACTTATTTATCTTAAAGATTTATTTTTTTTCCATTTTATTTGTTATTATTATTATTCTTGTTAATTTTTATCAGAGAGAAAAAGGGAAAGTGAGAACACAAGCCACCAGGTCCAAGACTTGAACCATGGTTGGCCAACACCTTGAGTCCAGCGCCTTAACCCCCACAACACCTGCCAGTCCCTTGGCACTTAATTCTAAGACATATAACTATTTAAAAAACAAACAAACCCATTATAATCAGTGTTCAAATTTTACTAATTGAATCACACATTTTCTTAAGTTTGTTTGCTTGAATCCAGATCCAAAATAGTTCCAAACACGTTGTGGTTTGTTGAGTAGTGTCTCTATCTTTCCCTCTTCCCCTGCTTCTCACCCCTTCTGCTTTTTCTAAATTGACAAGAAAGTGTGTATATAGCCTGACTCTGAACAACACAATTTAAACTGCGTGGGTCTCAGTAAGTGTGATAGAAATACAATATAGACCTGTAAGTGCATTTCCTTTTTGTGATTTTCTTTAGCTTTTTTCCTCTAGGTTTCTTTATTGTGGGAATACAGTATGTAACATGCACACAGAATGTGTGTTAATCAACTGTTCATGTTGCCAGCTAGCCTTCCAGCCAACAATAGGCATTCTGTAGTTAAACTTGGGGGAGCAGAAAGTTATACACAGGCCAGCCTGGGCTTGGCAGTAAGGCAGCTGGATCCCATGGGGTTTGAGAAACATGCTGTGTACATGTGCATGCATGCCCAAAATCCCCAAAGGAGAGAGGGAAGAGAAAGGATTATGGCATGACCATGCCCCATGGGGGGTGCTTTCTTACTTTCCCTGTCTCTCTCTTGCTGCCTCTCTCTGTTGAGAACACATCCCCTCTAGCAAAATGAGAAGAAAATTAATGTAGGCCGTTGTGGTGGCAAGACTGTTTCACAGACTAGTCACATATAGGGGGCCCGGTTTCAGTTCTGAGTCTGACCTAAATGCCAGACACGGTACCTATTTATGTAACCCACGAAGCTCAGAGCATGGGCAACATCGCAAAGCCCTGCTTGAAAGACCCACCTGTGGTCCTGCCTGGGAGGCTGAGGTAAGATAATAGGAGCGGTGTTAAACAAAATGTTCTAGATGGTTTTCCACCACATGAGTGAGTTGGTCACCCTGAGTCTTAAATTGCTCAAGGGTCAGAGATTTGACTTATGATATACAGCCTACTGTTTTGTTACATGTATATCTTGTGAAATTATTATAAATGATTCATTTATTTTTTAGAGAGATTTTTACTATACAGCACAGGTGCTTGCTAGAGAGGCAGAGAGATAGAAAGTAAAAAATCACCCCCCAGGGGGGATGGCCACACCACAATCCCTTCTCTTCCATTATTCTCTCATGATTTGGGGCACACACGCACACATGCCCAGTGTGAGTTTTAAGTCACTGGGTCCAGAACTCAAACTGCAGTCAACTATGTGGGAGTCCAGCAAGTGGATGCACCCTATAGCAAAAATCTCTAAAAAAGAAACAAACAAAAAAACAAAGAAAGGGAACTATTGAACCAATAATCCCATCCACCCTGAGGCCTTAGGAAATGCTGTTTCACCTGCTTGCTTGTCTGTGTCTGATTCTGCGTGACAGGCTCTTTCTCATCCTTCAGACTTCTGTTAAGTGTCATCTTAAGAGCTGGGACATAGCCTTAATGTAAAATTGCTATTTACCCCATCTCCATTTCTTTCTGTTCCCATGCACTGTAGCACTGACCACATAATTATCGGTTCTTATTTGTAGTTTGTCTCCCTAACTAAAATGTGATGCCACAAGGCAGGGGCTTGTCCTCCTGCCCTGTCTGCCAGGTGGTGGGTGAGTGAATTGTGTGTTTGTGGGTCAGTTGCACAACAGCTCACACTTGTCACACAAGATCCTACATTTCACGAGTTTCAGCTTGTGAAGTCCATTTTGGAAACACCAGGGTGCCCATCGATAATGTCCTTGGGGGAAGGACAACATAGCCATTATGCCATCTGCTGGCCCTAACCTGTAAATTATTAAAGATTTTTTTTTTTTTAAACAATCAGTTGTCTGGAGGCAAAGCCTGGGCTGTCCTAGTACTGTTGGCTGCTCTCTGCCCTGACCACTGGCCTCTCTAGGGCAATCCTTGTGCTGGGTGTAGCCTTGCCTCTCACAGTGCAGGCTCAGCATCTTCAGAGCCTGGCTGTGTGTGTGGCCTGAACCTCCATGGTAGCTAGGAGTGGTGAAGAGAAAAGATGCTGAGAGGTGTCCATAGGAGCTGCATTGTGTCCTGACCCATTTTTCTTTCCTTCCTCAGGTCTGGACCACCAATGGAGGATTGGCCAATGTTTTCACTGTGTTTGCAAAGACTGAGGTTGTTGACTATGACAGCACAGCAAAACACAAAATCACAGCATTCACAGTGGAAAGAGGCCTTGGGGGAGTCACCAAAGGGGGACTTGAAAATAAGCTGGGCATTTGGGGCTCTGACAGTAAGTAGCTGTGTGTATGCATGCACACATGTGTGTAAAGCAAGCATGCTACTGACTGTACACTTCATCCAAATAGGAAGATAAAGTTAGATTTAAATAGTTGTGGACCCACTTAAGCATTTTTGCAAAACCCAGTGTAGACAGCCACAGACAAGTCTTCCATGCAATTCAGATGGGTTCCCTGAAGCCAACTCATTACTCAGCTGACATATCTCACCTCTCCACATGTTGTACAGAGGTGAGTTAGGGAAAGAGACCATAGGAGCCATCAGCTTGATGGCAGGGTGGGAGTGGATACCAAGAACGGTCTATAGGTAGTCTAGCATCCTAGGTAAACATTCTGTCTTTCTTGCTTAAACTCCTCCTTCCTATCCACTCCTGTTCACCTGTGCCACCTGTAGTCCCTGCTCAGCATTTAGTTCTCTTGGGGCTGCGTCCTGAAAGAGGGTTGTCCCAGCCCAGTGAGTACTGCCTTCCCCAGTCACGCTTACCCTCCACTGCTACAGCTCACTCACATTGGCTTCACTTGGGAATCTCCCTGGAAGGTTTGCTGATTGTCCATTCCTGCAGGGTCTTATCAGACACCCACCTCAGGATTAGACTTCAGTTTTCTCACAGTCTGGGTGTCCAGGCAGCCTGCTTCAGGCTTTGCACTGGGTTCAGGTCTGCCCACGTGTTCTATTTGCTGTCAGGGGCATATTCTTCATTAGCACATTGCAGGCACTCACTCCTGTTGGGAGTACAGCACTGCATTGATTGCAGCAGTTCTATGCCAGCCTGCACATCAACAGCAGGGTGCAGAAAATCCACTGCAGTTACTGTAGACTCCCACATGACCAACCACGGTTCAAATACCAGATCCAGCAGATTGAAACTAATGCCAGGTGTTTTGTGCACACATGCCCAAAATTCAGAGAGGAGAAGGGATTGTGGCATGGCCATCGCCTTGGGGGGTGATCTTTCACTTTCTCTCTTTCTGTCTCTGTGTCTCCAGTGAGCCCAAATGCCCTGTAGCAAAAATCTCTTTCTAAAAAAAAAAAGTGAATTTAAGTTAGTTGGATTCTGTCTCAATAAAAAATAAATAAATCTGACTCCAAGAAGAATAGAACAATGAGGGCAGGAACTCCAGACCCAGCACTGTGTGCTCACAGAACCTAGGCTTATGCAGGCCACAGGCCTGTACTCACACCTGCAGGGAAGGTCCCACCCTGACACCTGGGAGAGGAAGAAGCCACATCTTGATTGCACACTCCATTCTTCAAGGAGCCAGCTGGTCTCCCCATCTCCATTTTGCTGATTTCTCAGTAGAGAACCACACAGTTAGCTGCCAAGCCCAAGCTGGTCTACTGCGAGCAGGAGTGCAATGGAAGCTGGCAGACCACAAGCCACAGTGTGACCTGCACTGACCACAAGGGGTGTGGCTGGCAACTCACCTTAAACCCACCTCCGACTTCCCCAAGGACATTATCGGTGGGCACCCTGGTGTTTCCAAAATGGACTTCACAAGCTGAAATGCACGAAATGTAGGACCTTGTGTGATGAGTGTGAGCTGTTGTGCAACTGACCCACAAACACTCAATTCACTCACCCACCACCTGGCAGACAGGGCAGGAGGACAAGCCCCTGCCTTGTGGCATCACATTTTAGTTAGGGAGACAAACTACAAATAAGAACCAATAATTATGTGGTCAGTGCTACAGTGCATGGGAACAGAAAGAAATGGAGATGGGGGTAAATAGCAATTTTACATTAAGGCTATGTCCCAGCTCTTAAGGTGACACTTAACAGAAGTCTGAAGGATGAGAAAGAGCTTGTCACACAGAATCAGACACAGACAAGCAAGCAGGTGAAACAGCATTTCCTAAGGCCTCAGGGTGGATGGGATTATTGGTTCAATAGTTCCCTTTCTTTGTTTTTTTGTTTGTTTCTTTTTTAGAGATTTTTGCTATAGGGTGCATCCACTTGTTAAAGAGACAGAGAGAGAGAGAGAGAGAAAGTGAGAAATAACCCTCAAGAGGGGATGGCCACACCATAATCCATTCTCTTTCATGATTTTGGGCATGTGCACACACATGCCTGGTGTTAGTTTCAAGCTGCCAGGTTTGGGACTCAAACCATGGTTGGCCATGTGGGAGTCCAGTGCCTTAACACTACAGTACCTACTTATCCCAAAATGCATCATTTCAAATGGACACTTTAGAGATTTTCAGTATATTCACTGTGTTGTACCATCACCTCTGTCTAACTTCAGAACGTTTCTATCATTCCCCAAAGAAATGTCATAGTTTTCAGTCCCCCTTATTCCAACCCCTGGCCACCTCAGTTTCACTTTGTGTCTCAACAGATTTGTGTTTTCTGTGTATTCATGTAAATGGAGTCCTGTATAATAGGAGGTCCTTTGTACCTGGCTTCTTAATATAGCATAATTTTTAAAAAAATTATACATTTAATCACTATACATCACTTAGCTTGTAAATCAAATTTTTCAACATGAATACTCTTCACACCTGTCCAGTTGAGGATGCTATACACATTATCATCAACAGATAAAAACCCATTTCTGTGTCCCATAAATGTCCGTCTCTCTATTTTTCTCCTTAATCTTTCCTCAGACTAATGTTTTCAAAACGTATATATATTGTGGCACATATCGAAACTCTATTACTTTTTATTTTAGGTTTTTGTAATAGGGTGCATTCACTTGCTGTAGAGAGACAGTGAGAGGGAAAGTGAAAAATCACCCCCTACGGAGGATGGCCAGGCTGCAACCACTTCTCCGTTCTCCTCCTGAGATTTTGGGCATGCATGCACACACACTCAGCATGGTTTTCAAACCACCAGGTCTGAGACCTGAACTGCAGTGGGCCAGGTGGAAGTCCAGTGCCTTAACCACCATGCCACTTGCTGGTCCCAAATATTGATTACTGTAAAGGCTGAACAATGCTCCATCATGTGGACCCACAGCAGTTTATTTGCCCATTCATCTGCTGATGGGCAATTGGGTTGTTTGCAATTTCTGGCTATTATCAGTAATGCTGATATGATCATTACCATTCAGGTTTTTGTGTGGGAAATATATATACAAAAATTGTATCTTATATTTAGGTTTTTGCCATAGGGTGTGTGTGCTTAACAGAGAGACCAGGAGAGGGAAAGTGAGAAACCCCCACAGGGGATGGCCACACTGAAATCCCTTCTCCTCCACTCTCCCTGGGACTTTGGGCATGCATGCACATGCACATGCATGTTTTTCAAGCTGCCAGGTGTCAGAAAACCTGTGCAGTTGGCCATATGGGATCCAGTCACCTTAACCACCATATCACCTGCTGGCTCTAGAAAATGTTTAATTCTTTTGGTTTATACCTAAAAGCAGAATTGCTGGGTCATATGGTAACTCTTAAGGTTTTTGTTTATTTCTTCTATGAGAGAGAGATACAGAGACAGGCACACCCAGCAGGGTCTCCATGCCACATCATCCCTGCATAGTCAGCCCATCCGGGTTATGGTCACATATGCATTCCTAGTGTACACAGGGAGACTTCGGGACACACACCTGGGACCTTCCCATGTGGCTTCAGCATGGGAGTGTTGTGCTATACTATGTTCTGCAGCTAGCCTCCTTGGTGGGCTTTTCAAAGAACTGCTGAGTTGTTTGGCACAGTGGTTGCACCCATGACTAAGCTGCCTGTTCTGACGTATCAGGGCTGAGCTTTCTCCTAGCCATAAGGAAGGCTGAGATGCTGGCATGAATTTCCCTGGAGCCTTGCCTCTGGTTTTAAGAAACCCTCTGACACAGACAGGCCACTTCTGAGTAGCCCTCCCCTGGCACCTTTATGCCTGTGGCCTTCTCTGCTCTCCCTGCAGTTGGCCGTGAACATCCCCAACAGTGGGTGGTTCCGCAGGGGCAGCCCATGGCTGGGTTGCTCAAGAAACTGATTGGTAGTTCTGGACATGACTTCCCCACCCCAACCCAGGAGGCTCTATTGCTTCCCCATGGGCAGGCTGGCACCCTGCAAGAGCACCTGGACAGACAGTTCAGCTACAATTCAGCTGCTGGGGTTTGGCTTATACCAAGCCTGCCCTCAGACTGCCCCCAAGGACTGGCTTCCTACTCAGCACGCTTGTCCTACATGCACACAGGATGTGGGATGGGACGGGCTTCCTGCCTGTGGTCAAGGGGTTGCTGCCCTGCCCATTAAGGTAAGAGCTAATGAGTGGACCTTACACTGTGCTGGGGATCCAGTAGGGTTAGCTCTCATCCCCACAGGTCCCCATCCTGTAAGTGACTGCACATGAGTGAGAGCAGATCGCACAGAAATACACACTCATGCACACATATGTGCACATGGGAGACTAATACACACATGTACAGTATAAAAATACTACATCTTTCTAGAAAACACAACTTCAATGGAGCCCTTTGGAAATACTTCTGTAAGATATACATTTCTGTTTTACTGTAAAAGAATCACACAACTCAGCATGGACACACATACACAAATACACATCCAGGTTCACACAGGTACACGTGAAGAAATAATACACACACTGTAAAAAGTTACTACATCTCTCTAGAAAACACAACTCCACAGGAATATTTGCCAAATCTTTCTAAAAGATCAAAACTCCTTTTTTACTGAAAAGAAATTGTACTTATGAACAATGGATATGCACACAAAAACACACATCCACATTCATATATGCACATAGGAGTGAAAAATGGATACATGTAGAGTAAAAAGGCAATACAACTCCAACAGTCTTTGGCTAACCATTTATAAGCCCTAAGATTATTTTGTGCTGAAAATAAATTGCACTCCTGAACCTTGGACACACATGTAAATACACACCAAGATTCACAAAAGCAGACAGACATGATACACACAGGTACGGTACAAAGTACTGCATTTCCATTTTTAAAAAACTTCAGTGGAAGTTTTTCAGAACTTACTTTCTGTAAATTCTGAAATTTTTTTATGCTGTAAATAAATTGCACGCCTGGAGCTCAGACAAGCACACACAAACACAGACACATGTTCAAATATGCACACATACATGAATAACACACAAAAGCACAGTATAAAGGTACTACATCTTTCTAGAAAACAATTGCAATGGAGCCTTTGGAAATTTATCTATAAGTTATAGAATTCTTTTATACTGTAAATGAATCACAAGCCTACAACTTGGACACACACACAGTAATACAAACCCATGTTCATATATGCACACATGTATGAATAATAGACACAAGCACAGTAGATAGGTAACAATTTCCCTAAAGAAAACCACTCCAGTGAAGCTGACTGCTAATTCTTCTGTAACTTTGAAATCCTTTGTACCAAAAATAAATTGCACTACTGAAGCTTAGAGAAGCACATACAAACACAGACACAGGGTCACATATGCACACATGCATGAATAATACACAAAAACAGTATAAAGGCACTAAATCTATCTAGATAACACAACTGCAATGGAACCTTTTAGAAATCCTTCTGTACGTTCTTAAATTCTTTTCTATTGTAAATTAATCACAAGCCTGTAGTTTAGACAAACTAACAAAAATACAGTAACATTCACAAATGCATACATACATGAAAAATGGACATGTGCTCAGTAGAAAAGTAATTCATCTTCCTAAAAATACAACTCCAGTGGAGCCTATGGAAAATCCTTTTGTAAGCTCTAAATTATTTTGCAAAGTAAATCAATTGCACTCCTGAAGATTGGACACACACACATAATTACACACCGACATTCACAAAAGCACACAGGTATGAATAATACACACAGGCACAGTACAAAGAAATCACATCTGCGTTAAAAAAAATCAACAAACTTCGATGGAGCCTTTGGCAAATCCTTCTGTAAGCAGTTGCCAAATCCTTCTTTGAAATATTTTTCTGCTGTAAATACATTGCACTCTCAGAGCTTGGACAGGCACACACAAATACAGACACACGTTCAAATATGTACACATGAATGAATAATACATACACAGTATTTTTTTTTTTTTTTTTGGAGAGGTTTTTTGCTATAGGGCGCGTGCGCTCGCCAGACAGACAGAGAGAGACATAGAGACAGAAAGCGAGAAATCACCCCCCAGGGGGGATGGTCACGCCGCAATCCCTTCTCCTCTATTCTCCTCTCGGGATCTTGGGCACGCACGCACACGCGCCCGGCGTGAGTTGTAAGCCACCGGGTCCGAGACGCGAACCGCGGTCGACTACGTGGGAGTCCAGCGACATAGCCATTACGCTAACTGCTGGTTCCCATACATACACAGTATTAATGTACTCTTATCTTTCTCAAAAACACAACTGCAAGGGAGCTTTTCACAAATCATTCTGTAAGCTCCATAATTCTTTTATATTGTAAATGTATCACAAGCCTACAACTTGGACACACACACAGTAATACAAATCCACACTCACATATGCACACAGGTAGGAATAATGGACATGAACACAGTAGAAAGGTAAGACACTTTCCTAAAGAATACCACTCCAGTAGTGGCTTTAGCAAATTAGTTTGTAAGTCCTGAAATCATTTCATACTTTAAATAAATTGCAGTCCTGAAGCTTGGACACACAGAAGCAAATATGACCAATGTTCACAAAAGCACACAGATATTTAAAAATCCACACAGACACAGGACAAAGATACTACATCTTTATTATAAGAACTTCAATGTTGCCTTTGGCAAATCCTCATGTAAGCTCTGAAACCCTTTTCTACTGTAAATAATTTGCACTACCGAAGCTTAGATAAGCACATGTAAACACAGACACATGTTCATATACACACATACAGAATATAAAGGCACTACATCTTTCTAGAAGACACAACTCCAGTGGAGCTTTTTGCAAATTCTTTTGTGAGCTCTAAAACCTCAAGCCTGAAGATTGGACACACACATACAAATACACAGATGTTGGCCGCCGCCTTTGGCCGCCGAGCCAAGATAACGCTGCTGGCTGCATAGGGAGGCGTGTCTCCAGTACTTGCCTCGGACAGGCAAAGGAACTTGTGGGCAGGGCCGTCGGGAGGATCCTATATATATGGGAGTAAAGGGAGGGAGAGGGGAGAAAGAAAGGAAAAAGTAAAGGAAACCTGTGAATAAAGACTGCGTGAGGAAGAACCGGGTGTCGTGTCGTCTCTGCAGAAGTGACGCCGACAAGTGGTGGCCCGTATGGGGAAGACTTACGGGGACAAAGGCAAAAGACCTCGTTAAAGAGGCGGAAAGAGGAAAAGGTTCAGAACCTCCCAGTCTACAGGGCAGCTAGCTGGTACCAGGCGGGGGTCCTGGAAAGACCTCGGCAAAGAGGCGGATAAAGGAAACCTGTGGATAAAGACTGCGTGAGGAAGGACCGGAGAAGGTTCAGAACCTCCAAGTCTACAGGGCAGCTAGCTGGTAAGTACCGGGCGGGGGTCCCGGATTCAAGACCTCGGTAAAGAGGCGGATTCAAGACCTCGGGAAAGAGGCGGATAAAAAAAAAATAAATAAATAAATAAATAAATAAATAAAAATAAAAATAAAAAAGACCTCGGTAAAGAGGCGGGTACAAGACCTCGGTAAAGAGGCGGATAATAACCTCGGGAAAGAGGCAGACTGAAGCCATTGGCTAAAAGTAAGGAATAAAGGGAACAAGGACGATGGGGCCTGGGCCATCCCAGCCGATCGTCAAGGCGCTCAGAGAGCTCCTAAAGTCGAAAGGGCTTAAATTGAGGGATAAAACACTTCAGCACTTTATAGATCAGGTGGATGATGTCGCTCCCTGGTTCCTCCATTCGGGGCAGCTCACACCCACATACTGGGATAAACTAGGCAGGGACCTAGACCTGGCTGCGGAGGACAATAGGCTTTCTGGAGGGGTTAGGCCACTCTGGAGGTTTGTCCAAGCATGCCTTGAGGATCAAAGATGTGTGCGGAAGGTGAGGGAGGGGCAGGAGGTGTTGGAGTCCCTCCGGGAGCAGCGCTCTCAGGAAGAGAATGGGGCCGCCAAGATAGCGGAAGCCTGCGGGGAAGATGACGATCAAGAACTAAGAAAATTAGTTGAGGAAGTTAAAGGTTGGGAGGTTGCCCAGGAGGAGGAAGACCGGCCTCTACCCACGGCTCCTCCCCCTCATAATCCCTCCACCCCACAAAAGGAGAACCCAGAGGGTGGAGCTTCTTTCTGCCCAGGGGCTTGGCGGGAGGCCAGACAGCTTGGGCCTATTCAGACATTTCCCGTTTTTGCAGATAATGCTGGGAATAGATATCATGAGCCCCTAGATTATCAGACCATCAAGGCTTTAGCAGAGGCCATAAAGACATACGGGAATGGTGCAGCTTTTACTCTCGGCCTCGTTGAGACTTTACAGCGGTACTGTATGACACCCAGTGATTGGGGAACGCTCGCGAGGACTTGTCTGTCCCCGGGTCAGTATCTTGACTGGAAAGCCATTTACCTTGAGGGGGCGCAAGCCCAAGCTGCTCGGAACAGGGCTGCAGGGCAGGCAGCGTGGGATGTGGATATGTATATGAGACAGGGCAGGTTCGCTAATCAACAAACAGGATACCCTCAGGCAGTTTACGATCACATCAATTCAATAGCCATCAAGGCCTGGAAAATGCTTCCCAACAAAGGGGAACCGCAGGCCAACCTTACAAAAATCACTCAGGGCCCCACAGAACCCTTCTCTGATTTTGTGGCCAGAATAATGGACACGGTGGGCAGGATGTTTGGTGATGCGGATGCAGCCATGCCTTTGGTCAAACAGCTTATATTTGAACAGTGTACAAAAGAATGTCACAATGCAATCCTCCCCTATAAAAACAAGGGCCTCAAACCACTCCACCTCTGGCAAATGGATGTCACACATGTCCCAGAATTTGGGACACTTAAGTATGTCCATGTTTCGGTGGATACCTGTTCAGGCGTCATTCATGCTACTGCCCATACAGGAGAAAAGGTAAAAGATGTCATAAGTCACTGTCTCAATGCCTGGGCAGCCTGGGAGCAGCCTCAACAGCTTAAAACAGATAATGGCTCCAGTTATACAGCCCGGTCATTTTCACAATTCTGCAACCACATGGGAATCATGCTCACACATGGCCTACCATATAACCCTCAAGGTCAAGGTGTAGTAGAGAGGGCTCATCGCACCCTCAAGGAGCTCCTACAAAAACAAAAAGGGGGAGTCAGCAAAGGTCACTCCCCGAAAGACCGCATCGCAATAGCACTCTTAACACTCAATTTTTTTTTTTTTTTGAGAGGTTTTTGCTATAGGGCGCGTGCGCTCGCCAGAGAGACAGAGAGAGACAGAGAGATAGAAAGCAGGAATTCACCCCCCAGGGGGAATGGCCACGCCGCAATCCCTTCTCCTCCATTCTCCTCTCGGGATCTTGGGCACACACGCACACGCGCCCGGTGTGAGTTTAAGCCGCCGGGTCCAGGACTCGAACCGCGGTCGACTACGTGGGAGTCCAGCGACATAGCCATTACGCTAACTGCTGGTCCCAACACTCAATTTTTTTTTCAGCTCGATTCCCAAGGGCGCTCGGCTGCCAACAGGCACCATGCACCGGGGCCGAGCAAGCAGGGAAAAGTAAAATGGAAGGACGTCCTCACAGGGCGCTGGAGGGGACCAGACCCTGTGTTGGTTTGGTCGAGAGGATCTGTTTGTGTTTTTCCACAGGACAAACCAGACCCAGTGTGGGTCCCAAAGAGGTTGGTACGACGCCTTCCATCCCAGGAGAACCTGCCTGCTGATACACCGAGCCCTGATGATGGCCTGGGAATGCCTTCTCCTCCTGGGGACACTGACGCTCCCCCAGGGGGCTCAGTCTGAACAACGATGGACTTTCCCAGTAGCTTACAGGTCCCTGGAATCAGAGCTTTGATACCGTCTCTGAGAAGCTCCGGTGGAGCATCATCCACATTAACTCAACGCGAGTTGATGCCGCCTTCGCCAGTGGATCTCTCAAGCTGTGCTCCATCTTAAGGAGTGGGCAGGGATGGGGTCCCTTGGCCCCCTCCTTGTCTTCCTATGTGGGGGTTGCCTTCTCTGTCTGTACAGATTCAGGGCCCAATGCAATTGCGACCGCGCCTTCCTCTTGCCTCGTACAAGCATTTGCAGCTATTGAAGAAGGATACTCCCCCGTGGCTTGGCTGGCCCAGATGCAGTAAACCCCTATCAGCTCAGGGTGCGAGGCAAAGCACTGCACTCCAGGGGCCCTTGATGGGACCTGGAGGAAGGCAAGTCCAGGTGCATATGGGTTGATGCCAACAACACACCCATCCCCATAAAAAGGCATCGGACAGGCTGACCTGGGGAATGCCCCTGGGCTCTTCCACAGGTCAGTAAGCAAGTCCACCACATCTGGGGCCCGTGACCTCTACCTTCTCCTGACAAAAACAAAAAGGGGGAACTGTTGGCCGCCGAGCCAAGATAACGCTGCTGGCTGCATAGGGAGGTGTGTCTCCAGTACTTGCCTCGGACAGGCAAAGGAACTTGTGGGTGGGGCCGTCGGGAGGATCCTATATATATGGGAGTAAAGGGAGGGAGAGGGAAGAAAGAAAGGAAAAAGTAAAGGAAACCTGTGAATAAAGACTGCGTGAGGAAGAACCGGGTGTCGTGTCGTCTCTGCAGAAGTGACGCCGACACACAGACATGCTCACATATGCGCACAGGTATGAATAATACACAGATGTACAATATAAAGGCACTACATCTTTGTAGAAAACACAATTGCAATGGAGCCATTTGCAAATCCTCCCCTAAGCTTTACAATCCTTTCCTACTGTAAATGAATCACAAGCCTACAATCAGGACACACACACACTACTATACATCCATGTTCACACATGCAAAGATGTATGAATAATGGATACATGCACAGTCGGAAGGTAATAAATCTCCCTAAAAATACAACTCCAGTGGAGCCTATGGCAAATACTTCTGTAAGCTCTAAAATTATTTTGCACTTTAAATAAATTGCACCCCTGAAGGTTGGACACACACAGATAAATACACACCAACAGTCACAAAAGCACACACGTATGAATAATACACACAGGCACAGTACAAAGAAATCACATCTGCATTAAAAAAATAGAACTTCAATGGAGCCTTTGGCAAGTCCTCTGTAAGCTGTGAAATCTTTTTCTGCTGTAAATACATTGCACTCCCAGAGCTTGGACAGGCACACACGAACAAAGACACACATTTAAATATGCATGCATGTATGAATAACACACACACACAGTGTAAATGTACTCCATCTTTCTAGAAAACACAACTGCAATGTAGCCTTTCTCAAATCCTTCTAGAAGCTCTAGAATCCTCTTCTGCTATAAATGAACCAGAAGCCTACAACTTGAACACACACAGAGTAAGAGAAATCCATGCTCACATGCATACGTGTATGAATAATGAACACAAGCACAGTAGTAGTAAAGTAACACATTTCCTAAAGACTACACTTCCAGTAGAGCATGTAGCAAAGTCTTCTGTAAGGTCTGAAACTCTTTTCTTCTGTAATTAAATTGCACTCTCAAAGCTTGGACAAGCATACATCAAACACACATTCATGTGTATAAATAATACACACACACACACAATATAAAACTACTACAGTTTCCTAAAAAACACTATCCAATGGTGTGGTTTGTAAATCTTTCTGATAGCTCTGAAATCCTTTTGTACTCCAAATTTATCACACCCTTGCAACTTGAAAATGCACATGCAAATACACATTCACATATGCACACATGAATGAATAACAGACACATGCACAGTAGAAAGGTACATCTGTCCAGAAAATACAACTCCAGGTTTGTACACAGGACTGAATTCACATTTTAGAGACTATCTCAGTTACTCATTGGACATTTTCCAAACACTGACTTTCTGAGAAAATAAATACAGACGGATGTTCCATGGACAAGTTGAGTCACCGTGGCTGGACTGGCTCTCACAAAGATGTCTTTTTTTTTTTCTTCCCACACATTCCTTAGAGCAGAAATATAATGAAGTTAAGCATTTGGCACTGTGAAAATAACATTCAAAAAGGCAAGGACACGAACAATCTGTGACCATAAGGATTCCCCCAATGCTCTTTATGTCAGAAGAGTTTTAAAGTTGTTCAAAGTCTACCTCCATGATACTTTGGGCAAAGTAATCAAACCAAAGACACATAAAACATTAGGGTCTTCTATGAGAAATGTTAGATGTTATTGAGCAAAAATTATTTAGGTTTCAGAAGCTCACAAAGAATTCTTGGAAACCAAATTTCTGGAATTGTTCCAAACTTAGTTGAACTTTTAAGTACATTAACCATGGGACCAATAAGTGACATGGAGCTTAAAGCACTGGATCCCCACATTGTTGGTCACAGTGTGAGTTCTGGACACTGCAACTTGAAAATCATGTCAGCTGTGTAGACATGCATGCCAAAATTTCAGGAAGAGGATGGAGAAGGGATTGTGGCATGTCCATCCCCCTTGGGGGGGGGGGCGATTTCCCACTTTCCATCTCACTTTTTCAGTGAGGGGTTTTTCACTTTACCACTCCTTGTCTCTCTCCAGCCACTGCGAGCACCCTAAAACAAACAAACAAAAATACCTAAAGTACAGTAAATTTGATGCCAATAGAGCTAGTTATGAAGTGAATGGTTAAAAATAATACCTGTGCTTTATTTGTGTACTAAAATACATGATGAATCATTGATGTTCCGAGGAACAGAACTGAGACTATCAAAGTCTAAATAGGGTTGACCGTGTGACAGAATTAGCTCCACACTTACAAGGGTTTTCCTTCAGAAAGTGTGTTCAAATGCAATACCACATCATGGCCACCGGAGGGAGCTCCATGACTCTCTTGAAAGAAAAAAAAAAAAAAAATTCAGTCTAGCATGGGATATTCTCAACAAATAGGAAACAATGGCTCTGAAATAAAAATGTTCCTGGTGAGATATCTGATAATGGACAAGTAGAGCAGGTTAGAAAAGGGGAAAGGCCATGTAGCCTTCCCAATAAAAGGAAAAAAAGTTAGGTTGGGGGAAGCCCATGGCCTGATGGTTAAGGCAGCTGGATCCTGTCAGGTTAACATGGCAGTTCAAGTCCAAGACCCAGCAGCTTGAGAAGCGTCAGGTGAGTGAATGGGCACGCCCCAAATCATGAAAGGATGACTCTCTCTCTCTCTCTCCTCTTTTTCTCTCTCCCCCCACCCCCATGTGGGAAAAAAAATTAAACTGAATCTGTTCAACTCACTATCTTAATTTACTGTGCCAAATTTCTACATATTAATTCAAGTGTGAAAACCATTTTAAATATGACAAGAAGTTACATTCTTCCTTTTGTGACTTCAACAAGTATAAGATATTCTCATTTCTGTTCTGAAAATCACCTTATGAACATGTAGGAGCACCCACTGGACATCACAATAAAGTATAACCAAGGTAATTCCCACACAAAGTAGCTTATCAAATGTAATACAGAGAAATATAGTCTCTAAACTAGAATTGCACAGGTTGAAATCAGAAGCATTGGATACTTTTTTTTAAAATTATTTATTTTTTATTTATTCAATCATTTATTTTAGTTTGACCAGAGAGAGACAGAGGAAGAGAGAGAGAGAGAGAAAGTGAGAAAGCAAGCCACCAGGTCTGGGACTTGAACCATGGTCTACCATGTGGGAATGTCCAGCGCCTTAACCACCATGCCACCTGCTGGTCCCGAGAAGCATTGGATACTTTTGACACGATACTTTGAACAGAATGAAAGTAGACTTTAAGATCTTCAAAAGAAATTCCTGCACTATATGGAAGGCACACTTATAACAAGTGCCATCCTCTTCTTCAAGTGAAAGTGAGTATGTACATTTTGGATGAGTGTAAGACATAAATGATACATAAGTATGCTTTCAAAATTTGCAAAAGGAAAAAAATGAACAAAACTAGGAAGGTATGAATCCCAAATTAAAGGTTCCATTACTGTGGTAAAAACCATATAAATATTAAGATGACAAGCCATGAAAATTTCACCAATGAAATGGAGACTAACGTGCCTTACAGTTTTGTCTGTTTAACAGGAGAAAATATATTTTCAGGAAATACATTTGGTTTGCAAAAAGCAGTCACTGACATCGCTCATAAATCAGGATTTACTTCCAATATAAACTTCAACTTTTTTTCCCTTGTAGTTCTTGCCATGGGATGTGCCACTCACTAGAGACAGACCGGGTGGGGGGGGGGGGGCAGTGAAAACAATGCACAAGGCATGGACAGCCCTGCCGGAATCCCCTCTTCTCTCTTCTGCTCCCTAGACGACTTTGGGCACACACCAAAGGATTCTGAAGCCACCGTGGAGTCAGCCACAGGGAATGTGGCGCCCTAACCTCATACAGCCTGCTGGCACGGCAACGTAGATTTTAAAAAAGACAGGAGAAGCCTTGGCGCCTCACCTACTGCCAAGGGAGGAAAGCTCACTGCTCCGAAGCAGAACTCCGTGTCCCTGGTGCTACCAGCACGCGAGTGGGGCACCCCAAGGTGTTGGGGAAGCGTGCCTTCCGGCACGGAGGCCGGAACTCTTTCCAGGGGCCTGTGGGAATTGTAGTCCACTACACTGCCAGAAATCTTTCTCCTGGAGGCCTGTGGGTAATGGAGTCCAGAAGTAGGCCCAGAAGGCGCCCTCCCAGAGAGTTCTGGGTATTGTAGTCCAACCACGCCCTCTCACCATCTCAGGAGAAGAGTAGGGACCTCTAGGAGCCGAATCTGGCAGTAGGCCTGCAGGCCTTTCTCCCGAGGCCTCAGTGCAGCGTGTTACGGTGCTGTGCGCTGACATCTTCCCTTCAGAGGCCTCCTGGCGGTGTGGTCACTGCGCTCCAGGGAGAAGCTTCCCTTGATAGCCCACTGTGGCCTGGAACATCCTTTGGGAGGAGTTACAAACAAACCCTGGTTTGGTCCGTTAAAGATACTAGGCACTTGAGACCAGCAGTTGGCGTAATGACTATGTCC
Organism: Tupaia tana; assembly: GCA_026018925.1. Taxonomy (NCBI): domain Eukaryota; kingdom Metazoa; phylum Chordata; class Mammalia; order Scandentia; family Tupaiidae; genus Tupaia; species Tupaia tana. The sequence continues at coordinate 94,537 of JAKSZU010000017.1, forward strand.
ACTGCGGTTGGAGTCCCAGACCCGGTGGCTTAAACTCACACCGGGCGCATGCGCGTGCGTGCCCAAGATCCCGAGAGGAGAATGGACAAGGGATTGCGGTGTGGCCATCCTTCCTGGGGGGTGATTTCTCACTTTCTAATTCTCTGTCTCTTTCTGGTGAGCGCACGCACCCTATAGCAAAAACCTCTCAAAACAAAACAAAAAAAAACACCAGAAATTGACTCAAGGAGCACCTCACAGAGTGCCTCACAGAGAACCTCACAGAGCACCTGACAGAGTACTTCACAGAGCACCTCACAGAGCACCTCAGAATACCTCAGAGAACCTCTCAGATACCTCACAGTGCATCTCAGAACACCTCCCAGAGTGCCTAACAGTGCACTTCACAGTGCTATGCACAGAGCATTTCTGAGCACCTCACAGAGCGCCTCAGGGTATCTCACAGAGTACCTCAAAGAACACCTCAAAGAGTGCCTAACAGAGCATCTCACAGAGCGCCTCACGGAGCACCTCACAGATTGCCTTTTAATTTATTTTATTTGATTCTTTACAGATTGCCTTGTAGAGCACCTCACAGAGCGCCTCACAGAGCATCTTAGAGCACCACACAGAGCATCTCATAACGTATCACAAATCACCTCCCAGAGCAACTCAGGGCTTCACAGGGAACCTCCATCTCAGAGCTCCTCAAAGAGCACCTTAAAGAGAGCCTCACAGAGCACCTAACAGAGCTCTCACTGAGTACCTAACAGAGCGTCTCACAGAGCACCTCACAGAGCACCTAACAGAGCTCTCACTGAGCACCTCACAGAGCTCTCACTGAGTACCTCACAGAGCGTCTCACAGAGCACCTCACAGAGCTCTCACTGAGTACCTCACAGAGCTCTCACTGAGTACCTCACAGAGCTCTCACTGAGCACCTCACAGAGCTCTCACTGAGTACCTCACAGAGCTCTCACTGAGTACCTAACAGAGCTCTCACAGAGCACCTCACAGAGCAACTTAGAGCGCCTCACAGAGCACTTCACAGAGCACATCACAGAGCTCCTCACAGACACCTCATAGAACACCTCAGAGCACCTCAAAGAGCTTCTCAGAGAACACCTTAGAGCACAAGAGAACCTCAGAGATTGCTTCACACAGTGCACCTCAGAGTGCCTCACAGAGCACCTGACTAACCTTGAAGTACTCCCAGTTTGCTGCAGAATACCTCCTCCATTGGATGTTATGTAGGCGTCTTGCTTATCCCAGTTAATTCAGCATTTTTCTGTGTGCCTTGTGAATTGCTTGACTACTTCAGGTTTTAGGGCTGGTTGGCTCTTGGAGAACTGTTTTGAAAAAGTGCATGGATTATAATTTGTAAAGCCTTTTTAACTATCATGAATGTGTGTTTAATTCAAACCTAGAAAGCTTGCAGTGGGGCTGCAGAGTAGTATTTATTTCATAATCACACTGGTAAACATGAGAATAGGTTAATTGTGGACTCCAGTTTAGCTCTTTTGTAATTGCAGAATTATATTTTTGCTGCTGTTACATTAGAATAATTTTTAAATGTCATCTTGGAATAGAAATATGTATTTTAAGTATTAACACAAAGCTAAATGGAAAACACTTTTTTAATGTGTTCAGTATATTTGTTTCTCTGTAAAACTAAACAGATTACCTGTAATTAAGTGATTAATGATTTATAAGCAAGCTGGTAAGTCTGACATTATCTACAAACTCTGATTACTACATAATGTTTTAACGCACTTGTGAAATTCTCTTGTCTAATCTGAATTTACATTCTACGGTGATAACATGGTGTGTGTGTGTGTGTGTGTGTGTGTATATATATATATATATATATATATATATATATATACATACATATATATATATATATATATATATAGTTATTAAAGTAAGTGATCATGAAAAAAAAAAAAAAGAGTAAGGGTTGGGTGAGAGGTTCTGGCGGGTTGGGCAGAGGAGCCACCACCACTACTGCAGATGCTCCCTCTGCAGCTGCTTTCACCGGAGAGTGGGCAGATGTACTGGGTGATGGGCCCGGAGTGAAGGGCCTCTGAACCTGTGGCCTGCTCCTTCCAGTGGCTGCCACCACTAGTTGACAGGGGTGTCTTTTCTGGATAATCAAAAGCAGCAAAAGCCAATACTATCAGGCCAGCATTTAAAACCAGAAAAATAAGTGAAAAAGAGAGATTTGACCCTACTCATTTTCAAGACTGTATTATTTAAGGCTTAACTGAAACCTGTACTGATTTGGAAGCAGTAGCTAAGTTCCTTGATGCTTCTGGAGCAAAATTTGATTACCACCGATATGCAGAAACACGCTCTGACAATTTAGTTAAATAGTGGAATGCTGGCCCCTGTTGGTGCACTGGCAGATGACATGATGCGTATATGCCTGTGTGTTCGTGGGACAAGATCTGGAGACCATGCAAGCATTTATTCAGGTTTTTAACAAGTTAATCAGGCACTACAAATACCTGGAGAAAGTGAAGATGAAGTTAAAAAGTTGCTGTTGTTTTTTAAAAGTTTCTTAGAGCCAGAGAGGAACAACTTGGCTATATTGACTGGTGTTCTTCAGGCTAATGGAACACTTAATGCATCCATCCTAATAGCCTTCGTAATGAGAATTTGGTCAAAAAAGGAATTTCAGCAGTTTTTCTGTAAAGCTCTTTAAATCATGGATAAACGAAAAAGATATCAATATAGTAGCTGCTAGTCTTCAGAAAGTCAGCACAGATAACAGACCGCTGGAACTTTTTCCTGCGACTAAGCAAAGCATTGAAGTACTTTACTGAGTACTTCACTAAGTACTTTACTGAGGCAGGCTTGAAAGAGCTTTCTGAGTGTGTACAGAATCAGCAAACCATTGGAGCTCATAAGGAGCTTCAGAAAGCTCTTCAAGAACAGCTGTCCCATGGTGATGCATTTAAGGACATAATTTTATATGTCAAAGGGGAGATGAAAATAAACAACATCCCAGAACCAGTTGTCATCTGGTCAAGTGTAATGAGCACCGGAATAGAACAAGATAGAGGAGCTTGGAGCAGAGCAAGCCATCAAGCACTTGAAGTCATGCAGCCCTGTACTTGCTGCCTTTACTACTCAAGGTCAGTCTGAGCTTTACTAAAGATCCACGAGTGCTGCTACAACATTCATTTCATGAAAGCCTTCCAGAAAATCATGGTGCTTCTTTATAAAACTGAAGTCCTGAATGAGGAGCCTATTCTCGTGTGGTAAACAGATGCACGTGTTGCAAAGGGGGAGTCTTTCTTGAGCAAATGAAAAAGTCTGTAGAGTGGCTTAAAAATGAAGAAGAATCTAGTCTGAAGCTCAAGGTGACTGAATTTCTAAACTACACCCTCAGTAACGCAAACAGGAGTTGAAGATAAAATGCCATGTCTCATGTGTCTTGGTTCTTACATCCTCCTACTTACCTATATCAAGCATGATATAATGGCTTTCAGGGCAAATTTTAACTGTTTCTAAGGTTACTGGATTTAGTTTCTAAAACCATGTTTTAAGTAGATACAGAAGTTATAAATTTGAATCTATTGTTACATTCGTCTTTTCAGTTATCTTCTATCTCCTGTATTTTCTACTGTAATAATGTAATTTAAGGCCTTCTGCAATGAACAGTTCACTTCATTCCCTGGATTTTCTGTATCAACAGTTTTTAAGATGTGATTTGGTTAAACATAATTTGTTAATAAAAATTCTGTTTGGAAATTATTCTGTAAAAGTATCAAAGTCTCAAAAGGCAATGATTTGTGTGATAATTTGGGATGCTCAGAGCCCAACTCTGCAATGAAAATCACATATACAATAATTGAATGTGTTAATATGCATTTTAATGATTTGGATCATTGCTTTCATGTTAACATTTTCTTACATTTTTAGTCCAAGATGCCCTTAAACTCTATCATTTTCTCTCTGGCTTTTATCCTTAATGAAGACACAAAGAACAAACTTGAAAATTTTGGGAAATCATATTTCATAAAAGTAATGAGAAGAAAAATGAGTTTTTTCCCATTGAGAAATTTCTGCATTCAGTTTATGTCTTTCCAGACAAAATAAATGGGTAGTTTTTTCTTTCAACCACTTTTAAATATATCTTAGAAAAGTCTTGTTGCTTAAAATATTTATTCTCAAAATACACTTAGATTGAATAGGAAAGGATTCATAAAGGAATACATATATATATATATATATATATATATATATATATATATATAAAGATCATATTTCTTTGTCCCATTAATGCTTTGCCTATTTTTTCTTCTAATTTTATTTATTTTACATTTATTCACTGAACATCATCACAGCTAACAAAATGTGATTTCTCATCCAGAATACACTGTATAGTGGCTTAATCATATATGTTATTGTCAACAAATAATTTTCGATTTCTTGTTTATATGTATGTGTGTGTGTGTGTGTGTATGTGTATGTGTGTGTGTATATATATATATATATATATTTCCCCCTATTTCTCTCCCTCTGCTATTTCCCACCTTCCTCCCACATTGTATCTGGTGTCTACAATTGTTTTCTATTCATTTTTCTCCCATTTTGTTGATTCCCAAAATATCTGAATCTGAATACTTTCAATTGAAAGTTCAGCAGATATACACATATCTGTTAAAAGATGTCTGATTTTAGACATGAGACTCCATGAGTAAAATGAACATACTATAAAGTAGCACCTAGCTGAGGCTCTATAGCGTCATGCAGTTCTTAAATAGGTATTTAAAATATATATGTGTGTCAAGAAAAGCAGTTATAGCTTTAATAAACCAAAGTCAAAAAGTTTTAAAAGTAATTTGCTTAAGACTTGGAAGCCAGGAAACAGGTTAGGATTCTGCTCAAATAGTAGGTACATGAGCCTATCGACATCTCAAGAGAAGACACGAATCCTTAAATCCGGAAAATCTACATAGAAGAAAATCAGTAATGTTTTAGTTACAAGTCATAAAATTATATTTCAACAGTTCAGTCTCATGTAATTAATATCTCTTCTGTTGTAGTCTAATCTTTCCGTTTAAATTCTGGAAGATAACATTCAACTCAGGACTTGCTCCTACCATTAAGTTGGCCATTTTCTTGGATGTTTTTGAAGTTTTATTTCTGTGTGTCTGTATTTAGTTTTCCTGGTATAGCACTCCATACAGAACTTCTTGGACAGCTCGAATTCTTTCAGGTTGTGTTTGAGAATGTTCTTGTCTTTTCTTCCCATATGAAGGATAATCTTGTCAGGTACAGTATTCTTGGTTGAAATTGTTTTTTACTTCTTAACACTTTCAGTATATTTTCCCATTCTTTCCTTGGTCACATTGTTTCCAATGAGAGGTTAGCTTATAGCCTGCTGAGAAATAGCCTCTTTTGAAGGCGTCATTCTTGTGAGCCAAGAATTTGGTATTAGGAAGTTCATATTGAGGGAATAACGTGTAATATAATTTGAAATAAAGGTAAAATAAGCAAGAGTGGAGTATTATAACCTATAACATTGTGAATGGGATGAATTTGTTAGATTAATAACTTTGATGAAGTGTTTATGCACAGGCAAAATGTATTCAATAGAGTTCTATGCAGTAGTCTGCTTTTACTTTGTAATTTGTGGTCCTCAAAAGACTTCTTAAAAAATAAAATCCAACGGGACCAGCAATTAGCATAATGGCTATGTTGCTGAACTCCCAAGTAATCGAGTTTGAGTCCTGGACCCGGTGGTTTAAACTCACGCCGGGCACGTGTGTTTGCGTGCCCAAGATCCCATGAGGAGAATGGAGAAGGGATTATGGCGTGGCCATCCCCCTTGGGGGGTGATTTCTTGCTTTCTGTCTCTCTCTGTTTTTCTGGCGAGTGCACATTCCCTATAGCAAAAACCTCTCCCCCCAAAAAAATAATAAAAAATAAAATCCACTCTTACACACACACATAAATTAGTAAGACTGTGCTCTGGGTGGAAGGAATATACACACAGTCCATGAGCCTGCTGTGGACTAGTATGTGAGAGGAGACCCCAAAGCCAAATGGGGTGAACTGGAGAACAGGCAGGGGCACTTAGCACTGGTAGCCCACCCTAAATCGTAGGACCCTTTTTCTAAGCCCACTAGGAAACCATTGGCAAAATCAAGTCAGCAAAGTGCCATGATTAGGTTTGTATTTGTAAGGAGTGTTTTGCCATAGCCAGTGACCTGGTGGCCACCATGCTCCTCCTGGGGGTGGACTGAGGAGAGCACAGGGCTGGGCCAGGGGTTCTTCAGAAGGTAGGACATGTGTTTCTCAGGAGGGGGCACTAGGCAGACCCAGTTTAAAGTCACTTGTCTGCTTTTACAGTCATCTGAGTTTTTTGTTTGTTTTGCTATAGGGCACAAGTGTTCACCAGAGAGAGTGAAAGTGAGAAACCACCCCTCCGGGAGAAGAGCTATGCCTCAGTCCCTTCTCCATAATCATCTCAGGATCTTTAGAATGTGTGCACGCACACACACGCATACACACGCACACACGCACACACACACATACACAGCATGACTTTCAAGTTGCAGGGTAGAGGACTTGTGCTGCAGAGTTGGTCATGTGGGAGCCAGTGCTTAACCACCACATTACATGCTGTCCTCTCACCTCAGCTCTAAAAGTCTCCTAAGGTTACAAAAACAAGGCACAGTATCAAAAATAGTCCCAGAAAAAGAAAACTGAACTATAACCAGTGAGAACTTGTTACACAAGCAGCTAGCACTCTAAATAAGAAAGCATGCCACAAACTACTGTTCTGTAGTTTGCTTCTATCACACATGTGCTGGAATGGCTGAGTGGCCACAGAGATGACCAGTGCCAGGAAGGAGTGAAAATGCAGCTTATCAGAACAGCAGCAGTTTCAAATGCTTTATTTGCTTTATTTTGTTTTGTTCTGTTTTTATTTTTTTCTTTTTTTGAAGAGGTTTTTGCTATAGGGTGCGTGCACTCACCAGAAAGACAGAGAGAGACAGGGAGACAGAAAGTGAGAAATCACCTCCCAGGGGGGATGGCCACACCGCAATCCCTTCTTCGCCATTCTCTTCTAGGATCTTGGGCACGCATGCACACGTGCCCAGCGTGAGTTTAAGCCACTGGGTACAGGACTCAAACTGCAGTCGACTACATGGGAGTCCAGCGACGTAGCTATTATGCTAACTTCTGGTCCCTTAATGCTTCGTTTGTGAAGAAAGCCTAATGGATCATCAGAACTGAACAGCAGAAGAAGCTCTTACTTAGAGCCAGCAGATGACATGGTGGTTGGAGCACTGAACTCCCACATGGCTGATCATGGTTCAAGTCTCAGACTTGGCAGCTTGCTTTCTCACTTTCTCTCTCTAGTGAGTGTGTGTGCCCTATATCAAATTTAAATAAATAAATAAAAATAAATCATTTGAAGAAGAAGAAGAAGAAAAAGCCCTTACTCTGCTGGGTGCTCTGAAGTCTGTTTGCCCTTCGGCAGTTGGGTTATACAAATAAGGCTTTTGCTCACCATGACCTCGAGTTGTCCCAAAGCTCAGATGATGGCCCCTCAGGTCTGCACTGAGGAAATTCAAGTGTTTGTTTTTCCTATGGGGTGATCAAAAAAAGTGGCCCATGTGCCCTCATGTGGCCGCCATGGGCAGTGCTGCTCTCCTGGCTGTCCTGCGGATCAATCAGATTAAATACTCAGACTGAGACCCACGGAAAGGCCGCTCACAGGCGCTCTGGAGGGCTGGCATCTGATGACATTCACTACTAGACTGAGTACAGATCTCCAAGACTTTAGATTCTTTAATGTTTTATTTTTTAGATTTAAGAAATTATCTGTTTCCTCTTAAACTAACTATAATTCATAACAACTTGGTAGACTTGGGGCCAGCAGGTGGCATGGTGGTCAAGGCATTAGACTTCCACATGGCTGACCACAGTTTGAGTCCTAGACTTGGCAGCTTGCTTTCTTATTTTCCATTTCTCTCTGTCTCCCTCTGGTGAGTGCAAGTGGTCTGTAGCAAATTGGAAAATAATGATAGTAAATAAAATAAAATAATTCTCTTAAAAAACAATTTGATAGACTATACCCTTATAGACTTAAGTGAAACATTGGGACCAGCAGATGGCATGACAGTTACATTGCTGGACTCCCATTGGCTGACTGTGGGTTGAGTCCGGACGTGGTGGCTTCAAACTCATGCTGGGCATGCATGCATGCTTGCCCAAAATCCCAAGAGGGGAATGGAAGAGAAGGGAGTGCGGTATGGCCATCGCCTCTGAGGGATGATTTCTCACTTCCTGTCTCTCAGGTAAGCACATACATCCTATGGCAAAAATCTCTCTTAAAAAAAAGTAAAACATTTACACTTTTATCTTTGTCAGATCCCTACAAAATTTAGAAATGCTTACAGATTATTCTTGTATTCATGACAATTATTTGCATAAATTCAGCAAGAATCTGCCCTATAACAGTGCATAATTGGGAAAATTGGTCATATCATGAAGACATTGAGTGTTATGTCATGCTAGAGAATAAAATATATATGACTAGATATGTCCAGATAATTTTTAGGAACTACACATCTCTGTTCTAAAAACTACCATAGGACATATGTGTACCTAATATATCAGTGGTCTCCAACCTTCCCAACACCAGGGACAAGTTTGTGGAAGATGATCTCTCCACAGTTGCTGGGTGGGGTGGGATGACACAAACACATCACATCCACCATGCGCCCCATTTCCACCACAACCACACTGCAATATACAATGAAATAACCATACTTCATGAGAATCAGTATTGCTGCTGCTCTGACAGGAGATGGAGTCCAGGGGGGCAATGAGAGTGATGAGAGTGGGTTATAAACACATAGAAAGCCGCCACTATTGATCACCTGCTAACCCACCACATTGTGTGACTGAGGGATGTGCCAATAAGCATCAGATTGGCACCAGTCTGCAGCGTGGGAGTTGGGAACCCATGTATTAAACATTAAGATAAAATGAAATCAGGATACTTTCCACATAAAATAATGTTTGCCAAGTACCAATATATATGTATATAATTTCAAATTAAGAAATACACGATTCTGAAGTCAAAGGCTTTTTAGAGGTTTTGCCATAGGATGCTTGCCCTTGCCAGAGAGAAGGCAAGACAGAGATAGTGAGAGGAAAAGTGAGAAATCACCCACCAAGGGGATGACCATGCTACAATTCCTCTCCTCTATTCTCCTCCTGGGATTTTGGGCACACATGCACATGTACCTGGCATGGTTTTTCAAGCCAGGTCCAGGACTTGAACCATGGCTGGCCATGTGAGAGTTCAGTTCCTTAATCACCATGCCACTTGCTGGCCCCAATCAAATATTTTTTAATGCTATCTTGAGGAAAGGTGAGTGTAAGCTCCATATATTGAGCTCTCCTCCCCCCTCCCTTTTTGCCTTATCTCCCTGAGACCCAGCTGCTGGTCTGGTTGGGCTTCCTGAACACCTTGTGACCATGACCTTCATCTCATGGAACTAGCCTACAGCTGGGCCCTTTCCAGAGGTATGCGCACCTCTCCCATGTTAACATTACTAAGGGGCACTAAACACTACATATACTATGCTGATTCTGTTAATCAGTAAGCTAATCTTTATTGTATACACCATGACCAGGTAGCCTTTATTACAGGGATGCAAGGATGGTTCAATATATGCAAAACAATAAATGTAATACATAACATTAATAGAAGGAAAGGTAAAAACCATATAATTATATCAAATGATGCAGAAAAAAACATTCAATAAAACATAACATTCCTTCATGATTAAAATCTCAGCAAAATTGGCATAGAAGGTACATTCCTCAACACAATATAAGCCATATATGACAAAAATCATAGCTAACATCATTTTGAACGGGAAAAAGTGGAAAGTATTTCCACTAAAAACTGGAACAAGACAAGGTTGCCCACTTTCTCCACTTCTTTTCAACTTAGTACTAGAAGTCAATGCAATCAGACAAGAGTAAAATAAAAGGCATTCAAAGATGAAAAGAAAAGTGAAATTATCTCTACTTCCAGATTATATGATTACATACATAGGAAATCCAAAAGAATGAAAAAAATTTCTGGAAGTGATAAATGAATACTATCAAGTAGTAGGATACAAAAATCAATGCAGAAAAATCTATAGCTTTTTTATACACTAACAATGAACAAACCCACACGTAGAACCTTTCTGAAGATGACCACACGATAGGGCACAAAAAAAGCCTTCACAAATTCAAAGGTATAAAAACTATATCCAGCATCTTCTCTAGCCATGATGGAGTTAAACTTGAAATTAACTTCAGGAAAAAAAAAACTTGAAAATACACAAACACATGGAAACTAAAAAACCTCCTCCTGAATGACTTTACAAACACTAAAGAAATTAAGACTGAAATCAATGATATCTTTGACTGGACTGGTGTGTGGGGTGTTCATGTTGGGTGAATTCATTTTGCAAGCCGTGGTGATGTACAGTGATTGAATGTATAAAATAAATTTTAAAAATAAAACAAAACCAAAAACAAACATCTCCCCTTTTAAAAAGATTCATTTAACCCAATGATAATGAGTACATGAGTTTCCATAACATAAGGGACACAGCAAAAGGAGTCATATGTGGGAAGTTCATAGCAATGAAAAGGTGACAAATAACCTAACAACACACCTCAGAGAACTGGGGGGAAAACAACAACAAAAATGCCAGGAGAAAAGAAATAATAAAGATTTGAGCAGAAACAAATGAAATAGAGAATAAACTATACAGAAAAATAAATGAAACCCAACACTGGTTCTTTGAAAAGACAAACAAAATTGACATACCATTAGCTAGACTAATTAAAAACAGAGAAAGGAACCAGATAAGTCAAATCAGTAATGAAACAGACAATATTACAACAGACAAAACAGAAATACAAAAGATCATTAGAGAATACTATGAGCAACTATAGGCCAATAAACAAGAAAACCTGGATGAGATGGACAAATTCCTGACACATATAATCTACCAAGATTGAATAAGGAAGATATATTAGATAAGATATATCAGGAATGTCATGCTGTATTTTTCTGCTTTTCTATGCAAAAATGCATTATGACTTTCCTGATGACACAAGAGAAAACCTGGATAGACCAACACCAAGAAATGAGATTGAATCAGTAATAAAAAACTTCCCAACAAAGAAAAGCCCTATGGTTTCACCTGTGAATTCTAAAAACCTTTTAAAGTGCTAACCCTCATTCTACTAAAATCATTTCTAAATGCACAAAAGGAAGGAAGCCTCCAAAATTCACTTTATGAAGCATCCATCACCCTCATCCCCAAAACAGAAAATGACATAACATAACAAAAAAAATTACAAAAAATATTACAGATCATTATCTGATAAATATAGGTGCAGAAATTCTCAACGAGATACTAGCAAATCATATCTAATGACACATAAAATGGATTATATACCATGACCAGGTAGGTAGGCTTTATTCCAGGGATGCAACGGTGGTTCAACACGCACAAAACAATAAATGTTATATAACATATTAACAGAAAGAAAGATGGGGCCAGCAGGTGGTGTGGTGGTTGAGGTGCTGGACTCCCACATGGCCAACAGTGGTTTGAGTCCCAGACCTTGTGGCTTGCTTTTTCATCTACCCTCTCTCTCTCTGTCTCTGTCTCTGTCTCTGTCTCTGTCTGTCTGTCTGTCTGTCTCTCTCTCTGGTGAGCATACATTCCCTAAAGCTATAAATAAAATTACATAAATAATTATTTTAAAAAAAAGAAAGATAAACATCATATGATTACATCAATCAATGGAGAAAAAGTGTTTGGTAAAATACAACATCCCTGTATGATTAAGACTCTTAGCAAAATCAGCATGGAGGGGACATTTTTCAAAACAATAAAATCCATATACAAAAATCCCATAGCTAACATCATACTGAATCAGTAGAATCTGAAAGTTTTTCCACTAAAAACTGGAACAAGACAAGGCTGCCCACTTTCTCCACTACTATTCAATATAGTATTGAAAGTCCTAGCTACAGCAATCAGACGAGAGAATAAGATAAAGGGCATTCATATAGGGAAAGAAGCAAAATTATCTCTATTTGCAGATGACACAGTTATGTATATAGAAAACTCCAAAGAACACACACACACACACACACACACAAACGACTCCTGGAATTGATAAATGAATACAGTAAAGTGGTAGGACATAAAATCAAAATATAAAACTCTATAGCATTTCTATACATGAACAATGAGCAGACTAAGGTAGAACTGAAGAAAGCAATCCCATTTTCAATAGCCAGAAAAAATATGACACCTAGGAACAAACCTAACCAAAGAAGTGAAAGACTTCTTCCAGGAAAACTATGAAAAACTAAAAATGACACAAAAAATTGGAAGACATCCCATGTTCCTGAATTGCAAGAAGTGTTATAATCAAGATGTCAATTCTACTTAAATTAATCCACATATTTAATCCAATCTCAACCAAATTACCAGAGACATTCTTTAAAGATTTATAAAAAAAATCATGGAATTTGTCTTGAATCATAAAAGACTCCATATTGCCAAAGCAATACTGCACAAGAAGAGTGTAGTAGGAGGCATCTCACTCCCTAACCCCATAGTATATTGCAAAGCTGTGATAATCCAAATAAGATGGTACTAACACTAAAACAAGCATATAAACAATGGAATCGAATATAGATCCCAGAAATAAACCCAAAACATATAGCCAGCTGATTTTTTTTTTTTTTTTTTTTTTTTTTTTGGAGAGGTTTTTCACTATAGGGCGCGTGTGCTCTCGCCAGACAGACAGAGACATAGAGACAGAAAGCGAGAAATCACCCCCCAGAGGGGATGGTCACGCCACAATCCCTTCTCCTCCATTCTCCTCTCGGGATCTTGGGCACGCACGCACACGCACTCGGCGTGAGTTTTAAGCCACCGGGTCTGGGACTGGAACCGCTGTCGACTACGTGGGAGTCCAGCGACATAGCCATTACGCTAACTGCTGGTTCCCTAGCCAACTGATTTTTGACAAAGGCACAAGACAATCTAGTGGGCCAGGCGCGTGTGCATGTGTGCCCAAGATCCCAAGAGGAGAAGGGATTGTGGAATGGCCATCCCCCCGGGGGGTGATTTCTCACTTTCTGTCTCTCTGTCTTTCTGGTAAGTACATGCACCCTATAGCAAAGACCTCTCAAAACAAACAAACAAACAAAAACAAAACAAAACAAAAAAAGACAATCCAGTGGGTAAAAGAAAATCTCTTCAGCAAATAGTGCTGGAAACACTGGGTATCCACCTGCAGAAAAATAAAACTGGACCCTATCTTTCACCGTTAACCAAAATCAACTTAAAATCGATCAAAGATCTAATCTTAACACCTCAAATTATAAAATTACTGGTGGAAAACATAGGGGACGCTCTTAAAGACAATGGCGTAGGCAAAGTCTTCTTAAATAAGACCCCCAAAGCACCACCAATAATCCCAAAAATAGACAAGTGGGATTACATCAGGTTAAAAAGCTTCTGCACAGCAATTGAGACAATAATTAGAGTGAATCAACAACCGTCGGAATGGGAAAATATATTTGCAAACTATGCCTCAGATAAGGGACTGATAACCAGAATTTACAGAGAACTCAAACAGCTTACCTGAAAAACAAACAAACAAAAACAACAACAACCCATTTAAAAGATGGACAAATGAGCTGAATGGACAACTCTCTAAGGAAGACATACAAACAGACAAAAAGCATATGAAAAAAAAAAAAAAAAGAAAAGAATGGTGAGTGCTGGTGAGGCTGTGGTGTAAAGGGAACTTTCCTGAAGTGTTGGTGGGAATGTACATAGGTCCAGCCACTGTGGAAAACAATATAAAGGTTCCTAAAAGACATACAAATAGAACTACCATATAATCCATCAATACTACTCGTGGGTATCTACCCAAAGGATAGGAGAATGCTCAGAAAAGTGCTTGCACATCTATGTTTACTGTGACATTATTCACAATTGCTAAGGCATGGAACCAACCAGAATGTCCACAAACAGATGAATGGATTGAAAGAGTGTAGTACATATACACTGAAGAATACTACTCAGCCATAAAGAACAATGAAACCCTGGTATTTGATAGAAAGTGGATGAATATGGAAGATTTGCTGCTAAATGAAGCAAGTTAGACTATGAAGGAGAGACACTGTATGTCCCCATTCAATATATACTGAATGTCTGCACTCTATGGCAGAAACTGAAAGACTGGAAGGTTATAAAGTCATAAAGAGCAACTGTGGATACTAGAGACAGTGTGAGAGGAGGATGGGAAATGAGAGAGTGAGAGGGAGGGAATCAAGGAGAAAAAGAAAGAAGCAAAACATTTAAGGTACACAAAGATAGAACATTATTTGTTGATGATAACATGTATGATAATATCTTTGACTGGACTAAGGCACAGTATATTTATGATGGGAAAATTAATTTGGCATACTGTAATGATATACAGTGATTGAATGTAAAAATATTTTTTACATAAAACAAAAAACATACAAATTCAATGCAATTCTGATCAAACTATCAGAGATATTCTTCACAGACATAAAAAAAATCATAAAACTTGTCTGAAATTATAAAAGGTCTCATATCACCAAAGCAATACTATGCAAAAAGAATAAAGTAGGAGGCATCTCACTTCTTGACCTCAAAATATATTATAAGGCTATAACAATCAAAACAGCATGGTATTGGCTCAAAAACAGGTACAAAATATATTACAAGGCTGTGATAATCAAAACATGGTATTAGCACAAAAACATACATTTTAATGATCAATGGAACAGAATTGAGACAGAATTGAGAACCCGATAAACTCCAAAACATAGAGCCAACTGATCTTTGACAAAGGCAAATCTGGTAAAATTTTCACAAGACAATCTGGTAGGGAAAAGAAAAATCTCTTTAGCAAATGGTGCTGGAAAACTGGATATCTGCCTACAGAAAAATGAAACCATACCCCTACCTCTCACCACTAACAAAAATCAACTCAAAATGGATTAAGGATCTAAACATAAAACCTCAGACTATAAAACTACTGGTGGAAAACACAGGGAAAACTCTTGGAGACAATGGAGTAGGCAAAAACTCTTTATTTTTAATTTTATTTTTTGAGAGGTTTTTGCTATAGGGTGTGTGCGCTTGCCAGAAAAACAGAGAGACAGAAAGTGAGAAATCACCCCCGGGGGGTGGGGGGGTGGCCACACTGAAATCCCTTCTCCTCCATTCTCCTGCAGGGATCTTGGGCACGCATGCACACGTACCCAGCGTGAGTTTAAGCCACCGGGTTTGGGGCTCAAACTGGGGTCGACTACACGGGAGACCAACGGCATAGCCTTTACACCATCTGCTGGTCCCAAAAACTCTTTAAAGAAGACCCCCCCCAAACAGAGGAACTAATCCCAAAAGTAGACAGGGGGGACTACATTAGGCTAAAAAGCTTCTGCACAGCAAAAGAAACAAAACTAGAATCAATCTGACTGGTGCCTTATAAGTAGAAGACACAAAAAGACAAAGAAGGATGTGCCTGCACAGAGGGAGACTGCATGAGAACACAGAGAAGGCTCCATCTGTAAGCCAAAGAGAAAGGCCTCGGAAGAAAGTGCTGTCCATGCCTTGATCTTAGATCTTCATCTTCCAGAATTGAGAGAAATATACTTTTTCGTTTTTGCCATAGGGCACATGCACTCACTGGACAGAGCCAGAGAAAAACGGAGAAGGAAAGTGAAAAATTGCCCCCTGGGGAATTGGTCACATCCTGCTCTCTTCTCCTGGGACTTTGGGCATGCACATGAGTCTGGTGTGATTTTCAAGCTGGCATGTCCAAGACTCAAGCCATGGTCAGCCATGTGGGAGTTTAGTGTCTTAACCACCATGCCAACGTGCCAGCCCCACTTCTTCTTTAAGGCACCCAGTCTGTGGTACTTTATAATGGCAGTCACGGAAATCTAACTCACCATCCTAAATGAGAATGGGATTGTTAGGAACAGTAGAACGTCTAAACTGTCCCTCTAATTTGGGGGATGAGAAAGTATAGTTGGAGCGAGTTCTTTAACACAGCACCCATCATGAGCCTTCTGAAAAACTCACAGAATGTACCCTCAGTCAGAAATCGCTGTTAGTGCCACATAGATGTTCTATCATGGTGTTAGGGGAGGGCCACGTTCTGATCAGCACCCAGGGAGGCAGGCGTGGTGCGCCCCCTGCTGACATTGTGCTTTGGCCGCTGTGCCTTTTCCTCCTCCAGAAAAGCCCAGCCCTGCATGCTGGTCTCTGCAGTGGCTGGGCCAGACCTGTTGCAAGTAGAGAAGAGGCATGCAGTCAGAGGAGTTCGAGTAGCTTGAACCCAATTCTGTAGTCAGTTTTCAGAGAGAAGAAAAAAGCAAATCAGAAAGAGTATGAGGAAAGTTTGTAAAAGGAATGAAAACCAGAACTGAGCTTTAAGGGCCTACTAGGAAAAACAGACCCTGAAGAACCCTTTCTTTACTGATGGGGAAGCTGGCTCCAGGAGGTGGACGTTCACAAGGCACAGTAAGTGGGTGGGTTGGTAATAGCTGCATTGATTCTAACCCAGGTCACACTCTAAGATCACATATTCTACCGTTTTCTCATATAGCCTCACTGAAAATTATTAGATTTTTAAAGTTTGTTCTAGGGTGAATGCACTTGCAGGGGTAGGAAGAGAAAGTGAGAAAGCACCCCTCAGGGGGATGGCCTGTTGTAATCCCTTCTCCTCCATTCTCCTCTTGCGTTAGGCACTCATACAACATGCCAGGGTGATTTTCAAATCCAGGACTCAAACAGCCAAGTTGGACATGTGGGATCCAGCTACCTTAGTCTCTATGCCACCTATGGCTCTTACTGAAATATTTAAAGGACTTACCAATCGAATATTTCCAGTGATTTAAGGTATCTATTCAATTACTACAAATACCATGGAAAACAACTATAGACACCTGAGATAGTGTGGGAGGAGGGTGGGAAATGGCAACGAGTGAGAAATAGCGGGAAAATATATATATAAACATACGTGTGTGTGTGTGTGTGTAACTAGAAATGGAAAATTATTGATGATCACATGTATGATTAAGCCACTATGCAGTATATTCTGGGTAGGAAATCACATTTTGTATGCTGTGACAATGCTCAGTGAATGAATGTAAATTAATTCATTAAAAATAAAAATAAATATGTGTGTGTGTGTATGTGTGTGTGTGTGTGTACTCACACACGTATACACATATACATATACACACACTCATATATAGAGTTAGATATACGTATATAAAGGCTGGCCCATGGCCTGTGGTTATATGACCCACATGGCCAACTTCAGGGTTCAAGTCCTGGGCCAGTAGCTTGAGAAACATGCCAGGCACATGTGTGTGCATGCCCAAAACCCCAGAAAGAGGGAGAAATGGAAGAGGAAGGAATTGCAACCTGACCATGGCCCATGGGGATGCTTTCTCATTTTCTCTCCCTCTCTCTCTCTCTGGACAGTGCACATGCCTTCTGGCAAACTGAAAAAACAAAGAAACAAACAAAAATAAAATGTCTGCCACCTACCAATGAAAAAAAAAGAAAAAGGAAATGAGACCCCAGAGCTAGAGCTGCCCCCAAGGCAGATAGCACCTGCAGCCTCTGGGGACCTGCTCCCTGGCCCTTGGCCTGCAGTGCTGCCTTGCCTTGCTATTCTTTTTTCTTTCTTCCTTTTTTTTTTTTTTTTTTTTTTTTTTAAGATTTTGTCATAGTGTGTGTGTGCTCACCAGAGAGAGACAGAGTGAGGGGAAAGTGAGAAGTCACCCCCCATGGGGACAGCCATGCTGCAATCCCTTCTCCATTCTCCTCTTGGGATTTTGGGCACACACGGTATGCCTGGCATGAGTTTCAAGCCACTAGATCTGGACTTGAACTGTGGTCTGCCATGTGGGAGTCCAGAAACATAACCACCACACCACCTGCTGTCCCCCTCAGTTACACTTTTAACATCACCCCCAAATCACCAAGTTCTTCCTTTTTCTTTACCAGCAATTCCGAAACTAAACATAAATCCCTGTTTTCCCCTTTTGCACAACAGAAGTGCCTTGAGGGTAGACAAAAAATTTCCTTTTCCCCACAAATCTTTCTTTAATACAGGCTGGGCATGGAGTATACATAGTAACTAAATAAAAACCACAAGAGAAAAAAACAACTTCTGGACCAGCAGGTGGTGTGGTGGTTAAGGCACTGGATTTCTACATGGCCAAATGTAGTTCAAGTCCCAAACCTGGTGGCTTGAAAATTATGCAGGGCATGTGTGAATGTGTGCGTGTGTGCATGAGTGCCTAGAATATCAAGAAGAGAATGGAGAAGAAGGGATTGTGATGTGGCCATCCCTTATGGGGGTTGATTTCTCACTTGCCCTCTGTCTCTCTCTGGCAATCACAAACATGCTATGGGGGAAAAAAAGTAAAATAAACTTCTGTCCTGTGGACATCAAATCTATCCCACCTAATAATCTCTTGTCCTCTTCATATATTTTTTAAAAAGAACAAATCACTATTGCCACATTTAACACTTGTACATTTTATTTAATTAAATCAGCCATTGTACACATTGCAGCTATGTATTGTTAGTGTTGTATTTTTCCCATTAACTAATACATGCCCTCAGAGATATATTCAATTAGTGTTATCACCATGGGAACAAGATGCTGATTCATCAACTGAAAATTCACTTCTTCTCACAGTATTCAAGTTTTTTGATAACACAGCAAAAATCAAAATCAAAAAAGGTGAGTAACCAGTATGTTGTTACACAGACATCTGCACTGCAAATAACACAACAGAAATGCTTTTCTTGAGCTCCAGTGAAGATCTGGACAAAAAGGCCATGGTATATCTCAGAAAGTTTCACTATGGACTTCGTTTTGGCTGTCAAAGAATGCTTTAATTTCTATCCAACTGCTAAAAAGTGCTAGCATTTGTGGCTTAGGTCTGACTTGTGAGAAACCACTCTTCCAGGAAATTTTCTCTCCTGGCATTGTTCCTGTAAATGACGAAGTGCCATTGTGTGCCATGTTTGTTTTTGATATTTGGAGCAATGAGTCATTTTTTCACAATAGGAAAAGACCAGATAAAATTGAAAAATGTTCAACCTCTGGAGGTTAGACTCTATTTTTTTATTTCATTTTCATTCAATATACTTTTCTTTAACAAATAACTGATTCGAAATGTATACTGTTTATATGAATATATTTGTGAATATATATATATGTGTGTGTTAAAATGTTACACAGCTTCAATCACTAGAGGAACAAAGAGCACATGGAAATCACTCAGTGTGTGACAGTCCCTTCTTTGAAGCAAACCAAGTGCATAAATGCACTTCAAAATTTCCAAGGGAGTTTGAATTTCAAGTAAATAAACCAAAAATTTTAACAAAACCAAAATTTCAGGGATTTTTTTCATTCTTGTCTGCAAACTGAAAAACAGACCTAGCTGGAAAGTGAAAAGTGCTCACTCAGGGTAAAAATAATTTCATCAGAAGAGGGGGTTTGACTGTGATTTTGACTTATAAATGCTACATGCAGGTGTTAGAGAAGATATAAACCTTGGGGAGAAAATAAACCACTCCAACATGGTGAAGGGGTCTAACCTTTGCCTAGTGGGTAAATCTTGTTTTCAATTAATTATCTACAGTGCAGTGGCCAGAAGAAGGTACCACCAGTAAGACAGTGTGGTTTGCTAAAGCAGCAATGAAAACTGGAAAACTACAGTAGTTACAGCTGTTAAAATACCCTGCCAATGTGTCCAAAATCTGAAAGACCTGAAGATGCTAGCATGCCACAGGGTGTAGCAGCCAACTGAACACCTCATTGTTTCCTTGGTGGCCATCTGCTCCCTCCTTCCCCTCCCATGAAGTGGCTGGTGGAGCGTCCTTAAGTCCTGGTTAGCCAGCACCAGCAGTGATATCTGAGTTAGGATAGTTCTTCAAGGTTTTTAACCCATCTTTAGCAAGGGGCAATGGAAGTTCTAAGGTCAAGATAGGTCTGAAGTACTTCTTTTGCAGTAGAACTGTATTATCATTCGATTGTGTTAGCAATTATCTTAGTTGTTGTTCAACGACTTCTAGAGGCCTTTTATTCCGTGATGCCCATTGTAGTTATGATAGGCAGTGGTTTTACTTGTAATACGTTGGTCATCTGAACATTCAGCTATACACATCATTCATGGATACTCCTCTGAAGGGTTCCTGTATATTGTCACTTGAAGAGGTCTGCAGGTAACATTCTTCTGATCAATGAATATTCATGAAGCTTGTGCAGAAGCAAAAAACATTAGAGGGTGGCTAGTTCCAGGATTAGCCCAGACATGACAAAGTAGTAGGTATGGCATCCAAAATGAAATATGCTATCTTTGGTCACAAATTAGCTTATAGTTAAAGAGGAGGGGGAAAAACTAAAACTAAATGCAGAATATTTGCAAAAAGTGGCAATGTAAGAATTATGTCAGTTAGGTCACTCCTTTAATGAGATGGGAAGGTGCATACTGAGTGAACAGGTGGTTTCTGGTGTGAGAATTGGGCAGCCCCTCATTTGGCCTCTTGCCTTGAGTCCTCTTTGTGGAAATACCAAAGGAGTCGCTGGAAGTCGCGCTGGAGGTCGTCCTGGTCTAGGGCTCCTGGTACGTCCTCCAGGTGCTCCAGGTCAACACGCTTTCCACGCTGGTCCTTCACCACAACCCTCTTCTGCGCTACAGCTTTATTCATCGTTGTTCTGGAGGGAAGCAAACAAGAGAAAATGATGCCCTTTCCTCGCTGCTGAATGCAGCCCTGGGTATGCGAGCAAGCATTACATAAGAAGTGCTTACTGTCTTACCTCTCCAGACATTGCTACATCAAGCTACTAGTATGACAAATACAGACATCTTTCCATCTCTTTCTTTGAACATGGTTTTCCTATCTAAAATGATTTATGAGATTTTTAAAAGTGTGTTTTGGAACAAGGAGAATTTTTAAAAGCATTAAGAAATGTCTTAAATAGAGGCTAGTGATGCAGGGGGAGGCATTGGGACACACATGCGAACCTCTCTGGAAGTCAGTGCACATGAGCCTGAGGTCTGGGCAGGCTGAGGCTGGGGGAAGATTGCAGCATGAGGACCTGGTTGGGGGCCTTTCTCTCTCTCATAGGAGAAATAAACTTGAAAAAAATTTCAAATAAGTGAAACTATGCTTTAATATGACTCTCTCAAGAAGTAACTATGCAATCAGTCATGTTTTGATTAAAATGCACTAATTAAAACAGCTTTCTGACATAGGGACTCCATAAGTAACTTTTAACATCTCAGAAAAAATAACTTTTTAGTTTATTTGCAATATCTTAGCTGCCAGCTTAATTCTCAGTCATATCCTGACATAAACTTTCAAAAATTTATGTTGTAGGAGAACTTTTCTGTGAGATATAGATCTTTAAAACCAGAAATGTTCTGTTGAGACACAGTAAGGTGACTACCAACGAGAGATGAAAGTCTTCCCAAGCCTCAGACGCATCACCGGGAGATGGGGGGTGCAGGGAAGAAGAAGAAAGGTGTTGGCAGACCAATGCCTCCGCTGGGCTCTCGCAGCCCTGGTGCATCAGTGGCCTCTACTCACCCCTTGGTGAGTGCTTGAGTAAAGGGACTCTGACTCACTACTATACTTCATACTATTATTTTCTTGTATGTCTACTTAATAATGTAGTTTGTTCTCTCTCATTTTTTTTTTTTACTGTCTACTTGTAAATATAACTCTTCATTCCAAGAATAGTTGATGAATTTGTCTTACATGCCAGGTGCTATTATAACATGTAAGAGAATCGAATCAGAGAATTTAAGCAATACCCCAAATAAAAAATAGCAGAGTCAGTGTACAATGGGGCCAAAAGCAAAGATCTCCTGAGCTTGAGTCCTAACCACAATGCCATGTGCACCTCTGCTTAAAACCACGCCGGAGATGACCCATTCAGTAGGTTTCCCCAGAATTTCCATTGAAAGTTCTGCCTACCTTCTAACTCTGCATTTGTCAAGAACTTGAGCATGCACAGAAATATGAGTGTGCAAATGAACATGAGTGTGTACAGGAACACGATGAGTGTGCAGAGAAACTGGAGCGCACAAGAACTTGAGCATGAACAGAAACGTGTGTGTACAGAAACATGGTGGGTGTCTTAGGTCACCAATAGAGTTCTGCAACTAACGAGCTGTGGGAACTTGATTGAATTGTCTGCATCCCCGACTTCGGATTCAGGGAACTGAGAAGTCAGGATTAACTGGTCTCTAAATCTGTTCTAAATTGGCGTTCCCATAGTGTTAGGCCATGCATGATTTATTTATGGTTTCAAATGAATAATTGGATGACAGACTTTAAAGTTCAGAGTTAAAAAACATGTTACCCTTAATTTGTGTAGCACTTTTAAGGTTCTAAGAGAGCAATGACACTCTTCTAAGTTCCTAGCTGTTGCTATTTTTCACATTTGGTTGGGGAGGGTGGAACTGTGACAGAACCTTCAATTTTTGGTGTTCTAGAGGTTTAAAATAGCTTTGAACTAATAATATTGTACTAGAATGATGACCTTTCTCTCCTTTTCAATGAAGCAAAAAGTGCAGCAGTGACTTGGAGTCCCCCTGGTGTCTTTTAGCTGAAAAGCCAAGAGCATTTTACTAATCACAATATTCACAGCGCAACTAGAGTACACAGAGAAGAGCAGAGAGCGATACCCACGTTTGTGCATCAAAACTGTGATGGAAGTGGGGTCCACCAGAATGCCTCAGAGCCATCCCCCTTTCTGTGCACAGAGACATGCTGCCTGTTTGTGTGACATTTTCTTAACTTACTAAAGCCCCGACTTCAGCATGGCTAGAAACATTCAGGTTCCTGGGTTAAAAAACTCATGCTCATGTTATTTGCTATTTACATGCAGAATCATTAAAAAATCATTCATTTAGTAATAATTTACCAAGATTGAGCTGAATGCACTGACTGACCACAAAATGTGCTTGTGAGCAAATGATTAGATTCTTCTTCCTACACTCTCCAGATCTATCGACACAATGGATAGCCCGGCTGATTGGCTTCAACTAAGCTGATGCCTTACCCAGGGTATCAGACTGCGTAAGGTCACATCCCACTGCCTCTACACCACGGTGTACCATAAAGCCTCACAAGGACATTCCAGGTATGACACCCTGACAGAGCTGTCACTTAACCAAAGCCTCCCAATGCAGGACAGTTGTCAACCCCTGGGGGCCTTTCAGGTATACATAGAGGTTCTGCCATTTTTTTTTTCTTAAAATAGGAAAAAGTTTTACGGTGTTAGTTGACAAAGCACGCCATGCTAACCCAAACCTTTTAATTAATGATCCATCCTCTCTCAGGATTTCATTCTCTACTAAACTGGGGAAGTGGACTTTCATATGTCTACCTGTATAACTCAAAGCCTAAAGTAAGAGAAAAGAAAAGACAAAACTCAGAAGGAGCCACAGACTTTAAAACAGCCTATTGATTTGCTTAATTGACAAAGTGAAAACATGCACCTGAAATGATAAATAAAAACAACTCCGGTAGCATTAATTATTAGGTTTTATTTATCGAGTCTAAATTTTTTCCATTTGCAAGGGAGAGTTGTTACATTATTTTACGAAGCTGCTAACTGACATCCAGACAGATGGGCTTTACCTCCCTTCTCACCTCACTCCATGGCTTTCTACGGGAGACACTAATGACAGATATGATGACCAGAGTCCAGACGAACAGGACCCAAAGTGCATACTCAGGCTCAGGTAATTCAGGTTTTGACGGTCTAAGGTTTCAAGTTGTCGAATAAGAAAAGTAAATTAATTTAAATAAGGTTTGCTTTTAGTATCTCAATGCATTCATATATATGTGTGTGTGTATGTGTGTATATATGTGTGTGTATATATGTGTGTTTGTGTATATATGTGTGTATATGTGTATATATATGTATAATGTGTGTATATGTGTATATATGTGTATATGTGTGTGTATATATGTGTGTGTATGTGTATGTATGTGTGTGTGTGTATATATACACACACACACACACATAAACTAAACTCTCACTATATTTGTGGTGTGACAAAGCACACACACATAGCATTTCACATAAAAAAGTCAATAAAAAAAATATTTTGTAGATGTTTGTACATTACCTGTGACCTCTTAGCAAAACCCTTGAGGGTTTTGAATTTTAGATCTTTTCCGTTTTGAACTTTGGAAAGGTAATATGATGTGTATACTGAATATCTCTACCACCACAGAGGAGGTGGAAATGGCATCCGGTAAACAAATCAGTTGATACCAACAGCAAAGCATATGAACACTTACCCTGAGAAGTCTGTAAAAAACTTCATGTCTTAATAGCTCTGTGCCAGTTTATATAAAATTTTACAGCCGAATTTGCTTACTACTCGCTTATGACATTCCTTCAGGGTCTCAGAATTTTAGGATTTTAAAACTGGAGATAAGTCACTATGGGCCCATCCTAATTGGTAGAAACCAGGACTTTAATTATAAATTTTTTTTCAATTTATATTATAGAATATATCTGAATTTTATTTAATGCCTATCATTGGCTATATTTGAAAATACCTGCTAGGATGAATAATTTTTAACATCTTTATTTTTTTCCTTACTAACTGGGAGTATAAGACACTTTTGACTTTTTTTTTTGAGAGAGAGTTTTTTTGTTATAGGGCGTATGTACTCCCTGGAGAGAGAGACAGAGAGACTGAAAGTGAGAAATCAACTCCCTGGGGATGGCAATGCCGCAATCCCTTTTCCTCCATTCTCCTTTATGATATCTCGGGCACACGTGTACATGTGCCTGGTGTGATTTTCAAGCTGCCGGGTCCAGGACTTGAACCGCAGTCAACTACGTGAGAGTCCAGCAACATAACCATTACACAATCTGCTGATCCTGACACTTCTGACTTTTAAAGATGTATAATTGTGCCCCAACTCCAGAGCTGTTTTAGCAGAAGTGAACCCTGGTCATCTGGATTTTTAAAAACTCCAAAGTAACAGGAATGAACACAACACAGTCTGGGGAGCGGCTGCCTCACTGCACAGATCACTCAGACAGAAATGGTGCTCTCTTAACCACCTGTGCTTGAGTTCATGTACAGAATGATACGATGACAATTTTCTTTTTAAACATAAACAAAACATATAATAAACACACAAAAAAGACAAACTAACGATGCTTCTATACCTCTTCAAAGTCATCCTTGGCTGAAGGAAGGTCAGCGGCTAAACTAGAATCCCCCAGGTGCTTCTCCAGCCTCTCCCCATGCACCACGGTTGTTTTCACAACTTTGCTGACTCGACGGCCTTCCACGGGCTCAGCCTGAAACTCTGAGGTCCTGGACAAGACGCTAGGCTCAGACAACGTCACCTATGAATGAAGGACACACAGAGAGGACTTCTGACTGCCACAATGTAATGAACGTTCTCTGAGTTATAAAGTAAAACGATGAAAATGAAACAACTGAAATGTTACACACTAGCCTTCCAGAAAACAGTATTAGGATGTAGAATTAGGGGGAAAAACCCTAAAATCAACTGGTAATATCTACATAATGACTGAATCTCCATATACTATACCAATCTTTACTAGTCACTTTAAAAACATTATTGGCCTGTTTTATAACTAGAAACCGACTACTGAGTGCAGTGTAGACGAAACAATGTGAGGATAAACTCTTTCCACAGGTTTAAATGGCTTTTCTTGGGACTAGGAAGATAAAAGTCCCCCCTCCCCTGAAGAGCTTTAAAAGCTATGAAAAATTGAACAAATTTCTAGAGAATCTCGTGTCTCAATAACTTCTTGAAAATGTGAATAAATGGCAAAATGTTAAGAATTTCACATTATATGTCAAATAGTGTGAACATGTCCCTGAAAGAAGTAAATAAAATAGGAAAAAAAAACTAAATCAAGGAGTTTCTTGATTCCAACTTCAGTGACTCTGAAATGTTGACATCTGTGTGTTAAATATTTATCTTTGGTGATCTTCAGAAGGCGAGCCAACCAGGCACAAGAGCTGTAATAATTCGTACACAGGCTGTTCGTAACATTTTTGCTGCTTGTACAGCAAATGGGATTTTTTTCTTTTTTCCTTTTTTTAATTTGTGAGAAGGGCATGCACTTGAGAAAGCTGGATGGGGAGAGAGGGGCAGTGAGAAAGCAGCCCCCAGAGGGATGGCGACACCACAGTCTCTTCTCCTCCATTCTCCTCTTAGGGTTTTTGAGCACAGAAACCCAGCATGTCTTTCAGGTCATCAGGTGTGGGACTTGAATTGCACAGCTGGCCACGTGGGGTCCAGCCACCCTAACCACCATGCCGCCATCTAGCCTGGGGTTTTATTTTTCTAAAATCTGACTTTCAGATTTCTGTTGTGGTCAATTATGAATTAAATATAAAACAGAAATAAAAAGAATCCAACCAACATAATGAGTTTAATGACTACAAATTTCCATGGTGGTTATTTTAAAGGTACACAGACTCATGAAAAAAGGAAATGAAACAAACAAACAAACAGAGGGGGCAGCTGTAAGCAGAAGCAGAGAAGTGAGGCCAGCAGGACCTCTCTAGCCACCCCGTCTGAACTCCAGGTGGAACCAGGTGGTCTCACCTCTGACTGTGTGGTGTCGCTCTTCAGCACAACACGCTTTACGACTCTGGAGTAGCCGTCCCCCTCCTCGATGCTGACAGGCTCTTGTGGCATCCCCTGCATTGTCACCTCTTCTTTCTCTACGCCGTCAGATGATACATATCGCCTGATGATTTTCCTAGTAACCTGAAATGTATTTCATTTACGTTTCTTTTTTTTGGAGAGGTTTTTGCTATGGGGTGCATGTGCTCGCCAGATAGAGAGACAGAAAGCGAGAAATCACCCCCCAGGGGGATGGCCACGCCGCAATCCCTTCTCCTCCATTCTCCTCTCGGGATCTTGGGCACACACACACACGCGCCAGGTGTGAGTTTAAGCCATTGGGTCTGGGATGCGAACCGCAGTCGACTACGTGGGAGTTCAGCAACATAGCCATTATGCTAACTGCTGGCCCCTGTTTCTTATTTTTAAATCACAATATCACAGTACTGATACATGTTCTTACTCACTCTCTCACTCTTTTTAAATTTACTGTAGAGAGTGCATGCTCACTGGACAGCAAGAAAGCACATCCTCGGGGATGACCATGCCACAATCTCTTCTCTATTCTCCTCATGCAATTTTGGGCACAAGCATACATGTGCCCAGTGTCTTTAACGTCTCTGGGTCCAGGACTTGAACTGCATAGTCAGCCATGTGGGATCCAGCTGCCCTAACCATCATGCCACCTGGCTGGCCCAGTACTGATAAGTTTTAAACAGGAGATTTGAAGTCACCCACATTAGGATACACTAGACAATACCTTCTTCACCACGGTGTGTCCGTGCTCATCTATGTATTCTTCTGTGACGGTTTCTGGGAGTATGTCAGGCATATCATCTCCCTGTACAGTTGGGAGAAAAGGGTCACTTCAGTGTCTGACACTAATTCTGTGGGACTACACCCGAGTACTCAGAATGTGAGAAGTATGAGAAATCACAAGGCAATGTTGAGAAGCACTGCTGAGATGCAAAATCCTGTCAGGTAGTTTGTTTAAAAGAAAAAAAAGCAGATGGATAATAGCATGCTGAAGAGAATCTGACCAAAGTTAGATAAAACTTTACATAAGCAAACAAGCAAAGACATAAGCAAGAGGTGAGGTGGGTGGGGCTGAAGAAGCCAAATCTTGGACTTTCTGGTTTGCGCTTTTGCAGTAGGCTGCCAACGCCATTGCTTCTGCATCTCTTTACAAATAAAACTTAGAAGAGTTAAAGGGTTAGTTTTCTAACACATGCACTTCCTCAGGAGCATGCCACCCCTCCTTGCTCCAGGCTGGCCACGCTCTAAGGGGACAGGAGCAGGACTGTCCCTGACGTGCAGTAATTCAGCAGAGGGTACCTGGATAATTACTCGCCGGCGGACAACCCTGGTAGTTACCATCGCCTCCTCATCTGAGCTGGCCTCCAGCTTACCTAATTCCTCTGTTAGTTCCTGGAGGAAGCATGGAAGCATTGTTTTGTTTACCATGCAAAGAGTGATTTTGTGGCCTACTTCTGTGTTGGCTCACACTGTTCTCAAGGTTTTATTCATGGAGGCTTTGGCAGGAAAGTCCGCAGGGCAGAAACAAGCGTGTGCTGGTCTCTAGCTTCAGTAAGAACAGAGTATTTTTGATGAAGGAATGAAATAAAAAATTCTGAAATTATGACACCTAAAAAAATTCTGACACCAGAAAATCCATTGACCAACATCTGTTCAAATAAACAAGTAGCTTGCCCACCTGACTTCTTGTACTTAGACTCCTCGTAAATGACTGCGTATCGACGTAGAGCCTCAGCCGCACAGTCACACCATGAGCCATTACCACTCTAACTCAGGCTTGGAATGACCAACCCCAAAGTATAGGAATATCTTATGTTTTTAGCAGAACATTCCTGAAGAAGTCAACATTCCCTCAGTTGTTACCTAGTCAGTAGTGCATGTCTCTGGCTTTAAGACAGATGCTCTATGGGTAATAGTAGACTTATTTTACAGAGAAGTTGACATGCAGAGACCAATCAGGTTTTACGGGTTTGTCCCAAAGCCAGAGTTGTGGCTAAGAACCTTTTTTTAGATTAGAATATTTCTTGGAGGTCATATATCAAATCACTTTTCTTAATGGAATGTTATTTTTTAAAAAAAGGAAAAACTCAACTAAATTTGCTTAACATATTTTAAAATTACCAGTTATAGTTCTATATTCTCCTTTGTTAAAAAAAATGTGCACCCTAAATCAAATTATACTTCAAATACTATCAGGAAACTACTGTCTAGGAATACG
Organism: Tupaia tana; assembly: GCA_026018925.1. Taxonomy (NCBI): domain Eukaryota; kingdom Metazoa; phylum Chordata; class Mammalia; order Scandentia; family Tupaiidae; genus Tupaia; species Tupaia tana. The sequence continues at coordinate 123,568 of JAKSZU010000017.1, forward strand.
GTCAGCGAGAGGAGTCACCGAAATTGGATTCCTAATCAGGCTCATGAGAAGTTAAGGTCGACACAGGAAGCCTAGGGGACATTACTGGTGTTCTCCAAGAGCAAGTGGAGCAGGCCTGTGTAAAGCAGGTGGGTTGCAGAACGATTTTTTACAAATGTGTCGACCTGGGTAGAATAAATTAAATATATGAGTTATATTAATGTTTCAGGTCTATACTTCACTTAGCCTATTGGTTCTTAAGCTGAATTTGGAAACTTTTAAATCCAAATGGCATGTGTAAAACGTTTTTCCTGTATTCACATCAGTTAGGGACTTGAAAGCTGAGCAATACTGTGTAAAGGCAAACTTGGAATAAGAATTCACTGACAGGGTTAATTCATCTTCAAGAACCACCCAAAGCAAGACACAGTCCTCATCTGCCTGGAGACATTATTTTTGATAAATCCTAGTGGTGGATGTCACTGTCACAGTGTATAAAAATCAATGTAGATTTTAAGCTCAAAGATATGCTGCATCACTTCCCCTAAAATATTAAAACTCTTTCCTATAACTCATCTCTTATCACTAAGCCTTATATTGATGCTGTAAGGACACTCTAAAATATAAATTATCTTAAGTTCTACTACTTTTTTCAAAGGAAAAAATAATATAAAATTAAATTTATATTGCATTAAGCTTAAGGCAAAGGTGTTCCCATGCTTCCCCGTTATGAGACTTATCTGTGCAGTCAAGATGTAGGTCCTCACTCTCCCCCCTCCTAGAGACACCTCTTAAGTCAGGAATTCTGGAAGGGACCAAGCTCCACAATTAATTCTGAGGATATGACTCTGAAAACAAGAGGTTTAATTGGTAACCTCAGATGGACCCTAACCCTCTTCACATCTTTGAAACTCAGTGACCCAGGAAACGCTGCCAGGGCCCCGTGCCACCGTCCAGAATCTAGACATTCAGGAAAGCAGTAAATTAGGCACACTTATCTTTTTCTAAGACTTTCCTAAAATAAATCAGAGAAAACATAATCTGAAAATTATCCTTCCTCTAATGAGGAAAATTCTGAGAGCTCAACCCTATCCAATATCACAGCCTGTGTGCCCATCACCCAGGGCAATGTAAACGGAGACCCAGCAGGGCCACAGCACCACCCACAGCTGGCAGACCACCTGAGACTCTCTGTCCCTCTCACTAGCGTTCATGCCTCAGTTTATTCTTCTTGAGAGCTATGCCAGACATAGATTTCATGATAGTGATTATTTTTCTTATCAGAAGTGTTACTAGTGATAGAATTAGGGTCAATAGTTAAGCACCGGGACAACGTATAAACCCGTGTAGATTCATGGGTTCTCGGGTTTTAAATCAGATTGAGGACTTCCCAAGGCCCAAGTTAGCTAATATGCCAATGTGTTTTGTCTCGGAGTGAGAACATAACCATTAGAGAAATGAAAACCAGAAGGAGGTTTGGGGCTGTGCTACTGGTGGGCAGGAAAGTGGAGAGGAGCGGAAGTCTCACCTTCTCTAAAGATGCATCTTCACCGAGTCTCTCAAAGGTCTGTGGCTGGCCCTCCATGGACTCCACTATCACGGGGCTGTTCTTCCGATAAATCTCCTCTCTGTGCTCTAAGGACTCCTCGGGTTCTTGCACAATGGGAGAGCCTCCTTTCTCGCGGGATGTTGGGGACTGGAGACCTGGGTCCTCCTCGGGAGGGGCACTGACTTCCTCAGGGGTTTTCAGAGAGCCAGGTCCTGCTGTAGCCTCCTGAGTTTCTGATGCTTCTGTTCTTGGGGTCGTCACACTGGAAGGAAAAGCTAATTATACCTTAGGGGCATCTACTTGCTTCTGTTGCTCAAGCAAGAGAGCTGGAAAATGAGCTCATTTTTGGAGACCACAACAGTCAAAACAGGTTTTGTGTATTTGGCCAAGCAAGGAAATTTGAAGAAAAATAATACTGCAAGATATAGTACAGGATACAGGTCATTAATTAGCATTGACAGAGAACGTGTATTATAAAGGTAAAAATCATCTTACAATGTATTACAATTTCCTAACTGCTGAAAAGTGCATTTACTATAATTTAATCTTTTCTTTGGTAACTAAAGTAATATTGAGGATTTGAAGAGTTTTACATAATATAGATTTTTTTTTTGGAGAGGATTTTTTTGCTATAGGACACGTGCGCTCGCCAGACAGACAGAGAGAGACAGAGAGATAGAAAGCGAGAAATCACCCCCCAGAGGAGATGGCCATGCCGCAATCCCTTCTCCTCCAATCTCCTCTTGGGATCCTGGGTATGCACACACAGGCGCCCAGTGTGAGTTTAAGCCACCGGGGCGGGTCCAGGACTCGAACCTCAGTCAACTACGTGGGAGTCCAGCGACACAGCCATTACGCTAACTGCTGGTCCCCATAATATAGATTTTAAATAATACAGCTTTTGAAGAATGAAAATTCTGATGAATTAGATAAAGTCACGTGTTAACTGTAAATAGAGTGAGGGTCTTATTGTACCTCTGAAAACTATTATTCAACCCAGGATCTGCTGACACTGAGACCTTCTCCACTGGTGTAATCTGGAGTTACCTCAGTGCTAGCTTTGACAATCTCAGTTTCCAAGTAAGGAAGTTCTCTGCCTTTTCTGCTTCTTTCTGGCACAACGCAGTTTCCTGTCGCCCCACTCAGCCACTGCCCAACTGCCTCTCCAGTGCCCCTGCTGCCCCCCCTCCCTCTCCCCTTGGCCTCTCTCTTCCTCATCTCCGCCTTTGCGCTCTCCCCTGGGACTACAAGCAGGCCCTCCACAGGAGCTTGGGAAGAGACTTGGGAGAAGCCGCTGCTTCATTACCAGGTCACCCTCATCTCACATCGGAGGCCGCAGGACAAAGCCCAGGCACTGACCAGGAGATGCTGTGCTGGGCCTCATGACGTCCTAGTCTCAGGGTAAGAGAGGCAGAGCTGCTTTCTCAGGATCTGTCCTCTCTCCCAGACCCAGTGTACTATAAGCCGCTCTTTCTCTTTTGCTTCCATGAGGCCCGGAGTACGAGTTCTAAGCTGCATCAAGCTCTGTGGCACCCTTTGGCTCCCGCTCCCTAGGAAACTGCTCTTTGTTCTCACTCTAACCCACCCCACTTCGCTGTAATGGTGCTTTACTCTGTGTGGACGACTTCCACTGCATTTGTATTCTCACATTAGCTGCCACGGGCCACGGGCCACCACACAGATGCTGCCCCATGTGTGCTCCCACAGGGCAGATACACAGAGCAGGCCATGTCTGGGCCACCCCAGAGCACAGGAGGTGTGGCCATCACACAAGTGACAACTGTGTCACCTCATGACACTAACTGCTTGCACAAGGCTTCTGCAGGGCTCTCTTAGACCTTCAAGCCCGTGAGGTGAGGGGAGTACATGTTTTCACCGTGACTTTGGATGTGGAAATGGAAATGCAAACCACAGAGGCACTGTCGGCCTCAGGGCTGCAAGTGGGCCCGACAGGTATATGCCACACAGCACGGTCAGGAAGTGTCTCTTAATCGTTCCATTTCCCCCATAGCTCTGTCATGTGTTACTGGTAGGGTCACTAAAATTATTTAAAAACTGCTTGTGCTCCTATGTGCCTAGCACCCTCACCACATCGACCTATTCTTTAGGAATTACACTTGACAGGCTTCCTTTTTTTCTTTGAAACTCACAAGTATTTCTGCTGATATTCAAGAGACGACTCCCCAGGCAGCTCATGCACCTTCCCTGAGAGGCTCTGCTGCACGTGCTCGGTGGGAGTCTGCGTGGGGGCAGCTGTCTTGGAAATGCAGTCCTGGAAAGGGGGGTAACTGACAGAGATGTCCTCCTCTGACACAATGGGGGGGCGGCCACAGGTCTCGCCTTCTTTGGAAGCAGTTTGCTCCTCGTCCTGCTCCTGCTGGGCCGCACACAGCTCCTCCTGAAGAACCGAGAACCCTGGTGGGGAGACAGTTTAAACTAAGCATTCGCTGGAAGCCCATATACAGTCAACACTTTGTATTAAGTAACAGTGATTCCCACACCCTGAAGTAGGCCATGGCTACAAAGATGAGCAGGACACGGAGGTCTGCCCCAGGACAACACCTGGGCTGGGGCGATGGGGAAGGAGCAGGTCAGGCACCCCAGGAGAGGGGAACGCCAAACCTGAGGAAGCAGCTGGAAAAGAAGGACAGAGGGTGAGGGCACCACAGAGACTTAGGAGCAGTCGGAATCACCTGTGTTAGTCAAGGCTTAGGCTCTGAGTGGCAGGAATACTTCCTGCTGCTAGCAATGACTGGGAGTGGCCAGGTGGTTTGGAGGTCCAGGTAGCTGGATCTCACATCACCAGCTGAGTGGTCCGAGTTCTGGACCCAGCACCTTGAAAGATACTCTAGGCACAGTATGTGTGCAGGTCCAGAATCCTGAGAGGGGAATGGAGAAGGGACTGTGGCATGCCACCCACTGGGAGGTGACTTCTCATTCTCTCTCTGTTCCTGTCTCTCTCCAGGGAATGCATGTGCCCTACAGCAAAACTAATCACCATCATCATAGTAATAATAATGGTTAATAGCAGGGCCAGCAGGTGGAGTGGTGGTTAGGGTGCTGGACTCCCACATGGCTGACTGCAAATCAAATCCCAGACTCGGGAGCTTCAAAATCATGCCAGGCACATGTGCATGCATGCCCAAAATCCCAAGAGAAGAATAGAGAAGGGACTGCAGGGTGGCCATTCTCCCAGGGGTGATTTTTTGGTTTCCCTCTGTCTCTCTGCAGCAAATGCACATACCCTATAACAAAATCCTAAAAAAAAAAAAAAAAAAAAAAAAAAAAAAAAAAAAAAAAAAAAAAAGAAAGAAAGAAAGAAAGAAAAGAAGAACAGCTACATTGGAACGTCTGTTCTGTGTCAGACACATCTTAAGTGCCAGCAAGTGTCAGCTCCTTTAACCCTCACCATCACATTCCAGGTCAGTGCTCTCTCTACAGAGTGTCTTGGGCCAGCCTAAGGGGTTTTGGCATATCCAGGGCAGCGAGTCACCGAAAGCTTCCTAGCAGAGGAGTGGCTGTCATTCATCTATTATTCATTCACTCAGGAGATATGTAATGAACATCGACTATGCAGAGGAGCGATTTAGATGCTAGGTACAGCAACCACAAGGTAAAAAAGGCCCTGCTCTCTGTAGAGCTGCATTTCTGCAGGTGTATTTATGATACACATTGGGAGGAAATGTGGGCCAGGAGAAGCCTGCTGAGTAAACAGATCCAGTACAGCTAACAGACTTGGGAAGAGCTCCTCTTATGAGGTGATACTTGAGTAGCAACCTAAATAAAGTAAGAGAAAAAAGAATCTGATGATCTAGGGCAAGAGCTCTCCAGGGTGAAAGGAATAGAAAGTGCCACATCCCCAGAGTAGGAAACCTCTCAGAGAACAGCCACAGATAGGGCTAGAGAGCGAGAGAAATGGGGGGATGGAGACAAGGTAAGAGGCTTTCGCTGAACACTGGTACAATCATCTTTAAAATCTATGAGAAGTAAGAAGCCAAAGAAAGGGAGACTGAAGAAAAGGAATAGCCACTAAAGTAAGCGTGAAAAGGAGAAGCAACTGTTGTGTCAAATGTTGCGAGGGGTTAAGTAACTTGATGACTGAGAACTGCCTACTGGATTTGGCAATGGAGGAACAATTGGTGAATTTTAGTAGATAGACTGGAAAGGAATATAGAGAGAGGTTGAGAGAGAATAGAAAGATAAAGAATAGTAGAAGAGATAGGAATTTAGACTGTTCCTTTGAAGAGGTCTCCTGTAAGCAGGCTGGGGTAATGCAGGGCACCATGAGGGAAAGGCATTATTGACTTTGTTTTACTTTTAAAGATGGTAATCTAATAAAACAAGTTTTAATGTTGTTGGACATAGTTATAGGAAGCCAGAATGGACAGATGCAGAAGAGTAAAGCCTTAGATTGGGTAAAAGAGGAGAAAATATTCTATAAAAGAAGAGATGAGGGCTTTAGCAACACAAGGAAATTTTACCTACTGCAGCAGAAGGGGAAGCACAGCATTTGCATACTGTAAATTTTACTGTCGAATTTCCAGTGAGACAATATAGACATTTGCTTCTCATTATTCTTATTTTTTCTAAGAAATATTAAGCTTGGTCATAATCTCGGAATCAATAAAGAAAAGAGAAACATTGGCAGTTGGAAGCAAGAATAGAAAATGTAAAACATAAATGAGCGAGCAGTCAAGTATACAAATGAATGAGAATAGAAAAACTCTAATACTGAAAAGATGGCAGAGCCAATGGCTGGAGGTCCCAGTGCATCTGGGAAATTGTTAAATTTAAAAAAGAGGAAGTAAGTGTAGTGTTCCATGTTAGGGCCTGGAAGTAGTTCAGCACTGGGATGATGTATCATAAACGGGGGGCCTGGTTATGGGATGGTGTATCATAAACGGGGGGCCTGGTTATGGGATGGTGTATAAACGGGGGGCCTGGTTATGGGATGATGTATCATAAACGGGGGGCCTGGTTATGGGATGGTGTATCATAAACGGGGGGCCTGGTTATGGGATGGTGTATCATAAACGGGGGGCCTGGTTATGGGATGGTGTATCATAAACGGGGGGCCTGGTTATGGGATGGTGTATCATAAACGGGGGGCCTGGTTATGGGATGGTGTATCATAAACGGGGGGCCTGGTTATGGGATGGTGTATCATAAACGGGGGGCCTGGTTATGGGATGGTGTATCATAAACGGGGGGCCTGGTTATGGGATGGTGTATCATAAACGGGGGGCCTGGTTATGGGATGGTGTATCATAAACGGGGGGCCTGGTTATGGGATGGTGTATCATAAACGGGGGGCCTGGTTATGGGATGGTGTATCATAAACGGGGGGCCTGGTTATGGGATGGTGTATCATAAACGGGGGGCCTGGTTATGGGATGGTGTATCATAAACGGGGGGCCTGGTTAAACAAATACGACCTCAGAAGTGCCATCTTGGAACTGAGGGAAGGGACCCAGATGGGTGGATGAATCACCCACACTGACAGAAATAATGAGAATGTGCAGTGTGCAGGGGGAGGGAGCTACAAAATGGGCAGGGAAGTCTCAGGGTAGCAAGGCATGGAACATACCCTCACTGGAGGCCACAGTCCCTCTTCCCAAAGGGTCAGAGCAGGTTCTGTGCCTGGGTTACCCCCGTCCCCCCCCCCCCCCAACACACACATCATTTGACCTTCACTGTGATCCAGCGTAATGGTCTGTTCAATTTCTCCATAGCTGTGGCTGATGCGTTCCTGGAGAGGTTCTGTGCTGGTCTCCATGAGATGAACAATGTCCATTCGATTGATCTTGGTGAGACATTCAATGAGGCTGGTATCTGAGATATTAGGGGGAAGCATTCATTATATCTGAGAGGTATTCCTTCAAAATTCTCTCATATCCATTGCCTGCTACATTTTTTATATTATATAGGAAAAAACCAAAGCATATTTAAGGGTCTTTGCAAAAATAAGACAAAGAGATAGGCAAAAAAATGCTAGCTCCAAAAGGAAAGGAAACAATCTCTGAAAGTAGAGCTGCGAGATAACATATACAAGATACCATACAAAATATCTGATTGTCTGATTTTAAAAAATCATTTTTTAGGTATTGCTGTCGAGCGAGACATCTGTACCTTTAGTCTGCATATGTTTTGAATACTGCACGGCGTGTACTTATACCAAAGTATTTTTTTGGACTGGCTGAGATTTAAATTTTTATTTTAATTTGCTAAATCTGAAACCCTAACCTAGAAAAATATAATGGAAAGAAATGAGAAATGTAGACTAGATGTAAATAAGAGAGGGCCCTAGATAGATTATCTGGGAAACATTAAAGGACGTGACAAATTTAGACCAGTTAGGAGATAAGAAACAGCTATATTCATCATTTCCCATTTTATTTGATGTGGTCAGAATACCATATATTAATATATCAAATATCAACCTGACCTTTTTTCCCCATTGAAGTTATTTAGGAGTAAAGAAATCAGGAACTGAAGGTAAGGTACTACTGATAAAACAATGCTAAATACAGCACTCATGTCCACTGTCAATAAGTAGAAAATTCTTTTTTTTTTTTGGAGACGTTTTTTCGCTATAGGGCATGTGCGCTCGCCAGACAGAGAGAGACATAGAGACAGAAAGCGAGAAATCATCCCCCAGGGGGGATGGTCACGCCGCAATCCCTTCTCCTCCATTCTCCTCTCGGGATCTTGGGCACGCATGCACACGCGCCCGGTGTGAGTTTTAAGCCACCGGGTCCGGGACGCGAACCGCGGTTGACTACGTGGGAGTCCAGTGACATAGCCATTACGCTAACTTCTGGTTCCCAAAAAAATTCTTCTTTTTTTTTTTTTAAGAGATTTTTGCTGTAGGGCACATTCACTCACCAGAGAGTCAGAGAGAGAGAAAGAGAAAAATCACCTCCTAGGGGAATGGCTACACTGCAGTCCCTTCTGCTCCATTCTCCTCTTGAGGTTTTGGGCACGCATATGTGCCCAACATGAGTTTTAAGCCGCCGGGCCTGAGACTCATACCATGGTTGACTATGTGGGAGTCTGGCGACATAACCGTTACTCTATCTGTTGGTCCCGATACATAGAACATTCTAAGTCTCGAAGAACATTCCTGTTAGTAGTCAGTGCAGGTGTAATTTCTCATTAGTTAATGCTGTTCATATATAACGTAAGTTTTTGAAAAAATATACAGTATGTATATTTTTTTAAAATGTATTTAAAATATATTTTAGAAATGGGAACAGTTTGTTCTTATTTGCTTACAGCAGTACTTCACGTTAATACTACTTGTTATTTTATTATTTTAGTGAATTTCTAAGAACAAGGCGAAGAGCAAGACGTCATCACCTTCGGCCGAGTATCTTCCTCACAGTCCCCACCTACCTGTGGCGTGCTCCCCATCCCTTTCTAGCCAGTACTTCAATAGTGCGTGACTCTGGTCTTGAAGGGAATTAGGGTTCTCAATTCGAATCTGATGAATTTGTTCCTCAGTGAAATCCAGTTCTCTTGCTAACTCTAGGAGAGAAAATGCTACATTGTAAACTCCTTAAGGTCAAGGCTTGAGTCTTCCCCAGGCTTGGAGATCTGAGTGAGGCCCTGTGTCTGGTTCTCTCCTGTTGTTACCCCTGTGTATGAGAAGTGACTCACATGTCTGTCTCTCTAGCACTAGCTTTGGATTCCCCTTACCTTGGGGCAGAACTGCTGACCCACAGTGATCTCAGTGAGTGCGAGGTGGTGATGACCAAGTACCTGTAACTCCGGTCAATTTGCTTCCAAAATGCAAACAAGACTAACATGAAAACTCTTAACCAACGTAATGGAAAAATAAATGCCTGAAGACAACAGAAATGACCAATTCTCAGTTTTAATCATGGTAGGTGATATTTTAGGGCCATAAACTCTGTTTCTGGATACTTGGATAAATATCGGTTGTGCCTGTATTGTAATGGCTGGATAAACTCCTTTATTTCATTCAATGTCCCATAAAGAAAAGGTCCGGGAAGCATTAATTGACCTAGGAGGACTCTACTAGGCTTTTTCTTTTTTTTTTTTTTTTTTTTTGGAGAGGTTTTTTTGGCTACAGGGCGCGTGCGCTTGCCAGACAGACAGAGAGAGACAGAGAGACAGAAATCAAGAAATCACCCCCCAGAGGGGATGGCCATGCCGCAATCCCTTCTCCTCCATCCTCCTCTCGGGATCATGGGCACACACGCACACGCGCCCGGTGTGAGTTTAAACCACCGGGTCGGGGACTCGAACCACGGTCGACTACATGGGAGTCCAGCAACATAGCTATTACGCTAACTGTTGGTCCCTCTACTAGGCTTTTTCTTCAACTTCACCATTAATGTTCTACATGAATACTTTCACAGTCAGGTTTGTGTGTGTAAAGAGAAAAGCCTTTTTAGAGGGCAATTTAATAATGTCTTTCAAAATTAAAAATATACAGCTCCTTTATCCAGCAATTCTACTTCCAAGAATATGAACTACAGATATACTCACAAAACATACCAATGCACAGGGTATTTATTGCTATTATCAGAAAGCACCCTAAAATCTCTCACAAAGGCCATTGATAAAACTATGGAACCTCCACACAGTGGGTTAAATAACCCCTACCTCTCACCTTTGACAAAAATCAAGTCAAGGTGGATCAAAGATCTAAATCTAAGACCTCAAACTATAAAACTGCTCCTGGAAAACAATGGGGAAACTCTGGGAGACATTGGGGTAGGCAAAGACTTCTTAAATAAGATCCCCAAAGTGCAGTCGATAATCCCCAAATTAGACAAGTGGGATTACATCAGACTAAGAAGTTTCTGCATGGCAAAAGATACAGTAATTGGTGTGACAGTAATTGGTGTGAATCGACAGCCCTCAGAATGGGAAAATATTTTTGTAAATTATTTGTCAGATAAGGGACTGATAACCAGAATACACAAGGAACTCAAGCAGCTGTTCCAAAAAAAGATGATCAACCCTATTAAAAAGATGGGAGAATGAGTTGAAAAAACCACTCTCTAAAGATGACATACAAATAGCCAAAAGGCAGATAAAAAAATTCTCAACATCCCTCATTGTAAGGAAAATGCAGATCAAAACAACAATGCAATACCACCTAGACCCAGTCCGAATGACCAAGATTAAAAAACAATAAATGATAAGTGCTGGCGGGGGCGTGGTGAAAGGGGAACTCTCTTACACTGCTGGTGGGAATGTAAATTGGTCCAGCCACTGTGGAGAACAATTTGGAGATTCCTCAAAAATCTACAAATAGAACTACCATATGATCCAGCAATCCCACTCCTTGGTATCTATCCAAAAGACAGAAGAATTCTTAATCAGAAAATTGCTTGCACATCAATGTTTATTGCAGAACTATTTACAACTGCTAAGACATGGAACCAACCCAAATGCCCACGAACAGATGAATGGATTGAAAAACTATGGCACATATACTCTATGGAATAATATTCAGCCATAAAAAAATTTAAAAAAAAAACCTGGTTTTTGACAGAAAGTGGAAGAATATGGAAGATTTACTGCTGAGTGAGGCAAGCCAGGCTATGAAGGAGAGCCACTGTATGTCCCCACTTAATATGTACCGAGTGTCCACACTCTATGACTGAAACTGATTGACTAAAGGTTATACAAACACAGTAAATGGATGTGAATACCAGATATAGTGTGTGTGAAAGAGTAGAGTCTTAGGAAGGACATTTAGAAGAAAAATAGAGAGGCAAATATTAATGAGACAAAAAAATGTGGTATTAATCTGTTGAAGATATTTTTATAGTTTTATCAACTGGACTAGGGAGAAATGTTCACATGTTGAAATATTCAGTTTGTAAGCTAAATAATGTGATTGAATGTAAAAGAGAAAATAAAATAAAATAAGTTTAAAAAAATGAATGAATGAAATGGGCATTTCTATGCTGATAGCGTATTTATGAGGAATATTATCAAGTAAAATGTTGAATACTTTTAGGTAATAGGCACAAATATGGGCACAGAACATTTTTTTTGAACACATGAAAACATGTTAGCTTACCTTTAATGCACAAGGCTGGAAGACCAACTGTAGGTGTGAGAGACTATTTACTTCTCATTTTATGTCAGTTGTATGGTTGTGGGGTTTGAATTTTCATCAAATATATAAACCATTTCATATGCATGTATGGTACATACATACTTAAGGAAGGAAATAAAAATTGCAAATGTCACCAAACTAAAAAGTGAACCAGGGATATTTTTATACCATCCCCTTCACTGGGTTCCCCCAATTCAGTCAGTCAGATCGGTATTTACAACTCCCGTTATGCCCAGCCATTTGGCACAGGCGGTGGGGCAGTGCTGCCCAGTGCTGAGGGCCCGTGGGGGCTCCAGGCTTGTACCCAGGACCTGAGCTCAAACACGTGGTCCCGGCTGGCTGCAGGGCTGAGGAGTGCTGTGCTGTGCAGACCCTGGAGGTCACCCGTCTCTCTCACTCTCACTGTTTCATTAATAAACAAATGAAAATTTAAAAAATATTTATGAAAAATAAGATTACTAAAAGTGAGAAAGTGAAAATTCCTCCTGCTTTTATCATTTATTACAAATTATTATCTCTCAGAATGTTATAGCCCCCTATTCATCACCTAAACTTTAAGAACTTGAATGTTAACTTTATGCTATTTGTTGCAATGAAGTAGTTACAAGTAATAGAAAAGAAAATGAGACAAAAAAAAAAAAAATCCAGCTGACAACCTTGCTTCAATATGTGAAGTCACAGGTAGATAAAAGGGTATAGTTCTGAAAACCCACATATCACCATACTGATTTCAGAATTCATGTTGTGTTAATAAACATTTGTGTTTCTCAAAAAATGAGTGAAACATTTAATTAATTATATATTCCAACATTCATCTAAAGCAAATTTCAGTATTAAACATCTGACAGGAGGTATCTAAAAGAAGGATCTCTGGTTAAATCTCAAATTAAATTTTATAAAAATTTCATCTAACAATGATTTGGAAATACAGTAATTTCTCCCCACAACTGCCAAAGGGAGTCTGAGAAGATTGGTGTTATAATTTGGATGATGGATTGTCCCCCAAAATTTCAGGTTTTGGAATCTGATGTTGGAAGGCAGTGGGGCCTAGTGGGTGGTGACTGGATCGTGGCGAGGGCACTGCGGAAGCCCTCAGAACAGGTCAGACAGCCTCGGAACAAATTACGGTTGTCTACAAGAACCAGTGCGTTGTCATGCTCATGAAAAGGCCGGTTCTGATGATGACAGCTGTCAGCAGGCACATTCCTTATGTGCCTCTCAACCTCGGCCATGTCATTGGATGGCCTTGGGCCAGGCCTGTGCCTTCTGACTTCCCAGCTGTCCGAACTACAAGTTAATAAATCTTTAGTTCTTTAGAAACCACCAGTCTCAAGTTGTTTTTCTTTGTTTGTTTGTTTGTTTTTTAGATACTAGAGATGGTATAGAAGGGAGAGAGTAATAGGGAAGGGATGGGGGAAACATTTCAACATTTCATAGACACAAAAACAAAGGCTATCTGCTGAGGGTAACGTATATGGCAATGTCTTCTACTTGCCTAACATGTACTGTATTCATGCTGGGAAACCCATGTGGCACACTGTGAAGACGTACAGTGATTAAGTGTAAATTTAACAAATAAGTTTAAGAAAAAGAAAAATAAACCATCCATTTTCAAGTATTTCTCCAACAACACACACACCAGACGGCTACAGTTGGTGTATTATGGCCATTTCCAAATTTAAAGCTCTATTCAGTGATGACCAGGGGCCTGGGCTCTACTGCTAGCTATCCCACGTGGTCTTCACCTTTTCCATCACTCGTAACACTTTGCTGCATCTACTCATTTACACAAGCAGGTCTTGTTAAAACACAGTTGCACTCATTTTACCTGTCCAGCTGAAGCCCAGGTGGTCCGCAGCGTAAGCCAGCCTCTCCTCGATCCGTTCCTTCTCGTCCTGTGGATCTACAGAAGGTCAAAAACAATGGCCAAAGGTTGTCTATGCCAGCAGAGGAACCAAAATACGGGTCCATCTGAGGGAAGAAGTCATTTGTCCAAATATCTGCTAGCAACATAAATTGTTACATTTTAGATCATATTGTGTATCTGTCTGATTTCTGGGGTAAAACAGGGAGTAAATCTAATATGAATTGTGAAAACCATCTGCTTCCATATCTCTTTAATCAAGACTAGTTATTGAACATAATTATATAAGTTAACAATTTGCAGTAATTGTAGGACTTTTAAAGTATCGGAGAGAATGCTGCCCCCAAAAGATACTTATCTTGTTCATGAAACACTAGACAAATCATAATTAGGATGCAGAAGTGGGTAACTGGTCAGGACCCCTAACCAGTTATTATTGCACTTCCAGGTCATGCCCGAAGAAATCAATCAGAGATTCACAAGAGTTACTGATGGTGGGTCAGTCTGATCACCCTGCGTTTATCCAGGTGTAGCCAGAAACACGTCCTGAGCTGGTGCTGGAAGCGGAGGACTAGCGAGTGGAGGCCGCACCATGTGGGTCCTCGGGCACACTGCTGCCTGTCTGCTCCAATGTCAGCGCATGGCTCACCCACGCCCACAAATGACAGTCTCCCCATTCATTTTTAACACCAATTGATTGAGGATCAGTCTGTTAGGTCATATCATAAGATCTTTGTAAGACCTAAATTTAAGAGAAATAGTCTTCATTGCAGAGATACTGGAAGATTAAGGCTACTTCTTAAAGCCATCTGTGGTTTCCTTTCTTATCATTTAAAGAGCCATCAACCCCTCACAGTCAAATTATGCAAAGTTTGAGTTTTTGTTGTCTGCTGCATCTAACTGGAATACATTCTTCATTCATCTATAGCATAAATGAAAAGCATATTTTTACCTTATGTTAGTTTGCTTATTTACCAATGGTATCTGAAATCCCACCTTTCTGAATCAAAAACAGATCCACAATAATTGGAATTTCATGATATGTGAAATCTTCTACAGAAAATGGCTTCCTAATAATTATAAAATTGTAAGTACAAATTATTTTAAAGTACACGAAGGTAAGAAGAAAAAGCAATGAGCCCTCATACTACGAGATGAAAACCAATAAATTCATGTGCAAAAGCAAAGTGCTTAAGTTGAGGCTAAGCCTGAGACTTCCAGATCAACAAAACTCAAAGCTTGCATGGCCTTCCGTGCAGAAGCTAAAGAAAGGCAAGACTGCTGTTGCCTGGTTACTATGTTTATGTTTTCCATAAGCATTCTCATTACTCAATCTTGAGATTGTTTTCACAGAAGAGAGAATACACAGAAGCACAAAACACAAAGGGTTTACACAAACACATTAACCACTACAGAAAGCTTAAAGGAAATGAGAAACAAATCACCAAATAAACATATAAAAAAGAAAAAAAAAACACAATATCAAGTTTATGACGTGCGTAGCACAGGGAATCCAGCTGCTGCAAATACCTTCAGCGTGGTCAGGGCCACTGTCACCGGGAATGCGTTCGATCAGAGTCTCAATGGGCTCATCCCAAATGGGCCTCGTGTCAAAGACGTCCTCGGGAACTGAACGCTCGGTCGCAGCGGGCGGCAGGTTCTCAATCACTGAAACTTCCAGGGCACTACTGCTTTCATCATCTGACACTCCTTCCTGCTCTCGTTCTGACTGTGTGAGTCTATCCACTAACTTGGAAGCCTCATCACTAATTTCCTCAAAGAATTCTATGGAATTCCTGTAAAGGTCAAAGAAATGCTCCTTACTTTCTTCTGTGGGGCTCATGCCTCCCCTGCCAGAGGCTGTGTAGCTTTTGCCCTTAACTGGCAATCGGGATGCAAACGTTTTCGGTCTTGGGGCCCCTTCTTCTGGTTCTAACTCAAGCTCCTCTGTCCTCTCTCTGTTGTCTGTTTCTGCCTCAGGGGAGCATCTAGTTTTCACTGGGCATTTGGCCTTTAAGTCCAAAGAACTAGCATCAGATTCAGATCTGCCTCTACCATCTTGTGTTCTGCTTGACATTTCCTGTGCTTGAGGAGAGACAGCCTGCAGAGATGAGTCTAGCTCTAAGAGGTGCTGCTCAACTCTTGGGACAGGTGCTTTGATGGGGATTCTGGACTTTGGTTTTGCCTCATTCTCCACACTCTCTTCGTCTAGGCTGGATAGAAAGTCATCAGAAAGTGAGCTCTCGTATTCTGCAGATGGCGGAGCTGGGACTGAAGTAGGCACGGACTTCACCGGAATTCTGGACTTGGTTTCGGCAGAAGGCACACGCTCCATGGGTGCAGTAGGGATCTCAATGACTGATCTCTGCTCCTCCGGGGAAGAGTCAGGAGAATCATCTCGCTCTGAATACACAGACCTAGTGATTGTGGAAAAATCTAACTGAACTCGGACAACTGGTTCAGGAGAGTCTGGGCCAGATACTGGCGCCACACCAGGGAAAAGTGTGTCACCCACGTGTATCCCGGGCAGGCCCTCAGTGCCTGAAGAGACAGCCTCCTCCACGGGTGCTCCATCTGAGATTACCCTCTGGGAGTGGACGTGAGCATCAGGAGGAGGCGTTTCCTCTACCTCGTCACTCAAGTCATCTGCAAGCAAGTCTGCGTCATCACCCAATGCTTCTGTTGGCTCTGAAGGTACTAGTGACTCAGCTGAGGTCTCCAACTGTGGGGGCTCAGCGTCAGTAGCCCTTTCCTTCATGTCTTCTGAGATGATCTCTTCTCTGGATTCCTGACCGATTTGGAAGAAGTGAAAACTTTCATCTGCGTAGGACCTTTTGGTCATATCAATGGCACCACTTCGGGTCATCTCAAACAATTTCCCTTCCTGAAAGAGAAATGGGTTCTGCTCACATGTTGGGGTACCTTCTTCAGTTGGGGTCCTAGCAGGTGTGGTGTCAGGAGTGGTACCTTGTGATTGTCTGTCTACCATCAAGCCAAATATCTTTTGCTCTTCTTCTTTTACTCGAGCCTCAAAGGCTTCATCATCTTCACGAATTTCACTCCAGGAATCGGCATCTACATCAGTTTTAGTGATGATAACTTGGCTTATTTGTTCCCCAATGACTGCTGGTGTATTTGGTACAGCAGGATCTAAAGACAAGCTGTCTGTGTCTGGCTGTATTTCACACAAGGTGCTTTCTCGTCTGGAGCCTGTTTCCATGTTCTGGCCCTCAAAACTAGATTCTTTGCTTGAAACAGTTGTCCTGGGGGGAGTTGCCTCTACTACATCTTCAAAAGAGGATGTGATGAAAACAGAATCCACTTCAGAAGAGTGAAGACTTATGGTGTGACTTGCATCTGTTTTGCTTTCTTCACTAGAGAAAAAGGATTGAGAAGGAACATTTTCATAAGGGCTTGTGATTTGAGGGTCACAGACTTCATCAGTCTCAGCTCGGTTAGGTGCTGGAACATCCACAGACCACCTGCCTATCTGTGCGGGAATGGCCGCATCTGCAGTGATGCAGTCCTGCAGTGAGCTCCCACAGGTAAGGGCGGTTTGGGTGGTCTCCATTTTTGAAGTGGAAGATGTGGCGGAGATGTCTTCATTGAATTCTTTTTCCTCAGATACCGGACAATGAGGCAGAGAGCATAAAGATGAAGAGCTTTCACTGGCATAATCCACTTGTGGAAATTCAACACCAGAAACATCCAGCTCTTCTCCTTCGGTGTCTTTTTCATGAGTGTCTTGGAGAGCTAATGATTCTTTATGGATGATGAACTGGTCATCAGCATCGTCACCAGTTGACCTCTGGAGACCTGAGACCAGAGCAGCTGAACTACCAGGGCTCGGGGGCTCACAGCCATGGCCATCACAGATTTTTAGCTTACCAGCATTTCTGTTCAGATCATCATAAGACCTATCTGTACCATCAGTGGCAACAGTATGGCTGTCTTCAGCTGAATGGGATTCACAATCTTTTTCTTCTTCTGGTTCACCTGGCTCTTCCTGAGCATCTTCATTCATCTTAAAAGTGTACTGTTTGGAAACTATGGGCTGGAACTGTTCTTCCTCTGGACTGGAATTGGAGTCCATGCTGGATGGAAGTGGGGAAGGAGGTTGCACTCGAATGACTGGGTCAGGTAGAAGGCCCATGTCAGCACCTTTTTTCAGCTGTGTCAATTCTGGTTCACTTTCTGAGGAGGATGAAGCCTCTCTGCTCTCTGAAGTCACTAATACGTGAACTTTACTGTCACCCTCAACACTCTCCGCTTTCCTTTCATCCATGTCTTCTGAACAGCCAGCATCTGGGTCAGAGGGGGATGAAGATTCTTCTTGCCTGGGCTCTTTCTTATAGTCTCTCTTCTGCTTTGCTTCCTGTTCAAGTTCATCAAATGTTTTGACTTTGGTCACCATTTTAAACATTTCCTCTTCAGGTGTAAACTTCTTTTTATCCCCATTTTCTGCATCCTCCTCCTCTGCACATTCCTGAATAACAGCTGGTTTCGGTGTGCTTGCATCTGCAGCTTTGGGTGTGACCTCATAGCTAACTTCTTCAGAGCTGGGGGTGTCAGGAGAAAGGGGACTCTTCCCTGAGCTCTCCATGAGTGAAGTCTGCTCGAGACTGTCATCCTCAGCACTGCCGTCAGGATCTCGGAGCAGCCGCGACCGCACAGAGGCCACTTCCGAAAAGACTTCTGTTTTGGCTACAGCTGCAGGAAGAGGAAAATGACTTGGGAGAATTCCAGCCTTCATCTTTGGTTCAACAGGGCTGCTTTCAAGAGAGTCACGGCAAGGGGATTCCTTCAGAGGGCTGGGTTCCAGAGAGTCAGGAGTCTTATGTGAGGAGTTATCTTCTAGCACAGGGCTGGCCTCCAGAGAGTCTTTGTGGCTTACTGCCAAGGACTCATCAGCTGCAGGGCTGAGCACGTCGCGATCACGGCTAGGGAGTGCAAGTTCTAACCCCTGAGGACTTCTAGTGACTCTCTGGGATTTTGACTCGGTTCCTGTATCCATCCTTACAGCAGCCTCAGAGGGTGGTGAGGCCACTCTCTCACCTGAGGTGGTAGTGCATTCCTGAGCCTTGCTATCAGTTCGTGTCCTCTGGGCTGAGCTATCAGATATAAGCTGACACTCGTCACCAGATGTTTTCTCAGCCAGTGCCTTAGGTGTTTCTTTAGCTAATGATACACTGCAGCTGCCGGGGCAATCACCTTCTCCTTTGAGGCAGGGGTCTCCAGCAGAGTCTAGGGTGGCCTCCTTCTGAAAACACTCAGTGGAGGGCTCTAAGCCACCTGGGACTACAGTACCCTTCTCTTCAGAGTCGTCAGTAGCATCTTTGGTTGTGAGCCGCTCTTCCTCTGAGTGACTTTCTGTTTGTGTTCCTAACTTGGTGGTTTCCTTTGTTTCCCCAATTTTCTCCTCACTTTTCTTTGGTGAGAAAGGTAGGCTTTCTGGGCTTGTCTCAGGGGTCTCTGCTAAGCCCTCATGCTTATAGCTTTCCTCTGAACTAACCTGAGGCGTCCCCTCCATCAGGCTACCACACGGGGAGACGACTGTCCCCTCCTGCTGGAGGCTTTCAAGACTGCCACCCACAGCGCCGCTCTGTAAAGACAGAGCTGGAAGGCACTCATCCTTCGCGTGGCCCAGGGGGAAGGTCGCGCTCAGGGGGCTCGTGAGTACCTGATCTAAGTGCAGCTGTGCCTTTCCCGTCTCTCCACTCAGGCAGAACTCTTGGTATTTGTCATTGTCTTCCAGTTCCTGCTTAATGACATCAGAAAAGTCAGTAGAGGTCTTCCTGTCTGGGCTAATTTGCAGATCCGGGTCCTCCTGCTCATCAGCCATCTTCTCCGTGGGGACTTCCTTCTCTCTCTGGCTTTCTTCTGCTGCCGCCGCCTGAACAGGCTCAGCTGTTTTGTGGAGGAGAGCTTTCTCCTTTTCACCAAGTGTGTCTTCTCTCTTAGGTCCTGTGGAAGGTGCACGGGTGCCTCTCTTGGGTTCTGAAGTTCCTGTTCCCAGGAACCTCTGGCCTCGTTTGACTGTTTGACTTTCTGTTTTCTGCATCTCCCTCTGGATTATTTGCCCCTTTTCTTTTTCTACCCGAACTTTACCTTTTTCTGGTGGCTGCTTCTGTTTTGCTGACTTGTGCTCAAAGAGTCCAGTTTTATGTTTAGAGGGGTCCTGACCTGACTGGAAAGCTTTCATCAACTCCCGGACAGACATCGTTTCCTCAATTCTTTCTGTTTTTGAGGTGGGGGATACAGGTGGTTGCTTTTCTATTTTCCCAGATGGTGACACAGGCAAGGGCTTCTCGGCTTTCCCAGGGGTCAATAGAGGTGGATGCTTTTCTGTCCTTCCAGAGGGTGACACAGGAAGGCGTTTCTCTGTTCTTCCAGGTGATGTGGGTGGGTGCCTTTCTGCTCTCCCAGAGGGTGACGTGGGAGGGCGCTTGTCTGTCCTGGCTGAAGGTGAGGCAGGTGGGTGTCTTTCTGTTTTCACGGATGACACAGGGGAGTGTCTTTCAGCTTTTGTCGAGGGTGACACAGGTGAGTGCTTCTCGGTTTTACTTGATGACGACACGGGGGGATGCCTTTCCGTTTTTGAAGACGGTGACACAGGTGAGAACTTCTCGGTTTTACTTGATGGTGATACTGGAGAGTGCCTTTCAGCTTTTGCAGAGGAGGAAAGAGAAGAGTGTCTTTCTGTCTTAGAGGAGGGTGACGCTGGTGCATGCCTTTCTGACTTCAGAGAGGGGGATGCAGCTTGGGGTGTCCGATGGACGGTCTTTTTCGGCACATCCTCTTTGCCTTTGACTCTGATGGGCAATTTGCTTCGACCTTTCTGTTCATCTTCCACTCGCTTCTGAAGAGCCTTCACTTTGTCCTTTATAGAACCAATGGGAGTTTCTTCTATCAAAGGCGACGTCGCCTTTACAGTGGGAAGAGGCCCAGGAGCTAAGCCCATATCTTCATCTAATGACTCTTCTGAACTGCCTTTTTTAAGTTCGGCTTTCCCTGCACTAGTTGGTAAGTTTTCTTCTTTTTGTTTCTGCTTTTCTTTCAGTTTCCTTCTCACTGGCTTCTTTATTCCCAGGCTTGGCTTGTGCTGTTTCTGTGGACTCTGGGTCTCTAGATCCTTCCCTTCATTTTTGGTACTCTTGCCAGTGGCCTGCACCTCATGTTTCTCCCCTGCTGTGTCTGGAACTGCCTGTGGCATCCTCTCGTGAGCAGACACATACTTACTCAGATCCTCAGTAAGGTAGTTTACTAGCCCTGTGGAGTCTTCCTCCAATTTGACTTTGGTCTCTGCACCTATTCTAACTTCTACACATGGATCGTCAGTGATTTCTAATGGTGCTTCTCGCTTAGCCTCTTCTATCTCCTCGTCGCTAACGATCACCCACTCCTCGGCCCCTGACTCTCTCTCGGACTGAGCCCGCGGCACACTGCCGTCTCCTGCACAGGTCCCACTTCTCAGGATCTCGTTCACTTTCTCCAGGTCCTCTTTAACTCTCTCAACAATTTCAAAAGGCTCTCCTGGCTCTTCCTCAGCAGCCTTCACCAGCTCCTTCACTTTAATGGAACCTGCCTTATCAGACACATCTGTGGTCAAGATGGCAGTCATTTTGATCAAATCTTGTTTCATCTCAGAGACCTCAGAGAGCAAATCCGGACTTGCTAGGACAGGAACTTCATTAATCAGCTGACTTTTCAGGACAGATGTTTCTGTAGATTCTGTCTCATCATCTTTGATGTGAATGAAAAACATTGAAAGTAAAATGGAAATCAAAAAAGATATTGGCAAATGCAATCAGGACTGAAACGACACAGCGTCCTTTCCTGTAGTGGTGGGGGGCGACAAAATGGGCTGGGAATGGTGGGTCCACGAGGTCTCGGTGCACAAAAGCAAAGCAAGGCTAACCAAAAACAACTGAAAAGGAAAAATGAGCAGGAAATAACTTGCTTAATTTTCTGACTTGTAGCACATCCACACATACAATAAAGCAGTAACAAATAATAGACACACACACACACACACACACACACACACAAACCATCACAAATCAAAACAAAGAACACAGTGAAATTACACAGAAGTATCTCAAGATTGTTCAGATGTTACAGATTGATGTTGAAAAATGAAATAAAACAGAAAAACCATGGGGGAAATAAAAAAGCATTAGAAATTGCAGAGTTGATTTCCTCTAGGAGAGAGCCAGTGATAGCAAATTCAGAGTAACTCCTGGTGATGTGAGTATATATGCACATAAGCACAGAAATCTGGAACTCAGTATATTTAGTCCTGCCAATTTACAACAACTGTGGGAGGTGTATCTGGATCAGCTGCAAACTGGCATCTCCTCTTAGGGAAATTCACACCTAACAGTGACACGGTCTGGGGCTGAGAGGCACGGCCCTTTCCTCGGAGCAACCTCCTTGTTCAGACATGTCAACAAAGAGACCAAGGAGGAAAATAAAGGAAAGGAAAGGAAAACAACAGAAACAACAATTATGATTAAACTTATGTGTGAGTCTGAAGTTAAAATGGGATGCGAACCAGAGACAGTCACACAGGACACACGCTCAGCTCATGTAAGCCAAGTTATTTCCATGCAAAGCAAAGGCGAGGTGGGACTGCTGAGAGGGCAGCCTTGCTGAAACACAGGCAGGTGGGTGGTGAAAAATTAGAACAAGCAGGTAAAACGTTACTGTGGTGAAGTGTATTTATTTCCCTACAAGTTCAAGCACGGGTGCTGAGTGTTGTTTATTTGAGACATTGGCTGTAGGGGCTTTTACCCATGAAAGGCAGGGAGGAGACTCAAACTCTTCAAAGACTTAACGCATAAAGAGATTTTAGAAAAGAGTCTCTTAGACATGGCCTTTCTTTAGAGATTATTTTATATGTAGCTGAAGATTTTTTAGTGATTGTTTTTAAACTAAATCAAAACCAATCATAAGTTTATGTTTGAAACACAGCAGTTCTGATGAGTAAAGTAGGAGAGTTAAATGAAACCACTTAAAAAAAGAGCTGATGAAGGCAGTGGTAATACACCATGCAAACAAGTGCCTTCTCTTGAGAGAATCTGTATTTGTTGAGAAGAAACAGCATGTGAATATGCACATATAAATATAGTAAATAATTCATGTCAATACAAATGTGTTCAGTTACACAAACCAATGAAAACATTGAAAATCAAATATCCTAGTCCTGACAATTACTAAATATGAGGGCAAGCTTCAATTTAAAGCCATCCCAATAATGGAATACAATTTAGTAGTAAACTACTGGGGCTCTGGAGAAGGTTCTCACATCATTGAACAGGGCCAGATGACTGCATTAAACATGGCTCTGAGTTTTCTCCTTTTGGAAATATCACTCTGATATACAATAAAGCAAAATAAATGACAAAACCACACACTACAAAATTCAGATTTATTTTTCTAGAGCATATGGGATATAAAAGCAAGAAGTTTAAATTAGACTTGAGTTTCCACATAAGAACCTAGAAAGTCACCAGGAATAGGCGACGAACTGCTGTTTGACTGTCAGAGACCGGAAGTGAGTTCTGAGACACCTTTTGAAAAATATTTTTGCCACAGGGCATGTGTGTGCTTGCTAGAAAGAAATGGAGAGAGGGAAAGTGAGAGATCATCCCCCAGGAGGGATGGCCACACTGCAATTCCTTCTCCTCTTGGGATTTTGGGTACATATGCATACATGCCTGGTGTGATTTTCAAGTTGCCAGGCCCAGGACTCAAACCTTGACTGGCCACATGGGAGTCCAGTGCCTTAACCACTATGCCACCTGATGGAATCTAAGATAGCTCTTTTAAGGTCTATAAAAACCATTACTAGCTCAGTTTTGGGATTTGTATCATTATTTAAAATTAGTCCTATTCTATAACGTACTGTTTTGAAGAGTTATTTCATCCAAGAGGTTTTAACTTCTACATTCTGGGCTCCTAGTTCTTTTTTACCCAAAAAAAAGTTTCCACAAAAGTCCGTTAGACCTCAGCCCTATACACTTCACCACTGCACGACATGTGAGGGAGGGATCAGGAGTGGGGTAGCTTCAGTAAGGACTATTATCAATAGACAGTATCACTTTTGCATGTGTGTCTTACAAAAATATTGATCTATCTGCAAACATCACTTGCTTTAAGTAAAAGTGATACTGTCATGTCAGTGCTTAAAAAATGAGATGACAATGTTATGCTAACAAATGGATGAAAACCATAGGGCGTGCTTCTCAACAAGCGTAACAGCAGTACCAGGGGTTAACAGGGATGGCAAAAGAAAGTGAATGCTTAGATGAGTAATCATTGCGTTTTACTGCTAATTAGCTCACGAATTAGATATATCTGCAATTTAACTGGCCAAGCTGCTTTTATAAATCTATATATTGATGATTAATAAGAATAATATAAAATACAATTATTATAGTGGTTAATAATGGCAACTCGCTTGCATCTTAATTCATGCTTCTCTCTACTGTAGCCAGCTTTCAAACAAACTCAATTTTATTTAAAATCTTACTTTTTTCTGATGTCATATCGATCTGAAAGAAAACATACACAAATCGAACGTTACAAATAAAGTCTTGGCTCAAAGTCCCTGCAGTACATGACAAGGGGCATGGCCACTCTGAGGGAGGCTAAGGTTAGAGGGGTGCACTGTACTTGCTCCTGAGGGTTTTGGTGAGTCTCATCCTCACTTTGAAGAACAACTTTTTCCTAGACTCGACAAGTGGGAAGTTGTTTCTCTTAGCTTAATCCTGAAAGAGATCACTCAGGCTGTGTTTGATATTAGAAATACATATTTATTAGGGGAAAGGTCAGGGTAGGTTGAAGTCATATTAAACAAAGAGTCAATTTAGTGGAGAAAAGAAGATAAGGACAGTGAGCCAAAGAGGTATGTTCCACAAAAGCAGTTTCATTATCATTACTAATGAGCCAGCATTCCATACTACCAAAGAACATAAATTGGATCTACTGACTCGAATGGCTCCTAAGGGTATTCAATAGAAAAGTCACACACTGAGCAGATAAAAATGCACTTGGAGCACAGGGAAGTCACAGTATTACTGCTCTTCCAACCAAGTGTAGGTACCGCTGTTTAAAACTGTGGTGACTGGGCCAAGCCCTGGGAGGGAACTGCGTGTGAGAAAGGGCAGGGAAGGGGCCCTCAGTCTGCCCCAGGTGGGCAGTGGGCAGTGGGTGTGGCCGTGCTCAGCAGGAAGGGGCCCACCTCTGCCCTTCCCTCCACTGCCACAGAGCAGGAAGAAAGTGAATTCAGAGGTTCCTCTGAACTGATGCATCCTTATGTTTTAAGTTGTGGGTAAAAAGGTATTTATTTTATTTTTCTTTATGTTTTTGTATTTCAAATGCATCAGAGTAACATTTTAAAAAAGAAAACTGTATATGAGAAAATATTTACAAGTAACTAACAATTACATGTGTCTAGCTTAGAAACGGAAACTGTTAATAGTAACAGGCAAATATAAAGATTTTTTTCAATTATTTCTTCAATTTCTATGATAATATTTGGACATTTGCAGATTGTTATAAGGGAGACAAACTTGTATTTGATTTAAACACTGAAGCAGGTAGAACGGAAATGGTACATGAAGTAACCAAGTAACCTCTCCGAGACTTGCTTTCTTCATTAATGATAAAACAGCACACACCTCACAGGGTGAAGGGAGACAGCATGCTGACGAAGCGTGCTGAGCACCTGCTCAGGACCTACTCTAGAAGAAATGCTTATTACTAGCACAGTTTTGCATGCTAATATTATTATGGTCTAATGAGCAATATGGATGAGCAATAAGCTCCTTAAACTTCTTTTTATCTCACTGACCCTCAAACTCTTTGGTCCTAGGACCCCTTTATACTCCTAAAAGATACTGAGGAGCCCAAATAACATTTGTCTATGTGTGATATCTATAAATGAATATTTATATTTGAAATCAAAGCTAAGAAAATGCTAGAATTAAAATGTACAAGTGCATATTCCATAGATTGTCTGAATAACAATGTCACCATATGTATTGCCTCTGGAAAACTCTGTAGCTTATGAGGATCTGGAGTTTAAAAGGTAAATAAAAGTTCCAGTCCTATTTTAATAGAGTTCTGACCTCCAGGCATCTTCAGACTAACCTCTGAGAAAAACTGACATAACAGGATAGCCTTCATTTATTACTGCACAGAGACAGGGAAGCAATTTACAGGACAGCGTTACTGTTTCCTGAAGTTAGTTCATGAGATGAGACGATGGAGACTCGGGGAGGTTAAGTAAAACTGGACCATTTAATTACTTTAAGAATTGCCTATCGGTTCTAAGAACACAGACTATCCATGCAACCATGTGTCTTACTAGCAGCCACAGCAAGGATTTGTGAACAACACTGTTACAAAATTACCTCATCTTCCTGTTCTTGATCTGACTCTGATTCCTTGCCGTCCCAAGATGCCATGCAAGATGGAAAAGGAGAGAAGGAAGAGGAGAGAGTATTTAGAAGAAAGAAAAGAGTAAACACCTGCCAAGAGACACCAACAGGCAAGTACACAGCACGCTCTGATTGCCCTTACTAACAGGTCACAGCAGACAGGCAGAAAGTTGAAGAGGAGCGATTTCAATACAGAAATCTGTAGTTTCAAGAGACAAAAGATCCAAAATCATAAATATACTAATTTCAGATCTAGCTCACCAGCAGTCTCAAAATTTGACACTTAATGCATTTGCTGGCGTTATGTTAATGAAAATGGTGATGACGATATCCCAAGTATTACAGATATTGGTTAAAAATGTTAAAAGCTACAAAAAAAGCATATGGTGAAAATATTTTCAACATACAGGCAATATTTAGAAGTTTTGTTATGCTAAAGAGCTACTACATTCTACAATAAATCTTAAATGTGCAATGTTTGGCATTCTTTTTTATTTGGAGTTATTAAATAGAAAACTGTCCTGACCATCACAGCATTAGTAACTGTGCCCGATGTGCCCTGATTTAGAAATTAAATACAAGGTGCTGGCAGGTAGTGTGGCGGTTAAGGCATTGGATTCCCACATGGCTGACCACAGTTCAAGTCCCAAACCCAATGGCTTGAAACTCACTCTGTGTGTGTGTGTGTGTGTGTGTGTGCCCAAAACCCCAAGAGGAGAATAGAGAAGGGATGACAGCGTGGCAATTCTGCTTGGGGGGGGGGGGTGATTTCTCACTGTCTCTCTGAATCTCTGTGTCTCTCTTCTCTCTTGTCCAGTGAGCACACACATTCTATGGCAAAACCCTAACACACACAATACAAGGAAACCCATGTTTCAGTGAAAATCCACTGAAATGAGGCAAAGAGCATTCACCTCCGTGTGCCCACCCTTAATGTCTAGCCAATGGCAGTACCTTCCTCTGTGAGGGTCTTATTTGGCACTCTGCCCCGGGAGACTGCCCATCGAGCATCACTACAAATCCCAAAGTGCACTCTGGAAGACGGGGTCCACTTAGATTATGTGCATCTGGGCTGTCTTCTGACCCTAGACTAACGTGTATTTACACGTATAGACAGTATTTCATTCCTCATCATGTAACAAGCATGCAACGTGCCAGGCCCAGCCTCAACGATGCAGGTGAGAGGTACTGCAGGGAAGACCATTTTGTCTCCTCGCCCAGCCCAGGCTCGCCCAGCCCAGGCAGCTCGGCACAGTGTGTCCTGAGGGCCCAGCTGGCTGTGGAGTAACAGCACACACCTCCAAGGGTGACGGAGACGATGTACTGATAAGTGCCTGGGGCACCTGCTAAAGACGCTGCTTATGGGAACCAGCAGTTAGTGCAATGGCTATGTCGCTGGACTCCCACGTAGTCGACCGCGGTTCGTGTCCCGGACCCGGTGGCTTAAAACTCATGCCGGGCGCGTGTGCGTGCATGCCCAAGATCCTGAGAGGAGAATGGAGGAGAAGGGATTGCGGCATGGCCATCCCCCCTGGGGGGTGATTTCTTGTTTTCTGTCTCTATGTCTCTGTCTGTCTGTCTGGCGAGCGCACGCACCCTACAGCAAAAAAAAAAAAAAAAAAAAAAAAAAGATGCTGCTTATAAGAAATACTCAGTATCAGTGGTGCTCTGCACTCGCATGTCACTGCGGTCTAACAGAGGGGTGATGGTCCCTTCTTCTTAGGGAGCAGCTGGGTTAGGACAGCAATGTGGCCAGACCCACTCAGGAATCATGACCCCAACAAAGTCAGTGTATTCACCCATCTGACTGATCTCTATTTACAATAATAATTAATTAAGCAAAACACACAGCTTGACAACCACAGTGTGGAGAAAGAAGTGCAGGAGGCTGCTTTATGGAGTCGGGGTGCGGGACGGCATGCACAGACTGCTCTCCCTCCAGCCACCCCTTCCCCAATCCTCACACGGATGGCGCTGTGGCCACCTACAGAATCCATGTGGGAGTTTCTTATTAAAAAGGAATATTGATTTAAAAACCATAAAAGTGATAAAAAGGAGTTGTCTACAACATTTAATTAGCTCAGTTGGTTTCTCAGATTTAATCAGAAACACATAACAGGACGACATCCGACTAAGAGCATTGCCTGTAGGTATACTTTGGGCCAGGGATTAATGGATCCTTCTTTTTTCAATTTGCCAGCAGTTTTCAGAGAGTCAGAGAGAGGGAAAGGAGAAAGCACCCCCAAGGGGAATGGTCACGCTGTAATCCCTTCTCCTTCATTTCTCCCTCCTCTCAGGGTCTTAAGCACACACGCACATGTGTCTGGTGTGTTTCTCAAGCCATCAGGTCTGGGACTCAAACTGCACAGCAGGCAATGTGGGATCCAGCTGCCATAACCACCATGCCATGGGCTGGTCTCAAAACTCCTCCATTTTTAACAATGGTTTAAATTTCCTCCTTGTAACATGGGGATATTTTTTATACGAATTACGTTTAAATCATTGAAAAATGGGGCCAGCAGGTGGCATGTGGTTTTGGTGCTGGACTCTCACATGGCTAACCGCTGTTCAAATCCCAGACCTAGTGGTTTGAAAAATCATGCCGGGCACATGTGTGTGCATGCCCCAAATCCCACAAGAAGAATGGAGAAGGGACTGTGACGTACCTCCCTTCCTCCCCCCGCCCCGACTCTCCGGGGGTGATCTCTCACTTTCCCTCTCACTGTCTCTCTTTCCTTCCGGTGAGCGCACATGTCCTACGGCAAACACCTTGGGGGGAAAATTATCTAATACTTCTAAAATACAGGTTATAAGATGAACAAGTAATTATTTTAGCAAAAAGAAAAAATATGAAGTCACCTGAATGCAGCAATACTTTATCTGTGAATTGGTTGTGTACAGAAGCTAGCAGACTCCGTATTCGGTGGGACCAAATACTCCAGATGGTCTCAGAGACCACACAGAAACAGTAGTAAGATAAAGCCGATTGTTCTATTTCTAAAAGTTAAATCTTAAACTGAATATCCTCTCTTCCATTAGTATGTATTAATAGAATTGTTTCCATCAAAGTGTATTTTATGGGAAATAAAGTGGGATTACGTTTTTCCTTACATGAAAAATCATAAATTTGACAGGGAATCAAAAATGATTTTTTTTTTTTTTTTGGAGAGGTTTTTTGCTATAGGGCGCGTGCGCTCGCCAGACAGACAGAGAGAGACATAGAGACAGAAAGCGAGAAATCACCCCCCAGGGGGGATGGTCACGCCGCAATCCCTTCTCCTCCATTCTCCTCTCGGGATCTTGGGCACGCACGCACACGCGCCCGGCGTGAGTTGTAAGCCACCGGGTCCGAGACGCGAACCGCGGTCGACTACGTGGGAGTCCAGCGACATAGCCATTACGCTAACTGCTGGTTTCCCAAAAATGATTTTTATATGTGCTTACATTATATCTATTTTTATTCATTTTAAAAGATTTTAAAATGCGTTCTTATACTATGTAAGTTTTGCAGTGCAGCGAATCGCACAGTACCTTTGTATAAACGGGCAAGGTGATGTTCAAGTTGCAGATCGCTTGGTGCACCAGGCCTCTGGTAGACTTTGGTTCCTTCATAAATGATAGTCGTCCGCAAGGTTCCTGAGTTGAATCCCGCACCTTGAATAAAAAAGACAAATGTGCTTCACCCATACTTGACATGTACTATTTAATTAGATGACACTTGAAAATTCATTTGTTGGGAACCAGCAGTTAACATAATGGCTATGTCGCTGGACTCCCACGTAGTCGACTGCGGTTCGCGTCCCGGACCCGGTGGCTTAAAACTCACGCCGGGCGCGTGTGCGTGCGTGCCCAAGATCCCGAGAGGAGAATGGAGGAGAAGGGATTGCGGCGTGACCATCCCCCCTGGGGGGTGATTTCTCGCTTTCTATCTCTCTGTCTCTCTCTGTCTGTCTGGTGAGCGCACGCGCCCTATAGCGAAAAATCTCTCCAAAAAAAAAAAAAGAAAATTCATTTGTTAATGCTAAGTAAGGACTCAGAGGCTTCCTTTGCCGCTTCTCCTTAGGGTGACTGTTAAGAAACTCACTCAGCTGGGCCAGCAGGTGGTGTGTGGTGGTTAAGGCGCTGGACTCCCAAGGCTACCAATGCATGCTGGGTATGGGTTCATGCATGCCCAAAACCCCAGGAGGAAAATGGAGGAGAAGGGGATGCAGCATGGCCTCCTCCCCAGGGGGTGATTTCCCTTTCCCTCTCACTGTCTTTCTCCATTTCTCTCCAGCAAGCACATGTATTCTATGGCAAAAACCTTAAAGAAATCATTCAGCTTACTTTTAGATGTCTTTATGAATCTGACTACCATTGTGACCTCATAACCGGAGCCATATGGTATTGTCCTTTTGTGTCTGGCTTATTTCATTTATGTATCTTTAGATTTCATCCATGAGGTGTACAGAATTGAATTTCTTACAAAAGCTAGGTGATATCCTTTGTATGTAGAGACCATGTTCTACTGACCGATTAATCTCACAGTAGACATCTGAGCTGTCTCCCCCTTGGCTATGTGGACAATGCTGCTAAGGGCACTGCTAAGGGCCGCTGGGCTCCTGCCTTCAGGTTACACACCAATGTGGGGTTGCTGGATTGCAGACAAGTTCTACATGCACCTCTCTGAGGGTGTATCTTACTCTCGCACAGAGGCTGCACTATTTTACAGTCCCACCAGCAATACATCAGGAGCCCCATTCGTCCATATCCTTGTCAACACTTGGTTATTTTCTATGTTTTTTTTCTCCTTCTTTTTAAAATAATAGCTATCCTAATGAGTAAACAGTGGTGTCGCACTGTGGTTTACTTTTCTCTATGCTGTTGAGTCTTTTTGGGCACTTGTTTATTTGTATATTTTCTCTGGAGAAATGTCTATTTAAGTCCTTTGCCCATTTTTGTATTTTTTTTGTAGAGCGACATTTGAATGTCAATGACATCAAGTGCTAGCTTAATTATACAGCTGTTCATGTTAGCTCCACTACCTCTGCCCTGCCACGGCTGAGTGTGCTGGCAACACAACTGATCAGTGAACCGCAATGGGCAAAATGAAAGATGAAGTAGAGATTTAGAAAAGCTTAATAAAAGAGGACTGTAGACACATGCTTGGAACAATCAAAGAATAAAGAGGAATTATTACTAATGAACCTGGGAATTAGTAGCTTGAAATAGAACTCGAAAAAAAGCTAGAAAACTGGAAACTAGTCTATGTTGTGAGGACTGAGGGTAGGGACCCTGGGTTAGTGAGATAAATTGTGAGAAAGTGGAGAGAAGTGTGTGGCTAGAAAACGGGGCAGAGCAAAATTATTCACAAATTCCTCATTCATATCTGTGTGGTCCTTTTCAGAACAGGAGTCAGGGATGGAACTTGCGCACATACTCCCAAACCCTTACCTGGACTGCCGTGCCTACAGACTGGGTCATCAGGAAGGCCATGATGTATTTCTCTGTTTTTCTATGCAAAAGGGCGTCATGACTCCTGAGGACCCAGCAGAGGTGATGAGCTTGTGATGCACTGAACCATCTCCATAGTATTTGTTGACTACACTGAAGTATATCAGTGCTATAGCTCCATCTCAGATAATTTCTTGCTACCTTCAGTGAGATTCTGGGTTTTTTGAGAGATTTTATTACAAAAAAATTGTTTTATTAAAAAAGTTTGGGGCCCAGTGGATGGCATAATAGTTAGGTTGTTGGACTCCCATAGTCAATCACAGTTTGAGTCCTGGGCAGCTTAAAACTCAGGCTAGGCGTGTATGTGTGTGTGTGTGCCCAAGATCCCAAAGGAAGAATGGAGGGAAGGGATTGTGGCATGGCCATTTCCCCCTGAGGGTGATTTCTCACTTTCTGTTTTCTCCATTTCTCTGTCTCTCCGATGAGTGTACATGCCCTATCGCAAATCTCTCTAAAAAAAAAAAAAAAAAAAAGCTTAAGTGAAAAACACACATTTTTTTAAATTTAAGAATAAATAGCTAAAAGTAGTAACAGTAAATAAACATACTTCCCTTCAAATTTGGGAAGGAGTGCCCAGCACTTCTAATTAATGATCATTGCCCACGTTCTTTATTGTTTTATTTATTTTTATTTCTTTTATATGTTTAATCACTATATATCACTTAGTGTGTAAATCAGTCTTCCCACATTCCTATCCTCAGGCACAGTCTATAATAATGCATGTAGTGGCTTTGACTGACCAATATACAGTGTATTCATGAAGAGAAAACTCCTTTGGCATGCTGTAATGATACACAGTGATTGAATGTAAAAATAAATAAATAAATAAAAAGATTTTTTTATAAAAAGGTTTACTTTGAACTTCAAAAATAAAAATGGTTGGGGGAACCAGCAGTTAGCGTAATGGCTATGTCGCTGGACTCCCACATAGTCAACCGCGGTTCGCGTCCCGGACCCAGTGGCTTAAAACTCATGCCGGGCGCGTGTGCATGCGTGCCCAGGATCCCGAGAGGAGAATGGAGGAGAAGGGATTGCGGCGTGACCATCCCCCCGGGGGGGTGATTTCTCACTTTCTGTCTCTATGTCTCTCTGTCTGTCTGGCGAGCGCACGCGCCCTATAGCAAAAACCTCTCCAAAAAAATAATAATAATAATAATAAAAAAATAAAAAGAAAAAAAGAAAAAAAAGAAATAAATAAAAATGGTTGGCTTTTCAGGACTATAAAACTTTAGACAGGTACGGTTTTTAACAAAATCACTGGTAAAAAAATCACTGGAAATAGTTGAAAAGCAAATGTTCTCTACTACTAAAGAAAGTCAAATCCTTCTTGATCTTGAATAAAATATATTACAAAATTCCATCTATACATTACCTTGACAAAGAGGGGAAGTCTGTTTTCTTTGAATGCGAAGAAGCTAAAGATGTGGTGTTGGCCACTCTTGGTTAATGGCACGAGGTTGCCAAAGCAGTCAACATAAATGGGTTTTCCTTCTAACACCTGGGTAAGAACAGAAAATTAACACAGGATGAAATAGTTGCAATTGTAATTTGTTACACAAAAAAGAAGTGGTGGTGCTTCTTAGAACTTTAAATTCTAACATACACATAATGATTTTTAATGCCAGCTGATGTTTTGTCTTATCTGGTCCATGGAGAACCATGTACCAGCCCCCCCCCCCCTTACTATGATGGGAATCTAACAATGCATGGTGGCATTTACTGTTCCCATTTCCAACACTGTATCATGTTATTCCACAAACCCAACATGAATCCTAAATTTAAATTTCTGATTGGGTAACTTTTTTTTTGTTTGTTTGTTTTGTTTTTTGTTTTTGTTTTTCATTTTTGACATGGGGCATGTACACTTGCCAGTGAAAGACAGAGAGAGGGAAAGTGAGAAATTACTCCCCCGGGGTGGGGGTGCCACACTGCAATGCCTTCACCTCCATTTTCCTCTTGGGATTTTGGGCACATACGCACATGCACCTGGTGTGATTTTCAATCCACCATAACTGGGACTCAAACTGCAGTCAGCCATGTGGGAGTCCAGTACCTTAACTGCCATGCCACCTGCTGGCCCCTCTGGTTGTGTACTTTTTGGCAATGAGTCAGATGACTGGACCTCAATAGTCAAAGATCTAAGCGATGGGAAATTCGAAGTAAGAAAAAGCAATATAGGGTACTGGATAATATAGCACACTGGATAAACCGGCTGTCCTCACTCTATTGTGGAAACTGAGAGATTAGAGGACACAGAAACACTGAAAATGGTTATAGAATCTGGAGACAATGTGGAAAGAGGGTAGGAGAAAGGGGAGAGTGTAAGGAAAGACATTAAGGAGGAAAACAGAGAGGCCAGACATTTATGGGGCACTGAAATGGGTTATTATGCTCTTGATAATAATGTGTTTTGTATCTTCAACTGGTCTGGTGTGAAGTGTATTCATGTTGGGTAAATTCAACTTACAAGCAAAGTGATGTATGGTGATTAAATGTACAAAATTTAAAAAATTTTTTTAAAAAGCTAGATAGATATCATGCACGTATATATACTCCCTCTTTTTCTTATTCTATTGCTGTATGCCATTCCATAACCTATATGCCTTGTTTACATGCATTCTTGTATCTGTTAATCATTTTTTCCTAAAACCTAGTAGAACAAAAATCAAAGATGTACATTTAATGTAATACTCTTTGGTGACGATGATGAATATGGTAATAACTTTGATTTGATTATCATATATTGCATGAATGCTTGAAAAAAACATACTGTACTCCATAAAGCTGTACAATGACTAAATGCAAAAAAGAGACTAAAAAGAGACTAAAATTTTTAAATGTTTTAGAAAGAAAAAGAGGGGCCAACAGGTGATGTGGAGATTAAGGTGGCTGGATCTCACATGGCTAACAGCCCAGTTTGAGTCCTGACCAGGGGCCTTTAAAAGCAGGCTGCTTGCATATGTGTGCACACCCAAAATCCTGAGAGAAGAATGGGCCAAGGGTTATAGTTTGGCCATCTTCCCTGGAGAGGTGATTTCTCTCCTTCTCCCTCTGACAAACACACACACACACACACACACACAAACAAAAACATTGGATATACTACTCCAACCTTTATGAGATGGGTGTACTTTCAAGACTGTTTATTTAAAAAAATTTAGAAAAACAAGCAAAACTAATATCATCGAAGTTGCTATAGTCACTTACATACTTGGAGTTTATAAAAAACTCATAATTTTCCCCCAAATAATCTTTAAAGGAGTCCTTTTACCTCCTCCCACATACGGAGATAATCCACTCTCCCCAACAAGCTGAAAAGAGCTGAGGCCGGACCCACCTTCCAACTGATCAACATGGAGACATCGAGCAGCTCTCTTACCCTACTGAAGTGTCACCTGTTCACAAAGGCGCCACAACACAGCACACCGTGTGGGACACGTACCTCCACGTCTCTGCTTCTGGCCACCTCAGCAAAGTTTTCTTGTTGTTCAAGGGTCTTATCTACTTTATCATCAGTCATGCAGAAACATCTCAGCCTAGCCTCAATGGGGTCGTGCGACTTGGCAAACACTACGAATTTGGCCATGTATGGCACACAGATAATTTCTCTATACACTTGTGATGCAAAGGTAACAGATTCCTGGATCTGCCGACAGTCTATCAGCCAGAACCTACAAAAAGAAATAAAGTAAATTATCTAAAGTTTAAAATATATCACTTGCAATCATTTCCTTCAATATGGTCACTGAAGTCATGAAATGCTTCTTGGAAGAGAAGGAGAGGGAGATCTTGAATAAAGCCAGAGGAAAGGCAGCAGAGGCGGGAACGTGGGAAGGCAGAGTGCCGGGAGGAAAGAAAAGCCAGGCTTCTAAGGTCAGCTACTAAACTGTCCTTGTACTTCCTTCTTTGGAAACTCTTTTGTGTATTTACTCTTCTCAAATACATCTTCCGTGTTCTCAAACCCTTTAGTGGCATGAGCACAGAGCAGATATAGTGACAAGGATTTCTTTTCCTTCACCTTTCCCATTCATTACATTTCCAGAAATTCTTTTCAACAAAATGTGCCCAATTTTTCTTCATCTCACTATTCTTTTCCAAGAAACTCTTCAGTCACCAAGGTTCAATCAACCCAACCATTTAAAACAATCTGTTCCAGAGCCCTGCGTGTTGCCAGTCGGTCAACGGAAGAAACGACTGGCTCCATGCAGTACAGCTGCCACTCAGGCTGAGTCTGACTTCCAGTTTAGATACCATTTCATCCAACACAGCCACTTGCGAAACTTTGATGATGCTCCTTGAGCATCCCCTGACTATGGGCCCTAAGAAGGATAAGTTCATGGAGAAAACAGAGGTCATCAGGCCTTTCCTAACTGGCTATCTATATACTCCCAAAGGCTTGTTCCATACCCCCTTGTTTAAAATCCTTTCTCCAATGATTGCTCTCCTTTTCTGGACTCATTTCCATCAACTTCAAACACTGGACATTTCTTTATCCTCTTAACTTCTCTTTATTTCAAGTCCTTGAGCTCTCTCTCTTCCTTTTTTTAAATTTTTATTTTTTATTTAAGGTTTCTGCCACACGGCGTGTGCGCTTGCTGGAGAGAGACAGAGAGAGGAGACTGAGAAATCACCCTCCAAAGGGGATGGCCATGCCACAATGCCTTCTCCTCCAGTCTCCTCTTGGAATTTTGGGCACATACACATGTACCCAGCATGGTTTTCAAGTCACCAGGTCTAGGACTTGAACTGTGGTCTCCTGTGGGAATCCACTGCCTTATCCATGCCACCTGCTCACCCCTCCTTTTTTTATGATGGTAAAATATATATAACGTAAAATATAGCATTTTAACTTCTTTTTTTCTTTTACAATAGGGTATGTGTGCTTGCCAGAGAGGGACAAAGAGAAAGAAAGTGAGAAATCACCTCCCAGAGGAAAGCCCACACCAAAAATCCCTTCTCCACTGTCCTCTTAGGATTTGAGGTGTGCATGCACATACACCTGGTATTGTTCTCAAGCTGCTGGGGCTGGGACTCGAACCTTGGTTAGTTATGTTAGAATCCACTGCCTTAACCACCATGCCACCTGTTGGCCCTGCATTTTAACCATTTTTAAGTATACAATTCAGCAGTACTAAGTACCATGCTGTGCAATCATTATTCACTTCCAGGGCTTTTTTTTTGGGGGGGGGTGGGTGGGAGGTTTTTGCTATAGGGTGCGTGCACTCACCAGAAAGACAGAGAGACAGAAAGCAAGAAATCACCCCGCAGGGGTATGGCCACACCACAATCCCTTCTACTCCATTCTCCTCTCAGGATCTTGGGCACATACGCACACGCGCCCGGCGTGAGTTTAAGCCACCGGGTCCGGGACTCGAACCGTGGTTGACTACGTGGGAGTCCAGTGACATAGCCATTACACTAACTGCTGGTCCCCAGAGCTTTTTCAAGATCCTCAACAGAAACCATACCCAGGAAACA
Source organism: Tupaia tana (assembly GCA_026018925.1). Taxonomy (NCBI): domain Eukaryota; kingdom Metazoa; phylum Chordata; class Mammalia; order Scandentia; family Tupaiidae; genus Tupaia; species Tupaia tana. The sequence goes on from JAKSZU010000017.1 coordinate 160,479, forward strand.
GCTGTCCTTCACCCTCATTGCCTTCCCTGGCAGCCTCCACCTCACCTCCTGTGCCCATGAGTGCCTATTCTAGGTCCCTCACGGAAGTATAACCACACAGCATGTGTCTTCCGTGTTAGATGATTTCAATTAGCACAATACTTTCAAGGTTCAGCGTAATCACAGGGTCACGTAGGCACTCAATATTATTTTCCTCTTTCTACTGATTCAACTATATTTTATTCACTATTTCTTTGATTGTCTGGGGGTTAAATTATTAGTATAAGAATATAATAACTCCTTCTTTGGGGATGATATTTTAATTCCTTTGATATTATTTAATTATTTTTCATATCCTCCTATGAAATAGCTCAATTTTTTGACTGCAGCTTTTTAATTTAATTTTATGCTTTTTTGTATTTTTTTCATTGATAAATAAAAACCCTATATTTATGGTGACGCCTCACTTCTTTATCTACCCTACGAGGTCTTTTATAAGTCATATTTCCATCGATGTCCCAGTGTCTTTCTGAATTAGACTATGGATCACAGCTGCTTTCACCCAATAATCTCCTAAAACCTGTCTTCACACCTTTGTGTTATTCTCTTCCACTTTTACATTAAGTTCCAACACAGATCTTGAGTCACATCTTTTCCTACACCCTCTTTAACTAGCCCAGTGTGAACACGACCTCTGACAGCCCTCCTTCGGCATGTGCAATGTCCTGTGTTAGCATGTGCATGGCTGACAGGACACGCTGAGTACTGCACTGCAGGCCTGCCCTGCTGCGCCTGTTACCTCTCTACCCATGCATTTGTATCTTCCCCACTTGGGACTTGAAGTCTTGACTATTTTCAGCTTTAGTTTCCTCATCTGTAGAATAGACCTGTCTCTTGCCCTACTTAAGTCATAAAATTGTGATGCCAAAGAAATATGAAAATACTTAGCAATCACAGACCATAAAAATATTAATATTAATAAATGGAGTTAAATGCACATAAGACATAACACTAGATAGTGTCAGCTTTTTTAAGTTTTTAAATTTTTTATTACATTTTCTTTTATACATTCAATCACATTATTTAGCTTACAAACTGAATATTTTAATTTGTGAACATTCCTCCCTAGTCCAGTTGATAAAACCATAAAATATCTTCAACAGATAACACCACATTTCTTTGTCCCATTAATGCTTTGCCTTCCTATTTTTCTTCTAAATGTCCTTCCTCAGACCCTACTCTTTCACACAGACTATATCTGGTATTTACATCCATTTACTGTGTTTCTATAACCTTTAGTCAATTAGTTTCAATCATAGAGTGCAGATACTTGGTATATATTAAGTGGGGACATACAATGCCTCCCTCTCCTTCATAGCCTGGTTTGCCTCACTCAGCAGTACATCTTCCATATTCTTCCACTTTCTGTCAAAAGCCAGGGTTTTATTGTCTTTTATGGCTGAATAGTATTCCATAGAGTATATGTGCCACAGTTTTTCAATCCATTAATCTGTTCATGGGCATTTACTGTCAGCTTTTAAACATGTGCAACACACACATGGGTGATATGAAATGTGTCAGGGTGCAAAAGAGCTGCGGAGACCCATGTTTAGGCGGCCGTGATGGGCTGTGTGTTACATCCTGCTAGAAGAGTAGGCAAGCTATTCTGCTGACAACAGGAAATGGATCATCCCTATAACTGCTGGGTGGGAAAAAGTCAGAAGTGGCTTCTAGAGCCCGAGTCGGGATCATTCAGCTCCCATAGACAGCCAGGACTCCCACTTCTCAGGTTTAATCCAGCGGGTAGTACTGTGTATTGTATTGTCACTATACTTGTTGGTAGGCTCAGTTAAAAATACAGACCATATTTAAAATCAAACAGCAACAAAAAATCACTTTTAAAGAATTAAGGAACAAAATAAAGCAAATGATCCGGGGACTGGTACAGGTGGCTTCCTGTACTCTGACAGTACCTGGCAGACACGTTGGTCGTGAAGGAGACGCACTCGTTGACAAATGTCAGTGGTGTGGTTCCGGTGATGTCCTCCCACTGGGCGGGGGTGGTGCCACCTGAATAACATGGTTATTGAAAGCATTATGCAAAACTACAGACTCTGGAGAGTAAAATAAAGTCATTCTGGTTTGGACTGTGTGTGATCCCTCCCACCCCTTAAAATGACAGCTTGAGGGACCAACAGTTAGCGCAATGGCTATGTCGCTGGACTCCCACGTGGTTGACCGCGGTTCGAGTCCCAGACCCGGTGACTTAAACTCACGCTGGGTGTGTGTGCATGTGCGCCCAAGATCCCAAGAGGAGAATGGAGGAGAAGGGATTGCGGCGTGGCCATCCTCCCCTAGGGGGTGACTTCTTGCTTTCTGTCTGTCTGTCTCTGTCTCTCTGGTGAGAGCACGCGCCCTATAGCAAAAATCTCTCCAAAAAAAGAAAAAAAAAAGACAGCTTGAAAGTAAAAAAGAAAAAAAAATACTCTGAAAACAAACAGTTGACAACACCTCCCAAAAGCTAAATTAAAGCAAAGTTATTTGAATAACTGTTTACTAGGTGTTCTAATCACTGCCTGATACTCTGACACTTGCACCATAATTGCTAGGTTCTGAAAATAATTTAGAATTGCACATAGTTTATATACACGTATGTATGTGTATGTGTGGTTGTGTGTGTGTGTGTGTGTGTGTGTATATATATATATATATATATATATATATATACACATACACATACATTTTTTTTTCTAAGTTTTTTGCCATAGGGTGTGTGTGCTGGCCAGAGAGAGGCGAAGTGAGAAATCACCTCCCAGGGAGGACGGCCATACCACAGTCCCTTCTCCTCCATTCTCTTCCTGAGATTTTGACATACGCACTCAGGGTGTTTTTCAAGCCATTGGGTCACGGATTTGAACTGCACAGTCAGCCATGATGGACCAGCATCTTAACCACCATGGCACATGCTGACCCAATAGAGTTGACTATTTAAAAAGAGCCTTGACCAGTTAAGGAGCTGAATGTTTCTAAAACAAAGAACAACTTAATATTTGTTTATTCCTAAACTTCACATTTTCAAAAAACAAAATTTCTTCTCAATTTAGGACTGATGATTGGCAAAAACAATACATGATACATGATACTCTCTTTTCTCCAGCAGATGTAAAGTTATATCCAGAACAGAGGCTAGTCAGGGCCTGAGATGTGGGCTATACGGATTAGGGTTTGAATCTCAACTCCACCAAATACTGGGTGGTTGGAAAAGTCAATCATTTTTGCATAGAAACACACACACACACAAAAATCATGACTTTTCGGATGACCCAATATTAATGGTGTAACTCGAGGGAATTACAAAACCTCTTCCGCCCTCACTTTCCTTTTCAGAAAAACGGGTTTAAAGCTTTCCTGTAAGACTGCTTCTGAAAATTAAAATGACAATGCATATAAAGTATCTGACAATTTGGCATACAGAATTTATTTACCCAATACTAGTTTATTTCAACTTTCACTTCTCAAGTGAATTACAATTCTTTTGCCAAATTAACACACATAACTTTATAGGTATCTTCTTTCTTTCTTTTTTTTAAAGATTTTTGCCATAGGATGTGTGTACTCTCCAGAGAGGGAAAGTGAGAAGTCACCCCCGGGGGGATAGCCACACCGCAGTGCCTTCTCCCCCATTCTCCTCTCCAGATGTTGGGCGTGCTCGCAGAAGCGCCCAGTGACTATTTCAAGCTGCTGGGTCCTGGACTTGCACAGCAAACTCAGCCACATGGGATCCAGTGCTTTAATCACCACACCACCTGCTGGCCCTGTAGGCATCTTCTGACAAAGGTAATTTCGTATTTACAACTACCTAGTTTCTTTTCTCAGAACTCTGTAACCTAGTCGTGAGTGACCCACCTGTTATGCTGCATAACAGTCGTAAGGTTGGTGCATCTCCCCCAAAACCATTCAACATAACATCACTTGAAGCTTTAGGGACAGGAATGGTCATGGTGATGGGCTTGTGGAATTTCCTTCTTCTAGGTTCCAAAGTGACTATGGGGCTGAAGGTGGCTTTGTTGCCTAGGATCTTCTTAACCAGCTCACTGTGCATAGGTTGAGCCTTTTCACAATAAAGAAAAATATTAATAAATACCATTTACTTAGTGTCTAATTTCCTACCCAGGCATTGCTTACCACCCCACAAGTAAGTCTGAGGGCTTCAACTGCGGAGAGCAGAGCTTAGTGCTGTTACCAAGCACTCGTAAAGACATCGTAAGGTCTGTGGTCTCCCAGGGCAGCTCTGACTCACCCAGGAATACTCTGATCCTTTAACAATTTGTTTTTCATTTGGAAAGTTAATATTCTTTCAGAGAGAGAGAAAGGAAGTGAGGCCTTATGTGAAGAGCCTTTGCATCTTTCAGGGGCATACCTGGAGGCCTACACGGATCCGCTTGGTGAGCGCGCCCTCCGGGAAGACGGCCTGCACCTGGGGCACCACGGTGCTGCTCAGCACGCCCCCCTCAGGGCCGATCAGGTTGCTGTCCTGTTTGACACGAGACACCACGGCAAAGTACTGTGGGAAGTCACGGGTGACGATGCGGCAGATCCGCTTCTTCTCTAGGTCTTCCGGGCTGTCCAGCACTGAGACAAGAAACGAGCCATCTTCATACAGCAAGGACTTCCTTCTGAAAGCATTCTAGCAAACTCACTGGCGTGGTTAATAGTGAAGAAAGGTGGCATCAGGAGAAGGGGAAGTTTAAGAGCAAGGCTATCTGAAGAATGTCAGAGAGAAATCTGCAAGCTCTCAAGGAGGTCAGCCTTTAGCCTGCACATTTTCTGCTTCTGTGAAACAAAGACTCTCCAGGGCACTGTGAAAGAAAAGCACCTCATTCCAGATATGGTTCTGCAGGGCTGCCTTGGTGAGGAGGACGGCGTGAGGGCAAAGCTGGAATGAAAACTAGCCTGGTTTATTCTTGGTTCACGTGGTGCCAGGGAAGTTCTCTTTGCAAACTTCAAAGTTAGTTCAAAGTATTGTGATTTTGAGGAGTAACAGGGTCCTTTGGGCTCTCAGCCAAATAGTCCAAAAATAAAATCTGCTTTGAAAGGGTTAGGTCAATGCATGTGTGTTCAGGCTATTGTGATGGTTGTCTCAAAATCAGTGAATGTGGGTTAAACAAAATTCACAGGGACTGTGAGTGCAGAGTCTCGGCTACTCCTCTGGCCCCATGAACTTGCCCAACATATCCTCTAACATCAGGAGGGTGGGATCAAATTGCGCTAGTGTAGATATTTGGAGCAATAAAAAAAAAAAAATCACACTTCTTTTTAAATGTAGAAAATTTAAACTAAGTGGATCACTAAATTTTAAGGAATTGTGGAAGACTGCTCATTTTTAGAAAATACTTATAGTTCATTATAAAGGCAGAAACGACAAATGTGTTTTCTTTGTCATTGTTTTTACGTGTTTTTTCACTAGTGGGCATAACTATATAGTAAAATACAGAAGTCTCAGGATCTGACCATATATAATTGAAGATTGATACATGCAAACACAGTGTATATTTACAAAAGAATATTCTCAAACATACAAACACACGCAAATCTGATTTTTGTTTTAAAATTAACTTTACATACACAGAGAGTCACAGGAGCAGGTGCCTAGCAAGGACAACATGCTAATGCCCACAGCAATGTTAGCGGCAGGGACATCTCAGAGGAAGATACCCCAACCCAAATGCTGGCCACAGAGAAGCAGCCAAACATAGCAGGGAGCAAACTTTATCAGTAACAACCCTGACCTTTTTGCTTTGCTCAGAAGACATGGACCTCCAAGTCCTTCCTCCACCACACTGTGGCTAAAGTAACCCTAACCTGTACTTTTATTCAAGCCTCAGCAGAGCGCAGAAACACGGAGGGAGCGTGAAGGGGACTCTTTACTGCCCTGAGAATCACGCTGGATAAGCAGCTGTGCTGACGAGCCTGTAAGTGTCCAGCCCTGGACAGGCGTGGTGTATCCCTGGCTGTAAGTGTCCAGCCCTGGACAGGCGTGGTGTATCCCTGGCACCGAGGCCAAGCGCCCGCCGGCTTGTGCGCTTGAAGACTAGCATTGTGAGGTGTCTGCTGGTCCTCGGACCGTCATCATTGCTCCTGCAGCCTGAGGAGCCTTGACAATGAGCCACTTCCCTCCACTAAGCTGTGGTCTTTTGTACCTCAGTTTTAACTGTCAGAAGGCACATGCACTCACCAGAGAGGCACCAGGGCCAGCTGTGGTTTTCAAGCCACCAACCAGGACTTGAACTGCATCAGCCTGTGGGACCTGGCTCCCAGTGCCAAGCATTTGACCGCTGCACTGTGGAGCCAGCCCCAAATGAGACAGGTTAGCCTGCATTTTAATGACCTAAAACAGACTTGGGATTTAGAGATTAAGGTTCTACTGGAAAATTAGGTTCCTCAACAAGATGCTATATGTGCAATTCAACCCTGACTAATTCCGTGTTTGAATTATAGGTAAAGATAAAATGAACTTAATATTCTTATATAATTATTAGAAGGTTGAACAAAGAAATTATATTATTATATAGTGTACCAGTAATGTGTAGATGTACTTTTCCCAATAGAATAGCTTAGTACTTTTTCACAGTATCTTTAATATCTAATTTTTCAAGTCAGACATTACAAAAACCATGTTTTATTATCCATTATCAGTTCATTTTGTCAAGAAAACAGTATCTATATTCATATTTCTTTCAAAAAAGTTTACACTAAAAATGGATGTGTTCTATATCTCCTTATCAATATGAGATGTTTGCTCTTTTTGTTTGTTTGCTACATAGAACATATGCTGAGGGGAGAACGAGAGAGAGAAGGGAAAGTGAGAAATCACCCTCCAAGGGCAGATGGCCATGCCACAGTCCCTTCTCCTCCATTCTTCTCTTGGGATGTTGGGTACACATGTGCCTGACATGTTTTCCAAACTTCCAGGTCTAGGGCACAAATCACGCGGTTGGCCATGTGGGATCCAGCTACCTTAACCTCCCTGCCACCTGCTGGCCCTGTTTGCTATGTTAAAGGATTTGATTTATCTAAGTGACACAAATATAAGATTAAGTAAATGTAGAAGAGATCTTTGAAAATTCATAGAAAATGCATACCATGAAAAAACTACACATGGATTTCGAAAACTTTTCTCACAAGATAAACTCATGCTATAATTCTGTTGTGCCACACACTTTCTGAAGTCCTCTCGTATCATACATTCCAACACATCACCACTGGAGTGTAGCAGACTAGCTGCTGAGGTAAAATAACAATGGGACATGCACACACGCACACACACACACACACACACACACACACTACCCAGGCTGTAAGAAGCCAGCATAATTTTCGCTTCAGGGTTCCTTAGACCCTTGGGTCGAGGTACCTTCGTCCATGCCGTTGAGGACCTCGTTGAGCTCGCCCTCGGTGTGCTCGCAGCAGTGCTCTCTCCAGCTGTCCCCGTTCTCGCTGCGCAGGACCACTAGCTCCCGCTCCTTCCCACGGAGGGCCGCGAAGTGAGGGATCTCCACAATCACAGGCCTGCAGAGGCAGGACGCTCAGTGTGGATGGGCTGCCCACAGCAAGACCAGCACCTCAGCCCTGTCTGTTGCAAAGTGACCTGGAATTCTCCTCTTTCTGGGGATAGGGACATAGCGGTCACCCTCAGGAGCCCTGACTCAATGGTTGCACCAAGGCACTCCACCTCGGGCACACCCCACAGGTACACGCTGCTACCTGAAGCCAATGACACGTCCCTTTGAGTGCGTGTGGCATTCTGGAACTTCTCCTTTGATAAATGTAAGTATAGCATGTTTAACCAAAAGAAATGTACATGCATGTCTATGACATGTGCCAGTCTCCTGAGACATTTAATACAAGGTGCGAAATGACAAAATGGCTTAAAAGGGAAATGGCTTGTGTGCTGCGTGATCTGATGTGCTGTGAACGAGGAGATGTCGACAGCTGGCTGCGTGCGGACTACAGAGCCATGCACTCACAGTCCTGCTCGCTCTCCCTCCATTCAAGCACACACAGGCATATGCACACAGTGGCCCTGGCCGAGCCCCCTCTGGCAGCCCACGTGTGTGCAATGTCTGTCACATTCAGGGTCCAGACATGCACTGCCCTGCTGTTTTAGGTCACATTTGGCCTCCGAATAGATGGAGGTGCTCAGCGTTTGAGTCCAGGTTGCTTTGATACAGACTCCAGATCCATCATAACATCATAACTAGCACAGAGTACACTAGGCAGAGTTCATGCTTAAACGAAAATGAAGGTCACAGCACTTTAAGAGGAAAGGTATAAAACATCACTCAAAAACAAAAGTCACATATCACAGGGTCAGAAATGGTCCACTAAAGACAGGTTATACGGAATTGAAATCATAGAGGGACATGTCATGGCACAATGACAGAGAGAGAAATCATATCGCAGAGGAGGAGAAGAATGGGGGCCAGCAGCCATCAATTTGCTTTAAGTCGCTCCTACCCAAGGAATTTGGTTCCAGGAGGCCCCAGCTGAAGGATGCGGCTGACCAAACTCTCTCCCTCATTAAGTGGGGGAGGAGCCGCTGGCAGGTGGAGCTTACTGAGGTCCGGAGCAGCAGAGGGAGAGAGAACACAAGTGAGCTTCAGGCGTTGCCCACAGAACCCCAGCGTCGCGGTGGCCACGGGTGAGCGGGTCACTCCGAGCTTGGTTCTGCCCCTCCATTGGTCACAAAGAGTAAGAACCAGGACCCAGAGTGGACAATGGAGGCGCGTCTGTGCCAGGGAGCACCGGCCATTGGACCTCTCCCTGCCTGCGCACCGCCAGGGCATGGCCGTAGGGAAGACGTGCGCTTCGCCAGGAGGCAGAGCTGGGGACCTAACAGAAACTGCTCTGTTCAGAGGCCGTCTGGTCTCGTGGGTTGGTTGGACAGACTTGAAGATTATTAAAAAGCCTAAAACTACCTGAGCATGAAGGGTGAAAGTCTGGTTCAGAATATGAAAATAATCACCAGGGAGTGACTCCAACCATAACAGCATTTTATAATGCGACCCAGAACTTCGCAGGCGCCTTCTGAAGCCCTGGTCTGACAGGAGGACAGAAGAGGGGGTTTCTCTCACCAGGAAATACCACATTCCCCTTGTCAGTTGTGAACATAATTTGGAGCAACTTGTTAAGAGTTTGCTCAAATTATAAGGCTTCAGAACACTGCCTGAGTTCTAAGCAAGAAATTGCCTCCTCAGTCTGACACGCAACGGGGATTTATCGCAGTTTCTCACACACCAAGACTGCTATGGCGAGACTTAAATACAATCGATTTGTTTCAAAATGTTTTGAAACTTGTCCCCTCCAAAACTTCACCCTTTTTGTCAGCTGTCAACAGTAGTTACTCATTTGTTGGCACGCTGAGAGGCCATTTAAATAGATCAGCAGCCCAACAAACAAACAGAAAGAATAAATGCTAATTTCTGTTCAAAATTGCTAAAATGAGCATGGGGGTAGCTAGTCTAGATTTTTTTTCCTCTAATGCACACTGTGACTAAACTACCTCTATCATTTTAAGGCTCAAGGTAGCAATTTTGACAACAGGAAAAACAAATCACATAGACTCAAGTTTTAGATATTCTATAAAGGGAAACTGCTTTCCAGAGTGAAGACATGCCTGTTTCTAACTACACTGACTTGAAATGTGTGTGTGGAATAGAGCTGTGTTTTCTTTATGACTTTATCCAGTGAAGTCTCAGCTGAGAGACAAACATCTACCACTGGCTGAAACGCACGACTCACACTGGGGTCTTGCGGCTCTGATCCCACCCAAAGGTAAGAATAACAATCCACCTGAATGTTCACCTCACTAGCACCTTAAACAGAGGCATGCAAGTGGAGCCAAGCCTTGAGGTATGTCTTTCAATGCTTAAAAATTTCATAGGAGCCAATCTTTTTTTCAAAATGGTTTTACGTACCTTTTTCCATTCCGTCTAGAGATTTCACGTACAGGACACAAGCTCATCGGAGACTAAGTGGGAGGTTTATCGGAAACCCTTACCCAAGGAACTGAGCACCAGAAGGTCCGACTTCGATCAGGCGACTGGCTAGGCCTTCTCCTTCCACCATCGGGGGCATGGTCGCCAGTCTATGGCGCTTGACCAGGCGGCAGGTGACGCGTGTCGGGGCGGTGCACTTCCGGGGCGGGATGATGATCCGGAGACCATTGTGCCGGCACCCTCGCATGGCACCACCTCGGGCGTCCACCATGAAACTGACCAGGAAACTAAGTTAGAAGAGAAGGTCAAGTACGTTACGAAAGATCAGAGGCAGGTGCACAAGGTTTGTCTGTCAATTTTTCCCATCACGCTTTATTCCCAAAATATCTCCTTTCTTATTTAAGAGCATGGTAGTGAAACATTTCTTTCCAAGAGTCATTTTACTTTATACCAATGCTTTTGTTGCTGTTTGGTCACTGATGTCTTCATTTTGTATTATTTTTCTCTGTCACTAAAGAGAAATTGTGCTTTTTTCTATAATGGATAAATTAAATATAAACTGTGACTCAAACATATGTCCAATTAATTTTGAAGTTTAAGGAAATTACATGAAGAAACTGACTTGTCTGCAAACACAGACAGCCCCGCTTCCTTGCATGCATATTCTGAAAAGCCACATGCTGAAGTAATAGAGCAGAGAGGAAAACCAGACTGCAAGCTTTCTAAGTTAATTCAGCTTGACTTTTCAAAGCTGCATCCTGTATAAGTCACTTTCATATGATTCTCTGGCTCATGAAAATTCAAGCTCAAGTCCATAGTCCACCCTGCCGCAGTATCTCCTTGGCCAGCATGCAGGTTTTTAAACAACTACGTCCTATTACCAATTTGCTGAGTACAATGCAGTTTTTTTGTGTCTGTTGGAATCTCTCTGCCATCCCATTCTGATTAAAACCAGGGTAGGGTAGGCGAGGAGACTTCCCCTCCATCCTGATGTGGACAGGTATATGTACGTTACGGTTATCTCCACATCAGAGTAAACTGAATGTGGGAGATCATAGCTAGTAATTTAGAAATCTCTACTATTTTTGCTCCTTTTCTGCCAAGGTCATGTTTGAGAAAAGGGGAAATAGACTCCAAAGCAATCAGGTTGTCAAAGTATAGAAGGTTTGTCATTACCTTTAAAGCTGTTGCCTCTCAGATCACCTTAACAGATACCGATCAGCTTAGTTTGAATGCTTGTCGCTTTTCTAGTAAAAACACTCATTAAAGTCTTTAAGGAACTCAGTTTGTCAAGGAGCCAAAATGAAGCCAAGCAATCATATTGCTGTGCTTACACACAGAAAGGTACACTGTGTTTGCTCCTACACAAATTACAGTAATGTCTTACCCAATTTTCATTCACTTGTAAGATCTTTAAACTAAAAGAGAAAGCAGAAAGCAGCATGCAGGTGCATTACGTATCTGGTCACAGCTTAACCAGTGGCTGTACCAGTCACCACACCTACATGCTGCTTCCATGACATTAAAAACATTTATAGGTTATTTCATCCAAGTAAGTTATGGGATTTCAACACCTCTGTTATTTTTAGACAAAGGAAAACATCTCAGCACCTTCCTTATCGTGGAGCACAGAACTCAGTAGGCATGCTGTTAAACAGAAATCCTACTGCGAGTCATGACCGGGGTGAAGGGCCGGGCGCCCGTGGGAAGCATGGCATGCAGTCGAGGCCAGGGTGCCCAGTCCTTCCCACATGCAGGAGCCAGGCCAGGCCTCCATTCACACCAGCCTCCAGTGCTGGGAAGGGTAGACACTGGGAGCATCACAGGCCAGCACTGAGGGGTGGACCCTCCTGGTCACCGGAACACAATGAGACGACGTCGGCTGTGTTTTCACTGTGAGTGTGCTATGAGTGTGATTTCTCTAGAAGGTTGACTTTTAAATGTATTATGGCTCAAAAGATACTCTTCTAGACAGGTCTAAAGGCTTCTCTTCTATTTTATTATTCTCGAGCATGATATGTATGTTGATTTATATTTTAAAAAGTAGAAAAACCTACTTAATTTTCAACCGGTGCTGCTTCCATACTTACTGCAGTATTTCTGACTTCCTCGTTAAAAGTAATCTTCCTTTTGCTTTCTTTGTGTGTTTTGATTACTAGCTCCACTGACTCAAGCTCCTATGGAATTACGACAGCACATCTGTCTAGTGTTATCACTCCTCAACACTTTTATACCTTTTGAAGTCACTTAAGGATTTTCCACACTTATGTGCCCTTATTACGCGTCCACACTGTTTATTCCAGTGACACGTGCAGCCCATGTGGATCGAGTGTCCACCGAGGACGGCAGCCATCTTCTGGTCTGTGCTCTGCGGCGTGAGCTGACCTAGCTCTCGGCCTGTTTGAGTGACTACATGTCAGAACACTCTCACTGTCCCTTTTGAAAACTTCCTTTTGCTCTTGCTTGTTCATTATTTCCATTTTTACATCCTTTTCATGCTACTAAAAATAGGAGTGAGCAAAAAAAATCCCAAGTTCAAATCTAATGAAATGAGTAACTTCATTAGTCATGAAGACAAAGACTAAAGACAGGGAAACTGGGAACACTCAGCTACTGACGCCGCATGTCAGTCAGCTCACCAGGAAGTGTTTCTGGCATTACAGATCTAAGAAATACTGTTTAAAGAGTGTTCCAAAATGTTAAGCAAATTGGAAAAATTTAAGGTAGCCATATGCATAATTCATAGGAAAAAAATTAACTTTCTAAATAAAATTAGCTTTGTATTTTTATCTAGTAGCTAAAGGAAATGACACAGACCTAACAAAAAATGACAAGCTCTAGTGAGGAAATTTTCTTTAAAAAGAGAGAAAGAAGAAAATAAAAGATGTCAAGAAAATAAGTAAATAAATAGGGCCAGCAGGTGGCCTGGTGGTTAAGGGCCTGAACTCACACATGGCTGACCGTAGTTGGAGTCCTAGACCCAGTAGCTTAAAAATCATGCCAGGCACATTTGCATGTGTGCCCAAAAAATCCCAAGAGAAAGAAAGAGAAGGGATTGCAGTGTGGCCATCCACTGGGGTGATTTTTCACTTTCTCTCTCCCTGTCTGTGTTTTGTTCAGATGAGCACAAGCACCCTATGGCAAAAAATTAAAAAAAAAAAATAAGAAGAAGAAAAAAAAGACAAAGTAAATAAAGATTTAGGAAAAAAGATAAAAGGGAAAAGTTGGAATATAATGAAAGAGCTGAATATTTATAGTCAAAATTAATAAAAACTTGGGGACCAGCAGGTGGCGTGGTGGTTAAGGCGCTGGACACTCCCACATGGGCGACCGGGGTTCAAGTCCTGGACCTGGTGGCTTGCTTTCTCACTTCCTCTCTCTTTCACTCTCACCCTCTGTCTCTCTCTGGTCAAATTAAAAAAATCAATGAATGAATAAATAAATAATAAAATAATTTAAAAAAAATTGATAAAAACTTTATAAATCCAGCAAGAAAATATTCTAAATAAGTTAGACTCAAATATTGTAACTGCCAAGTAAACAACTAATGAAAATGCCACGTTTATGGAACTGCGTACTATAAGAAGCCTTTCCCTTAAATAAGGAGCAGGGGTGATGGGATGATGTGCACATCTAGATAATCCCCACCCTTTATAAGCTGGGTCAGCACTTGAGTATCTTCATAAATAACATGAAGAATATCAGAAAGTGCCACTGTCTGGATAGCCAGTAGAATTAAGGAGTATTTCCTTTGAAATATATAAAACAGCTACAAAAAAATGCAAGGTGAGGACCAGCTGGTGGTGTAGAGGTTAAGGCACCGATTACACTTGGTAAACTGTGTGGTTCAAGCCTCAGCCTGGTGGCTTAAACACATGCTGGGCACGTGTGCACTCCTGCCCAAAATCCTGAGAGGAGAATGGAGAAGAGATGGCGGGGTGGCCATCCCCACTGGGGCCACTTATGCTCCCTCCATCCCTCCATGCTCAGTCTTTCTCCCATGAGCACATGTACCCTCCAGCAAGTAAAAAAAAAAAATAATAATAATAATAAAGCGAGTTGCTTACCTGTGTGCACAATGAGGAAAAGTGAAAGACTAGAAGGTATGAGCCAAAAGATGTGTGAGTGCACACAGCACGGCTGGTTAAATAATATGTTTTTCTCAAGTTTCAAGGAGATTAAAAATGGACAATATAATGCCTGTAAAACCTAGAGATGAAATGAGTTAGAGTAAAAGCATGTCATTGTACAGATACGGAGGAGACGGGATGTGGGTGGACGCCCAGTTCTGCCCTCTGCGTGCCTCGCCTGTCCGGAAAATCCTACCCTCTAAGGTGATGCTGAGATTTAAATCATGTGTGGGCAAGGCCGAAAGAACTTATGAATGCTTGTTCCCATCATTTTCCTTCCCTATACCCAAAGGATTTTACATATTTGGAATGTCATTAAAATGATAACAATAATACATCCCCTAAAAAAATTAAGTGGAGAAATTAACATTTACTGAGTACCTGCAATGAACCTTAACTGTGCTTAGTAGTTTAATAGGATGATGGGAATTTTATTAGTTTATGAGAGCCACTATTTAAGTAAGATATTAACAAACGGTTAGCGCAGAGCACAGCCTGAAGCCGCCAGTGCCACACTCTTCCCTGGGTCTGGGACCTCCTGTCTGGAATCACTGCTATAACCTTGGGCAGATCACTTAGCACCTTCAGGTTTGTTTTCATTTGCTCATCCACAAAAGAGACTTTGCCTAAATAAACTCTGGGCTGCCTCTCAGGGTTAAAATCAACATTCAGCTGACAGTTAACTGGACTAGGAAACCTAATTAAATGTTCCATTTAAGATCATTATAAGAATTCCTAATTAAAAAATAAACTACCATTTTTCCAAAAATGTGTATTATTTTTGCTCTATACTTAAAACAGCTGTTTTATTTGTAAAAAAAAAAAAAAAAAAAAAAAGTGTACACACTGTGCTAAACATTGACTTAAGACAGTATAGACCAAAAAAATCATATGGCACACTTGTCTTGAAGTGCATATCATATTTCCCAACTGAAATTCAGCAAATCATGCAAAACTGAAACTCTTACTGTTTTCTAAATTGTGAGATATAATGTTATCACAATTTAAAACAGAAGCAAAAGCGATCCACTATTATTATGCAGATGATTCGCCTGAAAACACGCAATCTGATTAGCTAGACAAAGGCATGCTTCAGAGGAGGGAGAAGAGACAATGACAAGGTCTTCTGAGGGCTGCATCCTCCACCCCAGACATCTGAATCCTTCGTTTTACATTTAATTCACCCAGGACCCTGGGGTGGACCAAGAGGAGCCTGTGGCATTCAGAGTTAGTTACAGGGAGAAGGGAGGGGGCGAGATGGTCAGGGCGCTTCAGTGCTCCCACATACACAGCCAGGGGCCTGGGGCAGACGCCACGTCACTGACCCTGGAGCTGCCCTGGGAAAGGGGGCCTGGAGCCCTAACCCCGACCCACTCCCAATCCTCCAGATTCCATAAACTGTAAACTGTTGGAAAATGGCTTTGAAAAAAGTGGCTGAAATTTGTTAAAAATCACCAGTTACTTATCAATTACTATGCTCATGTAGAGAAAGATAATAGCATTTTAAAGAAAGTAAAAGAATGGATATAGAAGTTTTCAAAAATGGGAAAACATGGCTGCATTATTTATAGACAGACCATGTGGAGTATCGGGTTGGATAACTGCATCATGATCCTATCATCAGCAGATCAATAGGAACTTTAAAGGTAATTGTATTAAACAACATAAAATAATGGATATTTTTATAAAACTGACTACAGTCTTTCTTAGCACAATTTCCAAACTATCAAAAGATTGTATATACAATCTTTCAGCCTTTGGCTCACCTAGAATATGACTGGGAAAAAAACCTTCCCAAGTGCCACTTAAAACTATAGCTATTAATAAAACTTAAAAGTAGCTTAAACAATTTGCACACTGCAGGGAACAGCATTTTCCAGTCCCACGGAGCAGTTTTTCATCACAGAAATCGAGACATGGAGACCCATGACCAACAGAGGCAGCCCCCACTCATTCTGGACAGCTCCATCTAATTTTCACTGAAATTCAAAGAACCACTTGCTCTTCAGCACAGAGAAAGGGTATTCGGAGCAGCCCTGACGTGGAGAACATGAGCCTCTGTGTCCCTCTGGCTAGGTATCTTTGCACTAAAGCTCCCCGAGACAGGGTGTCTGCAGGAGTCAGCAATGGGGGGAGGAGAAGGCGCATCTCCACAGAAGGGCACGCGAAGTCACCTGCTGTTGTCACGATCGAGACATGGAGAGGCACGGCTGCAATAGAACAGATACTTTAGCACGGAGAACAGGCGGGCAAGTGAGAGAGAAAGAAGGCAGCCAGACATGACTTTCAACCAAACACAGTCTTCTATACCAATGCAGTACCACTGAGCGGGAGGCAGGCAGAGAGCTGCAGCTCTGTCAGTGCTGAGGGAAGAGCAGAGGACCGAGCCTGGGCGGCCCACTGAGGGGTTCCACTAGACCAGGGCTGCAGCCTCATTCACCACGGCTCGTGGGGCACTTCAAGTCTGAGCGTCCACGAAGCCAGGAAACATCAAAGGGTGTTATAAAGAAAAACATAAAGTCTTGATGGATATAGTCTTGATGCAAAACCTTTCATTCTTACTCATAATACTTTAAATATACTGATAATGCCCTTTGGGGCAACCAAAGAAGAAATGCAAATAAAAAAGGCACAATTTAAAATACAGCTTTAAACAGACAGTCATATAAACCATAAGACAGAATAGGTCATGTTAATTACCTACTAGCAGTAACAAATGGTTGTAACCTTTTTTTAAAAAAACGAATATATTTTACCTCTATGTGCTATCTTCAAAAAGTTGACAGAAATGCGTATCAAAAAATCTATGCATGGATTTAAAAATATCTTGCACAAAAATAAACTGGTATTTTAATTACATTTTCCCACAAACTTTTGAAGTGTTTATATGTTTCCAATACCTAGCATTTTTTAAAAGACTAACAAAAAACAAATCCCAGTGCTTTTTCCAGACTCCTGTCTTCCTCCTAAGGTCTAAACCCCCTTCCGTCCGCCCTTCCCACCCACTCTCCCTTTCGGTCTTTCTTTCTCTAAGCCCTCTCTCAGCTTTCCTACAGTTCACTTGTTTTTTTGACTCCTGATGACATTTAAAAAGCATAATATTTAATGGGCCAAAAACCCAATCTTACGAAACAATTGTTTTGCTACTTATTATTAAAAAATAAATTTAATAAATAAATAAATAAACCCTTTCTTCATTCAGAAGAACTGACCTTTAAATACCTGTCTAAGATCCCCAGGGTGCTATGAAATGTAGGAGCGACTAGTAACTGACAGGCACTCGGAGATTTCTGTTGTCAAATGAAGAGCAACGTTGACCCCCCTTGCATTTCAAATATTCAGTTATTTGAACCACTATCTTCAACATTCTTTAAATAGACTATTTTTTAAATCAGTTAAAGGTTTATAGCAAAACTGTCTTCAACATGTTTTCATGAAAGAGAAGTCCTTTAAAAGATTGCTTCCTTATGAAGTTCTGTCTTCTGTAGTATTTTGTAGCACAACATCCTAAATTGATATTTATTGATGATACTTGCCTATTGTTAAAACACTACAACATAAAGACCTTTGGAATAATAGTATTTAGATGACGCTGGCCATGAGGTACAGACTCCACGGCACCAAGGCCACAGGCTCTCTGGCTGGGATGGAATATGACATGAGACATTGTGGAGCACTGCTTCTCCTCCTCTCTCAGAAGAAATAAGTAAACTTTAAAATGTATTTAAAATTAGTTAACAAACTAGTTACTGCTAGGAAACTGTGCTTCACATCTGCTACTCATTTTACTGATGTAACGAGGACCTGAGAAACCCCAGTGCCTGCCCAGGCTTGCTGGGGGGCCCGGGGTAACAGAAATAACCCTTGGGTAGAGTCTGAGTCTGTTGCGATTCTTTAAAGAACAACAGAAAACACTACTGTTAGTCTTTCAGTCACCAGATATTGGCTATATTTCATTTCCTTTTCTATTTTTTTTTTTTTTTACTTTTTAAAAATATTTTTTATTGGGTACATTTGAAGTTTACAAAATGTTATGATATACAGAGATATGTCTATTCTAAAATCATAGATCTTAGACATTGGAAACAGTTAAGCACTTTGAAAGTTTGTGGGAAAATTCATTAAAGCACAAGTTTATTTTCGTGCAAAATATTTTTAAATCCATGCATAGTTTTTTTTTTTAATATATAACAAGCATTTCTGACAACTTTTCGAAGATAGCACATAGAGGTAAAATAAAATCACCAGTATCACTCCCTGGAAGAAATGCAGTCTGCTGAGTCTGCTTGTTCTTAGGTTCTCGCCCCACAGGGCCCTGCCTCAGCCTCCCAGCACCGCCATGCCTTCCTCTTTCCTCGCAAGGTGTGGCTCTGCTGCCGGCGCCAGCCTCGGGCTTGGCACCTCCTGCCTCAGCCTCCCCACGCTGCTGGGCGGCAGGGACACGTAGCTGTGTCTGGACTTCAGGGTAGACCCAAAATTGGACTTGGGCTTCCCTCATGGGCCCTGCCTCAGATCAGTGTCAGCAGCTGAGCCTCCATGGCAGGCCGCTGGGTCATGTGACCTCGAACCCTTCTATTAAACCTAATAATACAGTCTACTGCAGGTCAGTAGCAAGCACTTAGAAAGCTCCATGTATTATGCCTTCAGTTTTTGTTTTTTTGTTTTTTTTTTTTACATTTTGGGCGGATTTCAAAGAGGCTTAAGAATTCACCCAATTAAAGAGAAACTTAGATCTTCAAAAATATAGATAAAAGTTCCTGCTCATGAACCTTGAAGAGCATGAACGAAATTATCAAAAATTATTGTTACATAATATGGTATGATGAATTTCACTTATGTATATTAATATCATAGTGGCTTTCAAATGCCACAGAATAATTGAGTTTTTCATTGTAATTACCCATCCTAGTAAAGTCCTCTGTTACACTGTGTTTGTTTAAATAGTATACTATTCTTTTTTTTTGAAGAGGTTTTTGGTATAGGGCGCACGCACTCACCAGACAGACAGAGACAGACAGAGAGACAGAAAGCGAGAAATCACCCCCCAGGGGGGATGGCCACACCGCAATCCCTTCTCCTCCATTCTCCTCTCAGGATCTTGAGCACGCATGCACACACGCCCGGCGTGAGTTTAAGCCGCCAGGTTCGGGACATGAACCGCAGTTGACTACATGGGAGTCCAGCAACATAGCCATTATGCCAACTGCTGGTCCCTGTTCAAATAGTATACTAGAAACACTAATCAGTAATAAACTACTCGGCTAAGGAGGCAATGTCAAACACTATCACTGTGAATTGAACTGCCCAGGCCGTCTTCTAGAAGGCCCACAATGCAGGACACTCTGACCTGTGCCACGAGGCCGGGCCCTGCTGCTTAACTGGTGTGAAAGGCCTGGGTCGCGGGTGCGAGGACTGAGTACAAACGGCTGCACCATGATGAGTATTTATTTACTCCAGGCAAACGTCTAATGATTTTTAAAAGCACTTAATCTTTAAAACTCTTGGGACCAGTCGGTGGCATGGTGGTTGGGGCACTGGATTCCCACATGGCTGACCGCAGTTCAAGTCCCAGACCTGACGGCTTCCTTTTTCACTTTCCCTCTCTCTCTCGCTGGTGAAAGCGTGTGTCCTATAGCAAATTAAAATAGTAATAATAACAATAATAAATTAAATAAATACTTCTAAAAACATATTTTATGGGACTGACACTATAACACTCACCCTACTGGTAATTAAACTGAAGCATAGGCATTTTCACAACTATGTCCAGATTGTATTGAGTGTCAGGGTGTGGATTTCGATAGGTGTGACTCCAAAGCACACTCAAACATCAGGTTTGTCTGTCTTCCACAGGGCAAGTGTCTTCAACTTCAATAACAACATAAAGGCCTGTTTTTCACAGGTAGGGACTAGCTGTCACTTATACATTGGGTCATCAGGAAAGTCATGATGCAGTTTTGCCTAGAAATGCATAGAAAAATACATCATGACTTTTCCGATGACGTGATATTTTCCCTAGGGCCTGGTGCGATGTGTGCTTCCATGCAGAGTTAAGAGACATATGTAAAGAATGAATGCCTTGGGGCCAGCAGGGGGCATGGTGGTGAAGGCACGGGACTTGCATGTGGCTGTCCAGTTTGAGTCCTGGACCTGGCAGCTTGCTTTCTCACTTTCTCTCCCCAGCCCCACCATGAGAATGCGTGCCCTAGAACAAATTTAAAAATAATAATAATGATGATGATAAAATTGAAAAAAAAAAAAAAAAGAACGAATGCCTTAGTAAATGCAAGAAAGAGTAGCTGAGAGAAACGGGACTGCATGAACTAACTAGGCCTCCCTATTAGTGAGTAAAGCAAAGCTTTTCTAAGCAAAGTTCTTCCTCCTAACAGTTTATAGAATGTCCAAACCATTGGTTCTTAGAGGAAATACCAGCCCCGGGTCTGAGACTTTGGTGTGGTCAGTTGGGACAGAGGCCTGCATACCAGCACTTTCTACAGCTTGAACGTGATTCCAACATGCAGCGGGTTAACAATTACTTAGAATCTGAGATAAATGTTTGAAATTCATAGGAAAACTTGTTTTTTGGAGACTACTGTCTTTAAGGATCATCTTTATCACTGAATATTATTTGTTTGTTACAAGTAATCAACTATAGTTACTTATTGTGAATCTAGTCTCATGCAATTGATACATACACTGATACATACACTGGGTATTTTACTGCCAGCAGTAATTGCAGAAGTTCTTTAAGAAACTCCTTAATGTAACTGACTTATTTTGAGAACTGAAGTGTTACCACACCACTGACCTTTTTCTTTCTCCTTACTTCTGGTTGTTGAGATTTTAGTAGCAGAATGCAATGTTATTTTTAAAAAATAATTCTTACCTGTGAGGTTAAAATTATCTCATTTTATACTTAAAACTATATAAGCAAATTTGGATAAGGATACTATTAAGTTTTTATGGTACCCTGAATAAACTACCTTTTACTTATTTAACAAGGAAAAGAGAATTACAAACATTTTCAATATGTATGCAACTAATTTTAAATTAAACATGCCATTATTTAGTAGAATATTAGAAGTTCAAAATATTTAATTGAAATATTTTCAAATGCTTTTCTAAAAGGAACACATTTTAGAATAATAAAAACAAGAAAGTATTCATCTCTCAAGATAGTTCTGCAGATTATGGATAAAAAGTTTGAGGTAATAATTTAAAACAAAGAATTATGTTTTATTACATAAAATATGGGTAGAGCTTTTAAGATGTGAAGACTTTGCATTTTATTACCATATTATCTAAAACTACTATTACATAAGGAAACAACAATTGAAAAAGTCAGACCAGCAGGTAGCATGGTGGTTTGAGTGGCTGGATCTCACGTGGCCAACTTTGTGGTTAAGCCCAGGACCCAGCAGCTTAAAAAACACACCAGGTGTGTATATGTGCCTACCCAAAGTCCCAGAAGAAGGGAGAGAAGGTGAAGAAGGGATTGCAGCATGACCATCTCCCATTCAGGGTGCTCTCTCTCTCTGGTGAATACATGCACCCTATAGCAAAAATTTAAAAATATAAGTAAATAAAAGAATAAAAATAAGTAAAAAATGGACCAGTAGATGGCATAATGGCTACGTTGCTGGACTCTCATGTAGTAAACTGTAGTTCGAGTCCCGGACCCAGTGGCTTAAACTCACGCCGGGTGCATGCCCAGGATCCTGAGAGGACAAGGGATTGCAGCGTGGCCATCCACCCCGGGGGTGATTTCTCGCTTTCTGTCTCTTTGTCTCTCTCTGTCTTTCTGGCAAGCACACCCACCCCATAGCAAAAACCTCTCCAAAATAAAAAAAAAGTAAAAAATAAATAAATAAATAAATAAAAAGGGAAAAGTGTGTAACTTAAAACTTCCTAAAGAATTTATATTCCACATAATTAAATTTTTACACCTTAAGAAAGACTTTACACTTAAAAGTATGCTTGAAGTAGGACCCAGTGCCCTGCCGGCCAGTGGGTTGGGGCAAACAGGTAGCATTGGTGAGCACTGGCAGACATGCCCTCCGCATGACTTTTGATGACTGAGGCTCTGGCTGCATTCAAATTTCCCTTTTTAGTTCTATGCCTTTGTCAGACAGCATCTGAACTCCCCTATATAACCATGTCGTGCAAACTACTGTAAATATTATTTTAAATGTGTTAATATGTGACAAAAGGTATTTATTCCAAAGAACCAATCAGTTAACTTTAGAAAACAGAAACTTCCTAGAAGCAAACGACCTACCTCCCCACCCAGCCCGTCTTCAGCTGTCTGGAAGACAGCACCTGAAGAGGCCACCAGCGTGCTCTGGTTAGTGAGCAAGCTGTCTGATGCAGCCCCACTAGCTATTTCAGAACAACAGCCAGTTTTTCTGTGCTGAATTCTGGTTGGTTTGAGTAGACAGAGAGCTTGTGGGGTAACAGTGTTACTGAGAAACTGACTCTGAGCTGGCCACCCGCTAAAGCTGCTGAATAAAGCTGTTAGTTTCATTCCCATCTCTTTTTACCTCTTGATCAATACACAGTATTGACTCACTCACCCTGAATGAATAGGGCTGGAAGAAAGAGCCACGTTGTCTAAATTCTCGGCACCCCAGCTCAGACGGTAAGAATTCCTCTCTGCCTCCTTGGCTAGAGTTGACACCTAAGCACAAACAAAGCTCAGTTTATTAAAATGCTTTACTTCGAATAAAGCAAACTAAAATGAATCTAAAACGTAGCATCACAGGAAGGTGATATAACTTGGAAAAACTTTTATTTTAAAAAATAAGACCAATGCATTTAAAACAAACCTTTTTTGAGTGCATTCCCCCTTTTGTATTACAGATATAAAATCATATTAGCATAAACTTCTCGGCAGAGAGTGGGTGTACATCAATTTCCCTATAACCAATCCACCCAAGGGATAAAATCATACCTAAAATTATTACTAAATAAAATTTAAGCCTTTTCTCATAGCTAACAATTTTAAATATTGAAAGATATATTTTAATCTGTACCATACACTTTTATACCTTAAATACATTCTACGTCACTTTTCTCTGTAACAGAGATTTTAGTTTAAAAACAAATCTTTATACAAAATTGCCACAGAATTTAGTATTGCTGAATCATCAGGATACTGTATCAAAAAATCTCTGCTCATTAAAAATGTAGTGATCATTTATCATGTTTTAGGAAAACCCTCAAATCTCCTAGCTTGTTGGCTACATTAAGGACAATTTAAAATAAGAGATTATTTCTAGCACCCAGTAATGTTTAAAGAGTCCCCAGGAAGCAAAGCCCGGAAGGCAGACTGCTGTGTACCTGGTGGCTGGGGATCATGCCCGGGTCGTCCATGACGGTGCTGCCCCTCAGGTGCGAGGCGTGGCTCAGGGTGTGAGACCTGTCGGAACCGAAGGACCGCAGGCTGGAAGGTTGGCAGGCGCCAGGTCACGTGCCAACAGCAGGAGCAAGGTTGGGCGGCGAGGCCGAGCCGAGCAGGAGTGAAGGAAGCTGCTGTTAGCCAATCGTGCAGTGCAGGCCCGGCCGCTCGCTGCCCTCCACCCCCATCGGCCTCACCGACACTGCCTCTGACTGAATGGCAAGGCACAGAGGAACCAGAAGCTAAATCTGATACTCCTAATTTGATTAATTTTCTGCCCAGAAATGTCTGAAAACAGCAACAGGAGTTTACTTACTCCCAGTGTAAGAAATTCACGCAGGAAATAGTTCCAGGGTAGATGGCTGAATCTGTGTTGAAGGCTAACCTCCCTGAACTAAGGAAAACACTCGAGGAGAAGTGGACAGCCTGAGAGAACAGAGTGGAAGTGAGGTTTCGCTCCGCTCATTCTCCGTCCTCCCTGCGGGCCTCTCTCCACCTCTGCCCTGTGAGTGGCGGTGCTGCTGCACTCCCCTAGAGGGACAGTGAGCGAGCGGTGGCCACACGCCTGCTTCCTGCGGAAGTGGAGTCCTCCTGTTTGTCTCTGGTGACTCCACAGTGCTATTATTTCAGACAAGGGCACTAACCCCTCTCACGTCCTGTGTGTGTGAATGAAGTGCCCAAGCACTGGTTGCCATGGTGATGAGATGCAAGAGCACAAGACGCGGTGTCTACACAGCAGCTCAGGACGCAGACCCCGGCAGACACACAGACTGCAGAGATGCGGTCTCATCTTTCCTTAATCAATTGAATAATCAGATGACATACTGACACTGGTTGGTAATATATCTTAAATACGTGTATACATATCAGTTCAAGAATCAAAGATCTATATGTAAAATACCACTCCAAAGCCCATGGGGGTAAAGAAAGACAAGCAAGCTGTCGCAATATTTATGCATGCAAACTTCCATTTTCTTTTAGTGAGTTCTTGGACAGTGAAGCTATGTAGAATTATGGACTAAGTGTCAATTTTGCATATTTACTAGCAGAAACTTTCATTTTGCAAATATATCTAATTTTGCAAGCCAAAAAATAATATCTGAACAAGGTGTCAATATAGCCTTTGAGGAAACCAGTCACTTTAGAGATAATTTGCAGTAATCCAGGGCTTTATCCCTCCTATTCTGTAGGTTATGACAAAGAAAACAGACCTCAAGTCTTAGAGGTAGGTGACAAATCAGAGGGGGTAACCACCTGATCTTACGTGTTCTCATCTATGTAAGTCTGTACGTCTACAACAACCCAGCCCTAAAGAGACCTAGGAATTAGCTGTTTGATGTCATACTGGTTCTTGGAGAAGACTGCGGCCAATGCACTGAGGCAGGAGCGGCCCCATCAGGGGCTGCAGCCCCAGAAGCTGGAGGCGGCTGAAATCACAGCTGTACAGTCAGCAGCCCGAGCTACAGCTGCTGTGCTGGCTTGCCCCATCCCTGAGTTTGAGTCTAGGTTAGGTATTAAACTGTTAGGAAAAGGATCTTTAAACGGCAAAGGTGTCTCCCTGGTGGAATGAGCAATTTTTCCTTTTTTCTTTCTTTTTTTTTAACTGCTTTAAAGATACGCAGGTCTACCTGGATGGAGATACCCAGGTCTACCCTTGGTGGCTTCTGCACTAGCCTGGCAGCTCTCATTTCGTCCCCCTGGGCCAGCAGATGGTACAGTGGTTAAGGCAGCTGGACCCCACAGGGCCTGCTGTGCTGCTGGAATCCTGAAAAACATGCCAGGCACAGGTGTGCCCAAGTGCCCAAAATCCAATCCTGAGAGGAGAATGGAGGAGAAGGGATTGCAGTGTGGCTGCTCCCACCCTGGAGGGGCAGTGCTTTCTCACTTTCTCTCTCTGTCTCTCTCCCGTGAGTATATGTACACTATAGCAAATTAAAACAAACAAACAAAATTATTTTGCTTTATTTAATTTGGGCCAAGAAGGAGATGATACTAGAGGGGCAGGCCTCTTGAAATGATATGGCCCATCAAAGGACTCAACCCTCTTCCTCCAAGTGCTTGCTTTTTCTTTTTCTTTCATTTTTTTCTTTTTTTAATTTTTTGCTAGAGGGCACATGTACTCACTGGAGAGAGACAGAAAAAGAGAAAGAGAAGGAAAACGAGACAGGATCCGCACGCCCATAGGGGCTGGGCCACGCCGCACCCCTCTCTGTCTCTCCTTGTGGAAATGCGGGTGCCATGTGCACATGCCCAGTGACTTTTTAAGCTGCGGGGTCTAGGACTGACCACACAGTCGGCCACATGGGATCCAGCTGCCGTAGTCAACGTGCAACTGGCTGGGCCTGGACATGGTTTCTGTCGGGGTCAGATTTGCTCATCACTTTACCTCTGTCCATGGTTTTAGGAGGTGAAGAATCAGGTTACAACTCTATATACTGAAAGGTGCTAATGCGTATGGATTACAGCACGAAGTGATCAAAGGGCACGCAGAGCCAGAGGGAGGTGTCTTCCTCAGGTGCACTGCAGCACTGAGACCGCCAGTCTCAAGGGGTGGAAATCCAGCTCAGGTGAACAAGTTGAGTGAGAAACAAAACCTGGCAATGGTTGTCAGCACCATGAATGTCTAAACTTTGAGATGTGACACCGGTAACCCCAGCACCTCTCTCGAGGAGTGACAGTGACCGAGAACACAGGGTTGTGTTCTGTCCACTCAGTTTCAGAATCGTAGCACCAAAGGACCTGCTGGGCCGAGAAGGTAACCAGTGCTGAAGTGGGTGTGGGTGTGGCAGCCGCTCACCTGACCCCGGTCTGTTTGCCAGCTTTGAACTGGGAGGGGTGGGAGGGGTTGGTACTATTCACCTTTCACAAAACCCCAACAGGAAAGAAATACAGAGCAAGAAGAAAGAAAAGAGAGACAAACTGACATACAACCATGAAAGGTGATTAGAGTAGAGAGATATTAGGATATGTAGACAGCGAGTGAGAAAAATTGGATGGAGAGAGCGAGGGGAAGATGAATGAGTAGAAGCCAAACACCTGAGCACCTCTCTCCCTGGGTTTTATCCTCTGTTTGCCATACTCTGGAATGATAACTGGTTATTTGATCAATATTTATAGTTCCTAATTGCTCTTTCTTTCTATGTTGTCATAGAATCTACTTAAATGAAATAAAGGTAATTAGAATATTCCAACAGCAGAGAAATTATTCTCTCTGATGAAATCACACCAGCACAAAGGTTTAGAAAAATTCAAGTCTCTGGAAAAGAAATTGTGCAGTGGCCATCCCTGGTGCAGGAGTTATATCCCTGGATTCCCATGTGGCCAACCACAGTTTCAAGCCAGACCAAGTGACTTGAAACTCACGCTGGGCACATACGAGTGCATGCCCAAAATCTTGAGAGGAGAATGGAGGAGAAGGGATTGTGGTGTGGCCATCCTCCCTGGGAAGTGATTTCTCACTTTCTCTCTCTCTGTTTCTCTGGTAAGCACACGCACCTGATAGCAAAAAAAAAATCTCTCTCTCAAAAAAAATTAAAATAAAAACTGTCTACCTGATTTAAAACATCATAAACAAGTGTGTGTGTGTGTGTGTGTGTGTATATATATATATATATATATATAAAACAATAGGGTTCCCATTTTTTTTTTTTTACAAATCAGAGGCACTGTTGTTCAGTTAACAAATTTATAACAACACATATCCATATAAACATTTATTTTTATTTACTGTTCAGCTAGAGATGTGCCAAGACTTTTGTTACGGTCTTTTTTTTTTACCACTGTACAAATGCTTTATGGACACACATAAGGTAGTATGAAAGTGTAATTCATTAAAAACGTACACAAAATCCAACTGAACAGAACCTGGTTTTGTTTTTATTTCATGTAAACTAAATTGTATATTTTTATTCTTCACATGCATATACATTTTGGGCATCAAAATCGCATTCCCATATTCTCCAACTGCACACGAGCCTGTCAGGGTTGTCTGGGGAAGCGACTCTAGAGCGTTGTCAACCACAAGGTGGGGCTGTGACAGAGTCAAACCAGGGTCACGTCAGACTTTCTGACACACACTCAGTAATACACTCACGTCTGCTAGTTCAATTACTTATTCAACTTAATACCTAAAACACCTAATTGGAGAGTAAATCCATAATTCTAGAATACAAGCATCCCCTACCAACACACACACACACACACACACACACACACACACACACACACTGAGCATGAGCTGTGACTGTGGACGGGGCGAGGAAGGCCACGGTCCATGCTGGACATAGGTACCTACCTGGGTATGGCACTATGAAAGCGTACCAAATAAAGAAATAATGAAAAGGAAACCAGTTACTGAAGAAAGGCAGCATACTGCATTGCTTAAGCAAAATGAATAAACAGAAAACAAAGGAAAAGACCATGGAGGTGAGATGCTGCCTAGAAGCCGCTGTGGAGACCATGGGAACCCTGGCCCTGGGAGTACAGGTGCGGGCCTGCCGAGTGGGTCGTGTCTTGTCTGCCTCGGGTACTCCCGTCCTTACATGCCAACGAGCATTCAGGGTAAGCAGAAGCCTCAGACCATCTGCCTTGCTTTACAGAAAGTACTACTGTAAATTCTTCCTCAACCTCAGCACTTTGAAAGAAGGAAAAGGGAGACCATGCTAAAATTAGAGAATTTTTGGATGACAGAAGTATGATTATTCATATATTTTTATGAATTCATGCAAAGCCATCATTTCATTTTACTGAAATCTGAACTCCCTTTTTTTGTAATTCATTCATTCTCATGGCTTTAGAGTATTCTGCTGTATGGGTTGCCACACCTTATGTATCTGTTCTTCAGTTGATGGGCATGTGGGTTATTTCAAATTTTTTGTTTTTAGGAATAGTGCGTCCATGAGCATTCTTAAATGTATCTTTTGTGAACATACGTAGAAATTTTTGTGGCATAAACTCTTTTAAGAACCTCAGATTATAAAGTCCAAATCTATCCATGAATCAAAATTCAGTATCTGGAACACTTACCGTTACCGCCCCCTCCCCGAGAGGCACCCCTCCTGTTTCCTGGCCCCAGTCTCCACGCTCTCCACAGCTGAAACCAAGGAGCCAAGTCTCTCTCCTTCCACCTCACACACCCTGTGCCATCTACTGCCAGTCTGGCCCTGTATGTCCTGAATAGCTCCCATCCTCTCAAGGTCTGCCAGCAAGGGTGGCGTTCCGGCCCTCACTTAACTGCAGCTGGCATCAGTGGGCAGCTTGTCAGGTGGCTGCACCCCTGCTGCAGCCCTCCAATAACTCCTCTCTAAAATTCATCCCGTCTCACAGGGAGAAGGATCCCCCCAACTTGCAAATGCAGTCTCTCCCCTGCACACTCGCAATGCTACACGACTTTCCTCTCACACACTGTGGGCCTCTGCTGAGGACCTTGTTCAGGCATCCCACCCTCCCTGCCCGCCCCTTCCTCACCATCTGAGGTCTTGAGCCTCACGGCTCCAGGGCTGTCTGCGTACTACGTGTGGGGATAGCCCTCCCCGCTAAGCTGTGGGGTGAGCAAGGTCTGTCACCTGTGTACCTCCAAGACCTGAACCGAGCCAAGCACAGAAAGGCACTTTTACATCCATGCTGCACTGCTTTTAAAAAAATAAATAAATGAAATCAAAGTAGAGAAGGGAACACTGGTATTCAAGGAAAAATCCCAAGAGAAGCTGGGTTTTGCTAATTACCCATTTAGAACTGACCTCTCTTTAAGGTATTGATTTCTTAGACTCTAAACATGTTGGATATTCATAAAATGCTTATAGAAGCACCAAGTTAGAATTGATAAGCCTAAAACTGTTGATTAGCAAAAGATGTTACACTTCCAAGAACAACACCACACTTGACCTAAAATGCCAGTCATACTTTTGATGGGATGTTCTGGCTAGTAGGACCCCCTCAAGCACATACACACACACACACACACACCACCACCACCACCACCACCACCACCACCAACAACAACAACAACAACAAAACCACAGGCCATGGATTTCAGAATCTTCTGCAGAGCTCCCTAGACTTGTCAAGGAAAGCTGGCCCCAAAACATCACTCAGATGGCTTCTGTGCCCAGGCTCCCACAAGGCGCCCTTCTGACCTTTCTGCATGAAAAAGTCGTTTCTAGGCAGCTTTCTTCTAAATACTTTTCTCTTTAATTCTTCCTCACAACATACTTTTAGTCATAGAAACTGCAGCACTGACAAGAGGGGGACTGTCTGTAGGGTGTACAGACGCCTCTCAGCAAGAGCTCCTGTAGGCAAAACTGTCCTTTCCAGAGTCACCTGGAGAAAGTGACAATAATTTAAAATGTATTTAAGGACAGACAGGTTTTAGTCACCATGTTCTGCTTCTTCCCAGATGCCTGATTTCACTAAACTATTTAATCTCTTTAGAATGTTTCCTGCACTTCCTGGTGGTCAGAGAATGGCACTGGACAACAGCTCACCACAGAGCCCAGTCACGGCAGCTACTGCTGCATCACGTCACCACAGTGCGCTGCCTCACACCTGCCTGACACCAAGTGGAGGCACATGTGCACACCTGTCAGAGCACCGCCCTCCAAGCTACAGGGCAGGCAGTTAGCACCTGTCAGAGCGCCCGCCCTCCAAGCTACAGGGCAGGCAGTGCACACCTGTCAGAGCGCCCGCCCTCCAAGCTACAGGGCAGGCAGTTAGCACACCTGTCAGAGCACCGCCCTCCAAGCTACAGGGCAGGCAGTGCACACCTGTCAGAGTGCCGCCCTCCAAGCTACAGGGCAGGCAGTTAGCACCTGTCAGAGCGCCGCCCTCCAAGCTACAGGGCAGGCAGTTCTTACCTGTCAGAGCGCCCACCCTCCAAGCTACAGGGCAGGCAGTGCACACCTGTCAGAGCACCGCCCTCCAAGCTACAGGGCAGGCAGTGCACACCTGTCAGAGCGCCGCCCTCCAAGCTACAGGGCAGGCAGTTACACCTGTCAGAGCACCGCCCTCCAAGCTACAGGGCAGGCAGTGCACACCTGTCAGACCGCCCACCCTCCAAGCTACAGGGCAGGCAGTGCACACCTGTCAGAGCACCGCCCTCCAAGCTACAGGGCAGGCAGTGCACACCTGTCAGACCGCCCACCCTCCAAGCTACAGGGCAGGCAGTGCACACCTGTCAGAGCGCCCACCCTCCAAGCTACAGGGCAGGCAGTTAGCACCTGTCAGAGCGCCGCCCTCCAAGCTACAGGGCAGGCAGTTAGCACCTGTCAGAGCACCGCCCTCCAAGCTACAGGGCAGGCAGTGCACACCTGTCAGAGCGCCGCCCTCCAAGCTACAGGGCAGGCAGTTAGCACCTGTCAGAGCACCGCCCTCCAAGCTACAGGGCAGGCAGTTAGCACCTGTCAGAGCACCACCCTCCAAGCTACAGGGCAGGCAGTTAGCACCTGTCAGAGCGCCGCCCTCCAAGCTACAGGGCAGGCAGTGCACACCTGTCAGAGCACCGCCCTCCAAGCTACAGGGCAGGCAGTGCACACCTGTCAGAGCACCGCCCTCCAAGCTACAGGGCAGGCAGTTAGCACCTGTCAGAGCACCGCCCTCCAAGCTACAGGGCAGGCAGTGCACACCTGTCAGAGCACCGCCCTCCAAGCTACAGGGCAGGCAGTGCACACCTGTCAGAGCGCCGCCCTCCAAGCTACAGGGCAGGCAGTGCACACCTGTCAGAGCACCGCCCTCCAAGCTACAGGGCAGGCAGTTAGCACCTGTCAGACCGCCCGCCCTCCAAGCTACAGGGCAGGCAGTTAGCACCTGTCAGAGCACCGCCCTCCAAGCTACAGGGCAGGCAGTGCACACCTGTCAGAGCACCGCCCTCCAAGCTACAGGGCAGGCAGTTAGCACCTGTCAGAGCACCGCCCTCCAAGCTACAGGGCAGGCAGTTAGCACCTGTCAGAGCGCCCACCCTCCAAGCTACAGGGCAGGCAGTTCTTACCTGTCAGACCGCCCGCCCTCCAAGCTATAGCGCAGGTAGTTCATGCCGTCCAAGAACTGACTGCTGGGGAGAGAGTCGTCACCCAGTTCTTTCAGGTCCTCAGGCCTCAGGTATTCTCCCCCATCTCCTGTCATCGTGTCATCACCTTGGAAGACGAGAACAATTTGTTGGGTGTAATGTCAGCTAACATAGGCCATGACTGCAAAGTGCATCAGCATACTGGCTAGACAGCAGTCACACACACACTAGGAGGTCAGGACACAGAGGGTCACCAAGTACTGACACCAGGAGCTTCAGTCCAGTTCCCTGTTACTCATCAAGAAGAAGTAATTTCCAGAATCGTAATTCTTTTAAGATCTATCAATTTGCCTTATTCACTGTATCTTTATTATGATAAGTGGTTAGAGCCTGTAGTACCTAACTTAACAATTAGCCCATGTATAGATCACTAACTTCTCTCTGCACTTTCAATGAATCTGTGTAATGTCTAGCATTTAGTCTCTTCACATAATTGTAAATATGCTAAAAAATTTCCACTGTCTAAAACAAATATGTAATATTTTAAATGGCATTATCACAATATTTTAAAATAGCAAAATACTGTATATGTATTAGGAAAATAGCATTAGAATGGAGAATAGAATGTGAGATGTTAATGAATTTAATTTAAAACCATATTTTTGTTTGTTCATTTTTGTCTTGGAAATCATTTATTCTCTGTAAAAAGTCAAGAGTATGGGGCCAGCAGGTGGCATAGTGGTTAAGGTGCTGAACTCCCACATGGCTGACTGAGGTTCAAGTCCCGGACCAAGCGGCTTGTTTTCTCACTTTCCCTCTATCCTTCTCTTTCTCTCTCTGATGAGCACATGTGCCCTGTATCAAATAAAAAAAAAAAAAAAAAGAAAGAAAGAAAAGAAAAGAAAAGAAAAGAAAAGAAAAGAAAAGAAAAGAAAAGAAAAGAAAAGAAAAAGAAAGGAAAAAAAGAATTAGAATATGTTGGCTTTGCAGGGCAGTGATGGTCTCTGTTATATATATATGTTTAGATTTTTGCCATAGGACAGGTGCACTCACAAGAGACACAGAAACCAAGAGAGGGAAAGTGAGAAAAGACCTCCCTGGAGGGATGGTCACACCGCAGTCCCTTCTCCTCCATTCTCTTCCCAGGATTTGGGGCATGCACACACATGTGTTCAGTGTGTTTTTCAAGCCCACAGGTCCGAGACCCAAACTGCAGAGTCAGCCATGTGGGATCCAACTTCCCAACCACATACTACCTGCTGGCCTGTTACAATTTTTTTTAACCCTTTACCAATGTAAAAAAACATTCTTAGCTCAAGGGCTGTACACATACATTGTGATCATACTTTGTTGACTCCAGCTTCACACTGAAAGCTCACAGCAGAAACTTTGGACAAATAATATTCATGAAATCCTATGAGTTTTTGAAGTATTATAATTTTTAATAGTGTGTATACATAGGATAAAATTAAAATTGTATGAAAGTGTATGAAGAAGGCCAGCAGGTGGCATGATGGTTGAGGTGCTGGACTCCCACATGGCTGACTGTGGTTTAAGTCCCAGACCTGAGAGTTTGCTTTCTCTCTCTCTCCTCTTTCTGATGATCACGCATGCCCTGTAGCAAAAAAATTTAAATTAAATAAAATAATTCTTTTTTTAACTACAATTAAAGTATGAATTTATTTTGGTACAAAAACTTTTGGAAATTCATAGTTTTCCCATTACACATATTTCCATGAGTTTTTTTTTTTTCTGAAATTTTTAAAATTAATTAACTCACATTCATTCCCTAAGCATCATCACAGCATACAAAATGTGATTTCCCATCCAGAATATACTGTATAGTGGCTTAATCATGCATGTCATCGTCAATAACGTTCCATCTCTAGTTTCATATATATATAATACCCATATATATATATGTGTGTGTGTGTGTGTGTATATATATAGTTTCATATATATGTGTGTGTATATATATATATATTTTATATATTTGTGTGTATATGTATGTGTGTGTATATATATGTGTGTGTATATAGTTTCATATATATGTGTGTATATATATATATATTATATATGTGTGTGTATATGTATGTGTGTGTATATATATAGTTTCATATATATGTGTGTATATATATTTTTTATATATGTGTGTGTATATGTATGTGTGTGTGTATATATATATAGTTTCATATATATGTGTGTATATATATTTTTTTTTATATATGTGTGTGTATATGTATGTGTGTGTATATATATATATAAACCCATATATATTTTTAACCTCTATTTCGGACCCTCTGCCCTTCCCACCCTCCTCCCACACTATCTCTCGTGTCTACGTTGTTTTCCATTCCTTTTCCCCCCCTTTTATTGATCACACAATTTCTTATATAATCTAACTACTTTCAATAGTAAGTTCAGCTGGTAATTTTAAGAAAAGCAGTTTTAATGTTAATAAATCAAATAAATAATAAGGAACTTTGCTTAAAACTTAAAGCCAGGAAACAGATTAGGATTCTGTTCAAATAGTAGGTACATGAACCTATCGACAGCTCAAGACAGGACAAAAATCTTTGAAAACAGAAAACAAAGCCTAGAAGAAAATCAGCAATGTTTTAGTCAAAAGTCATAAAATGCTATTTTGCCAGTTCAGTTTCATGTACTTAATCTATCCTCTTGTTGTGGTTCAATCTTCCTGATTAAATTCTGGGATATAATGTTCAACTCCAGACTTGTCCCTACAATTAAGTTGGCCATTTTCTTAGTTTTTGAACTCTTATTTCTGTGTGTCTGTATTTAACTTTCCTGGTATAGCACTCCCTTGAGAACTTCTTGGAGATCTGGTCAGGTGTTGGTAAATTCTTTCAGTTTTTGTTTATCTGAGAATGTTCTTGTCTTTTTTTCCCATATGAAGGATAATCTTGCCATGTACAGTATTCTTGGTTTAAATTGCCTTTCTCTTAACACTTTGAATATATTTTCCCATTCTTTCCTCGCTCACATTGTTTCTGATGAGAGTTCTGCTGTTAGCCTAATGGGATATCCTTTGTAGGTAACTTGCTGTTTTTCTCTTGCCAGTCTTAGTATCTTGTCTTTGTGGTTTTGGTCAATCTGGCTATAGTGTGTCTTGGAGAAGATCTTCTTGGGTTGATTCTATTTGAGGTCCTTTGTATTTCTTGGGACTGGATCTTTGAGTGCCTCTCTAGGTTTGGAAAGTTTTCTTGCAGGATTTCATGGAATAGATTACCAATGCCCTTATGAGTCACTTCACCTTCTGGGATACCAATTATCCGGATGTTTGGACATCGGATGGTATCTAGTATTTCTCATATATGATTCTCATTTTTGGGGGGCAATTTTCTCAGTCTTTGTGGTGGATTTTTCTAGGCCAGCAATTTTCTCTTCTGCGTCTGAGATTTGATTTTCTATATGATCTAGTCTGCTTTTAATACTTTCAAGGGAGATTTTGACTTCTTGTATTATAGTCTTCGTCTCTAACAGGTTCATCTGATTATTTTTTAAAGTGTGTAATTCCTCTTTTAGATCTTGCAAGAATTTCCTTACCTCCTGGAACGCATCAGCTCCTTTCTCCTGCCTCTTCTGCAGTTCATTGTCTCTCTTCCCTTCCATCTCTGTTAGCTTTCTCATTATGAATACTCTAAATTATTTATCAGACATTTCCATGATCTCCATTGAACTGTCTGTGGATGAAGAGGAGTTATTCTTTCCCATTGGAGGAGAGGTATTTTCTTGCTTTCCCATATTTCTTGTGACCCTGCAGTGATTTCTAGTCATCTGATGGATGCTGTGTTTCTTCCAAATTCTTGAAGTTCAATCTGAGCATTCAGGAGCATGCAGAACGAGGTGATCTGAAATCTCTTTGCCATTCCATTTTTATCCCTTTGTGCAGCAGATTCAGTGGATGTTGAGGAATATGTTAACCCTAATAGTATTTGGATGTCTGGCTATGTTTCCCTTAGATCCATTTAGAAACACAGAGAATGGAGACTGAGGATCAGAGTGATGAGATAAAAGAAAAAGAAAAGGAAACAGAGAGAGAGAAAAGAAAAACAAACAAACAAAAACAAAGAAACAGAGAGAAAGAGAAGAAAAAAATTTAAAAAAATATTTTTTATAAAAGCAAAATATAAAAACCCATGCAGTGTGCAATCACTAGTTCTCAGGAGCCATGGAGGAGTCTCCTCCTGAAGGCCTGCCCCTTGCCTCTCCTGGATCAGTGGGGAAAAGGGACTTGTTAGCGAGATAAAAGGAAGGGCTGAAAGCCAAGAGAATACTTTACCTTTGAAAAGGAAAAATTACAAAAAAAAAAAGAAGACAGAGACAGGGGCAGAGAGAGACAGAGACAGAGAGAAGGCCAGAGGGGCTCCCTATCACTTGAGTTTGGGGGCTGGAGGCTGAATTATCCATTGAAAAATCTTCATTTCTTTTTTTTCCCTGAAATCACTAGGTCTCAGGAGCCATGGAGGACAAAACCATTATTTTTTAATTGCTTCTTTGTCTTTAATTTTTTTATTTTAATTTTTTTTGTTTTTAATTAATTTACATTAATTTACTGAGCATTGTCACAGCATACAAAATGTGATTTCCTATCCAGAATATACTGCATAGTGACTTAATCATACATGTTATCGTCAATAATTTTCCATTTCTAGTTTCACAAATACATATGTATGTATATAGTTCTCCCCTATTCTCACCCTCTGCCATTTCCCACCCTCCTCCCACACTATCTCAGGTGTCCACAGTTGTTTTCCATTCCTTTTTCCCCCCACATTTTATTGACTCACAAAATTTCTTAAATAGTCTAACTACTTTCAATAGCAAGCTCTACTGGTGTGTGTGTGTGTGTGTGTGTGTGTGTGTGTGTATATATATATATATGTATATACATATGAATACATGTCTGACTTCAGGCATGAAACTCTGAGTAGAATGAATATACTATAAGGTAGCACCTATAAATCCCCTCAAGTGTTTTGTTGAAAACTAGATCACTTTTCACCTCAAGGTGAAAGAGGGAAAAGAATTCGGCACCCTGTGGTGGCAGAAGGACATGACTAAATGCTGTGGCTCACATCTGAAGCCCGAAGGCCATTTCTTGCCCATGGACGAGGCAGATACAGCAGTACGAAGGGTTATGTCCTTCACACGTCACCACTATCTGGATATGGAAACTCAAGAGCCCTCACATATCAAAAGACAACTAACTAAAATTACTAAAACCTGAAAATACTTAGAACAAAGATTTTCCAGTAAATAAAGATGTTATATATTGACCATTAGATTTTTATTTACTTTTTGCAGGTGAGTTAGTTGTCCGGAGTAGCGATTAAAAGTTGAAGCTTCAGAATTTGACCTTGTTCTAATTCTGCTACTTACAGGCCAGTTAATCCCCCTTAGCCAGAGCTTCCACAAGGAGAGGAAGATGGCACGAACGGCCGGCTCACATGGCGGCTTCATGAACAAAGTAAAATAACATATGTGAGCACTGGGGTACGAGCATTGCTAACTATTGTTTTTATTTTACAAATTAGTCAGACTGTTGACACATCAGTGAAATGTGAGCTAAATCTCATGTACACAAAATGCTTTCTGAAAAAAGATGTGTATCATTCAGAAAGGTGTGAATATTTCATATACCTAACAACTCTAGTGAAAATATGGGTAATTTTTCTTTGCAAACCATGTGTTCTTGCATTATGTAACAAAATTAAAATAAATTTCCTTATCGTTTCCAATGCTTACGGCAGTTGCCGCCCCACCCTCGCCTGGTTACTTGTGTAATAGAATGATGACTCTCAAGTTCACGATCTAATGTTTTTGCTGTTTTAGTCTCCAATCTGTCCAAAGAATTTTGTGAAAACTCTTTCCAACAAACTGCAAGGCATCAGCATGTCACACATTCTTGGAATAACTTTGATGTTTTGACCCCTGGAAACCAGGAGACTTCTCAGTGATGAGTGGGTGCCGTTGACCACAGCCAGCCTCGACAGGACCCAGAGCTAAGAGCACAGGAGCATGCCGGGGGATGTGGGTGCCACAGGGTCCCCCAACCTGGCAGCCCCTTGGGGTGCTGACAAGGAAGGAGTCTCTGGAACGTCACCTCCCCCTCAAGCGAGCATCATTCCTGCCGAGATGCAGAGAGACATCGAGGGCTCAAGAGAGGAGGA
This sequence comes from Tupaia tana, assembly GCA_026018925.1. Lineage (NCBI taxonomy): Eukaryota > Metazoa > Chordata > Mammalia > Scandentia > Tupaiidae > Tupaia > Tupaia tana. The sequence continues at coordinate 198,176 of JAKSZU010000017.1, forward strand.
GTGTCCTACGGAGAAGACAGAGCTCTCTCTCCACCCAGCGTCCAGTTCTTCTGGGGCTGGTGGGAAGGGCGTGCATGCACACCTCCTGTTCATGAGTCTCTGAGAACGAGGCACATGCAAGTCGCATCTCCACAGGCATCTGGTTGGGTGATGTCATAACTACTGAGCTCCACCCTAGACCTCACAGCCCCGGGGCTGAGTGGCAGGGGTCAGCTCCTGGTCCCACAAGACATAGTGGACTACACTTGTGGCCTTGGTTATGTCTGGACACAATTCTCAGACTGAACTCCTGTTCCTGCCTTCTCCTCACATCACCTTGTCTTAGGATGGGAGAGTGCTGAGCTGTGTTGTGTAAAATCCTTAGTTCTTTGGGTCCAGATCTCTAAAATTAGAGACCTGTCCCAAGGCGCAAAATAAAGCCACAACCATGACAAAAGAGGTAGAAAAGAGAATTTACTAGGAAAGGAAGATTTTAGAAAAGTACACCCAAAAGACCTCTGGGCAGGTTGCTAGGTAGCACTGCAGACTGCGCTGGGAACTGGCTAGTGCTACTTTGATTACAGGGGAGGATGGATACTTAGCAGAGGGAGGTCTGTCACACTGTCTGAATTCCTGGGCTTCTTCCTGGCTTGCAGCTCTCACAGGTGAAGAGTCTGAGGACTGTGCTGACCTAACTGCACATGCCCAGTGTGAACCCTGATGGCAGGAGCGCCCTTATTAGGATGAACTGCCTGATTCGTTCATTGCCCCAGTAGGAATCCAGACGTTGACCAGAATGTCTGGTTGGGTCTTTTTGTATTTATGAGGAATGATAAGAGGGAACTTTACAAGTCCTGTGTATCTTCCTCAGGTTCTAAAGAAAAATGGGTTCGGCCCTGGCCTTCCTGGTACCAGGAGCTGGGTGGGAAAAAGGCATTTTCAAGGAAGGTCTGGTTGTAATTCCTGATAAGTTGTGACTGAGTGGCAGGTGTCCTTCTGCTTTTCTCTTAGGGCTGCCCGCTCATTTACACCTAACTGCCTATCACAGCTCTGCCATGTCCCTCCATCTGGATGCTACATAACGACTGAGCTATTACCACCGCTGTCATATAAGGGGTTTCGATTCCACAACCACCACTTAGGAGCTACGTGCCATGGAACAACTACTTTATGTTTCCAGGCCTTATCCTTCTCAACCTCAGGTAAGTCTTTCCTCACCTGAAAAAAAAATATGGGGGGAATTACACTTTACCTTAATATATTCCTTTGCTCTTGAGATCTGTGTGTCCTGCTGAGGCTGGCCTATGTCACAGGGATTCGTGGGGACCGAGTGAGACAACACACCAAGCACTGCAGACGTTTGTTAAGTGTCTCTGCCCTGGAGATCTGCCTCCTGCCAGGTTCTGTCCCATACACACCTTTATAGATCATGGCTATTTTAATCTTTGCAAAAACACGTTTAATTGTTTAGTCATTAATTGATCTTTAAGGTATTGCCATACCCAGACTTGACAGCTAGGAGTTCAAACACCCTCAGCTGAGCTGTGTGTGTGCTCATGCATCAGCCAAACGGGGTGACTGTGTTATTTCCCACGTCTGTCTCTTGAGGTTATCCTCCGACCTTCCCACACTGTTTCTTCTCTCCTCTAGAACCTGTGCCACTCTCTTGTTAACTTCTCTCAGCCAGCCCATGTAACCGTGCCAAGTATCTGTTTCCTGATTTCCCTGAGCAGACAGGAACGCGATGGCAGTGTGCCTCCCTTATCCCTCCATAGTCTGTACAATCGCTCCCAGTCCTGACTTCTCACAGACAGACCGCACTCACCTCCAAATCCACCCTGGTCCTTATCACAGAGGCGCTCAGACAGTAACACCACATTCCTTGTCTGCTGGCTGGATTCATGAGTGGATAATGCTGACCGCTAATTAGTATTGATCCGTTATTGCTACTATTAAAATATCAGAGGCTGTGGAAAGAGCAGGGGTTGGCTAATGCCTTCCAAACACTCATGGCTGCACTACGCCCACACGGATGTTGGCAGTCTCTGGGAAAACGACTTGCCCACATGGACCATCAGAGAGGTCCAGTGTCAGCCAGCCACCGGCCTTTCTTTTAATTCCTCACATGAAAAGGTCCTTCCCATTACTCAGATATAGCCTTTACAGCTAAATTATTCAACTTAAATTTCCTTCTGGGGAAAAATGTTAAGTTTCTGGCTATTTCTAAAAATAGAAAACCTTTCTTACCACAACAGAAAACCTTTCTTACCATATTCTTGATCATTAGCCAATATCCCTCTCAAATCAAGAGGTCTTATCACTAATAACTTTTAGCATATAAAAGTTTTAATTTAAAAAATTAAAGGATGTTGGGGCCGGCAAGCGGCATGGTGGTTAGGGTGTTAGACTCACACAGTCAACTGTGGTGTGAGTCCTTGACCTAGTGACTTGCTTTCTCACTTTCCCTTTCTCTCTTTTTTGGTATCTCTCTCTGGTCAAATGAAAAAATAATAATAATAACAATTAAAATAAAATAAATAATTCTTTTTTAAAATTACAGAATGTTATAACTAGATCTTGTTTTATGCAATGGGCACATCAAAGAGGCTGCTTCATATAAATGGAATTTCTATAAACCCAGTAATAAATATTATAAATTAATTAGCAAATGAGATAAGTATCATTTTGCAAATAATGAGGTATTTTAAAATTAAATAATCACTAATCTATCTGATTTATAAAATTAGATTTTTATGTCATAGGGTTACTCAAACTGGAACCACGTGTGCTTTGGAATCTTCTTGCTAGGTGGAATGTTTAATGTTATTCATTTTTTTTCCTATATGCCAAATTCACCTTAGATTTTTTTCCCCCATAGGCTGTATGCACTCACTGAAAAGACACAGAGGGGAACAGCAGTTAGTGTAATAGCTATGTCGCTGGACTCCCACGTAGTCGACCGCGGTTCGTGTTCTGGACCCGGTGGCTTAAAACTCACGCCGGGCGCATGTGCGTGCATGCCCAAGATCCCGAGACGAGAATGGAGGAGAAGGGATTGCGGCATGGCCATGCCCCCTGGGGGGTGATTTCTCGCTTTCTGTCTCTCTGTCTCTCTGTCTGGCGAGTGCACGTGCCCTATAGCAAAAATCTCTCCAAAGGAAAAAAAAAAAAAGACACAGAGACAGAGAAAAGGAAAGTGTGAAATCACTCCCCAGCGGGCTGACCACACCACAATTCCTTCTCTGTTCTCTTCCAGGGATTTTGGGCACACGTGCATACATGCCTTGCGTGAGTTTCAAACTGCTAGGTCTGAGACTGGAACCACACTCACCCATGTGGGAATCCAGCATCTTAACAACCATGCCACCTACTAGCCCCACTTTAAATAATTTTCAAAATCACTTTCTCTCTATTCTTGGCTAACTTTGTGAAAATCACATTGTAGTTATTGGTTTGATACATTTTCACCTAAAGTCACCTTCCCCAGGGTAAGGGCTGTGCTCGGTCCAGGTACTGTGCACAGGCGCCTGCTAGGTCAGTGCCAACTTAGCTAAGAGTTACTTTTTAACAAATGTTAGTCTAAGAAAAGATACTAGTTTTGGAAAAAGTTTCTGTAGTTTCTCAGACACATACTTATGTTCACAGTCTCAGTAACGGCTGTCCATCGCTAATGCCCCGAGCAACAGCTTAAGCTCCAAGTTCATAGAATTCACACACTCAAATGCACACATACACAATTCCACCCACATGGCACATGCTCTTTCTAAAGAAACACATTAGTATTAGGCACACAGATTTAAATATTAAGCAGGTTGCTTCTATCCAGTTAGGAAAAATTAAAAGCAAAGCTTTCACTCCAACAAATTCCTCTAATAGTACCTGAGTCACTAAGGGCTTCCCCATCAATAAAGTGGTCATCGAACTGTTTAAATGCTGTTCAACACACAAGTGAAGACAGAGATGAGCCCACAAAACAGTTACAGTGTGCACGCACACGTGAAAAAACTAGCTGGCAATTAGAACTAAACACAGAATTATAATAAACACAGCAACTGCCGACTTTGACGATACCTAGTAACTTACTCCTAACAGCACCCTGATCAGCCTTGTCATAAAGTCTCGTAAACGCTGATAAAACGCATGCCCTATTATCAACTGAGATTTTACAATCGGATCCCACCAAAGGATGTGTCTGTGCAGAGCCTTACCTGTGGGTGACTCCCGAGGGGTCTAAAGAAATACCTTCCCTGGCTCTGTGTGGACACTGGGTGTCCAGCCTAGCACCACCTCAGCGGTAGCCATCTCTCACACGTGTCCATCCATGAGCACAGAGGGGGGTTCCTGCATCGCCTACATCTGACCAACAGCTGCACCACTGAAACTGTCTGCGTGTTTTATGTGCCATGCTCACCGGTCATGTGCAATACTGTAGGGCATGCACCATCAAGAACAGAGCCTTGGACTCCTCTGGCTGCGGTAGACAGGGAGCCAGGAGCCCTGGGGGCCTGGGCCCGTGACAGAAATAAAGGCACTGAAATGGAGGTGGGGAAGTGACTTTAGGTGTCATCTGCAGCAGTGGCTTGGTCCATGAATAAAGACACGTGGCCTTGTGCAAGGACGTCACAGATGGCCTAGGAGACTGGGCAGACTTACCCTCTTCATCAGAGACATCAAGAACCTCAGTCATCGTCTCAGGAACATTTAGCTTGTGTTTTTCTGTGATGGTCTAAAAAGACAGAAGTCATTAAAGCCCAAGTTTAAAAGGAAACCAAACATGATGAAAAGACCACAGAGAAGACCACACCCACAGGAGCAGCGAGCCATGAGCCCCGGCAACCACTTTGTCCACAGGCGTATTTGAAATTGTTTTCTCTTTCACAAAAACTCATGTATTCTTTCTAAAGATAAATAACCATTTTCTCCAGTGACATTGTACAACAGAAAGTTCATTTTCCATTGGGAAAGTAAATTTTTTGTCAATGGCATTAATAATCAGTCATATTGAGAAAGCATATTAATGTTCTCGTGACTTCCCTAGAGTGAACTAAGGGATGTTTTCAGAAAAGCTTTGGAAAGAAGCAGAGAACACATGCAATTTATTAAAAGCAAACCCATGGTAAAAGCAGCTGTACAGGAGGACGGCGTAAGCCATCTGGGCAGAGTACGGCAGGGCCTCTGGGGCGAGAGCCCAGCAGGAAGCCAGTTGCACTCACAGCCCTGCTGGGATGCGGTGTGGCTTCCTCTCTGCCTCCCAGGACAGTTCCCAGAGCAGCCACACCCACCACCTTCCATTCCCTGCGTTCAGTGGAAGCTTGAGAGACCAGGGTCTGGAGCCTGGGAGTCTGGGTTAGAACGCTAAAACCGTGAGCCCGCAGCAGCCCAAACGTCTCTGTGCCTTGACTGCCTCCTCCACAAGGGGGCGCCATCACGTGACGCAGCGCCGATGCCCTGCACCTGCACTGGGGCAGGCTCCTGTCCTGGAAGCTCCGTCATGGGGGCGCCTGGCCATGACCCAGGCCGGCAGAAACTGAGGGCAGACCAGGCAGAGGACCTGCTGGGGATGCCCCTACCACCTCTCTCTCACAGAAGAAACAAATAGATAAAACAAACAAAAATGACAGTAATTCATGAAAGTGTTATGAAGCTTAAGTGAAATAATACACGTAAGAGCTCTGAAAACAGTGTTTGGCATGTGTTAGTACTTCACACAGACAGGCTGGCCCAACACGTCTACCCTGTAATGCAATATTAAATTCATCTTGAAAATAAAGCATTTCTGGGCTTGCTCTCTCACTTGCCTCTTTCTCTGGTGAGGGCACATGCTCTATAACAAATATAAAAATAATAGTAATAAATAAAATTAAATAAGTAATTCACTTTAAAAAAATAAAAGGTTTCTGAACATTTGTCACAGGTACATGTAAGAAGCGCGCTGAGTGCCTCGTAAGCTGGGCAGTGCTTCAGACCTCCGAGACTCAGGAAGACTCCGAGAAACTAGTGATTTGGGGTTTATTATTATTATTTATTTATTTATTTAGCTATAGAGCATGTGCGCTTGCAAAAGAAAAACACAGAGAGAGAAGGAAAGAGAGAAATCACCCCCCCCAAAGGGATGGCCATTCCACGAGCCCTTCCCTCGACTCTAGGGATTCTGAGAAGGCATGCTCACGTTCCCAGGGCTCCGGGTCCAGGACTTGAACCACACAGCCAGCCACGTGGGATCCAGCACCTTAACCACCATGGCACCTGCTGGCCTATATGCCAGTGATTTGTAAAGAGACAGAAATGAGCCGTGCACAGAAGACAACCCCACAGCATCTCACGACACAGGGAGTCTGAAATCCCAAACTCACATTAGCAGAGAAGAATGGCAGTTACCAGGACTGGGGGTGAGCGGGGCGGACGGGGTGGTGTTGGCACAAAACATCACTCCCACACAGTCACGATGCTCAGGAGGCTGCTGTGCAGGATGGGGTACCTGACAGGGTCACTGTGCCCTGAGGTTGCCGGGAGCCATTCCAAATTCCTGCCACACACAGGCAAGCACGTGCGGCAAGAAGTGCTGATCGGCTGACGTAGCCAGCATACAGTGAACACACAAACACCGGGGCATACCTTAACTACGTACAATTCTTTTTGGTTAAATAAATAAGACAGATGCGCAAAAGTATAAAAGCCCAACTTCATGACCTTCCAGGACCACCAAGTCTCTAATTCCTATCTCCAGTTTCTGCACTGTAAATACCTTAAGTGTATCAATTAGCATGGTTACAAAAACTTTAAAATAGTAATCCTCTAAAATAAGAGAAAATCAACAACGGAAGCCACCAAAGGCTGGTGTTGAAGCTTGGCTGAATCAATGTGAGAGGCTTGTTTGGCCAGTACCAGAAACAGCAGAAAGTCTTAATACACTTTCAAAGAAATTCAACTAACTGAATAATTAGAATCAGCCGAGTAACTGTGCATGTACACATGTATAATGTTAACATCTGTGTGCTAAGAGGGGGATGACTAAATCAGCGTGACACCACACAACAGAGTATGCCAGAGGGAAGGAAGCCTTATAATAATGAGTAGTTTTAATCATGATATGGAAAAAATATGTAGAAAGCAAAGCACGAGTCTTCAACTTGCTGTTCTATGAATGGTGGGTGGTGTCTGGTTTGGTCGATGAGATGAAAAGTGCTTAACTGACCTTCGCCAACAGCCCCAGCCCACGTCCCACAGGAACAGCACCTCAACCCTGAGTGCGCGCCCCACCAACGCCCACACTGGCGGTCCTGGCAGCAGAGTTACAGACTGACTGTGTTCCATTTTCAAATCTATTCATACCAAACATACATGTTAGCATAACTTTTATAATTAACTTAAATATTATGTAAATAATATTTTTCCATAAAAACTAAAATAAATGCCTTGGGAAGAAGTCTTAACAAAGGTGAGTCACCAAAAATAATATGCAATTAGTTGCGGTTGACATAATTCTACCGAATTGGAAAAAATGTGAAAAACCTGGGAAGACTCTCACTACATATAACATCTCCTTAAGGTAACACAGAAAGCATATGATTCTTTTAAGATTTTTTTAGCACCGGGCATGTGTGCTCGCAGGAGAGAGACAGACAGAGACAGAGAAAGGAAAAGTGAGAAACTTCTCCCCAGGGAGGATGGCCACACCACAATCCCTTCTCCTCTATTCTCCTCTTAGGATTTTGCGCACGCGCACACATGCCTGGCGTGATTTTCAATTAGCCAGGTCCATACTCTAACCACGGTAGACCACGTGGAAGTCCAGTACCTTAACCACCATGCCACCTGTTGGCCTCAATTAAAAAAAAAATAAAGGCCAGTGGGTGGCATGGTGGTTAAGGATGCTGGACTCCCACATGGCTGACCATAGTTCAAATCCTGGACCTGGCGGCTTGCTTTCTCACTTTCTCTCTCTCTCTGTCTGATCAAATGAAAATAAATAAATAAACAAACAAACAAATAAATAAATAAATACAGTTAAATAAAATAATTCTTTAAAAACAAAGATTTAGGAATGAAAATATTTACGTTTCTTAACTGTTTGTTTAAAAATATCCCCTAATATTTAAATGGTAACATAAACATAATATTTTTATTTTAGCAATTTATTCAGTAACTTATGCTGTCATAGTTCTGATTTCATGCAACATAAAGCATGATCACTTTAAAGCTATGCAAATACTAAACGTAAGCTCACCCACGAGCAGACACGAGCCAGCTCCCTGCGCATCCACGCCAGTTTGGTATTCTGGTCTGAGGATGTCTTGGCTAGAAATGTCCCTGGCATTCTTCCCTCAAACATACAGTGGCTGTACCCCCAGGGGGAGTTAGACTTCCCATGTCTTCTGTTATGACTTACAAAGTGAAGTTTGAAAAACAGTACTTAAATCACAATCTCAAAATATCTCAGAAATCTCCGTAACAGTGTTTTCCTTTACAAGTCCCTCTTTATTCTGCTCTCTACACAATGACTGCATTCACACTTTGCAGTCGAGACCTATGTTAGGGAGAAAAGCAAAGTGAACGTAGGTAGACGGACGAGTCCACGCAGCTGCTCCAAGGGCACACCGTGTGCGAGGCGGAGACGAAGCCAGGGGCAGCCGTGTAGCTGTAACCCAACTGCTACATGAAATAACATTACATTTAATTTCGTTGACGTTACATAACTATTAAGTTTTCTCTTGTGTGATCTGCTATCATCAGTTAATAGCTCCATTTTTTTAAAAGAACTATTTTATTTAGGGGCCAGCAGATGGCATAATGGTTACATCGCTGGACTCACACGTAGTTGACTGCAGTGCGAGTCCTGGACCTGGTGGCTTAAAACTCAGGCCGGGTGCATGTGTGTGTGTGCCCTAGATCCCTAGAGGAGAATAGAGGAGCAGGGATTGCGGCGTGGCCATCCCCTCGGGGGGGTGATTTCGCATTTTTTATCTCTCTGGCTAGCACACGCACCCTATAGCAAATATCTCTCTCTCTCTAAAAAAAAAGGCATTATTTTATTTAATTTTATTCATTATTATAATTATTATTATTTTGATCTGACCAGAGAAAGACAGAGAGGAAGGGTGGGAAAGTGAGAGTGTAAGCTGCCAGGTCCAGGACCTGAGCCCCGGTTGGCCATGTGGGAGTCCAGTGCCTTAACCGTCATGCCACACATCGGCCCTGCCCCAAATTATTTCAATGATTTACAATATGATACTGAGGGCCAGCCCTGTGGCCTGGTGGTTAAGCCAACATGGCTAGTGACACGGTTTGAATCCCAGTTCTGGCAGCTTAAAAACATTGTGAGCATGAATAAGTGCCTAAAATTCCAACAGGATGGAGAAATGGGGGAGAAGGGGCTGAGGTGTGACCAGCCCCACCGGGTGTTCCTGTTCCCCGTCTCTGTGACCAGCCCCAATGGGCGCTCTCCCCCTCCCCTGTCTCTGTGACCAGCCCCACTGGGCGCTCTCCCCCTCCCCTGTCTCTGTTACCAGCCACACTGGGTGCTCTCCCCCCCCCCCCGTCTCTGTGACCAGCCCCACTGGGCGCTCTCCCCCCCCTGTCTCTGTGACCAGCCCCACTGGGTGCTCTCCCCCCACCCCCGTCTCTGTGACCAGCCCCACTGGGCGCTCTCCCCCTCCCGTCTCTGTGACCAGCCACACTGGGCGCTCTCCCCCCCGTCTCTGTGACCAGCCCCACTGGGTGCTCTCCCCCCGTCTCTGTGACCAGCCCCACTGTGTGCTCCCCCTCTCCTGTCTCTGTGACCAGCCCCACTGGGTGCTCTCCCCCTCCCCTGTCTCCGTGACCAGCCCCACTGGGTGCTCTCCCCCTCCCCTGTCTCCGTGACCAGCCCCACTGGGTGCTCTCCCCCTCCCCTATCTCCGTGACCAGCCCCACTGGGTGCTCTCCCCCTCCCCTGTCTCCGTGACCAGCCCCACTGGGTGCTCTCCCCCTCCCCTGTCTCTGTGACCAGCCCCACTGGGTGCTCCCCCTCCCCTGTCTCTGTGGTAGAGTTTCATGCCTTCATGTACAAGTTAAAAAAAACTATGGTACTGAATATGGTAGTCCCAAACAAATCAATAAAAAACATTATGTAAGTGTTTGTTGTTAAAAATTAGTTAAAGCCATTTTTTAAATAAAATTCCTAAGCTACTTTCAGCAAAATTGATTGATGCCAAGGTGGTTATGAACATGTGTTTTAAAATTTAACAACCTAAATTTGAACCTAAATCTGTTCTCCATGCATGGCATATTTTTAATCCGAAGTATTAATTATTATTTAAAATATTATTAATAACGCACAACATGAAGGGACCGGCAGTTGGCATAATGGCTGTCGCTGGACTCCCATATAGTCAACTGCGGTTCGAGTCCCAGACCCGGTTGCTTAAACTCATGCCGGGCACATGTACGTGCATGCCCAAGATCCCAAGACGACAATGGAGAAGGGATTACAGCGTGGCCATCCCCCCTGGGGGGTGATTCTCGCTCTGTCTCTCTGTCTCTCTCTATCTTTCTGGCGAGCGCACATGCACTATAGCAAAAACCTCTCAAAAAAAAAAAAGGGAACCAACAGTTAGTGTAATGGCTATGTCGCTGGACTCCCACGTAGTCGACCGCAGTTTGCGTCCCGGACCCGGTGGCTTAAAACTCACGCCGGGCGCGTGTGCGTGCATGCCCAAGATCCCGAGAGGAGAATGGAGGAGAAGGGATTGTGGCGTGACCATCCCCCCTGGGGGGTGATTTCTCGCTTTCTGTTTCTATGTCTCTCTCTCTCTCTCTCTGTCTGTCTGGCGAGTGCACATGCCCTATAGCGAAAACCTCTCCAAAAAAAAAAAAAAAAAAAAATACAATGTGAAAATAAATTGCATGGAACAAGAATGATTGAAAATCTTTCCCAAAGAGTTAAAGTGTAATGTAAGAAAACTGTCATAATGGACAGAATAAATTCCTGTTTCTAATCCTTATGCCAGGTTCCAGTCCACAGAACAAGCTGACAATTCCAAGAGATGCCATTCAAAGAGAAGTGACACGTGAGACAGCACGTCTAGCCCTGAGCAATCAGACCACGCACCCTTGTGGGCTAGCGTGGACGACCACCTCGCGTTACCTTGACGGAGAGCAGAGGTGCTGACGCGCTGCGTGGGTTATGGGCTTTTCACCTTCATTTAAATTCAATCTGTATCTCGCAGCTCATGAATAAACCAGCTCCATTACGAGCTGCAGCGAACCACCATATTCGAAGCACTTGGAGGCTGTCAGCAGGGCTTTCCGAGAGCCTGAAAACAGCCCCTTCCTTGGCTCGCAGCTGCAGAAGCACTCCACGCCCCGAGCTCGGACACGGCTGCCCGCACCTCAGCGGCCGGTGACCGTCCTGGGTCGCGTCTGGCCTTGTGGGCTCAGAGCACATCTAACGCTTTCCGCTGTTCTACTTTTCCACCTCAACAAGATAAAGAGCTGTCATTCTTAGAGTTCACCCTCTAAAAAGTTAATAAGCAAATACAAACAAGAGGGTCATTCAAAAAGTTCATGGAAAATCCATATTATGAAAACTATGCATAGATTTCAAATTTCTCTTATACAAAATAAACTCCAACTTCACTTCTACTTTTCCACAAACTTTCTGAAGTGCTCTGTGTCCTTGCGCTGCCACCAGAGCTGGGAGCCCCAGGTGAGGAGTCCCCCACATCTCCAATGCAGCCGGCTGGGACCAGCACAGGAGGGCTGCTGTGGCATTTGGCCCTGCCGAGCTTTCTGGCAGGGGCAATGACAGTCATGGCCCTCCCCATAGGACCCACAGACACACAGCAGCGAACCTACTAAAAGTGCAGTTACTGTTTCATGATCCCTACTAAGCAGATTTTTATTTTTTTAAATAAAAATAATCATCAGAAATAAGGAGAGAAGCCGCGTTCTCACTGTTCAGTCCTGAGCCCGCTCCCTGGCCGAGACAAGCCCTGGCTGTGGTGCTGCCGCGTGGCCAGCAGGTGTCCCACACAGACGCCAGAAAAGGACCCAGGAACCAGGAAAAGAGAAGCCAGTCCCAGGAGAGGGACTACACGCCATGACACTACGTTCACACATTGTGCGTGGCCCCAAGGAGAGTAAAAGAAGCTTACTGTGCCCGCTGTGTACCTGCGCCTGCTTTTCCTCCTGTGTCTTAAGTAGGTCCGCAAAAGAGTCCTGAGCCAAAAGCTGCAAACGCCTGTGAGTGACAGTCTGCCGGGCAGGAGCCACTGGTACTCACCGTGGTGGTGGTGGTGACTTCCTCGGTGACAACTTTCAGCGTGTCGACCACCGAGATGTAGCCCAGACGCTTAGCGATTGCCAAGGCCGTGTTGCCATTCTGGGGGGAGCAGGAGGAGCAGGAATGAGCAGGAGAGGGCCAGGGACCAGTGAGCTCACCCACTGCCTGGGCCAGCACTTCCTTCAAAAACAAGGCCCCATTCCACCCAAATCTGTAACTTCTTTAGTCTCTAGCCCAGGTCACCAAGGCAACACAACAAGCCTGTCAATCTGCTCCCTTAGTAAGAGGCACTCACACTTTAATTCTAGGCAGCCAAAGACTTCTCACAAGTACGTGCTGTGCTCAGGACAGTACTTAGTGGGGGTGAAGCCACCCGGCCAGCCAACGAGGGACCAGTGCCCTCGGCAGGCCGGCTGCCCCAGGAGGGTACCGCCAGGCAGTGTGCCACCTGGGGCTGCCACCGCTGGGGCTCTTCCAGCTGCAGCCATGCAAGCTCCCACTGCGGTGGGACCAAGCACAGACTCGGGCCTTCAGGCCTCAGCCCACCCGCCTCTTGGAAGACCATTTGCTCACTGTGCCTGGGAAAGACGGGAGGCAGGAGGCTGTGGGGGACTGTGTTCCCTGAGAGCAGTTGCAGAAGGCGCTCCAGGCCAGAGCCCGGCCCCTGCGTGAGAGCCTGCACCTGCATCTGTAGACCCCCTGCGCCTGCACCGCCTCCTCCTGGGGAGCCCCCTGCGCCTGCACCGCCTCCTCCTGGGGAGCCCCCTGCGCCTGCACCGCCTCCTCCTGGGGAGCCCCTGTGCCTGCACTGTCCCCTCCTGGGGAGCCCCTGTGCCTGCACTGTCCCCTCCTGGGGAGCCCCTGTGCCTACACTGTCCCCTCCTGGGGAGCACCCTGCGCCTGCACCGCCCCGCCCCTCCCGAGGACAGGTCCCCCCAACGCGAGAGGGGCGGGGCTGGGGCGTTGCACTCACCGCGGTAATGGCGTTGGGCTGTGCGCCCTGCTGCAGCAGCACGTTGATGATGTGTGTGTGGCCCTGCTGTGCGGCCTGGTGCAGGGGCGTGTAGCCGTTCTGTGGACAGCCGGCCGGCACGTGCAGGGGACAGAAAATGTCTGTTATTTTCCTTTCTCCTTCCTTCGTCCCAGGACAACACACAACCCAGGTTTCTCAGCTGCACACACTCCCTTGAACCTCAAGAACAGGGAGAAGAGGCTGCCTTGTGAACAGGAGACCATGCACACCGAGCGGGCACTTAGACAGAGGGCCTGGTCACGACTGCTCCCCTGGGCACAGGAGGGTGCACTGGTTGTGACCTAAGCCTGCAGAGGGCCCCCTCCCCCCCCCCCCCCCCCCCCCCGCCCCTGCAAGGCTTTCCAGCAGCCCTGGGCTAGCTTCCGGCTCTAAATCCACAGCAGGGATCCCACCCCACCTCCTTTAGCGAACAGCTCGCTGGGCATCTGGAGGACAGAAGACTTCCCTGGAAGCCCAGAAGCCCAGCCTCAGTTTGAAAATGTATTTAAAACTATGTTTTCACATTGGAAACCAGTTAGGACACTGGAGACAGTGTGGGGAGGGGGAGAGGGCAGGGAGAGTGAGAGGAAAGGGTTAGGGTTAGGGTTAGGGTTAGGGGTTGTTCCACTGTAGGGTTCCTTGGGTCAGACTGGTGGCAAGTGGTTTCATGTCCGGTAATTCATCTTACAAGCTGCAGTGATATACAGTGACTGAATGTGTACAATAAATTAAAATAAAAACAAACAATGTCTTCACATTCTCAGAAGAGCCTTGCCAGCCCCCAAGGGAGGAACTGCCCTCCAGGCCCCTGGGAGCTGTGGGAGCGGTAGGCTTGGTGCAGCCTGGTCTCTGATCCACAGTAATTTTAAGATGGAACTGGAACCCTGGCAGGACCACAGAGCAGAAGAGCAGGGCCCCACTGAGCATTCACCTGGTGCCACTGGTTCTGTTAGACCTTCGGGGTCACTCTGGGAATGAGCGTGTTTTGCAGAGTAGGTATTTCATAAATAATGGGGGACTAAGTGAACTATGAGTGAGTGAGTAAATGAGTAATTCCCCCCTTTCAGAGACAGATGAACTTGTAAGTAATAAAACTAGTTCTCCACAACCATTCTGGGTTTGGAGCCTGCAGAAGACCATGGCAGTCAACACCTATCAGAACTACTTTTTTTTTAAATCTACCTGCCTTAACATGATAAAAAATTTATTTTTTGAGATATTTTGGGTATAGGGTGTATGAGCTCACCAGAGAGACAGAGAGCAAGAAATCACCCCCCAGAGGGGATGGCCATTCTGCAATCCCTTCTCCTCTAGTCTCCTCTCTGGATCTTGGGCACGCACGCATGTGTGCCCAGCGTGCGTTTCAAGCTGCCAGGTCCAGGACCCAAACATTGGTCGACTGCGTGGGAGTCCAGCCACATGACCATTACGCCATCTGCTGGTCCCCTCCTCCCCATGAAATTTTACCTATGTATTTCAGACCCAGCTGCCCAGGGCCCTAGGTTCTGCACGGCCTATTTATACCTAAGCTTGTAAGAAATCCCTTTGGTGGCCAGCATGCACTCTGGCTTACCCTGTCCACACGAGGGTCTGCGTGTCCACGGGTACCACATGCTTCCCTTCAGCCGCTGTGGCTTTCCCCACAGGAGTGTACCCGTGTGCAAGTCTGAGTGTCCCTAAGTCTGGGATAGCCTCAATTCTACCAAGTTAAAAATCTTCTCTGCTATACATTCTTACACTGGAAGGACCCAGGAGACCCGGAAACGCAAATCAGCGAGAGTGACTCTGAGACACCCAGGGCGACACAGCTCCACTCTCCCACCGCAACCCACGAGCGCTTGAGAGTCAGTTTATGAATTTTCGTAAAACCTTCCTTTCCACTACGACCCAATTGAGTTCCTTCTTCAGTATCAGCCAAGGTAATTTATTCAGTGAGTATTCACTAACCACATGCTATATGTTAAATAAGTTAGCACATACGTAAATAAAATTGCATAATTAATATCGACATTAGTAAGCACAAATCACCTCTCTGTAAATATATACAAACAGCGCTAAGCACAGAGGACACCCTTATTCTCCACAGACCAGACTGCATGGAGCCCAGTGGACACTGTGGCCAGGAACTACCCCCAGGCCTGGTTTAATCTGCCTTTACCTGAAGCTTCCAGTGAGGGAGGTTCTGCAGGAGCAGCCGCTCCAGAGAACACCTGGCTGATCGTAATTCCTGGCACAGGGCCACCTGGCCAGCGGCACTAGACCTAGGTTTGCTCGCAACGGCTAACAAACCTCCTTAGCCCCGAATTTTCTCAATTGTGAAGGGAAATGGCCGAGATTTCAAGAACAGTGAAGAATACCATAAGTTCTTCATTAACTTTTTTTTTTCTTCTTCTTTTTTTTGGAGAGGTTTTTGCTATAGGGCGCGTGCGTTCGCCAGACAGACAGAGAGAGACAGAGAGACAGAAAGTGAGAAATCACCCCCCCAGGGGGGATGGCCACACCGCAATCCCTTCTCCTCCATTCTCCTCTTGGGATCTTGGGCACGCATGCACACGCGCCCGGCGTGAGTTTTTAGCCACCGGGTCCGGGATGCGAACCCTGGTCGACTATGTGGGAGTCCAACAACATAGCCATTACGCTAACTGCTGGTCCCCTTCATTAACTTTTTTAGCTTATTAACTTATATGAAAATTCTAGCAAATATCATTCTGTTCTTTTTCCTTATTAAAGAGCTCTCTATAATTTTTGTGGTATTTTTATAAATATAGTTTCCTTTATGTGCTATAGTTCTCAACCCTCTGTACAAGTTAAACATATAACTAAACAAGACAGGTTTGCCTCAAGCTGATGTAACAGGGCTTCTCATTCCAATTAAATTTTTTTTTTGAGAGGTTTTTGCTATAGGGCGCGTGTGCTCGCCAAAGAGACAAAAAAACAAGAAATCACCCCCCCCCCCCCAGGGGGAATGGCCATGGGCCACAATCCCTTCTCCTCCATTCTCCTCTCAGGATCTTGGGCACGCACGCACACACGCCTGGCGTGAGTTTAAGCCACCGGGTCCGGGACTTGAACTGCGGTCGACTACATGGGAGTCCAGCGACATAGCCATTACGCTAACTGCTGGTCTCCTCATTCCAATTTAAAACCACTAATAGTTCCATAATATAAGTTCGCATTGGGGAGTCAGCAGGTGGCATGGTAGTTAAAGCACTGAACTCCCGTACGGCTGACTGCGGTTTGAGTCCCAGATCCAGCAGCTTGCTAATCATGCTGGGTGTGTGTGCGTGTGTGCCCAAAATCCCAGAATGGAGAAGGGATAGTCGCCCTGGGGCGTGGTTTCTCACTTCTCCTTCTTACTGTCTCTCTCTAGCAAGCATACATGCCCTACGACAAAAAGCTAAAAAAAAAAAGTTCATATTCTCAAATCTTTTATATGAACCAAGTTAAGAATGTTTGAGGAGTTCAGGCAACACACATGTACATGTTCACATTTTCAAAGCAATGAAATGACCCTGCAGTCACTATGATTACACATGAAATGGAGAAAGAAAACAATTCCTTCTGCAGAAATGCTACTGCATGGGAGAATATTCTGAAGGTTTTATTAAAAGATTGTACCTTGAGGCAGGTATCTATCTACTTCCATGAAGACATATGATTCCAAATGCAACAGTTAAAAGCTATGAAGTTCACTTTTAAAAATCTGAAATGGTAAAATGAAATTGCCTCTCATTCTAACGTCCATTTGATGCAGATTAAACTCCAGGAGGCCACTGGTATTCTCTAGGTGACATATCGTTAGGTTTCTAAATATTGTAAACATTTCAACATTCAAACACCTAAAAATAGATGTGGTAAGGGTTTTTAAGCCCTGCCAATGTCGCATTATAGTTGCATTTATGTGTTTCAGGGTAATACCTGGATTTAAAAAAAAAGTCTTTCTTGCAATGCTTACATGTGAGCTGATTTAGCAAAAATGGTGTTAGGAGCTAATACCCTGAGAATTCACATTAGAGCTTTTAAGTAAGTCTCAAACTGTCATTTCCTAAATACTCGAGAAGTGGTGTGAAACTAGGCAACAGCTATTGCTGGAGTAAGGAGGTAAGTGGTAAGTTTAAATCTCAAATGTTAGCAGCACCATGTGTAATTTAAAAGTAAGTTTCTAAAAATTAGTTTACAAATATGCTTCTGTATAGAAGCGATTTTGTTCTGCTTCTTAGAGTATATAAATGACTAACCTACAAAACGACCCCATCGTCACCCCAGAACCCTGCTCCTGCATGTGGTCGTGTGCTGTCATCCTGGAACCCCACTCCTGTGTGTGGTCGCATTCTTAACCGGCAGCAGCACGGCCAGCAGGTTCCAGAAGGTACTCATACTAATGTCCTTGACCCACTCGGCTGCAATCGGGGATTTCCACGATATGAACCAAAAACACCCAAATACTGGGTTGTCGAAAAAGTCAGAATGCGCTTTCCTATGTTTTCCAGAGGTCATTTATTTATATAAAGAACAAAGACCAATGAAGTATTGCCCATTTTGTTCAATAACCTTTTGCTTTCTTTCAGTGAGCTTCGTTAATTCCTCGTTCAGAGAAGGACCTGTCCCTACCAGCGAGGAACTGAGCGAGGTGCTGACTCACAGCCTCATCTGGACTGAACGCTACACCCTGCAAGAAGCTCTGCAGACAGTGAAACGAGCGGAGTTCTGACGGCCACGGTCAGCCAAGTGCGGTGGGAGAGCAACACATCCCATCCAAGCTCCAGGGACTGCTGACAGGTGTCAACGTGCGTGTGCTCGCGTGCTGTCATCCCGGAACCCTGCTCCTGCGTGTGCTCGCGTGCTGTCATCCGGAACCCTGCTCCTGCGTGTGCTCGCGTGCTGTCATTCGGAACCCTGCTCCTGCGTGTGCTCACGTGCTCTCATCCCGGAACCCTGCTCCTGCGTGTGCTCGCGTGCTCTCATCCCAGAACTCTGCTCCTGCGTGTGCTCGCATGCTGTCATCCGGAACCCCGCTCCTGCGTGTGCTCGCGTGCTCTCATCCCGGAACCCTGCTCCTGCGTGTGCTCACGTGCTCTTATCCCGGAACCCCGCTCCCGCGTGTGCTCGCGTGCTCTCATCCCAGAACTCTGCTCCTGCGTGTGCTCGCTTGCTGTCATCCCAGAACCCCGCTCCCGCGTGTGCTCGCGTGCTGTCATCCCGGAACCCTGCTCCTGCGTGTGCTCACGTGCTCTCATCCCAGAACCCCGCTCCCGCGTGTGCTCGCTTGCTGTCATCCGGAACCCCGCTCCTGCGTGTGCTCGCGTGCTGTCATCCGGAACCCCGCTCCTGCATGTGCTCGCGTGCTGTCATCCGGAACCCTGCTCCTGCGTGTGCTCGCGTGCTGTCATCCGGAACCCTGCTCCTGCATGTGCTCGCGTGCTCTCATCCCGGAACCACGCTCCTGCGCGTGCTCGCGTGCTGTCATCCGGAACCCTGCTCCTGCGTGTGCTCGTGTGCTGTCATCCGGAACCCTGCTCCTGCATGTGCTCGCGTGCTCTCATCCGGGAACCACGCTCCTGCGCGTGCTCGCGTGCTGTCATCCGGAACCCTGCTCCTGCATGTGCTCGCGTGCTGTCATCCGGAACCCCGCTCCTGCGTGTGCTCGCGTGCTGTCATCCCGGAACCCCGCTCCTGCGTGTGCTCGCGTGCTATCATCCCGGAACCCCGCTCCTGCGTGTGCTCGCGTGCTGTCATCCGGAACCCTGCTCCTGCGTGTGCTCGCGTGCTCGCGTGCTGTCATCCGGAACCCTGCTCCTATGTGTGGTCACGTGCTGTCATCCCAGAACCCTGCTCCTTTACAAACGAGCTCCGGATATTTCTGGATGACGGAGCCATTCAAACTGTCCAATTGCTGATAGCACACATTCAAGTTGGCGTTTGGTTCCTTGAGCTCAAAAAATACCGCACCTTTAAAAACCTACCACACCAAGAGTATGACCTTCCTGTGATAAGTGAACGCTCTGGATGTCATTCAAGGTGAACTGTCACGTCGGGGCCGAGACCGTGCCGTGCACCACGCTGTCATGAACATCCGGTTCGCATCACCAGTTATCAGTCGCTTCAAAGAAAGATCGTTTCCCTCCCATTTAATGAGCATATCACCGATGCTTACACACCCATCAAAGGGACTTCTCCGAGTTCATGAGGAACCCAAACGTCAAGCTTGCCGACATATCCCAGCTTCTTCGGGTCGCGAGCCCTTGAATGACGGATGCTCGATGTTCCTGCACTCTCGTGTCATGTAACGTGGGTTTGATGCCATCAATGCCTTGGTCTTGTCGTCATCAACCTCGGTGGGCCTCCCTGACCGAGGAGTATGCTGAGATCAAAATCAGCAGGAATGTCTGACCAGGGTCAGCCCTGACTGCACACACCTCTCCAGAAGCCTGACACGCCTTCTTCCCTTTATGGAAGTAAAATATGGAGAAAATGCAGTTTGGTCTTCTGTCTTCAACTTGTTGTGAAATCTCCAAAACTTAATGAAATTGCTTAGATTCTTTTAGAATGAAGCTGGAACTGTCCGTCATCAAAGAACATAGCAGTAACACAGATGTGAATGACTCCAGGACTTCAGAAAAATGAACGAGCCCCACCTGTTGCAAAGTGCGACACGACTCTTCTCACAACCCAGCAGCTCTCTCTTTGGACCCAGGAACGTGGCGTGGCACGTGACAGTGGTGGCAGTTCCAGCGTGTGCTTCTCCTCCCCTGAACCAGCCTCAGTGCACCGAAGCAGGGGGCTGTGTTCCAACCTTGCTTTGGTAACTGGGGCCCTTCAGGTGCCACTGAAGAAACTGCTGGGCTCAGATCAGCTCCCATCGGCCTTGAGAACTTCCGTCCAGGCTCACACATTAGTGCGCACTGAGCATGCCACGTGACGTTCCCAACGGGGCAGAGGTCATTAAAGATGAAAGGCATGCAGCCTGGCGGCCTGTCTGTTTCTTGGTGGCAGGAAGGGCAGGGAAGGGGGCCAAGGCCTTGACAAGGGGAGATCGGCCATCGCACCTCAGGGTAGAGCAGGCATGTGTGCTGTGGCAGGGACTGAGCCAGCGTCAGCTTCGGGACAGAAACTCTGAAGCTGGCCCGCGTGGCTGTGAGGCTGATGAGAAGTCTTGAGCAAATGCAAAACAACATTACCCATTCAAAATCATTTTGCAAGAACTAAAAGGAAACAAAATCTCCTTGTAGCTACGGTAAACTAGGGAAGCGTTTGGACGGCTGGCCCGCCTCTTAGGAAAGGGAAACAGCATGAGGACTGTACCTTGGTCTTCGCATTGACATCGGCTCCTTGCTTCAGAAGGAAGTTGACCATCTTCACATTTCCATAGTGGCAGGCCACAATTAGAGGAGTGTAACCTAGCTGTAAACAAAACAAAAAACAAACAGAAACTTTCCTACTATAGGGGAGAGGAGCTCAGTAGAGTCTGTTACAGCAGGATGGGCAGAAACTCCATCTCACTGTACGGATATCACACAGCAGGCTGCACACTTGGGCTGTGGGCACGAGTCTGGGTGTGAGCACACCCCTGACCACACGGACTTTCACACCAGCAAGACAGATCAGACGCAGGTGCCGAAATCAAACCAAGAATGGAGAGAGGCACAACAGTGAGATCTGAGGACAGGGATGAGACTGACTCTGATATGAGGATAGGAAGAGATGCCAGAAGATGATGTGACACTGGGTCCAAGGCACAGCTAAGGCCTGGGGGACACAGACACGGGCAAGCCAGTCCGAGACCGAGGGTGTGAGGGCGAACCCATTTATTTTCATGCAAAAACATTTGAAATCCATGCACTGATTTTCATAATCTGCATTTTCCATGAGCTTGCCGGAGCCCCTTCATAAACGGAGGAGAGCAGCACGCCATGCAGGCTGGTGCAGACGTGAGCCGTAGCCAGTCTTCTGTGGGGGGTCCTGACACCACAGTCCCCGTCTGGACTGGACTCCAGCAAGGACAGGCCAACAGCACAGCCGTGTGAGCAGGAGTGGGGCACGCTAACAGACCCTGCAGACTGCATTTCTGACGGGAAGACCTGAACTTGGTGCAGCCCACGGCAGCTGTGTGGAGCCACCTAAGCCACAACCCCACGGGCGACGGCCTGACCTTGGTGTGAGCATCCTTGTCTGCCCCGTGCTTGGAGAGAATGTCAGCCACGTTCACTTTGTCTTCCTGGGCTGCGAGGTGCAAGGATGTGAGTCCACTCTGTGGAAAGATAATGGAAGCAGAGAGGCACATTTGATGATGAGAACACACTGGTCCTCTGCAGCACCACCCAAGCAGCCCCTACCCCTCCCACACTCTGCTTCTTCTAAGCAAATGTGATTTCTCATCTGAGACACAGTCTCTAAGCTAATCAACATTTTTGCAAATGCATTTTCTGTTTTCTACAGTGGGTACTATGCTGTGCTAGGATGTGAGACTCAGCCAGCTAATATCCAAACAACATTCACTTCAAAACCATCAAGTCTCAGACCCGGTGGCTTTAAACTCAGGCCAGGCATGTGCATGTACGTGCTCAAGATCCCAAGAACAGAACGGACTGTGGCGCGGCCATTCCCCACCCCCCACCCCACCCCCCCCCGTAGTGATTTCCCGCTCTGTCCCTCTGTCTCTCTGGTGAGTGCACGCACCCGTCAGCAAAAATCTCTTTTAAAAAACAAAGCCCTGTCCATGTACCACGTAGAGCTTCTGCCCTAGCTGACAGTATGTCCACGCTGCATCCGCCGCTGCTCAACACTGACCGCACCTAAACCCCCCGCACAGCCTGCCGCTGCTTCCAGAGCAGGACTCTCCTCCCCATGTCACCGCTGGAGCTGCCAGGCCTCCCGGCCACACTGCGGACTGCCCCACACCCCACTGAGCTAGCCTGCCGCCTCAGTGACTTCCTCTGACCTTTGCAAAACCACAAGTGAAACCGCAGAGGGAGGAACAACCAACAACTCGAGAGGAAGCTTCTCACGTCAGGGTCTAGGGCTCTTTATCCTTAGAGCTCTGCCTGCGTATAGCTCTGAGGTTCCTAACCTCAGGAAGAGGTACAAAACTATTCTTTGCAGTAATATCTTATTACTTCTAAACAAATCTCATGTAATCCTAAGGTATTAAAAACAAACGTGAACATTGTGACGAAACATAAGATTCTTCATCATCTTGATTTTCCCCAAAAAAATAGCAGGTGGTGTGGTGCCTAAGGCACTGGGTCCTCTGTGGCCAATTCTGTGGCTCAAGTGCTGGAGCCAGCGGCCTGAAAACACACTAGGTGCGTGTGCCTGCGTGCCCAAAATCCTGAAAGGAGAGTGAGGAAGGGACTGCGGTGTGGCCGTTCCCCTGGGGGTGATTTCTCACTTTCCTTCTCACTGTTTCTCTCAGTCTCTCTCCAGTGAGCACAAGTACCTTATAGCAAAAACCTAAAAAAAAAAATAAAAAAAAAAAGATCTTAATTACTTTGTGATTCCAAACTTGCTGTTTTCGTGCATGGTTACATGTGTGGCTCAAAATACCCATTAAACATTGGCTGACTGCTGAAGCGCTCTCGAAGGAAGCATAGGCTACATATTGACGGAAGGTACCAGCAAGAAGGAACAGTGAACGGATTCTAGCTATGTATTTATCATTTTTGTAAATTAAAAACAACAGCATCAGACCCAGCAGGTGGTATAATGGTTAAGGCACTGGATTCCCACATGGCCAACCGCGGTTTGAGTCCCAGTCTGGAGGCTTGAAATTCACTCGGGGCGTGTATGCAGTACATGCCCAAAATCCCAAGAAGAGAATGGAGAAAGGATTGCGGTGTGGCCACCCCACTCCCCGGGGTGATTTTTCACTCTCTCTCTGTCTCTCCAGTGAGTGCACGTGCCCTATAGCAACAAATCTCTCTTAAAAACAAAGAAAACAGCATCAGACATGGCATGATCAGTTTTTGTGAACTATCATTTTAGTCTTCCTCAAAATTTTGCCAAACTGCTTCATGGATTTATTTTGCTTATTTTCAAATGAAGATGTTTTTAATATATAGTAAACACAGGCTCTCTCCCTGTATGTTCAAGGTCTCGACATCTCCAGTGAAGTAAATGACAACCCGAGTGGTCAAAAGACCATGACGCCCGTGCTCCTGATGGTCGGACTGATACACTGAATCTTACCGTAAGGCTTTATCTACTCATGTATGTTTTGAAAGACTAGCCCTGTAGTTAGCTCTCACCCCACTTTAAGAAAGGATCCATGAGGACCAGAGAAGTGCGTAAATGTGGCAGAATGTTCTGAGTGACAGAGACACGGACAAGGACCGCAGACACGCCTGTGTCACAGTGCTGTGTAAAGGCCACATGACCTACTCAGATGGGATCCACACCAACTCACAGCTGATGCCCCAAAAGCACCAACGAGATGTAGAAAACAGCATTTGTCTATCTGTGGAAAATCTTCAGCAACTTCATTTTCATTCAACCCACACCACATGTTACAAAAAGCATCCAGAGGGCGAGGAGACACAGAAGCTTGTGAACGTGGCTGTGGTTTCTGCTTCCTGGGAGGAGGCCTGTGCAGTACCACATGTGGACAAGACGGGTGACGAGTAGGTCCCGGAGCTGTGGGCACAGCTGGCTCCAGGCCATGTATGTGGAGCTATACTCAGATACGCAAGTGCACAGACAAACGTGAACTTGTAACACTCTAAACCTTAAGTATTTGAAAACATTTTACTTAATTACACGCTGGCCCATTGTCAGGAGAAAAGCTGAGATGACGAGGTGCTTTATATTTCTAATTAATTAAAATTTTTTAAGGTTTTCGCCATAAGGCGTGTGCACTTGCTAGAGAGACAGAGAGAAGAAAGGTGAGAAATCATCCCCAGGGGGATGGTCACACCACAATTCTTCTCCTCCATTCTCCTTCTGAGATTCGGTGCATGCACACACACCTGGCCTGATTTCAAGCCACCAGACCCAGGACTTGAACCGTAGTCGGCCATGTGGGAATCCAGCACCTTAACGACTACACTACCTGTTGGCCCCCCAATGAGGTGCTTTATTAAAGACACTGATTTTCCGACCACCGCCAAGGCCGAAGCTGACTGGAAAAGACCTTTATTTTGTTTTCCTGAGTTGCTGTCTCACTCGGAGGCACCTGAGAGCCTGGGTGGGGGACAGGGTCCTGTTGGGCACAGTTATCTGGGCTGGACTCGACAGAACTGCCCCTCCCAGCCCTCCTGGGATCAGGACCAGCAGACGTGAGGGCAACCTTGACTAGCCCTGAACAGCAGTGAGGTGGCTCTCAGGAGCCTCAGGAAGCCTCGTCAGCCACGCAGAGCAGAGAGCAGAGAAGTGAGAGCAGAGTCAGGACGTGGTCACGCTGCCACACAGGTTGGGTCAGGACTGGAGCCTTCACTTTGTCTGGGTCCCCCAGTCCTCGGGGAAGCTTGGCACCCTTCCTGTGCCCCTCCACTGCGTCTCCCCTGCTATTCCAAGCTGTCTTTGGTTCTGTTTGCATTCCCCCCGAAGCCTGGACTGAAGTGAGAGGCGAGAACGATACCTTGGTTGACATGTGGATGTTGGCCCCCTTGCCCAGAAGCAGAGTGACCATGTCTGCGTGGCCCTCCTGGGAGGCCAGATGGAGTGGGGTCACTCCCTGCTTTGTCACGATGTTAGTCTCCGCCCCGTAGCTGAGGAGCGTGGATGCTATCTGCATTTGATTCTTCTTGGCAGCGATGTGTAAGGGAGTATAGCCATTCTGGAAAAAACGACAGTAGCGTTAACAATTACCCAGTATATGTCTTCAGGAAATAAGAATCTCTAATCACTGTAGAGTCAGAAAGTGAGCTTACACTCAACCCACTCTCACCAATCACAAGTTTCCACCCAACAATACACAGATCTTTGCAACCAAGGTCTACTGTGGGACAGACAGACACAGCAGCCCTGAAGCCACAGATCTCGTGGTGCTGGCTGAGACACGCCGCTCAGAGAAGACAGGGCCTTCCACAGGAGCCCCTCTGAATGGGGAGGTGTTCGCACCTCCCTGTCGTCTTCTCTTTTCCAGACTCCACTTCCCCATTCCTTCAATATTCCCAACAGCAGTGCCAGGTTTAGGCCCTGCCCAGTAAGGATGTCCTGCTCTGAACCGGTTCCAGCCTGTCAGCACTGGTCTGAACTGTGCCAGCAGGGGCTGCGGTCAACACTCACTCAAGGTGGCACGGAGTTCTGTGTGCTAGGGGAAGGGGCACACAGGGGGCACGACATTCCCCTTCCTCGGGGGCTGCAGTGGGGCAGAATAGACATCAGACAACAAAGCTGGCTCCTACCAGCCTGTGCCGACCCCACGCCCCGCTCTTCCCTTCTTGCCAGCGGCTGCCTCAAGAACTGTCCCTGTGAGTGTGTGGGTTCAACCAGGAAAACTCCCGTTTGCTTGAAACCCCATACTTAGTTAAAAGAAAAAAATAAAAATAAACCAAAAAGCTCTGGCACAAGTGTAAGTACAGGATATATGTGGTTTTCCTTCCTTTTCTGTGTCAAATCTGGTAGGATTTTCCACCAAAAAACGTTACAGGAATTAAAAACAACAAAATGATGAACTGCTTCCAAAAAGACAGCATGACAATCAGTGCCTCCTGGGAGAGCACCTTGAGGGTTCTGAGGTCAAGCGGCTTTCTCGAATTAGCTCCGGTACGCACCAGGTGAGGAGCGGTTTGATGACTCCAATGTCCACTCGTGGTTAAATCCTGAGCTCAATCAGCCCTCCACTATCTTTCCTGTCACTTCTCCAGGCAAAAAAACACCTCTGACTTTTCACAAATAACATTTCTCTTGAAGCTGCCAAAGGAAACGCAGATGCTTCCTCAGAAGCCTTTCCAGGTCTTCCCAGGTCCCTGATGTCCCGCGTGCCCTGGACACCGTTCTGGGGTCCATGGACCCTGCTGTGTAAAGGGCGTGTAGATGCCCACAGTCCCTGCAGGCCACGGCATCTCCATCCTGCTACTGTGGTTTCTTCAGGCTCAGCTTCCTCACTTCCTGCAGAAAAGCTCCGCCGAGGCTACCGGGGCATTTGTCACCAAGACGAGTTTAACAGAGCCACGCTGGGGTCAGCACAGAGAGGGCCAGCTCTGGCAATGGGACAGACTCAACCGCAAGTCTGAGCAGTCCTCCCATTCCACAGAGAAAAAGGTTTGAAACCACGTAACTGAAGCTCTCTGCCCTCAATGACGACTGAGAGAAGCTTCCGGACTCTAGTAGAGTAGGAAAGAGGCTCCAGAGACCAAGGGACTGTGTGCGTGGGGGGAGGGAAGCTGGCGAAGAGAAAAGCCAGAGAGCTGAAGGTGCCGATGGCGGCAGGGTTCTGCCAGCAGGAAGTCTCAGCGGTGGCCCCCAGAACTGACGGCCGGAGCAGCGGAGGGGAAGGTGCTGAGGAGCCCCAGAGCACCCCCCCGCCGCACACCCTGCAGCAGGCGGCCTCAGCTCCCCCCTGCTAGGGGCATGTGCCGAGAGCAGGGCCGTCCACAGCTGTGGTGCTTGAGGGAGGCCACAGACCCTCACTCACAGCCCGGTCTGTCACAGCGGGTGAGGGCTCACGGGAGGAGAGCAAACGCTTTTTGCTTTTCTCTGCCCCAAGTGCCTGTAGTCCCTTCTCTGCACAGAGTAAAAGCTCGCTAAATGTACGGATGGGCACTGACTAGGTCTTTCATGTCTGTGTTGAGAATGGTCAGCTGGAAAGCTAGTGGGAAATTAGGGCGGGCCCAGGTGGTGTCGGCACAGCTGGCCCACAGTCTGGGCTTCTGTCCCAGGGACTCCCTGGGCATGTCACACAGGCACATGCACCCGTGGGCCGGGCCACTGAGGCTGGAGTGGGCACAGCACGGAGACCCGGCTGCTGCTCATCCCTGTTTTTCTCTCTCTGGAGAAATAAATGAATACACTTAAAAAAAAAAAAAAAAAAAAAAAAAAAAAAAACCTGCTGGCATATTAATGGAATATTTTATATTCTACTGAAATAGTTGCTCGGTCTTCACTTTCATCCAAATCTCATCCAGCCCACATCATATCATGTATGACACAATAACGACATGCAAATCAATACGAGATCACTCTTATCAAGTAGTCTATAATCTAGTGTGAAGAAGGACATAAAATAAGTGCAGAACTGATGTGATCATGTGAAAATGCGTGTAAAGGAACACTATGCGTGATTACGAAAATGCGGCCCATTTGATAAAGTGCTGGCACACTGTGTCATACTGGTACGCAGGGTTTGTGGGCATGCACACAGCTGTACATGCTCATGGAATTTTATCACATACATTCTTGTGTGCAAAATGTACGGCATCCCACGGGGCATATTTATA
This sequence comes from Tupaia tana, assembly GCA_026018925.1. NCBI lineage: Eukaryota > Metazoa > Chordata > Mammalia > Scandentia > Tupaiidae > Tupaia > Tupaia tana. Next base: position 225,804 of record JAKSZU010000017.1, read on the forward strand.
TATTTAGCGTGTCATTTTATTATATATGTAGGATATGCATAATTTGAATAGAACTGCGAGTGCACATCTGCATATATCTGGATAATGAAATGTCATTTTATTATATATGTAGGATATGCATAATTTGAATAGAACTGCGAGTGCACATCTGCATATATCTGGATAATGAAAGTGGAACGAATCTCCCTCCACTGCTTTGGGATCTGATAACCCCAGTGCTAAGAGTCCTGCTCTGAGCCTGCTGCCTGCGGTCAAAGCCTAGCTCTAACCCTGGCCACACAACTACACAACCTAACCTGCCAATTTGGAAGTTCACTCCTCACCTGCGATGGACGTCATCACAGTGGGTCTCCCACGAGATTAAGTGAGAGACTGTGGCCTGGCCTCAGAGGCTGCCACTGCAGTGCGGAGCCACAGGGAGGCTCGGGCTCCGCTTCCTGCACATCCAGTTGCATCCGGGGTGCCCGTGGTCCTGGCTAGAAGCCTGGGACAGGGTTGTGGGATGGAGAGACCCTTTCAGACCCTTTCAGGAATCAAGAGATCTCACTCCATCTTTCGTGAAAGATATGAAGAAATTTCTTAAAAATGAGATATCACATTAAGATGCTAGGAGTGGTGTTTAGTACATCAATGGCCGTTGCTGCTTTTAAACGTCCTCTAATATAGCATGAATATTTCCCTGCCACAGTCAGTATCTTTTTATTTTGAAATAATTCTGATATGTTCTCAATATGTTTGTTGAATGAATGAATGAATGAATGAAGCATGACGACTTATGTATGCTGCAATATTCACATGTATTTCCGGTGTAATAAAGGGGCAACTTCGGAGTGGGAAAAGCCTGGACATTGGTCCTACATACACCCACACACTCTTAATCTGGGGGCTAAAGGGCCACACTGCAGCTCACAGGGAAAACACTTACAAAGACACAGCCATACAGCACAGTCGAAAGTCTAGAGTCTCTAAAACAATGAGACTAGGGGCCAGCAGGTGGCATAGTGGGTAAGGTGCTGTACTTCCACATAGCCAACCGTGGTTCAAGTCCCGGACCCAGCAGCTTAAATTGCGCACTGGGTGCATGTACATGCATGCCCGAAATCCTGAGAGGAGAATGGAAGAGAAGGAATTGTGGCATGGCCATCCCCCCCGGGGGGGGGGGGGTGATTTCTCACTTTCTTCTGTCTGTCCAGCGTGCACACGTGCACTAGAGCAAAAATCTCTCAAAAAAAGACTGAGCATGTACGGGTACATTACACCACAGCCTTCTGTCCACAGGGGAGAAGGACCCCTAGTGCCTGCAATACACGTGGCCTCTCACACCCAGCCTGCACCCTCTGCAGCGCAAACGTGGGAGGAAGAGTCATCTCTTCTGGGTTACGGGCAGACCCTGTTAATAGCTGCTGACTTTCAAAACCCCCTATCAGGTGGAGTCCGAGCAACTGGTAGGAATGCAGAAACAGGTGTCATACAAAGCTACCAGGAGGAGCTCGCGCTATAGTGACACCACACCTCATGTTTGGGAAACCAGCCCCGCGGACTCCAGCGCAATGCTGGGGTCCGGTGCCCACCTTGGCAGTGGCGTGCGGGGACGCGCCCTTCTCCAGCAGCAGCAGCGCCACCTTCTGGTTGTCATAGTGAGCAGCAACATGGAGCGGGGTGAGGCCGTTCTGCAAAGGAGCGTTGGGAGTCAGCACTGGTGGACCAGCACTAGCTGCCCGAGCCACCAGGGCTCGGGAAACCGTCGGTTACGTGTGTTAATTAATTAATACAGTCAATAGGAGAAAAGCAAAATAAATACACAGCTAATAATTTTCACATTAGAAACGCAACTGAAATCGAAATGATTGGTGGAGTTTACAACTAGAAAAACAGGATAGAGGCCGAAAGTTTGACAGAGGACACGCCAGCACTGCAGAGCTCCGGCTTGCTGGGGGCAGGAACACACACTGGGACCAGCAGATGACCAATGGGTACCTCACCGGACTCCCACATGGCTGGCCTGGTTGAGTCCGGACCCAGAGGACTGAAACTCACATTGGGCACGTGCGCGTGCACCCAAGAGGAAAATGGAGGGGAAGGAACTGCAGCATGGCCACCCCAGGGGAGTGAGCTCTCACTTTCTGTCTGTCTCTGTCTCTCTGGTGAGGGTGCACACCCTAGAGCAAACACCTCTGTGAGACAGGGCGCACCCTGGAGGCGCAGCACAGTCTCCCAAGGCTGCGGCAGACCCTCCTCCACGCGCCCTGCTCAGCGATGCTCCTCTCTCTCGGAAGAGACAGAGATACCTTCATGGATTGCCACGTGTCCGCACACACCCCTGCAGCGCAGGGCTGAAGGCTCACCTTCCCTGCAGAGTCTGCAGCCGCCCGGCGTTGCAGCAAGAGTTTCGCCACATCCAGGCTTCCGTACTTGGCAGCCACGTGCAGTGGAGTAAAACCCTTCTGTGGACGTAAGGGCAGAAGTCAAACTCAGTACTTATTTTCCGATTTCTAAAAACTGTTTTTCATTTTGTTAACATTGTAAGTTAACAATGTTGACTGTCCATTTGGAGAAGATGCTGGTAGCGTTAAATACAGTAAGCATGAGCAATGACTACTGGTAAAGGTTGAAATGTAACATGTAGACGTTTGGCTTGGCAGACCAAACAAAAGGAATTTCATTTTAAGGGCTTAGAGACTGAAATTTCACTTTATAGGTTTGGGATTTTTAAAAGCCCAAGTGACGGTAAAATGACTGATCTGTGAGTAGGAAAAAGGCGTTTTCTTGCCTCTAACATAAAACGAATTGAGACAACAGCCATCCTCTCTTTCTTTCAATCCTTTTCAGAACACCTGAATTTCAAATTTCTTCATTTAAATTTTAGAATATTTTGGCAGCCATGGTAAAAGAATAGTTTCTGATTCAGTTATATATTGTCTGCAGAAACAGCAAGACACATGGTCTGCAAAAAAAAAAAAAATGCTCACTTAAAAAAAGTCCCTTCCATGCTGACTGCCCTCCTCTCCCCCAGAAGACCCACATGGTCGAAACCAGATTCCTCTTGTAAAGTATGTTCTACAGCTGGCATGATGCTCGGTTGATTAACACAAGACTTTGAGACACACACAGCTTGAAAGCTTTTAGACTGCTGTCCAGTACATGTCCCAGGCGTGTTCTGTGTCCCTGTGCCTGACCAACAGCCCTGCTCTGGAACTGCCAGTACGTTACAGAGACAGGGTCTCCAACATGGCTAGTTCCTGCGCTGAGATCGCAAACCTTCCTCGTGGCCAGTCAGCTTAACCCGTCTTCTGACCTACGGTAAGATGGGAAACCTTGCTCTGAGCAGAGCCTGTGTACACATGCAGAGAGCACGTCTGGGTTAGGTGCTGAGGTACTGCCTCCCTGGGGCCACGCAAACCCCCACCGAGAAGCATCTCCCCACAGTTCCGCCCTTCCCCGTGTCGCCAGATGCATTACTTTTAAGTAAGAGGATGTTTTTCTTTTGGCCTCTTTTGTTAAGATTTGGGACTAATAAAATCTTGGGAGAGGATGACCCTTTGGACTCTGCCCCAGCTGGGATAAATGTCAGAAGTGTCTCTTCTTTCTTGCCTCCATCCCAGACACTGACACCTGTCCCTCACTTGATGCACACGAGGGTGGGTGACACCAGGACAAGGCAGAGTTTACAGAGACAAACCACAGGATGGGCGAGAAAAAGTAAACTATCCTCAAAGTCCAGCTGCAACAGTGAATTTGGAAACTCTGGTTAGATAAAGCTACGTCGAATCTTCACCACGGAACACACGGAGGTGGGGGAGCAGCTGCAGCGTCTCGCGTGCCCTGGGTAGACCCAGCAGGACCCCTGCCGCCTGAGTTTCAGGGTGCTCAGCAGCGGTGGCCCCGGGGCACCGCACGGTCGGCCTGCTGTGCTCTGGTTGCATCCGTGTCACTGGCCTAATTTCCGCGGATTTTGGTACTCCTAACTGTCTTTGAAGACAAGGGGCTGTGTGGAATGCCCCACCAGCCTTCCCTCCTCGCGCCGCATCCACACAGGTGGCCTGGTCTCGCTGGGGCTGCTGCTACTGTTAGTGTGTTTGCTGCTCAGTTTCTGTTTTTTACAGAAAAATAATTTTTTTTAATATTTTCAACTTTTCAAATTTCCAAACTTGCAGTTATATGTATGTCCAAATGCCAGCCACGGCCACCAAATGGCCCCCATGCCTGTTCTGCATCTCTGAGGACAGAGGTGCCCTGCTCCTCAGACACGGCCACGCCTCTTCATCGTAAGCAGACTGAGCCGTTCGTTTGCTGACTGACTTGCTATTGTACCTGTGGGGACTATTTTGTCTTGTGACAAACTGAATCGTTCCAGACTCCCAGTTGCCTCATTTTTTCTGCTCTTCTGTACTAATTAGCGGAGCACACTATTTTATTCTAAGTTACCTCCACATAAAAATTTCAAATAGACTGTACAAAATGAGGAAAAAGTATGATTATCATAAAACTCTGAATATAAATTAAATTCAGGCTAGTACACATCCTTGGGTCAATATCAGTAACAACTTAAAAAAGTGTGGATCTTCAGCCTGGCTGTTTATACACTGTAAATATGCAGGAAAGGGATCACTGGTAGGAGAGAGATGAGAAATCAGAGTGGGAATGGGACTGCCAGACAGGATGGCTGATATGGGGCCGGGGCGGGGACGGCATAAAGCAGAGTGCGCTTCACTCTGACTCAGCGAAATCGAGCAGGGCACACTTCCTGGTCGGCACAGCCACTCTGTGTTTGGGCTCTTCTTTCCCTGTTGAGAATACCCCACAGATTAACGACGGGAAGGGGGCAGAGAGGCTCTTCTCCATGGAAGTCGTCTCTCACGGTGTCGAGGTCTGTACTGGCAACAGCACTGGCATTAATTCACACGTTGGAATCCAGCACCTTCACTGAAGATATTTCACGAGATCTTACAGGCCCCCTTGAGCATTTAGACTCTAAATCTAAAATATTCGGAACAAGAGTAAGAGGCCTGGAGGAGATCTGCCCCTCGGACTCTCCAGGTGCAGAGAGCAGGCGCCGACCAGCACCCAATGCCACCGTCCTGGAGCCCTTCCCCTTACCTTGGTGGGCAAGGAGTGGGCAGCGCCTGCCTCCAGGAGGACGCCTGCCACGTCCACCTGGCCTTCGCGGGCCGAGATGTGCAGGGGCGTGTACCCGTTGGTGGTGGCCGCGTCTGGGTGGGCCATGTGCTGAAGCAGGAGCTGGACGATCTCGGTCTTCCCCAGGCGGGAGGCGATGTGCAGCGGTGTCTGCTCTTCCTGCAACTCAAGGCAAGGGCACGTGAGCCCCAGGAAGCCCAGACCCACCCACTCCACTGGGGGGGCTCCTGCTGTCTTCCTGGGCCCTCTAGAACCCTCCTCGAAGGGAGTCGTTACCACTGACCACAGCTTACTCTACGTCACTAGCCAGCTGGCCTACTTGGTCATAAAGTCTCCTTAGATTTTTTAAAGCAAGCACTTCCATGAACTTGGTCAGTTTTTTCTGGGCATCCAAAAATATTCCTCAACTCCTTAAGGCTTCAGCCCTCACATGGGTCTAATATAAACCAACTCGCGGGTATGAAGAAGGAAATCTAGTTCAGAAGCCCTAAGACCTAGATTCTCATCCAAGAGCTTTCACTGAGAGGCAGGATTTATTCTGCGAACTGGATCAAGAAAGAACTAGGGATGCCCTAACCCTAATGTGAAGGATAAAACACTAGTTATTTTCTTCAAGGAGAAATTGGATAAAGAAGGTATTGTGCTCTGGTTTAAAAAGATGTGTTCTGGGCAATGCTACAGATGGGCTGGACTTGCATTCAGGACAGCCCAAGTGGAGCAGGTCTCCAGCAAGAAACAAGCAGGGTGGACTCCCTGCAGAGCGTCTAGAACAGAGCGAGGCAGAGCCGGGCACGGGGACAGGAGGCACGTCTGAGGAGGCGCAAGAAATCTACCGGGGCATCAGGAGTAACATTTCCAATGTTGAGAGAACCAGGCCGAGTCACTGTCCTTCATAAAAAGAAAACTGAGTGCCACCACAGTAACGACAACAGGGTGTCTTCACAGTCGGCCCAGGACACGTCGGACTACCAGGGAGAGGGGGGGCTGGCCAGGGTCCAGGCCGAGAACAAAGAAAGAAAAGACTGTACAGAGGAAGGCCTGTCCTCAAAATGTGGCCTTTTAAATTTGTAAGAAGAAAAGAAAGAGCTGTAGGAAGAAATGAAATAGCATTACACTAATTTTAAAGTGGTATAAAGTAATTAATAAGTAATAGTAACATAATTATTTTAGCAACATAAACAGAATTGGAATTTTATAAAAATTTGCCGCTTACAAATTTCCTTCCTGTATGATGAATATGTGACTGCACCCTTAAAACAGACCTGAAAGGAAGATATCAAACACTATATGGGGTCCTTTTCCAGACAAGGGGAAAAAGGAAGAATTAAGAGGAATTAAGAAAGTTCTTAATGATTGTCCAAGGTCCTCCATTTATTAAAACAAAACTTGAATTCAGGCAAAGATTCCTTTTTTTTTTGGAGAGGTTTTGCTACAGGGCATGTGCGTTCACCAGAGAGACAGAAAGTGAGAAACCACCCCCCAGGGGGTTGGCCCCGCTGCAATCCCTTCTCCTCCATTCTCCTCTCAGGATCTTGGTTACGCATGCACATGCGGCCAGCATGAGTTTAGGCCACCGGGTCCGGGACTCAAACCGCAGTCGACTACTTGGGAGTCCAGTGACATAGCTATTACGCCAACTGCTGGTCCCAAATTCAGGCAAAGATTCTAAAGACAGCATTTCTTGTGTGCACGGTTTAGAGGAACACAGTAAAATGGGAATGAACAAGACTTGGTGACTACCATGGGGAAGAGGCTGAAACGCCTAGGAAGACGCGACTGTCTTAAAGCACAGGGGCAGACATAGCGGAGAGGGAGAGCTGCCGGCCAGGTGGCGGCACAGAGGTAAAGGTACCGGGTCCCACAGGGCCGGTTTTGTGGTTCCAGTTCCAGTTCCAGACCCAGCAGCTTGAAAAACATGCTGGGTGCATGTGCATGTGTGCCCAAGTCCACAGTGAAGAGGGGAGAAGGGCTTGTGGCGTGGGTGACCCCGGGGGCGCTTTCTCTCCTCTCCCTTGGGAGTGCATGTGCCCTGTAACAAAACTAAAAAGTGTAAACATCTTTTAAAATGGTCAGCAAAACAGTAACCACTGAAACCCAAACATCTGAGGAAACATCTGCTGTGCCTGGGTCTCCCAGACCTCTGCCCAGCAGAGTCTGAGGGAGACGGGGCTAGCCAGTGACACTCCAAAATGAGTTTCCAGTAGGTAGGGCGGGCAGGCTGAAGATGACCTGCCAATGACCTTTAAGCTGAAAAGTGCCAACGCTTGACAGTCGCTTCACGACTAGGCAAATTCGCACCTGCTGTGCCTGGGTGCTCAACTCCTGGGACATTGGGGGGCTGGTGTTTTGTTTGTTGGTTTGGTTGGTGGTTGGTTTGGTTTTTAAAGTTAAGTAAAATGTATTTCTTACTTTTCTCAGTATTTGGCCTATATGAAAGTGGGGAATAAAAGAACATACCAATTTTGCTAAGAAATATCTTTCAACCTATAACTAAGGACATGAAACCTTCTGAGATTTGGACAATGCTTCCCTTTTGAGTTGCCAAAGTTCCATTTACTGTTCTGAGCTATAGTTAACTCAAGCTAAGATAAAGAACTGGGCAAATGTGGAGGGTAAGGTTCATGGGAAAGGGACAGGAACATGAGATGCCTACCCTCCCAGACCTCTTCCAAATGTGAGGGGATGCTCCCTCAGGAAGCACCATGGGCTGATGCAGCCTGGACTGGGAAGCAGGCAGCCTTTACCCCCGCAGCCCCGGGTCTACTGTGTCCTAAGGAACCGCGATGAGGCAGGCTCACACCCCAACTCACTCTGCCGGGTTGTCAGAAGAGCCATGATGCATTTTTGTACAGAAAAACACGTCGTGACTTTTCCAAAGACCCAAGACATACAGGGAGACAGAAATGATGGTGACTAGGACAAGGTCAAAGATCTGAACCGTTCTGGCCGTTCGTTAGTGAACAGGGTTACGAACGCGACCTCTACTGGCACCGTGAGCTTCCCACGAGTTACCGTTGGGCTGAGTCCAAGCACAGGGGCCCTGCGATCATGCAGTCCCTACGGCAGAGACCAGGCCCCGTAAATGCACAACGGAACAGCCCCGAAGGCTAGAGCTCAGACGAGCAGGCCCTGCTGGCCTCTGCCGTGGCCACGGAGGCCACGGAAACAGAGGGGCCTTGGTGAGGGCTGGCTGATCCGGCGTGGAGCCACTGTGGACCGCCTCCTACCGCCCGGCAAACTCACCTGCCCCTGACAGTGACATGAGTCTGATGCTCACACATTCAGGTCAGAAACACGTCTTGATTACACGGTGCCTTTCTGTCACTTACCGGGACTAGGCAAGGGTGGGATTCAGCTCCAGGACCTGATAACTCTGAGGACTTATTTCTAATCCAGAGATCTGGGCCTTGGAGCTCACTGGGAATAACTTTAGACTCCCCTTTGGGGCAAGGTGAATGCTAGAGCAATGGTATCAGGCTGAACCAGGACGCTCCGAGGAATGCATGAGTGTGTGTGCCGAGAGCCGGGAGGGCGAGGGCAGGGGTGAATCCACATTCCTCTCCCCACCGGCTCTGGGAACAGCCCCTCCTCTAGAGAAGCCGGCACCGCACTTCCCATGGGTCAGGCACCACACGTCTCAAGCGTGGTCCCTAAGTCCCAGTCACCGTCCTCAGCTCAGGAGGGAATGTGACTAATCAGAAACCACTGGCTTTTCCAGAGGGGAGAGAGAAGAGCACTGTCCACTACGGAGGCCCCATGTCAACAGAGAGCCAGAAGACCGGGCCAAACACAGGGCCACAGGACACGGGCCACAGGACACGAGCCACAGAACAGACATGGGCCATTGGACAGACATGGGGCCACAAGACATGGGCCATAGGACAGACACAGGGGTCAAAGGAGAGACATGGGGTCATTGGACACGGGGCCACAGAACACAGGCCACAGGACAGACACAGGGCCACTGGACACGAGCCACAGAACAAACATAGGCCACAGGACAGAAACAGGGCCAAAGGACAGACACGGGGCCACAGGACACGATACGGACATGGGGCACAGGACACGAGCCACAGAACAGACATGGGCCATAAGACAGACATGGGCCACAGGACATGAGCCACAGAACAGACATGGGCCACAGGACAGACACAGGGCCACTGGACATGAGCCACAGGACAGACACAGGGCCAAAGGATAGACACAGGCCACAGGACATGGGTCACAGGACAAACATGGGCCACAGGACACAGGCCACAGAACAGACACAAAACTCAGGGAAAGGAGGTACGGCCAGCCTGCTGCTCAGATGGCAGCCACGGGGTTGCGGCAGTGCTGCGCGTTGTCACAGCTGCACAGGCACAGCCCTGGCTTTCCCGGGCCGGGCCGAGCTGCGCTGGATGCTGTGGGCGCTAGAGGGAGGGTTCCAGCTGTATCTCGGGGTAGGTAGTACAGTTGGAAAAAATAAACGAAACATAAAAACTAATACACTAGGAGGAACAAAAAATTAAGAGAAGTTTGCTTTACATTTAGGCTAAATGAAGTTCCATAAGAAGAATAAAAAAAAATGTAAATAATGGACATTGCATTTTAAATAAATAAATGTTAATTATAACATTTCAAAGCCTATGCCAGTGCTGGTTTAAGGACAGGGTCCAGATGGTATCCAAAAGCCTAAGGCTATAATCAAAGTTAAATCAATACAGAAATGTTGTCAGAGATACAGGAAAGTGAGTAATTTCCATTAAAAGTAGAATAAATTAAAATGTGAATAACAAAAAAAAATTAAGAGGTTTCATTTTTAAAAAGAGAAATGGGAAACATTTCTATCAAATACGGATCACAAAAATTTCCAGGGATGTTCCCACCATTTCTGGTGAAAACAGCAAAGTGCGTGGGACTAGGGAGTGCGGGTCACCACACAGTAGGTTTAAATGGCCAAATGCCAAGAACCCCGAGGAAACATGAGAAGTGCCAGGGTGGGAAAGGACCACGACAGAAGGCTGCTGCGTGCAGCGACAGGAGGGCGGGTAGACTGGGACGGCGGAGTCACAGGCTGCCGGCACCACCAGAGAGCAGGACGACCACGGGGCTGGCTGTACCTCCTCTCCTGATGCCCGCTGGATTTCCTGACCAGAGGGTGTTGGGAAAGTCTGAAAAGTGTCCCAGCCCAGCCCTCACATCTGAGTGATGAAGACTTAGGTGTGAAGTGATGTGACGATCCGCACAACTCGGGCGGACGCCTCCACCATCCAGACCCACTGTCTACCGGAGCCTCGACTCTGTGTGGCTGCCGGGCCCAAGGGGATGCAGAGGCAGAGAGGAGGCTGTGTCCGTCCCCAGGGAGCAAGCACAAAGCCAATGGCAGCAGGCTGTGTCTGAGGACGTCGTGGTGGGCCCAGGCGAGGAGGGGTGAGGAAGGAGGCGGCCGACCCTCGCCCTGTGAGACTCGGATGAGAGACAGGACAAGTCTGAGCAAGGGCCAGACCCGTTCAGAGCCCAAGTTCTTCTTTAGAAATGTGAAAACGAAGAATATGTAAATATGTAAAATTGGAGCAGGAAGAAAATTAGATCTCAATATACACAGGAGGGAAGTGAAAGACAGGGAGACACTAAAACTTTGGCATCATTTGTTTCTGAGTAACCAGGAAGGAAAGTCTGGAAATGCGACTGACTCTGGTGGTGAGGGATACATTTTAATCTGTGTAGCAACTGTATAATATAGGCAGAATTTAAAAACCTATACATGGAGACAAGGGTAAAAGTTCATGGAAAAGGCATTTACAGACTATCCATGGGTTTCCATTTATTTGTATATCAACTCCATTTTTTCCATGAACTTTTTAAAGTCTCCTTGTAGGAAAAAGCTGCTCCCTAGGTTAAAACATTAAAACCCTAGTCACTGTGGTAGTCCTTAGGTGCTAAACTGTGCACTTCTAAACATTGGCACTTCCGAAATTGGCTGCGTCTTTCTTTGTGCTTGTCTTACATGGTGTCCCTATTCTGCCTGATGAACTGTGAGGAGTCGAAGCCCTTCCCGTGCAGGCCGGAACATTCCAAACCACGGGACCGCGGAACACCCTCCACCACAGGTGCAGGGTGTGCTGGACGCAGGGGGCTGGGAGGCTGCACCTACCCTGGCTCTGGCGTCCACGAGGGCTCCGTTCCTCAGGAGGCACCGGACCACTTCCACCTGCCCTGCACGTGCGGCCATGTGCAGGGCGGTCTCCCCACGCTGCCGAGAAACAGACGGTGGAATGGTCAGTGACGCTGCAGCCGAACTGCACTGACGGCGAGGCCAGAGAAGCCCCTTCTGGGGGCATCAGCAGTACATCCATGGGCTCACGGACTAAGGAAAGTGCACGTATTTAGCCTGGAGAACATAGTTTTATATCTTCTGCATCTTTAATGGCTTAAAAAAAAACGCTTTTTTTCTCTCTTTTCTAGTCCATGACAAGCTAAGGAACTTACCCAGACACCAGGATACCCTGAGGTTTAATTTCATTACCAGCCTGGTCTATTTTACATTGGTTTTGGTGACAAAGTTCTTTCTTATCCTACAAACCTAAAATCTGTCACCATCCCAATTCAACTTGAAACTCAATCAACATACTATAAAAAAATCATATTCTTATACCATAGTAAGTCACTTTTTACAAAATCATTTTTGAGATGAACTATTATTTTTACGTGTGATTTGTCTGTTATGAGAACCTGGATTTGCCAGGAGTTCCCCTAGTCCACATTAGTGAACGCATTCTGCTAGACAGTTATTTGAGAGTGCCGCGGGGACAACTGTTACAGTGTCACACGCGATGGGTCCGCACTGGCCTGGCACCTGTCAGGGGTGTCTTGCCGCTGTGTCAAGGTCTGACGCGCTTACCAGGAAATGGAGGTTAAGCTGCACCCTGAGGGTGAGGGTAGGTGAGAGAGAACTTGCTCATCAAAAGCTGGATATCACTGTTTCTAAGAAGAGTTTTAAAGATCAACACATTTTAAAACAATCTGCAGTTCTAGAGAGGCAGGGTATCATTCACTCAAGTAATTTTACGGTTATAAGATAAACTGCTATTGGAAATAAAATATCCAACAAGATACTGGGACAGCAACTACTGCAGACAGATTCCCACAACTGCTCCAGAAAACAGGCTGGTTTCAGTCGAGTAAAGTTAACCTTTCCAAGTCAACCGAGTCGGTTTTAAAGTCATTGCGGTAATGCTTTACTGGACCAACTCCAGTGAATAAATTGCTTCTGGTTGCTCGCACACGAACTGTTACACCTGAACACTTCAAGATGAACTTAAACGTGGTATATCACTCACAGCTTGTTTCCCAGTATTTAGAAGGCCATTTTTTTTTAATGTTATGTGAAACGCACGTCAAGTGACTTGATTAGAAAAGCATTAAATTGACTTTCTACTCTCATTTTCTCTTCTTTAATGATGACTCATTTACCTTCCAATGGCCTTTTTTGATTACAAATTTCTACTTTTCTAAAGTAAATGTATCTGGGGTATTTGGCTGCTGTATAAAATGTATTATTAGATAGCAATATCTGTCTTCAGACTTTAGATGTATGGCAAGATTTTTTCCTCTTTGAATTTCTAATTTTTCTCTATCACTTGAACCTGTCTCTAAATAGAAGTGACTAAGATCTTCTGTTCAAAAAAAAGAAAAAAGAAAGAAAAGAAAGAAAGAAAGAAAAGAAAGATGAAAGACTTGAATCTTTTCTTCTAGGTCTGAATAAAAAGGTCAGTAATTTTACTTACACGGGTAAAAATGAATCAACAATCAATTTGCTCCTAAGAAGTCAAGACAAAGAGGGCCCGGGAGGCACCCCCCATGAGGAATTTACATGTGTGTTTTACAAGCCAAGGTTTATCAATATGGGGTTTTTGAAATCTAAAATTATTTCTAAGACTAGTGCTAAAGTTCCCTCGTTTTATACTTAAGTTACTCTTTATGGACAACATACATGTGAAGTCAGTGCGTCAGATGTCCAGCCTGCCCTAGAGTTTTACGCCCTGCACTCTCAGCAAAGTGTTGAACAGACACGCGTGAGCTCCCCGCTCCATGACGTGCACAAATGCCTCTGGGGCGCCAACGCTCACTGCGGACTGCACTGCCATTCTGTATTACCACGCCCACACATCCACGCGGCCACGGGAGCGGAAGTGGCCAGTGGTCAAATGGTGCGTTACTTCTGGACTGCAAGGACCACCTCTCATTCGACAGCCTGTCTTCCTGTGTTAAGCTAGCTAGCTTTAAGGAACGGAGGAAATTTTAAACATGGCTGGAAGTGAGAACCTTCGGGCCGCACTGGGAAGGCAAGGCCGCACCTCTGCACGGCACACGAGGAGGCAGCCGGTGCGTGGCTCTGTGCTCCCTGGCTGTCAGCAGACACCTCAGATTCAGATGTGCGGTAACCGGCAGTCCAGCCTGGGCTTTTGAAGTGCACTTACAAGCTTTCTGAGAACGGAGTTTCCAGGAAGACTATCTGCACATGACTGAACACGGCTCATGGACAGAATCTCAGACAGAATAAGGAGGATGTGCATGTTCACGTTCAAAGCAGGAACCAGACACAGCCCTTCCCCTGGTGGTTAACCCACTCTGCCGACAGCTACATGGACTTCTGCTTCGGACACACCAAGTCGGAAAGCATCGAAGCAACACAGACAGCCCTTGCATTCAAAAACAGAGCATGGCTTCAGGCAGCACACAGGCTCGAAGGTGGGCACTCTGGGGTCAGGCGTGGCCGACCCGGACACAGCAGGCAGGCAGGCAGTGTCCACACCATTTCTCAGTCAACTAGTAAGGAGTTCTGGGCCCAGCAGCTAAATCTTATGTTCTGAGAAGACACAGTTCACAGCAAACCACTGCAAGAGAAAGTTAACCCCTCTGAACATAGCATTGCCATACTTAGCAAATGAAACAGGACAGCCAGTTAAATTCCAATTCCAGACAAATGATGAATTATCTTAGTGAACCTCAACTAGGGCACGATACATACTTCTGTAAATACGCAAATACACTTAGTTCTGTTATGGGGTGTGTGTGCTCGCCAGGGAGAGATCACCCCGGGTGGCACGCTGCATTTCCTGCCCCTCTGATGCCCTCTTGGGGTTGGCCATGCCTACACGCACTGGCGTGTTTTTCAAGCCACTAGGTCCAGGACTTGAACTGTGCCATTGGCCATGTGGGATCCAGCCACCTTAACCACCACGCCACTGACTAGCCATACTTACCTTTTAAAAATTCATTATTTATCTGAAATGAGATTTAAATGGGAGTCCTGTATTTTACCTGACAACTTTATCTGTAGGTATCTGCTACTCGAAGGACACATCTTATAAAAATAAAAACAAACAAAAAATAACTAGGGGATTGGCTGGGGTAGTGCCTACTTATACTGGCTAGTGCCTTTCGAACACTTGCTCGGAGGGGCTGAAGGGAGTGAGAAGGCAATGAGCAAACGAACAGACAAAATGAGATGAAAAGCTTGAGAATGGTCAACAGCTGGAAATTTAATTCCACAATTGCCAAATTTGGGAATCTCTAAAATCTAAAAGAATGTCAAAATGTTCACTGTTCCGTCAATGCTGTGTTTGGCAGAGGGAAGCATATTATAACCCACAGCCTTGGGAAGACTCGGTCTGGGCAGTCAAGAAGCAGGCCCTCCGGCGAGGCGTAGTGGCTGCGGACCCTCGGTCGGCGTGTGGGTCATTCTCTGAAGATCCTGCAAGATCCTGCCCTAAGACAGGGTCAGCCCAAGGGAAGATCCTGAAGCGCCCACAGACGCCCTTCCCGTGTGTCTGCAGGGGCCGCCATGACCGGGCAGTGCGCTCTGGCCCGTGACCTACAGGCGCTGGAGCGCGTGAGAGGCAGGCGCAGAGAGGGCAGGGTGACACGACGCCAGGGAGGACGGCCAGCGGGAGGGCTCCGAGTTTGCCTCGAGACCTTCCTGAGCACAATGGTCACACTTGTACCCAGATCTGGGGACGGGGGACCCTGTGGGGTTCTCTCTCTCAGGAAATAAACAAAAAGAAAGATGATTTCTTCTAAAGTTCTAAAAAGTGACTAGAAATTAAACTCGAATTGGCACATTGTGAAGTTACCCTCACGCGACTAGGGGCCAGCAGGTGGCATGGTGGTTAAGGTGCTGGACTTTCACATGGTGGACCACAGTTTGAGTCCCAGACCTGGCAGCTTGCTTTCTCACTCTCTCTCATCTCTCTCTGATGAGAACACATGCCCCATAGCAAATTTTTTTTTAAAATAATACTAATAATAAATAAAATTAAATATTTTTTTAAAAAAAGAACCAATAGGCTAGAATTAGGGAAACCTATAAGTGTAGACTTTGAAACTCTTGTTTTATGCTCTAGTTTTTGAATAATATGAAGAGAGAGCACTAAGTAATATTTAAAATTAAATCAATTTATTTCCATGATGGATTTTGCTCAGGCATTAGAACTCCAGCTTAGAAAGGCGTGAAAGGGAGAGACGCAGATGTGAGAGGAGTGTAAGGAGCGGAACCGGACACTCGCTTCACAGCTTAAATGGAGTGACCCTGGGCTTAGTGCTGTGTTCCTCAGACCTCAACATTCAAATCAGTGCTGTATAGACCCTGGGGAAAAGAATTTTCAGCGAGGTATACAAATTTAAAGCATTCTTTTCCCCAATTGTGTAATTCTTTACTGTAGACTAGCTCAGGGTGCCATCTCTGTTTTAAGTAACAGAATTGATAACTGAGCAAAGAAATGTAATTTAGATGATAAAATTCTTGCTTTAACAAAAATTCCTTAAACAGTGAAAAAAAAAAAACACAAAACCTTGCTATTCCAATGGCCTCTCTGGTGCCTCAAACAGTGGCTGCATGCGGTACGGGAGTTTTCCGGCACTGGAGAGGATTCTCACTAGGTGCTTCGCCTGAACCTGACTAGACGGAAGTTAAGTGATGAGAACAGCAGAGTGTTCCATGAACCTGAAGCAATTACAGGTGAGGTCTCGGCAGACTTGGGAAGAAGCCCCGGCTGCGTGGTACTCGGCAGGAGAAACACTGTCCTCTCCCAGGGCACATGTCGGGTGAGGAAGGTCTCTCTCTCTAGCAAACGAAATCAAATCAAAACTGAAAATCAAACGAAATCCATGAAATTGAAGGAGGGAGATGTTAATATCAAGTAAAAGCTCCGAATACTGATCCATCTATGGTTAATTTCCTGGTACAATCAATTATGGCTCTGACTTGATATTTAACAAAATTTACCTGGAATACGACCAGCACACACTCTGAAGATTGGGTTTCAACCAATCATGCAGTCACTTTTGGAGAAGTGTTTAAAATGTATTTTGTTTTAATAAATGCACTTAGGATGCATGTTCAATCCATCCGCCCAGGGTCAGCCGCTTCCTTCCACAGCTTCCATTCTATCCTCGAAACACCTCTCACCCTATCAAGGCTCTTTCTGTGGAGTTCTAGAAATTTCTCACTACGTGCTGTTGCGAGGGTCCCTGTCAAAGCCTGGCCGCCCTCTCTGCTGACAGGCACACAGACACACGTCCACACACGCCCGCCTGCCGTTGGCCCGCGCTCCCGGGCTGCTCGACCCCGTACTCACAATGTTAGTGACATCTGGAGATGCTCCGTTCTGCAGCAGCAGGAGGACAATGTTCAAGTGGCCCATGAAGGCAGCCACGTGTATTGGCGTGAGCCCAGACTGCGGAACAAAGCAACAGCAGCTGTACTCCTCTGCACGGCCGGGGCTGGGGCTTCTTCAGTAATGCGACTGGAGTGAGGAGGGCAGAGTGGGCAAAGGGCGGACAGGGAGGAGTGAGGGGTGTCTCGTGACAAGCTGAGACTGTCTACCTCTGTTACAGCCTGGATGGAAGCCCCATATTTCACCAGCAGTTCCATGACTTTGATGCGGTTTTTCTTGCAGGCAATGTGCAGTGGGGTAAAGCCGTTCTGCGCAAAAGACAATCGAGTTAGTCGGACACATGCAGGAGCGTTCCTCACACGACCTCATGCTGGCACACAGCAGGCAGCAATGCCACATCGCCACATGGTGCCTCTCCTCGGAGCGGGCAGGTGTGGGAACCTGGGCAGGCACGGCTTGCTCACGTGTGCCAGCCCGTGTGGAGCTGTGCGTGTGTGTGGTCACAGAGAAGACCTCACAGAAGGAGCACGGGTGCAGGAGCGTGTTCAAGCACCAAGACGTGTGAGGTGCACTGACTCAGTCTGCTCATGGGATGACTTGACGATCAAAGGCAAGTGTGTGTTTTCTGATGTAGGCCGTTCCTCCATTTCTCAGGACAATGTTAAGAACTGTTCATCTATTTTACTTCAAAAAATCTACAAGCATGCCTACCTTTGTAATAAATATTTCAGCTTTGCTACTGTTTTCTTAGAGAGGTGTTTCAAATGAGCAGAAATCATTCTGTATGTTAATGATATTTATATCCAAAAGTTATGTTTTATATTAAAATTTTTATGACATGTGTTATCTATCAGAAAAAGTTATTTTATAAAGAAATGGTTAAGGTCCTAAATATTTTTAAGAAAAGTATGGAAAATTTTCTGGGGTAACAGGAAAAAGACACCTCTTGGGGCAAAGGACTGTGGGTAGGCGTCTACGAGGCACGTTCTAACTGCAAACTAGGCTAATATCCAGGAATTGGGAAAATTAAGTAAAAAGTTGTTAATTAGCACCATGCTTCTTTGTTATATACTATATTTGCTCCTTTCTATTTAAACAATGATATTTTAAGTTCTGTCTTTCCTGCCAGTTAGCGCTGTCGCCTGCCCCAGTCTGGATGAACCATCAGCCAGTACTTCATGCACAAGTTCCCCGGTCTTACAAAGCTAGTGGAGTGACAGTTGTAACTAAATTTATTATTTCCCTAGCTTATGAGCTATTGAAAAAATAAGGCAAATAGCTACTTGTACTCTCAGCACTTACAATATTAACAGTCATTAGATTGTGATATTTTACAAGCTTATTGACCATTACTCAATTGGAAAATTAAGATTTCCAACTCCCTATGAGATAATAAATATCCTCACACAATTGCACATTACCATGAAAGCATTTTCACTTGCCAAGTAAGTATTAGCAAATCAATTCCAATGGAAATTTTGAAATAAAAATAGTTTTCAGTATTTGAAAATGCTAATGCTATTCTCTCAACTTAAATACTGGTCGAAGATGAGTTTTAATGACAAACCACGTAAACATACAGAAAAGGAATCTGCTTTTAGTTTGAGAATCGGGGAACAAGAGCCATAAATTAGTCCATGCCTAATACTTCAAACAGCTGTTGCTAGAATGTAAGTGAAGCAAGGCAGACCCATTCGATGCTAAGCCGTGGGAGGCACCGAAGCTGCTCAGGGACAGCCTCGCATAGCAGTCTCTGGAACGGCTGCAGCAAATGCTTCCGACAGCCACAATATGCCAGGCGGCACGTCCCCGCTGGCCGGCGGTCTGGCAGTTGGGCCAGCGGAGACATCCCCCGTGGGCTCTTCCCGGGGTTACGTTTACATGACCTTACACGTCAAATACATTCGCCATTTTCACAAGGTGTTTTTCCCCAAGAAGATACTAATAAACTTTGACTTGTTCACGTCCATATTCTGGCTACCTAGTGGCATCTAGAATCTATTTTAAAATTTCCTACTTTTTGATTTTATTTTCCACTAGAACCTGCATAACCCTCTGGTGTCTGCGCCGGGCTGACTGCTGGTGTCCTGAGTCCTCCCGGCGCACTGCCCAGCAGGCCGTGGGTGATGGACGGGCCAGGGCTCCCTGCTCCTCTCGCCGTGCACGGCCGGCCTGGGCGCCCTGGCCGACGTCTGTACCCCGGTGACACGAACTGGCGGGTTTACCAGGGCTCTGGCGTTCGGGTTGGCTCTCTTGTCCAGGAGGAGTTTGGTCACACGGTAGTGCCCGCAGTGTGCGGCGACGTGGAGCGCCGTCAGGTAGTCGAGGGTGACGTCGTCGACCGGTGCCTTGTGCTGCAACAGGTGCTTCACACACTCCACGTGGTCCCCCTGCGCAGCCATGTGCAGCGGGGACAGCCCGTTCTGCAGGGACAGAACCACAGCCACGTGTTACGTGCTCCTTCCAGGCCTGCAAACATAGCAGCATCCCTTCTGACCCCTAACAGGTACTGCTGGGAGAAGCCACTTCAGCTGGACGTGTCACTGCGTGGCTGGCGATGTTGTGGAGCACAATGAGGACGTCAGGGCCGGCAGGGGAGAGGTCCGCGTCTGCACACCTGAGCCGTGGGCACACTCACACATGACCCAGGCTGTGAGGTGGGGTTCACGGTACAAGGACCCTTTTTGGGGTGGCTGCCAGTCTGCTTCTCTCTCTCTCTCTCTCTAATAAATAAACCTTATAAAGTGAGAACAGCATGTAAAATATAGGAAGAACTTAGAGGTACACATTCAATACATCTTAATGCATATATGTGTTCATTTTAATACGTTTAAAACAGCCTGATGTACATTCCTCATTTCTAGCACACGAATACTGACTAACTAGAAAATGCTTGGCTGATGCTTTCATTTAAAAAACAGATTATCGACAGACTCCCGCGCCCTGTGGCCGTCTCAGCACGGTCTCACCCGATGACTCACCTTCGTCCTGGCCAGCAGGGGAGCGCCACGCTCCAGCAGGAGCTCCACCACCGGGTCATGCCCGCTACGGGCGGCACAGTGCAGCGGCGTCAGCCCGTCCTGCAAGAAGGGGAGGTGTCAGACCCCAGTGCACCTCTCCTTTAAACCGAGGTCACACTGTCAGCCCCCAACGAGGGGCCTGAGAGCAGACCAGCCACAGACAGCGGGGGTAAGTGGGGTAAGTGACGGGAGGGGACAAGCAAGAGAAGCCAGAGAGAGACCTTCCTTTCTTCATTTAAAAAAACAAACAAAAAAACCACAACCTTTTAGGGCCAGCAGGTGGCGTGGTGGTTAAGAGCGATGGACTCCCACACGGCCGACCACAGTTCGAGTCCCAGACCTACTGGCGGCTCTCTCTCTCTCTCTCTCTCGTTCTCTCTCTCTCTCGTTCTCTCTCTCTCTGTCGCTCTCCAGTCAAATTAAAAGAAATAAAATAAAGTAAAATAAAATAATTCTTTATTTAAAAAAAAAGCAACAAAACTTTGTATTGGATCAGCAGATTGAGTGGTGGTTAAGGCACTGGACTCCCATATGGCTGACCACGGTTCGAGTCTCAGACCTGGCAGTTTGCTTTCTCACCTTCTCTTTCTCTGGCGAGCACATGTACCCTAGAGCAAATTTTAAAATAATAATAATTAGATAAAATAATGTTTAAGACTTCTTATTATGCAACGGCAGAAATAGATCTTTACAGAGAAAAGAGGGAAATAGAAAGTGACAGCCCAGCCGGGAGAGGACGAGGAGGTCCCGCACGCGGAGGGACAGGACGGAATTTGCTGCTGCTCACGTGTTTGCGTGTTCAAGAAGATGGGAAAGCAGCGTGTGGTGCCCCTGTCCATTTTTAAAATACAATTTCTCATCTACATTTATTTTGTCGTACACCTCACAGCACACGACACGGTTGTCCCGAGCGTGTGAATCGGGCGCCCTGAGAACCTCGCATTTGCTGAACCTCACAGCCTCACTCACTCAGTACACCTTGGCTGTCTTAACACGACTTTCACCTAAAAATTCTTCTTAGTCTAACTTGTCCTTCTATATTTACTCTTGTTACAACTTTTATAAATTCTTCCAAAATACTTCCTGGTGCCGGCAAAAGAGAGGGGTCATTTCTTCTCAGATTCTTTTCAAAGATTTCCACCTTCTTCAACATTTATAGAGTAATTACTTCCCACAGATAGGCTCCACACATGGCCCACGCATGGCCCCGCCACCCGACTGCCCAGCCTGGCCCGGGCTCGTGAACCTCTCGTGACCACCCCTTTCCCCACGGTGGGCTGTCCCAGAAGCAGGCACGCACATCCCTCCATGCTGACGTCACCTGACTGGGGGCACTAAACCCTAAGCCCGGCCAGCTGGTGAGCGTCCTGTTACGACTCCGAGCCTTGTACGTAAAGACCAGACCCGCCTTGGGAAGGGGAACAGCACGGAGCCCAGGGAAGGCTGCTCTTCGGTGCACGGCCTGCCCCCACGATGCCGTGCGCCCGTGCTCTCGTGTCAGTCAAACGCTCAAGTCTCCTGTGGGCCTCCAGCGTGCTCTCTGGGATGGAGAAACAGGACAGCAAGCCCTCTCAGACATGGGCTTCCCCGCCTACTCACAAAGCTAAAACCTCCTGCAACAGAACTAAAACAGTCTAATAGAACACAGCGTGGCTGTCATTTACATTATTACAGAACCTTCCGGCTTTGGGCCACGTCTGTGCCATGGTGGTCACAGAGGCCAGAGCCCACGTGGCTGAGTGACAGTGTAAGTCTAGACTTGGCGGCTTGGAGAACATGTTGAGTGCACGTGTGCCCAAAATCCTGAGAAGAGAACGGAGAAGGGACTGCAGCGTGGCCCTCCGCCTGGGTACTGCCCTCCTCCTTCTGTCTCTCTGGTGAGTGCACGTGTCCTCCAGCAAAAGCTAAAACAAGGTTCTGACTTTAATACTTCGGGGTAGCATCTGACCCCAGAGCAACTCGCAAATGCCTCCGTCTTTATTTTATTTCTCTTTAGGCTAGCATAGCCGAAAAGCAGAGCATTTGGAAACTACAAGGCAAAATGTAAGAAATGATGGCTGAGTGAGAGAAAAAATGAAGTCCTTCGTAGAAATTGACTGGTAACTGGAGGCTGAAGGCCAAACCAAACAAACAAACAAACAAAACAACAACAAATGTCCAAGAGAAGAGGTGGTGAAGGACAGCCGAGGTGAAGGACGGTGCCCAGCTACGACTTCGGAAGCTCGTCTGTCCAGAACCCTAGCTTTTGTATCTGCTTCCAGAACACCGTCTCTCCAGCTTATCAATGCTTCCTTCCTAATGAATATAATTTCTCCAGATGACAACACTCTATCTAGTCCGACATCTGGGGGTCTCCATGCCAGACACGCTCAGTGTGCCTCCCCGCACTCTGCCCTTCCCTCTGCCCTGGGTCCGGCAGACTGATCACTGCAGGGCCATCAGTACGCAGGACCTTGGCTTCTGGTCAGGCTTGCCTGTGGAAAATAGGACACAGAAGAGACCCTCTGGGTCTCCCCAGCCTGGCTGTGTCTTAGCCACACGTCACGCTCCTGCCACAGGAGCCTTTCCACACAACTCTCTTGTGTGGGTTTCCGGAAGCCTCTTCTGCTGCTTCCCTTCAGGTCCAGTTGGTAATGAGCCTGCCGTTACTGGCTATGTGACACTGGACTGCCGGCGGTCCTGCCCACTGCAGTCTACCGTAACATGCAGACAGACCCTTGAACCTCCAATCCAGCTACCACATCAGAGTGTGCACATCAGTAGCTGGGACCTGGGAGATGATGAGTCCCTGCTTCGTTAAATCTAATTACAGGCACCGAGGAAAGGAGCGACCCAAGCAGACGCTGCCGTCTGGGGTGTCTGGGGGCGAGCGTGGACAGAATGCCCTCCCAGACAGCAGGCCTGACTGCGGCCACAAAGGAGCTGAATGAAACGTGACTACGTGGCTACGCGCTCACATCCGGTACCGGCACTGCATGGGCAGACCGCAGCGTCAGTTCTCGCCGGGGTAAAGCAGCGACTAGACTTGACAAGATTTCCCCAACATGCCCTTGGTGGGGCTTGGCCAGGGTCTGAGCTGCAGAGGAGGAGGCTGCAGAATGCAGCAGTTCAGCATGGAGTCTTAGTGCCCCGGTCGACGCGGATCAGCCCCTCCGTTGGTCCCCTCCGGCTCAGAATGACCGCAAGTGCAGGGGACTGACTTTCACCTTATTTAACTTGCAGTCTTGTTTGAAAGCCAAGGAAGAGGATGCTGTCTCACGTCGTTCTTAGAAAAGATCGTGTCATTTTCTGTGAGTTACATGAAACGTTTACAGCATAATCACCCGGAAACCTCCAAATCGTCCCAGAGTGGCACAGGAACATCACGGAGAGCATCTAGGACACCCGCAGGGACGGCAAGAAGCGGTAAGGAAACCGGCTCTGGATCTCACGGCCCGTGATACAGTGCGCCTGCCCTCAGGAGGGATGAGAGACGCCATCCAACTCACATCAAGACAGGCGCATCGGATGCGGCTTCGAGTATTTTCTACAATGCACAGTATTGTTAATGCTAAGAATATCGTTTTCAAAGTTTCATATTCCAGACCTTTTTTCTTCAGTTCTTAAGCCTCTGCTGACAGGTTATGTTTTTCTCTCCCTCCACAGCCTCTTCCTGTCCTCTCTCATTGCCCCACGAGAACCAGGTTGAGCGCACTGTGATGGGGCCCCGCAGCAGAGAAGCCCCTCACAGGCTCACGCCGTCTCCCTGGTTACCACGACACCCCTTTCCTCCCCAGCACTTCCCCTCCCGTCTTCCCTGCCTGGCCCTGTGCACAGGCCACTCTTCCAGCAGCATGCCTGAGATCTGGGCACGGACACGGCTTTGCCACGGGTCGGACTGTGCGCCCCAGACACGTTACGTAACCCTGAAAGGCACTTCCTTTGATGGTCTCATTCTCGGAAGCAGACAAGGACGTAATACATATTTCAGAAGTTGTTAGCATGATGGAATAAGATTACATTTCTGGAGGGCTCAGCAGGATACGCACAGCCTGACACGCATGTCAAATGCGCATGACCGTTCTGGTCGATACGTTAATGATCGCGTCTAACAACAGAAAGGGTGTTGCTTTTTCTAATACGCTCTGCTTCTGTCCATAACCCTTTAATGTTTTACATATACGTTCACTGTCTACACTGAAATGCATATGCCAATGTTTCAAACATAATGCTTACATGAGGTATCTCCATATTTAAATAGCAAATAAGTTTAAAACCAAAAAGAATAATACCTTTCTAAAGCCTGACTTAATATATTCATTTTAAGTAGCTATGAAGTTTGTGCTTCCACATTTAAAATGAAGTTTCCAGATACCAGCAAAGGGTTCTGGTTGAAGAGTCTCTGAGTTTCACCCCAGGGCTGCCCAGTGGCAAAGCGCAGGCAGGGTGCCACCTGTCTCGCTAACCACCGAAACAGTGGTGAGGGTAGAGAGAAGCTGTGGGTTAAGTATGTTTTTTAATTACCCAAAAGCCTCTATAGAACTTGTTTTTCTCCAGAAAATAAAAACTTGATAAATGACTAAAATGAGGTCACGGGGAAATCAGGACAGAACACCCTAAGTCCAGAACGTTAAGGCTAACGTGACTGCTAGGGTGAACCGCGCTCTCGACGACGAAACCACACACACATCACGTCTCCTGTCAAACTCCACATACAGCACCAGGAAGCGGTGCAATGGGGAGCAGCCAGACCCAGCTGGGAGGGCCGTAGGTCTGCACCCCAAAACCTCCCTGGCATATCGGGCACACACACGTGCCTGCGTTCAGGTAACTGGGACTAGGGTAGACTGTGATGTGAGGGCCCTGTTATAGGGGACTGTCTCCATCTCTCTGTCTTACACTCATGGAAAAAAAAAGAATTTAATTCTTTTTTCTTTTTTTTTTTTTTCTTTTTAGGTTTTGCCTAAAGGAGAGTGACAGAGACATGAGAGAGAAAGTCAGAAGGCACTCCCCAGAGGGGATGGCCACCCCGCAGCCCCTTCTCCTCCAGTCTCCTGGGATTTTAGGCATGCATACACATGTCTGGTGTGATTTTCAAGTCACTCGTTCTGGGACCCGAACCACAGTCAGCCATGAGGGAGTCCAATGCCTTAACCACCATTCTACCTGTTGACTCAATAAAAACATTCATAAAAACATCCATATGTAGAAGCTCTGTTATATTATCTAAAAGACAGAAATTAAACATTGAACATTTCTCTTTTTAAAGGGTGAAAGCAGCAGCCATGCCCCTTTGGGTTGGGGCCACTCACCCTGGTTTTGGCATCAATCTGGCCACCTCGATCCAGCAGGAGTTTCACCATGTTTGTGTTTCCCCTCTTGGAAGCCACGTGCAGAGGGGTGATTCCATTCTATACCACAGAAAGACCAAGGGAGAGATGTGGGTGTGACGGCAGGACAGCCATGACCGCGCTTGCGTGCAATCGGATTCCTAGTTTCTACATTTTGTCATCTTCTATTTTTAAGGAGCAAAGAAGCGCACAAACCACAAGCTCTACAGTTAAAGAATGAAAATGAAATGGGCTGGGTAACTAGGTCACAACTATGACGTGTGCTGAACACACACACTGCAGTCCAGACGCTCTTCACAGCAGAACAAGCGCAAGTGTGACTTCAGACAGACCTCTACTTTAAGGTCTTCCCTTCTGTATCACCCATGCATGTAAACGTCTGACATCTTACTTTTCTCCATGCTTAAAACACAGTTCGGGGACCAGCGGACAGCTGACAGTTACGTCGCTGGACTCCCACGTAGTCAACCACAGTTCAAGTCCTGGACCCAGTGGCTTAAAACTCATGCAGGGTGCATGAGCGTGCATGTCCAAGATCCGGAGAGGAGGATGGAGGAGAAGGGACTGCGGTGTGGCCATCCCCCCTGGGGGGTGATTTCTCCCCTTCTGTCTCTCTGTCTCTCTGGCAAACACACACGCCCTATAGCAAAAATCTCTCTTTTAAAACACACACACACACACACACAGTTCAAATGCACATATCAGTTACCAAAGGAAAACTGACTCTTAAAAATTTCTTCTTTCAGTAAGAATAATTCAGTATGAAAAACTTCAGAATAGACAACATGCAGAAGACTCTCAAGCACACACAATTCACATTCACTTGTTAGTTACTGGAACCGTGTCCCCCTTGTGGCTAGGACATCTGCCTGACTACTTTGTGTGATAAGTTTTGAATATTCAGAAACTGTGCTGACTGGCTCACATTATTAAGTATGCTGAGTTTTATAGCTGGAAGTGAACTCTTTCCAATAAAACATGCCATTAACATATAATTCAAACAGTATCTTTTTCCTTCAGATGAGCAAGTTCCCAATTTATTAAAAGAGTTCCCGGTCACATGTGTGGCCCACTATGACCGCGAGGCACACTCCTTACACGTTTTGACATCTGAGCAGCTTAATCACTGGTCGGGAAGGCCGCTCACGATTCATGGCATGCTCTTTAAATACAATTGCTCACACTGATGTCAGAATTAATGTCGCCCTTAGCTACGGGAGACAAATGGCATGCATGCGAATTTACAACAGTCTTATTTTCCACTTGTCAAGTTGCGATAACTTCATGTGATTTCAAAGGAAAAAGTAGAAAATCTAATATCTCCAGTGACAGATACAGGCCAGGACAAAGAAAGAACCTTCGAGAAAGCCCATGGAGTTAACTTTCACTTTCTCCAACACGGCTTCCTGCTACTCAGACAAGGAGTATCGCTCCTACCCTGGCCGTGAAGTCCACAGCGGCTCCCCGGTTCAGCAGGAGCGTAGCCACGTTGACGTTGCCGTAGTGCGAGGCGATGTGCAAGGGTGTGAAGCCACTCTGCAATGCAAAGGAGGGGGTCAGGGAGCCACCGTGTCCGCACGCAGCAGCCACGGCACCAGGGCAGAGCCCCGTCCTGGCTGCCTGATCCTCGCACCACCCGGTCCACGTGACACGTGCTTCAGTGAGACTAAATTTCCACGTTACAAGGTGGTAAGTAACTAAACACGTCAAGAGACAATAAATGTCCTCTATTTATTGGCAACATTACTTTTAATTACCTTAGCTATTTGTTTTAATTATTTATCTAATTATGAGATCTCTTTATACAAAACCATGTTTCTTAGGACAGTTTGGCATAGTAGGCAAAAACAGAATATGATTAAACAACATAAAGTTTTAGCTACAGGGTTACCCTAATTATGAATTTTTTCCAGAGAAAGATTCAAAACCAATCATTTTGGTTTTTGTTTTTTTAAAAAACCAGTACTGGGGATCAGCAGATGGTGTAGTGTTTACATGGCTGCGCTCCTACATGGCCAACCATAGTTCAAGTCCTGGACCCGGTGGTTTGAAACTCACACGAGAGTCGTGTGCGTGCGTGCCCAAGACCCCAGGAGGAGAATGGAGGAGAAGGGACTGTGGCTTTGCCATCCCCGCGGGGTGGTTCCTCACTTCCCCTCTCACTGTGCCTCTCTCCAGTGAGCGCCCTAAGGCAAAAGCCTCTATAAAACAAATGAAAAACAGCATCAGATGGCCGTCCCACAGCCTAGTGGTTAAAAAAGCTGCATCCCACACACCGACTGCTGTTCAAATCCCAGCCACTGTGGTTTGAAAAACAGGGTGGTTTGAAAATCCCAACAGGACGGGGCAACAGGGCAGGAGCTGCACGGACTACCCACCCAGCCTGTTCTCTCTCTGGTGAACACACACGCTCCCTGGTAATTAAAAAATAATAAGACATTTTTAAATACAGCCTTGGGTCCATTGTATCTTTGGGACTGTAAGAATATGGGAAAAAATTTTTACAAAGAATGTATAGTTCATTCTACCTCATTTACACTTTAACAAAATTTATGGTATTTTGATCCTCCTTCACAACTGTTTAGTAAGACTATTGTTATAATGAAAACAGAATTAAACAAAATACTTTGCATTAATATGAATAAAAAATAGGAAAAAAGTTCAGCTTGATCCAATTTTGAATGTTAATGAATTAAATGTTATCAATAAAATAAATGTGATTGACCCAACCAGATTAAATCAACACAGCCATTGGAGAACGGTTTACTCTCAGAACGTGTAAAACACCAGCCTTAGAGTCATATATGAAGACAAGTCTAGGGACAGTCCCAGTAGCCTAAGTATTCGGGCAGCCAGACCCCACTCAGCCTGTGCCCCGAATCCCACAGGGTGGGGAACGTGGAGAAGGGACTGCGGTGTGGCCACAGCCCACTGGGCACGTTCTCCTTCTCCCCCTCTACCTCCCCTTGCTCTCTGGCAATTAATAAAGAAGTAAAAGAAAAGTATGTTCCCTTTCGTTTATTTTCCCAATGACAATCTGGAAAATTGGGAATGTCTGCCCTTTGCACAACGGGGCAGCCTGACCTTCCCTGTAAAGCACACAGAGGTGTACCCCGGTGGCTCCCTCACTCCCGGGTTCACTGGATTATGGAGATTACAGCAAAGACAGAAACTGCTAATGGGCTATCAGGCCTTGCAGTTCTCAGGCTGTTTTCATTGGAAATGAACTGTGTACCCTGCTGTTTTTTAAATGTAATTTCTGAACCACAGCTATCATTTTCTATTGGCTCGATACATAGACTTTGGTGACTTTGTTTTTAAAATGCCCTTGATGAGCATTAAGATTCCTTAGGTAATAGAAATTCCTCTGGTGGCATGATAATTAAGTCAGCTGGACTCCCACATGGCTGACCACGGTTTGAGTCCTGGACCTGGCAGTTTGCTTTCTCAGCTTCCTTCTCTCTCTGTCTCTCTCTGGTCAACCTCAAAAATAAATAAATAAATAAATAAATAAAATAATAACAGTGAATAAAATTAAACAATTCTTCTAAAAAAATAGAAAGAAAGAAATTCCTCTGAGCCATCAGCAACGTTGGCTGCAAAGAACTTCTGACAATAGAGATGCAGGACATAGAATGAGGATCAGCCACCACCACCCCAACCACCACAGCTGTGGGCCAGATATTTTTCCTGTGCGTCCACGTGCCACCAAACACTCCTGTCGAAGCAGAGGGGAGAAGGATTCCACAACCTGGCTGCCTTTTTACGGAATGTCCGGTTTATATTTTAGGAACAGCCGGCTACAGTTCTTTCATTTTTATCTTGACATCTCCTCTAACCAGACATGCCCTGAAGGTGGCTCACTGACAGTTAAATTTCAGAGAACATGTTCACTGCTAATGAATCACTGCACGATCATTTAAATATCATATCACTTTTCTCAGCAAAAATAAACAAATTTATTGTCTGACGCAGCCTCATCACCTACCCACGAAGACCCAGCGGAGAGTCCGGAGCCGTGAGGCTGCTGGGAGTCTTCCTGGGGACCCCTCCTGAGGAGCAGCGGGGCAGGCCACCCTCCGGGCTCACCACGGCCCCTGTTCCTGGCTCCTCCCTCCACACTGACCTGTTCCCACTGCCCCTCTCATCACAAAGCTGGGAGCCAACAGTGCTTCCAAAGAAAGGTCTCTTAGACGATCCCAAAATAGCAACTCAGAGACTAAAAGTATTAAAAACAGCAATTAAGAGGGCAATTTGTACAGTTTGCACAGCAAGTCTATCAATAAATTAGGGCTTGTTTTTTCCTTTTCTTTCCTTTTCTGGGTCTCTGACCCATGTTCATGCACAGATGTGGAACAAAAGAAATGATACAAATAATTTGACTGTATTGATTCTTCAGTAGGTAAAAATAAATAATAGTTTTATAAATGTGTTACTCTTGGTAAATAGTAAATATTATGCTCAAACTAAATATTCTAAATATTATGCTCAGAGGACAAATGATACAAATAATTTGACTGTATTGATTCTTCAGTAGGTAAAAGTGCTAATAAATAATAGTTTTATAAATGTGTTACTCTTGGTAAATAGTAAATATTATGCTCAAATCTAAATATTCTAAATATTATGCTCAGAGGACACAACTGCAAACCCATAATCAAATGATCAAACGAGATGGTCATAGAATCCCTTGGCCCAATGGATAAACCCATCTACATAAATAGCCGCTGTCCACAAATGACATCAATATGAACCACGTACTCTGGCAGTGCCACAAATGACATCAATATGAACCACGCACTCTGGCAGTGCCACAAATGACATCAATATGAACCATGCACTCTGGCAGTGCCACAAATGAACCAAAGTCAACATGAACCACGCACTCTGGCAGTGTTTGTGCCGATGGCCCAGGGCGAGGTCTGCCCCCCGACAGACACACTTCAGAATGCAAGGCTCTTGCCAATCACTGTGACATATTTGGTATACGGAAAAACAAATTTTATGACAAGTATTTTTAAATTTACAAGGAAAAGCAATTATTGACTATATGCAACATGGTTTAAAAAAAGGGGGGGGGGGAGTAACTGTTAAAAAAAAAAAATGGTGGCAGAGAAACTACCCTGACTTTTACTTCCATAATTCTAAACTGAAAATTCTCATGAAAAAAAAATCATAACCCTTCTTGTCAAAAAGTTAATGGTAAATCTCATTAAAATATATACTAAGAAAGTTTCCTTTCTTGCTCTATTCTAAAAAATTCTTTAGCTTCACTGATAAGTAATGTTTTAAATATGCTGCATTAAATATTGTGAATGATCAGTTGGCCTTAATTATGGGAAAATGTTCCAAATTAATTTCCCATTAACGTAAATTCAGACTATTAGTATCAATTAGTGAACATTTATTCTAATGGGGCAAAACTGAAAATAAATCCAGCGAGGAGACCCTGGGTGCACGGTACCGTACCTCTGTCGTCCTGTTCACCATCATCTGAAGCGGTGTGGGGAGAAAAGGGAGATGTTACACAGGGAAGTCAGGGCGGATGGCCTGCGTGCAGCAGGGCTGGTCCACGTGCCACGTGCACCCGCAGGTGCTGGCGTGTGCTGCCGCCCCCCTACCCTGGGCTACAGTGGACAGGGTGAGGAGTGGGTTCCTATATGGCCGAAGTCGTCCTTAAGAGAAAACCACCTCGCGTGCAGTACTCACGCTGCCATCCCAAAGGACAGGCCCCCTTCCTGAGTTACCTCTACAAGGACGCCCCTCCTCTCGTGGCCGAGCAATCGTGCACACCGCCATGGCCACCCCCCTCACCCCTGAGGCTCCTGCTGCCCACATGCGCCCTCCCCGCCGTGCCTGGGTACCTTGGACTGCACGTCCGCGTTGTGGTCGCTCTGCAGCAGGAGTGCAGCCGACTTGGTGTCGTCCTTCCGGGCTGCGATGTGCAGGGCAGGCAGCCGCACCTTCCCTTTGGTGTCGTTCTCCAGGAGGATTGTCACCGCCTGGTTGTGCCCCTGCTGAAGAGCCACGGCGAGGGGAGTGAAGCCATCCTGGGGACAGAGAGGGAGAGCCTGCAGCCACTGCCACTGCCGGACCAAGTGCAGCTCCCAGGCCTCGGTGCTTCTGACTCTGAAGTCGTGACCACAGTGGGTAGCGAAGGTTAAGGTGGCTGAGATCAGGTACAGTGACAGGTTCTAGTCCCGGTCAGGGTGTGGACCAGTCGGGTCAGCTCTCCCTGCTTCTACTCCACACATTCTGAAAAGCATCTGGTTCCCTGACAGACCACGCCACGCACAGGATATGCTCAAATACACAGTAACGAGGGGAAAAAGGAAACGAGAACCAATCCTGAGTAAGGCAGAAAGTGGGGGGCGCTGAAAGAACGAAGCCCGTGTCTGACAGGAATCAAACATGGTGACCAAGTCAGGAAGGGACACAGGACCGGCCAGGCAAGCTGCTCACCGTACGGGAGAAGGCAGCCAGCTGCTCTGATGGCTCGGCCTCATCATTCTTTTTCTTTTTTCTTGTAGAGATTTTTGCTAAAAGGCAAGTGTGCTTACTAGAGAGACAGAAAGAGACAGAGAGATAGAAAGCAAGAAGCCACCCCCAGGGGAGACGGTCTGCCACAACCCCTCCTGCCCCACTCTCCTCTCAGGAGTTTGGGTGTGCATGCACACGTGCCCAGTGCGAGTTTCAAGCTGCCTGTCTGGGACTCAAACCATTCTACTACGTGGAATTCCAGTGATGTAACCATTATGCCATCTGCTGTTCTATCAATTCAATTTTTAAAGTTTGGTACATAATTTGATCTAAAAGTCTTTGGCAACGTAGGCTAATTCATTAATTTTTCACCTAATAGTTAAACTTTATATTACTGGGTCATCAGAAAAGTCATGACACATTTTTGCATAGAAAAACATAAGTCATGACTTTTCCAACAAACCAATATTTAGATCACTTAGATATAAAAGTACATGAGCTAGCTTATGCTAAAACAAACTTTCAATCCTAAACTTAACAAGAGATAGCTTAAGAAACAATAACACAAATAATGCAATTAGTGGAATTTTAGAGTTGGAAAAGCCATTTTTCTCTCTAGAAAAAAGTATCCAATGTTGGAAAAGTGACAAATAAGAAACATATATTCTAGGTTGTATCTGCATGAAAACCTCCCTCAAGCCATGAAACTCTAAGAACCAGCCTCAGAGGTTCCCATTTACAGAGAGAGGAGCTGAAGGCAGTCGATGGCTGTTCTAGACGGTGGTAATGTACCACAGTCCAAGATTCAGCTGGTTCTCAACAATAATTTTTCAAAAGGTAGACTTTAGAGGGAAAACAATTTTCCTCAAGTATATTGCAGTACCAACAACAAGAAGTAATTCTTTTCATTTAAAGAAAAATTAAGGGGTTTTTTCCCTATTTTTTAAATTTTTTTTTTTTGAGAGGTTTTCGCTATAGGGTTCGTGCGCTCGCCAGACAGACAGAGAGAGACAGAGAGACAGAAAGCGAGAAATCACCCCTCAGGGAGGATGGTCACGCCATAATCCCTTCTCCTCCATTCTCTTGGGATCTTGGGCATGCACGCACACGCGCCCGGCGTGAGTTTTAAGCCACCGCGGTCGACTGCGTGGGAGTCCAGCGACACAGCCATTACACTAACTGCTGGTTCCCTTAAAATTATTTTTCTTAAGACCATCTCTGGACAATTTCCAGAGAGAAAATACAAAACAAAAACTTGGTTTCAAATACATAAGCAGTGAGCTGGAGTCTAATGGTCACTGGGAGGGGCTTTCTCCAGGGCAGTTCGGTGCTCCAGACTCCCCACGGGATGCTGTCAGGTGTGAGTCACTGTCCTGCTCTTTGGCGCATTCCCACGTGGAGACATGGACCTGCATCCCCTACCCCAGGCCAGAACCGAAGGCTAATGGCCACATTCCTCCTTTAAACGTGAGTGAGGGCCCCTCCTGGGACTGCTGTAAGCACCAGTCGGGCCTGAGGGCTCGGACCCTTGCTCCTGCTGAAGCGACAGAGGGGCTCTTCTGTGACATTCCCTCGGGCAGAGAAGCTGGAGGCCGCTCCCCGACAGCCACTGCGACTGGAGGGCCTCCAGACAAAGCAGGCCTCGGGTTGCGGAGGTAGCACTCGGTACCCAGGTCTGCGGTGACGAGGGCACATGCTCGGCTTCTGCGACAAGCCGTGGACTTCTTCCGAAGGAGGGCAGACCCCGCCCAGGAGCAGCAGCCATGGCAGGCCGGGCTCCCAAAAGGTGATAGCCATGTAAAAAGTGTCCAGGGAGTGGTGACAAGTTTCCATGGTGATTATGGTGCAACCAGTGGGTCAATCTACTTCAGTTGTCATGCTGTGACTGACCACGTGCCGGTAAAGGGTGGACAGAAAGTTATGGCCGCTGCGGAAGAGGCCGCAGCACCTCCTGGCTCAGAGCAACCCGTGGAGGCACTGTGGTGGCATCGGCAGCCCTGGCCGCCCGAGCCCAGGCCAGTCTGGGCTGCTGTGTGACATCTGTAAGCAAAGGTGCTGCACACATCAGTAAGAAAACGTACTTCTCCCAGACACTGTTCCTGGGGATTCTGTGCCTGACGAGGGCGACTGGCTGGCCCCTGAGTGCTGCCCCCGGCCAGGCACAGCCACACAGTGAAGCCCGTCGACACAGACGTGTGTAGGAGGGCGGCATCCCCAGCCGACTTGAAGAAATGGGTGATGGGCAATAATGTCTTCTCCTCAGGTCCTCTGGAACGTCCCGATGGAAGTTAGTCCCCAGAGAGACGACCTTGTCAGTGTGGTCGCGGTGGAGAGTGAGATCTTCGACCCGGCGTAACTATGTAATAGGGGACACTCCTCATTCCCTGTACGTTTTCCCATGTGGGCAGTAAAGGGACTGGTTTAATTGATAAACATCGCTCGGTAAATAAAAACAATATTTTAGACACAACTGTTATGTAAATCCAGTTAGGACACTGGGCAGTTCACTTGGGCCCATAAGTCTACTTTAGGGAAGTAAAAAGCATTGAAAAGTGGTGTTACAAGGACAAAGGACTCCTTTTGGACCGCTGCCACAGGGATTTCATCCCAGTTTATACTTTCTGGAAGAAGGATAAATATCTGCGTTGACTCGTTCAAGCATGTCAACTCACTCTATGGAACAGAGACCCCAGTGGAGGCTGAGTGGCTTTATTTTTGTCCCTTAGTTACCAATACTAGTTCCAAGGATTAGGAGAAATTCCGAAACTAAATATTGCTTCTCAAACATGAGTTTCATTGCCAGGTTGAATAATTTAAAATTTTAAGTAGTCACAATACTTTTAATAATGATTTATTCATTTTTGCAAATTAGGGCTACCAGTAGATTCAGTAAAGTGCCCTCCTTGGACACATTCACACGTGGGCGAACAAGACAATAAAACATGGAATATGAAATAGCGACCAATCACACAGCCCTTTAAAGAATTTAATAGACTGATACCCTAAGGGGGGTCAGCAGGTGGCATGATGGTGGCACTAGATTCCCACATGTCGAGCGCAGTTTGAGCCCTGGACCTGGCAGCTTGAATATGCCAGGCACACGTGCAAAACCCTGAGAGGACAATGGAAGAGGAGAAAGTGCAGATGGCCACCGGGGCGGCTTCTCACTTCCCCTCTCTCTCTCTGGTGAGTGCACACACTCTATGGCAAAAACCTGAAAAGAAAAAAAAGAATGATACCCTGAGGTAAATGTTGAACGACTGGGCTAGCATGAGAATTTAATCGGTCAGTCTTACGTGAACTATATAGTGTATATACATACATATGTGTTATTTTTAAAATGAAAAAAAAATAACAGGCACATAATGGACCAAGCTAGGATTCAGAACCCTCCATGATCCATTTCCAAAATCACATTTTCACGTGGAGAGGGTGTCGAAGCTGTGAGGACACTGTGTAACCTGGCGTCACCGTGCACAGAGGGTCCACAAGGGCGGCACCGACTGCTCCAAGTCCATACTGCTGGAGCATGGAGCGTGTGCGTGAGCAGGGCCCTCAGCTGCGCACGGAGAACATGATTCCACAAGGGTCCTCGAAAGGTTGCGGAAAATGCATATCATGCAAAACTATGCACAGAGTTCAATTTTAAAAAAAGAATGTCTATTTTAATTAAATAATTAATGAATTAATTTTGGAGAGATTTTTGCTATAAGGCACATGTGCTCACCAGAGACAGAGAGAAAATGAGAACTTGCCCCGCCAAGGAGATGGCCATGCTGCAATCCCTCCCCCTTCCTTCTCCTCCCAGGTTGTGGGTGCGATGCGCACGCGCCCTGCACAAGTTTCAAGCTGGATCTGAGACTCGAACCAGTCAGTCATGTGGGAGTCCAGCATCTTAGCCACTGTACCACTTGTTCGCCCTTTATTATTTAGTTTCAATTTGAGAGAGAGAAAGGGAAGTTAAGAAAGCAAGTCTTTCTTGAAGAAAGAAAGGTCCAGGACTTGAACTGTGGTCTGCCATGTGGGAGTCCAGTGCCTTAACCACTATGCCCCCTGCAGACCCCTCAATTCTTTTTTAATTGTCAGAGGGTGTGTGTGCTCACAGAGTGACAGAAAGAAGGAGACAGATAAAGCACCCGCAGTGTGGCACAGTCTCTGCAATCCTTCTCTACATCCCCAATCCTTTGGATGTTAGGCATGCACAGGAAGGGCGTTTTTCAAGCCACCTGGGCTGGGGCTGAACTGCAACTGGCCTTTGGGATCTGCTTTGGGACTACAGACCTCTCCTAACACGTCTTCAAGTGTCCTCATATTTGCTGAGCAGAAAAACTCCAGTAACCGTTTCATCTGGTAAATGGCTCTGTCTTCTGGAGGACAAAATAAAGCCATGCAGGTCTCAGGGGTTTCTCAGCACTCAGGACTGGGCCTGGCCCCACACTGACCCCAGCTTTGCAGTTATCCCGTCCTGGGCAGCCGTGCTTTCCAGAGATGAGCAGCAAACAGGATTTCATTTCATTACTAGTGACTTCCTGAGTGTGTTTGTTTGTTTGCTTGTTTGAACTACTGGGAAAAGCTAACAGAAGTGACCGCCACCGATCTGCAGGAAGTTTCTCTGACAGGGACTGGACGTGGACATGGTGGCTTACTGACCTCTCCCTCCAAGGTGGCACAGGGGGCTCCTGCAAACTTGGCCTGAACATGTCACTGTCCAGAGAGGAGGACGCTTTAGACACTAAAAATGATCAAGACAGGCTCTGAGTTGCAAGCATCTAACCATCTTTCACTCCAGACCAGGAGTTTTAAAATTTTATCAGTGAGGACACAAAATGTGAAAGAGGAAAAAGAAGCCCTGCGTGCTCTGGTGGAAGTGGAGAGGAGGGCATGCCCTCTCTGTCCTCATCACCCACTGCCGACCTTCGCGGGCCACACGATGCTCCCTACGAGTCACAGACACCTGCAGCACCGCTCAGAAGTCGCTGAACTTCTGTCCACAGGCCTTGAAGGAAAGTGAAGGAGGTTCTACTTACAGGAGGGCACACGGTAAAAGGAAAGGGCGTTCCAAACGTCCCGGCTTGCTCCAACGTCTCTTCTGTGTGCCCTGAACTCTTTGAAACAGGACCGAGCTTAAACATTCCAAGTCAACTGTTGCCTTAATCAAGGTGTCACAACTTGTGCTTCAATAAAAACAGCTTTTTTAGTGACATACTCATAAAATTGCGCTAGCACAAACACAACTTATTTCCTACAGTTAAAATGGTTTCTTTGGGGCCAGCAGGTGGTATAGTGGTTATGGCTCTGGACTCCACTGAGGTTTGGTCCCAGATCCAGCAGCTTGAATCTCGTGCTAGGCATGTGTGTGTGCGCGTGTGTGTGTGCGTGTGCGTGTGTGTGCGTGTGTGTGTGTGCGCGCGTGCACGCATGCCCAAAATCCCAAAAGGAGAATGGAGGACAAGGGATTGCAGTGTGGCTATCCCCCAGGGGGTGACTTCTCACTCTCTGTGACTACAGCAAGCACACACACCCTATAGCAAATATCTTCCTTAAAAAAAAAAAAAAAGTCCCTTCAAGGCGCTGCACTGGGCCCTGCAGAGAAGAATGGCTGATGAGAAGGAAGGGGTGGAACCTAATGCAATCACATCTCATCACAGGAGTCCCTAAAAGCAAGAGTACGGCAAACTGACCGAAGAATGGCTTCCTGTGAGTCCAGGCCAGGGACGGGCTCGGGCTGGCCAGCTTACCTCCGTCGCCGTGCTCTGGTTAGCGCCGTTTTCCAGCAAGTACTTCACGACGTCGATGTGGTTCTCCTGGGCCGCCATGTACAAGGGCGTGAAGCCATTCTGAGGACAAAGGGTAAACGGACAGTTTTGATCACCGCGAAAGCTCAGGTCAGGGAGAAATACGACAGCTACGAAGTAAACCTTTGCGGTGTGAAGCTCCGACACGCCTGAACACGGAGGAGGGGCGAAGGCGGAGGGCACCCTCCTGCACACCCGCCTCCGTCCCAGAGCCGCGTTCCCCCCGACGCTGCCAGACTGGAAGGCTTCACATCCCAGCACACTCAGGGCCTTCATGGCCATGAATTTTATAAGGTGGGGAGGGTCTTCAGAAAGTTCATGGAAAATGTACACTATGAAAAAACTACAAATGGATTTCAGGGGTTTTTTGCACAAAAAAAATTGTATTTTAATTCCATTTTTCCATGAACTTTTCAGTGTCCTTGTATACAGAATTCTTTATACACACACACACACACACACAAATAAAATAATACGTACATTATACCTCTGGTGTTTATCAACTCATAAACTAAACAGTTCACCATTATCTTGAATATACAGTTTAGTTAACATCCTTAGTGCTATAAGTTATTATTCATACTAGAATAGGTTATGAGAGATTTCAAATTTTACTGAAAGTTTCTTAAAAACTTAAAAGGAAAATAAGTTTTTTTGAAATATAAATTATTCAGTATGTATTGTATAAATGGGGAAACATCACTAAAAATGGCGAAGATATTTATATAGCAAAATATAAACACAGAATGTAAAACTAGAACAAAACTTTAAATTTGATTATTAAAATCTGCAAGCTTCAAAAGAAGAAAAATTTAAACTAAAAAAAGTATTATAAGAGAAATGAATGGACAATGTTGCAGGATTCCACGACAAGTCCGATAGCATATCTTGAACACACAGCAGGCAGGTGAAAGCTCGTGTAGTTTAGAACCCTGAGAGGCAGCGGAAGGGTGGCCTTAGAGTTGAGGAAGGGAAAGCCAGTGAGGACGGCGAAAACAGGGAGTGGGTGTGCTGCGCTCCCCTGACAGCAAAGGGCAGCATGCGGCAGGAGAGTGTTTGTTAGGGCGGCACCTGCCAAGGCTCTCCGCGGCATTGCCATCACCATGTGGACAGGCCAGGAGGGGGACCAGACAGTGGGGCCGGGCAGGTGGGGAAGGAGTACCACCACAGGCCCCCGCGCTGGTTCCCAAGCTTCAGACAGACCTCCTCCCACTCGGCAGAGCAGGAAGTCCTGAGGGCACGGGGTCATGCGCACCGTGACCCCGCAGCTCCCCCAGGTGCAGCTCCTGTGCCAGCACCCGGCTACCTCATCCGCCCCAGTGCTCCCAAAGACTTCATTCCAGGACTCGTCTCCGCAAGGGTCCAGTGATGTGCAGTCCCTGTGGAGGATTATAAATGCTACCTTATACAGCAAAGGGGACCGTTAGAGGTGCCTAACGATTCTGAGATGGAGGTCCCTGGACCAGAGGAGGAGGGGAAGGAAGGAGGAGAGGAGGGGGAGGGGGAGGGGAGGGAGGGAAAGGGAGGGGACTGAGTGCGCAGGGCCGAGTGCGCAGGGCCGTAAGCAGGGCCCAGTGCGCAGGGCCGAGTTTACAGGGCACCTAAGTGCTTTTGCTGCAAGCACAGCTTCTGCTCTCTAAGCCTGAAGATTGAGTTGTGAATATTTAGGAAAAAAAAAAAATACTGAGCATGGGTAAAAGTCAATGCAAGAATACATCTTGAAAAGAATACTTAGGCCAACAGTTCCACGATAGCACAGCCTAATGAGCATGGGACAGCGTGGCCACCACCCGCTGAAGCGGCCCCTGCACTAGTTTGCCCGATGGCACACACAACACTCACTCTCTGAGATACAGCCTCAGCGAACTGACTGTAACATTTCAAAGAGCACCTTAAAAAGTGTCTCCATAAACCGCTCACTGCTACTTTACTCGCTCTTACTTTTAGTCTTATCCTGTTAAGGTTGAAGTGTATTTCAATGATCTTTAAAAGCTGTCCTATTTTCCTAGATGAAACGTTACAGCAGACATGCAAGTTGTCATCTCATAGCTGAGGATTTTAACCAACAGTGTGACTGCCAAACTACCACGTGCACTGGCCAAGCACAGGCAAGGGGCAGAACAGGGGGAGTGGGACAGCGGATGCAGAGACGCCTGGGGGCTCCGCCCCGACCAATTCATCCTTCAGGCTGCAACACAGAAGTCTCCGGGTGACTTTACTCAGTACCTGTAACAATGCTTAGCACTTGACAGGTGTTCAGCAAACATTTGTTCAATGGAAGAATAGATAAAATAAAATGCGAACTCCTTTCCATGTCGCAGTGGCTTTATCCCGGTTAAAGAACGGGCAAGCTCTGAGGCTCGTCCCTACCAGACACAGAATCCCACTCCCATCTCGACTGCAGGACACCTCGTCTATGTCTACAGTGACATCCTGATGCAGCTGGTGGTGTGCGACTTCGAGGACCAGGGCTCACAAGTCCCTGCGCTCTGCCTCGCTCTCTCACCAGGCCACCTGCTCTGGAGGGAATGGCCCGTGATGTCACAAAGGTGCGTGAGCAGCCTACTCACATGAGCGGGAGCTCACACCCCAACGGCCTGCACCAGCTTGCCAACCACATGCAACCCACCGGGGGCCAGCAGGTGGCATGGGGCTTAAGGTCTGGATCCCACATAGCTGACTCCGTGGTTCAAATCTCAGGCCTGGCAGCTTGGAAAACATGCCAGGCCTATGTCCACGTGGCAAATCCCCGGAGGATGGAAGAGAAGGGAAGGCAGCATGGCCGTCCTTTGTGGGGGGAGGGCGATTTCTCACTTTCCCTCTCTGTCTCTCTCTCTCTCTCTGTCTCTTTCCCGTAAGTACATATGCACTATAGCAAGAACCTAAAAATAAAACATTAGGGAAAA
Organism: Tupaia tana; assembly: GCA_026018925.1. NCBI lineage: Eukaryota > Metazoa > Chordata > Mammalia > Scandentia > Tupaiidae > Tupaia > Tupaia tana. The sequence continues at coordinate 266,131 of JAKSZU010000017.1, forward strand.
AAAAAAAAAAAAAAAAACTACCCTGGGCATGAATCCTCCTGCCCGAGAACAGCCTTCAGGTGACATCAGCCTGGGACTTCACTATAACTTCATGAGCGACCTGGTCCATAGCTGCACAGCTAGGCCACCGCTGATTGCGATGTTTATTGTATTAAACAATGTAAGGGCTTGCTGTGTAGCAAGAGCTACAGTGTCCAGATTAACCATGTTCTAGGCAGTCACCTCCAATGTTGCAGTCGTGTGAAGTGCCCTGCCTGGACACTCAGAGAGAAGACGAAGCCCAGCTGCCCTGCTGGGAGTTGACCGAGCTCTAACTATTCCGGAAAGATTCCCGACGCCCCGGGACCAGGACGGCTGTTAAAGCTAGGCTGCGCTCCAAGGAGATACGTCAGGGTGCCTTCTGTGGACGTCGGGGTTCGGGAGCCTTTGGATGCGCAAGCTCGGTGCTGATGCAGCCCACGTCACGTGCTGCCCCCTGGTGTCTACGGGTGGAGAAAAGCGAGCTCTTTGCATTAATGACCAGGAATGAATGAAGCAGGGACCCTGCGTAGCTGCCTGGGGGAGGCGACCTTCAGCCCAAGACAGCTGGAAAACTTCAGCTCTAAACCAAGCTGTCACTGGTCGACTTTCTGAGCACTATGTGCGTGCTCCACACCGCCGGGAAAACTCCGGAAACAAGTTACACAGCCAGGCCTAACCACAGACCATGGAAATGCTTACACACAGTTCTGCGTTTGAGCTTAGTAAAAGCAGAACTAAGATTTAAGCTTTTCCACAAAGCAGAATTCCTAAGCACTTAGCCACGGCGTGTAGAAAGCTCTTTCTCAGATGCCTGTCGGCACTGGCTGGGAATTACTGTTCTAAGAACCACCCCAGGGATATGCATCCTCTTTTTCTTTTTATTTTCCCCCTGATTTTTTTGAAGGTTTTTGCCATAGGGTTCGTGTACCCACTGGAGAGAAAGAGACAGGGAGAGGGAAAGTAAGAAATCACCCCCCAGGGGGATGGCCACGCTGCAATCCTTTTTCCTCCATTCTCCTCCTGGGATTTTGGGCACACATGCACAGTAGGATTGTTAAGCCACCAGTCCAAAGGCTCGAACCGCAGCCAGCCATGTGAGAACCCAGCACTTTAACCACTAAATCACTTGCATCGTCTTCTTTTCATTAGCAGTGTGAGGGAAGGTTGGGAAGAACCCCAAAGTTATCGCCAGCTGTAAGGTCCGGGTGAGCCCAATTATTGCCCTGGCTATCTTGTGAGTGCACGGCTGCACAGGGTGTGAGGCAGCAGGAGCGCTAATTACAGTCCCAGACGTGGAAACCACTGTGTGCCTGAGGTGTGCTCGGGCAGAGCAGAGTCGCACGCCCGTCTGATCAGTAGGAGGGCATTTTATTCATTAAAAGGTCATACAAATTTTCTCAGAGAGCCTGAATTTGACAATTCTTGACCAAGTTAGGGTATTACGAGTTACTTTAACCACCTTTGTCTCCGGAGGATTAACAGAATACTGGTATTTGTGGTTGACCTGGTATATCTCCACTAGAAGCCCCAGCTGGGCAATGTGACCCCAGGGGTTATCCGAGGGCTGGCCCAGCACAGCAGGTGAGCTGCACCCAGGGGCTGGATCCCACATGACCAGCTGCGGCTTGAAGCCCCGCCTGAGAGCTCGCACAGCCCTCAGGGCACAAGTGTGCAGGCCACCATCCTGATGGGACGGACCGACGGGGAGATAAAGGACAGTGGCAGGACCGCGTCCCATGGTGGGTACTCTGTCTCTCTCACGCATGCATACACACAGATGCTCTCCGTAATAAAAGAAGTTATTAAAATTCTAGTTGAATCTTTTCATTTAAATATATGGTTTTAAATATTAATATGCTGGATGCAAACTTCCTATTTTAGTGGGAACTGCTGGCCCATAATAGTTACCATCGATGAGTCCTTTTCAGGACTTACCTCTGAGACGGCCGCCCCGATGGTACACTTCTGCCCAACAGGTATTTCTGCTGGACACAGAGGGCACGTGCACATATGCATGTGTGCCTAAGGGACACAGAGCCTGCAGGGTCTGGCCGCACTGTGACTCTCCTCCCTCTGGTCCTCCATGCCTGGGCTGTGATAAGCTTGTACCCACTTGCCATGTTTTTCAAGCCAACACGGCTGAATCTCAAACCACAGCCAGCCATGTAAGATCCACCTTCCTCTGCCCATCCCAACCGCTGTGGCCACCAGAAAGGTTTTCAACAGAAGTTTATATTTAAAGAAAACTCACTCAAAATACTGGATGTCCCAAATAGCAATTTAAAATTGTTTCTCCGTATCTTCAAACTGGTGACTTTACCCTCTCTGATGCCCGACACTGAGGAAAACTGACACCAATTGTGGACATTTAAAAAATAGCTTTACTGCTGTATCACAAGCAAACAGAAATACAACACATTATAAGTTTATGATATTTATGGTTTTTCACAATTGGGATTAACCTATTGAAGTCATTTTCAAAAATAATACTGGGTTAAACTACCTTTTGTTACTTAGACTTCAATTTTTCACCATTCAGAATATCTAAGATGAGAATTCTTATTCTTTTTCTTTTTCTTTTTTTTTTTTTTTAGAGAGGTTTTTGCTATAGGGCGTGCGCTCGCCAGACAGAGAGAGAGAGCCAGAGAGATAGAAAGCGAGAAATCACCCCCCAGAGGGGATGGTCACGCAGCAATCCCTTCTCCTCCATTCTCCTCTCGGGATCTTGGGCACGCACGCACACGCACCTGGCATGAGTTTAAGCCACCAAGTCTGGGACTCGAACTGCAGTCGACTACGTGGGAGTCCAGCGACATAGCCATTACGCTAACTGCTGGTCCCAGAATTCTTATTCTTTATTGATATTATTTATTTATTTATTTTAGTTTTGCTATAGGGTGCATGTGCTCACCAGAGAGCGAGAAAAAGAAGGAAAGTGAGAAACTCTCCCCAGGCGCCTGGTCATGCCATACTCCCTTCTCCAGTTCCTCTTGGGGTTCTGGGCACACGTGTGCATACCTCATCTGAATCAGGATTGATCTCTATGCAAATTATATACCAAGAGATAATTAAATATTGTCAGTAAATTCACTTGTGCTTTCCAGGATTTTAGACATACATAGCTGAAAAGTCCCATTAAGGAGCAATAAAGACGGGCCTGGCCCCACGAGCAGTGGGTAAGCACCAGCAGCCAGCAGCCGGGCCCCCACAGAATATCTGACAGATATTCAAAACAGAAGATTATTCAACCAAAGATCAGAAGACGGGCCACCAGCATGACTGCCACGGGCTTCGGCTCCCACAGGAAGTGTGAGGACGCAGTGTCTGTAGTACGCCCATCCAGCCCTAAACCACAGCAGCTTAACGAGGAGCATAACCCGGGAGAAGGTAAGTGAGAGTTCATTCACGGAGGACTCCTGTCCGAAGTTACTAACACGCTGACGACGTCCTGTTTCCTCTACAAATTTTTGTTTAAACACAAAGTACAGTGCGAGTTTAGGTCAAAATCTTTTTGAACTTTAGAAAAAAAGGAAGAATGCCAAGCTAGTGTCTAGAATGCTGCGGCCTGTGGGACCTGGACCAACGCAGTGCGCTGCTGGGTGACCACCAGGTGCCGTAGGGGGGCTTCCTGGAGTCCCTGAGCAAGGCCAGGGGTCCAATGCCAGTGAGCTAGGGGCAGAAACAGGACAGACCTCTCACCTTTGAAAGGGGCGCCGTTCACTCACGACTGTCAACTGACACCTGTCACGAGCACGCTCTTCTACTCAGACCAGTGGCCACGCTGGGAGGAAGCGCCACACTGCTCGGCTGCTCAGAGGTCTGCGTCTGAACTGTGTCCGGTCCCTCCCTGATGCCCTGCAGGCACCCCCAGCTCAACCAAGCAGCTCCGCCACTCTCCTCTGCTCTTCCCGACGTTTTTCACTTGTAGTACAAATTTAAATTTCTTTTTCTTATTCCCCCAAATCAATAAATCTAATACACAGTGTGGGAAAGTAATTCAGGGCCTACGGGATCAATAGCAACTGACCTGTGTGCCCCAGGGCCGGCTGCAGCGCCAGCTCCCCGGAGGGAAGCCACGGGGCGCTCACCATGCTGACGGCCGCAGTTTTCTTCCTGGACTCTGCCTCCATGTGAAAATCGTCTGGACGGCACCTGCTGCTCACTTCCAGTCACGTCCTACTGGCTAGCTTTGTTTACTGTCACGGTGCTACATTTCTGTTCTAGTCTTTGCCTGGAAAGACCATCTTTGGCTTCCTGGTTTTACCTAGCAACTTCTTGTGGAATCTCCACCGAGGGCACGAGGTCTGAGGCAAGAAGCCCACTCGGTGCTCCAATCACCTGCCTCCAGGCTTGTTTTCTTCCAAGTTAAAGCAGAAAAGAAAGAGGTCCTCTACGTGAAATTTCAGTCATTTCCATGACCAGAAGTGATAAATATCTATGCTATTTTCTTCCTACAAGTCTTACCCAATTGCAACTTCAGTTCCTTTGAAATGCAATTAATATTGGACTTAGATAGGCTTGTAAAGTGATAAATGGGAAAATGACTAAAAATTTTAGAATTGAGGACATTTTCATTCAAATTTCAGGACAAAATGACATTAGGGTTCAGGTTCAGCCTTTCAATGCCGTCCACCCTGAGATAAAGGAGCAAGTGCAACAATAATGCCTGTGTTTCTTTTTTTTTTTTTTTTTTTTATAATGCCTGTGTTTCTTTTTTTTTTTTATAATGCCTGTGTTTCTTTTTTTTTTATAATGCCTGTGTTTCTTTTTTTTTTTATAATGCCTGTATTTCTTTTTTTTTATAATGCCTGTGTTTCTTTTTTTTTTTTTATAATGCCTGTATTTCTTTTCTTTTTTTTTTTTTTTTATAATGCCTGTATTTCAAAAGTTGAAAATTTTCTTTATTTGTATTCTAAATGAAAACATTACTGTGTCTTTTCAGGCAGGGTGTGTGCATGTTTAGCAGACTGATCATTTCAGTGTGGGTTCTACTGGAATGGGGAATAGTGACGCTTTCCTGGGCCAAAGTTTAAAGACGCCGACCCTCAGCACTCCTGAGCACACAGGAGAGGAGAGCTGCAGAAAGCACGTTTTCTTTCACCTGTGCTGAGGACACAGACGCTCGCGCGAACTCATAGTCACCCAACAGGCTGATTTTCAGAGCCACAAAGACAGCATACGTGTCCTGACTTTCTTATTCCTAGCCAAATGCAGGTGCCTGCCATCACTGTAACCTCACAGCCTTTGTGTCACCCCCGATCATGCGCCCAATTAAAAGAACAAAACTAGGAAAAGAAGCCAAGGGTTCTAGAAAGAGAAACACATGCACCTGTTTGGAGGGAAATCTGGAGGTGATATTTTTTGGAATTGTGACCTCACACCCCATTTTATACACCGTGTGTGGGTGTGTGTGCACACGCACGTGTGTGACAGAGTGGAATGTTTCATCGAGGGTTTTTGCTTTGAGAGCCAAGTGTGGCCCCAGGGCTGTATGGAAGCAATTCAGCGCAGCAGGCCAGGGGCCGACTGCAGGGCGCGTCCTCCTCCGGCCAGTCCTGACTCTCTGGGGTGATGGGATGGGGCAAGTGAAGGAGCTGTCCCTGGGCTGTACCTGGACAGACTCGACCACTGCACAGGGGCACTGCACACACCATCCTGTGCAGTGGTCAGCGGTGACACAACCTCGCAGTCGGCATGAACAGACACAGTCTGCTGCAGATGTGAAGCCAGATGGAACAACCTAGTCGTGAGGGTTACACCTAGGAAAGTCCTTTCTTCAAATAAAGTTTTCAGGATTGAAAGAACAATGAGCATTGGGAGCAGCAGTTAGCGTAATGGCTATGTCGCTGGACTCCCACGTAGTCGACCGCAGTTCACGTCCTGGACCCGGTGGCTTAAAACTCATGCCGGGCGCGTGTGCGTGCGTGCCCAAGATCCCAAGAGGATAACGGAGGAGAACGGATTGCAGCGTGGCCATCCCCCCTGGGGGGTGATTTCTCGCTTTCTGTCTCTTTGTCTCTCTCTGTCTGTCTGGCGAGCGCACGCACCCTATAGCGAAAAACCTCTCAAAAAAAAAAAAAAAAAAAAAAAAGAACAATGAGCATTGATAATAAAACAGGCAAATAGAATAACATAATACAAATTTTTTTTAGTAAAGTATGATATTGAAAATATCTAATGTGAACTCACTTGCCATTAAAATAAGATGAAAAGATAAAATTAAATAAATGAATAAAACTGTTTCTGAAGTCCTTATGCAATGAGTAAAGACTAAGACACAAGAAATTCTACATCTGCATGAATGGATGAGGACAGGTGGAAGGCGCCCCGGGCAGACGATCCCCAAGACTGAAGAGTACCCCGTGACGCGGCCTGTGTTATCAGAGGCTGAGAGAGCCCCCGGGACAGAGAGAAGGAACAGGCTTCCTAGAGGCCCAGGCCTCGGTTCCTACGTAACGTGCCATCAATGTCAAGGGTCCCTGTTCGCTTTGGGCAAAACCATTTCTTCTATCAGAAAAAAATTAAATAGGATCAAGTTTATAATATACTTTTGATTAAATTATTACTACTTAAAATTTTTTCTTGGGGCGAGCTGGTGGTTCTGGGGTACTCAACCGTACCCACCCAGGGTAGCCCAGAGCTCCACATGCACACCAGGCAGGGCGTGTGTGCCACAGCAGGCGAGGGCTGGGCCGTGGCATGCAGACCTGTCAGGGCTGCCTGTCTGTTGCTCGCTCTCTTTCATGGAAGAAAGAAAGAATCTTAGATTTGTTCTTTATTTCACTTTAAGAGCATCTATCTAATGTTAACTTCAGTAACTTTAAGAGCGTTGCTATCTAACGCTATGCGCGCAGTGAGGCTGTGGGCTGGGACCCCTGACGCCTTCACCAGTCAGGAGAGCTCACATCTGACCCCACTTTATGAACTTCCCACCAGGCTGCCGGCCTTCATCGCCTGTTTGAAATTCAAGGAGAGAAAATACTTGCAAGCAACCCTGAGCCTGTGGTGTTTCACCGCACAGGTGTCACTCACGCAGAGGGTCACGGCACTCTTCCGAAACACGCTTGCACCCACCACAGACCTACATCTGTCGGATGTTCAATTACATTAAAATGGGGATTGTGATATGACAAAAAAACAAAAAAGAAACTATCGCAAGTCAATAAAGTAACTGAGCTAAAACAACGGAGGCGTGCACAGTAAGCTTGTGCGCCCAGCTTAACCCACGCGGTCACTTCCCGGGACAGCCATGCCCAGTGCCATACCTGGGACTGGGCGTTAATGTTCGCGCCTTCCTTGACGAGGACTCTGACCACATCCGCCTGCCCAGCCAGCGACGCGATGTGCAGGGCAGTGTTTCCCTTCTGTTTCCAGAAATAGAACAGCAAACATCAGAAAGACGTTCCGTAAGTCTGTAGGGAGAAAACTGCACAAGCGTTTTCAGCTCACAGGTGACTTCAACTGGCCGAAACCTGTCGCTCCGGCAAGCAGCCCCCCTTGAGAAGGGATTATTTTCAACATCAAAGAAACGGGCCACTTGGTGCAGCGTGTCCGTCCCCTTCTGCGGGACTGCGGAGTGGGGATGTGTCTGAGCGCTCACATCCTCACGAGCATGTGAGAGTGCGTGTGAGAGGCAGGATCCCAGGACAGCCGTGACTGTGACCAACAGCTGGAGCCCTTGGAGAGCAGCAGCTGAACCAGAGGCCACCGACAACGAGTTCACTTCGCCTTGCAAAGGAAGTCGGAGGTTCTCGGGGGCAGAAAAGCTGGCTCTGCCCACACCCACACTCCCAGGCAGTGGGCACGTGGTCATTGCACAAAATATTTTGGGGAGGAGAGAATAAACTTCATAAGAGTTGTAATGCCACCAATAATTTCTACCATTTGCCACAACAAAACTTACCATCCACAATACAAACCACCAGTGAAAAAATGGCAAAAGTAAAATATAGGCCAAGTGATTAAAGAATATCTGTGATGTGATTAATATAAATAACAAAAAGAAAAAGGCGACCAGAACCCTGCAGGCTGCACGCCGTGGCGTTTACGGGCGCACTCTCCCTGCCACTGCTCACCACGGGGCCTCGGGCCATTCCCTTTCTTTCTTTTGAAATGAAATATTTTTCTGGAGAATTCTACAAATCTACACTATGATTAAAAGTAAATCTATATTTTAAATTATCAACATGGGTAGATCCTTGTAGTACAGGTAATCTTTATCCAAAATGGTTGGGGCTAGAAGTGTTTAGGATTTTGCTTTTTTCAGATTTTAGAGTATTTCCATATACATTATGAGATAGTGGGAGACGGGGCCCAATGTGAACACAGATTTCATTGCGTACACTTCATACACACACGCTGCGGCCAACCCCAGGCAACGTTTTTATACCACAGTGTTCCACATGTGACTCGTCCCGAGGGCGGGTGTGGGATTTTCTACCTACTTCAGCACTCAACAGGTTTCAGATTTGGGAGCATTTCAGAGTCTGAGTTTTTAGATTAGAGATGTCCAACCTGTAGAGTTTAAAGGGAAGAAAAACCACAGACAATAGTGGGCAGGAAAGCAGCCGAAGGGTTGCTGGCTTTAGTGAGCACGCTGTGTTAAGTTGGGAGGCAAATAATCTGACCTCCATTCACATTGGTATTCTTTAACTATGTGTCCAAAAACTTCCTTGATAAACTCAAGAGAAATGTTAATAAAAATGTTAACCCTCTCTTCACATTTCAAGTAAGGAATTTACTGACTATAAGGAACTTAACTAGGGAACTTCAAAAGTTCACTGAAAGTGAAATAAAAATTACACATTTATTTTGTGCCAAAATTTTTACGTCCACAAATAGTCTTTTTTCAAAATATGCATTTTCCAAGAACCTCTGAAGATGCCCCATATACGTTAACTTCAGAGCAGCGGGAGAGCGTGGGTCCTGTCCTTCCCGTATCAGGTGGAACTGCTCTGCATGACTCTACACAGGGCCAATCTCATTTTGGCAGCATACATGAGGTTTCCCAGTTGGCTGGTCATCTTTCTAACTTATTCTCCAACTCTTCTGTCACCCTGATTAGACCAATGCCCAGCAAGGGCCCAGTGTCTGGCTCCCACCCGTCTCCCACAGCCAGGCTCTCCCGCACCCCGGCTCAGCAGGGTTGGCTCTGAGTGTATTTTTTCAAATAAAAATTTTAGCTCCAAAAGACAATAATCTGTTGGCATGGATGCTCTATTTTAGGACTTCTGCTGTTTATGAGGTGAGTTCCCAAAGGTTCAGGCACACTTGGCGAGAGCACCATGGTGAGGGGACACTCCCCAGCCCGCTGAGCACCCCACGTTTCCTGAAGAGCGAGTCCCGGCTCCCCGCACGTCACAGTGCGGAATCTAATCACTCCTAGCTCAGTCTGTGGCCCAGGCTCTTCTCCACTAGAATATAAATAATCTTATATACTCTCATATCAGGTTGAATGAATGTGTTAAAAGAAATAGCAATATAACCGAAGTGTGAAAATTACTTGTTCATTTCCATTGAGAAGTGAACCACAGTGACTTATTTTCAAATAATGAATTAGCCTTGGAAAATAGGTACTATTGCCTACAGAGGATTATGTTCATTTACTTTTCTTTGTGACTAAGAGGAGGAAAGACAGAATATTACAAACCAGGTTTACAGGTTTCTTCCATCCTAAGCCTTAAATGAAGCAGTTCAAACTCTGCAAAGGCCATGGAGAGATGTTAGCTCCACCTGGTGAACCAGGAATATACCATGGGATTCCAAAGAACCTCTGCAAGGTGCAAGGGGGGAAGGGCTTTAAACCCTTTCTTCCTTTCTCAGGAAAATAAACCCCAGCAGGAGGGACATTACCTTGGTGGCAGAGTCCACGGCAGACCCTCTTCCCAGCAGTTCCTGGACCAGGCCCACGTGGCCTTCCTTGGCAGCCAGATGGAGAGCGTTGAGTCCATTCTAAGAGAAGAAGGACACGACTCAGAGGGGGCAGAGCTCAGAGGGGACACAGCTCGGGAGGACACAGCTTAGGAGGGGACACGGCTCAGAGGGGGGACGGCTCGGGGGGACACAGCTTAGGAAGGGACACGGCTCAGAGTGGACACTAGCTCAGAGGGGGGACACAGCTTAGGAGGGGACACAACTCAGAGGGGGCAGAGCTCAGAGGGGACACAGCTTAGGAGGGGACACGGCTAAGAGGGGACACCAGCTCAGAGGGGGGACACAGCTTAGGAGGGGACACGACTCAGAGGAGGCAGAGCTCAGAGGGGACATGGCTCGGGGGGGGGGGGACACAGCTTAGGAGGGGACACGACTCAGAGGGGACACAGCGCAGAGGGGGACACAGCTCAGAGGGGACACGGTCGGCCCTGGCCTGCAAGCACAGAACCCAGCAGATGTGCAGATGCCACCTCTCAGTGCTCTTTCCCTTTTATTGGTTTGATTACATTAGCTTGAATCTATCAGGTCATTGAGAAAGTCATAACATATTTTTCTGGTTTTCTATGCAAAAATGAATCATGACTTTCCCGAAGGCCCAATATTAAGTTCAAAGAGACTAATTTCTAGTGTTTTGATTCAGAGACACAAAACCACAAATATTTACTGGGAACATCAATTTGGCAACTTTATTTCAATAATGTTTTTTTAACTAAGAAAATATCTAATACTAAAAGAAATTCTGTATCACTTATTGTGCTGGTCAAAATTAAAATTTTGTCTGTTTTCAGGAATAGAGAGACCTTTAAATAAAACTTACTTTTCTCTCTCTCTCTTAAATTTTTCTATAGGGTGTGTGCTTGCCAGAGACACAGAGAGAGAGGGAAGTGGGAGAGCACCCCAGGGGGCGGCCACACTGCAGTCCCTCCTCCATCTCCTCTCATGGTTCTGGGCACACACACGTGCACGCCTGCCATGGCTCTCAAGTTGCCGGCTCCAGGACTCGAACTGTGCAACCCACCCTGTGTTTTGCTATGGAAGGACCTGTGTCCTGGGACACCAGCTGCGCCAAAGGCGATGACTGTTCTGCTCTGCACCTGACCTAGATGTCAGCCTGTGTCCTGCCCCTCCCCACCCCACCGGACAGCGTGGAAACAGCAGCAGAGAGGAAGCACATGCTGGTCCCCGCGTGCACTGGCCAGGATCAGAAACCTCGTCCTCAGAGTTGTCAAAGGGTAACATGCAACTGACTGCGCTTTTTTCTGGTTTTGTTTCCTCCTTCTTTTCTTTTTGTTTCAGGACAGGGAGGTCCTACTGCAGGAATAATAACAGGTCTCTGTCCTCGCTACAAACCCGCTGTGCGGCTCTGGGCAAACCCCTCATCCCCGTGCTGCACAGCCTCATCCGCGAGCAGTGAGGACGACACAGTGAGAGATGGAGAGGACACAGACACGAACTCCTCAGGATCGGCCATGGCCAATCATCATTTTAGCTGCTTTATATATTCTTTTAACAACTCTCCAAAAAAAGTCTATTGGAAATGATCTCTAAAAATTACCAGTCTTTAAGAAATGCATTTATAGCTGTAAGGCTTGAAAACTGGAAAGAATCTTAGATATCTGGTAGTCTAATATGAGGGGAATCTTCAAAAGTTCATGAAAGGTGGAAAATGTGCAGAAAAACTATGCATGGATTTCACAAAACAAATTAGTACTTAATCCTATCTTTTTGCCTAGCACTCTGTTGAATGCTTATGAAGAATATTACATTTTGTTCATAGTCAGCTTTACAATAACCTCCATTCAGTGCTTCTCTTGCTGATTTCAGGGTCATTCTGTCCATCGACTACTTCTCTCGGATGGATGAGCACCAGCCCCGTCTCTCAGAGCCACCCTAGCCTGTCTCTGAGGGAGCCCAGGGCAGTCCACTTGGAAAAGTCGAGGACAAGTTCGGGAAGATGCGGCTGAACTTCCGTGACTGTGAGCACTGTGCTCCGTGAGAAGCGGCTGGGCAGGGAGCACTCCTGCTGCGGTCCCAGCCGGACCCCGTGGGCACAGCACAGGGCAGGGCAGTCCCGCATGCACTCCCCCTGTCACTGCAGGGAGGGCAGGGCAGAGTCCCGCACGCGCTCCCCGCTGTCACTGCAGGGAGGGCAGGGCAGAGTCCCGCACGCGCTCCCCGCTGTCACTGCAGGGAGGGCAGGGCAGAGTCCCGCACGCGCTGCCCGCTGTCACTGCAGGGAGGGCAGGGCAGAGTCCCACACGCGCTCCCCGCTGTCACTGCAGGGAGGGCAGGGCAGAGTCCCACACGCGCTCCCCGCTGTCACTGCAGGGTGCGGTTTCTCCACGGAGAGGACGGACGGCCCGTTCTGCCTGCTTCAAATCCTTATTCAAAAGAGAGTGTAAAATAATGTGTTGATGCTGTTTGAAGTATGTAAAGTAATACCACTGTAAGATATTACTATTCCCTGGCTTATGCCAAAAATGATAAATATATTCCTCTGCCCTTCCATTCTATTTTCTTTTCTTAAACTTTAAAAAAAAAAAAAAAAAAAAAAGTTGCCAGAGGGCACCTGCACTCTCCAGAGAGAGACACAGATGGGGAGTGGGGAGAGAAAGCACCCTGGGGGTGGCCATGCTCCTCCAGCCCCGATCCTGACGGGGTGTGGGGCGCGCACGCACACACACTGTGCTTCATAAGCTGCAAGGCCGGGACTTGAACCACAGGGATGGCCCAGCCACCTGGACAGGCCAGTCCTCCACTATTCCTAGCTCTGAGACCGGGTGAAATATGCTGAGCTGAGCTGAGCATTTTTCAGATCAAGATGTGATGGTTACCTGAGCTAGCAAAGACATTAATTTATGAAGAAATTATTTATTTAAGAAGTATTCTGAATTCCAATGAAACTTAGGAAGCAAGAAGGAGACGAAGCTGTTGCTTAGAAGGACCTTGTCGACGATGGGGCTCTGCTTCCTGGAGGGACCTGGTCGACGATGGGGCGCTGCTTCCTGGAGGGACCTTGTCGACGATGGGGCGCTGCTTCCTGGAGGGACTTTGTCGAAGATGGGGCGCTGCTTCCTGGAGGGACTTTGTCGACGGTGGGGCGCTGCTTCCTGGAGGGACGTTGTCGAAGATGGGGCGCTGCTTCCTGGAGGGACCTTGTCGACGGTGGGGTGCTGCTTCCTGGAGGGACCTTGTCGACGGTGGGGCGCTGCTTCCTGGAGGGACCTTGTCGACGATGGGGCTCTGCTTCCTGGAGGGACCTGGTCGACGGTGGGGCTCTGCTTCCTGGAGGGACCTTGTCGATGATGGGGCGCTGCTTCCTGGAGGGACCTTGTCGACGGTGGGGTGCTGCTTCCTGGAAGTTCTAAGTCCCCTAACTCACTTGCCACTATTTCCTGGCCTCGTTTCCTAACTAAATTATTTTTATGAGAAACTATAGATACATTCATTTTTAATAGGTGACTTAACATGTGTCAGAGCAGAACATTTACATGAAGCTAAAAGAAAAATTATTTGAGGTACTTCTCATAATAGCCACGGTTTAAAAGGAATTAAACATTAAATTTAAAATTGAGCAGTAAATTATTTAAACGATGGCCACAACTAGCTAGAGCTTGCTGCGTGCCGCGCTGTGCGGAGCTGACTGCACTGACTCCCTCGGAGCTGGGCACAGGGCGCACACAGCTGCCTGCTGGCTCCGGCCAGACGCTGCAGCCCTAACCCTCTCCCTGGTCCAGCCGTGAAACGAACCTGCAGACTCTGTGCTCTGGCCTGCTTCGCTCTCTATAGACCTCACATCCCCCATCTTTATTAACTCCTTAATTTATTGCTTCCAGGAGGGCAAGAGAAAGGGAGAGCACATCCACAACACTGTGGAGATCAGCCTGCATTGCCGGCGCCATGTCACCGGGACAGGACCCAGACACTCCGGTGGGACCCAGCATCCCAGGGCAGCTGCGTAGTCACGACACCATCTGCCCCTAAATCTAAACCAGTCACAGGTCCTATGTGCTGTCCTGTGGAATATGAAATTTCTGTTTCTGAAAACTATGTCTTTTAGGCTTCTAGACTCGCAATGCCCAGATGTGTCAAAATTAGAAAGAAACATTAAAGTGAGGTCTAGGGTTAAGGCGGCCCACGCGTGCTGGCTACACCCTCTCGGGCTTCCCAGCTGCCAGGTCCGGGGCCAAACTCCTGCAGTGGAGCTCGGCGTCCGGCGTGCCGCCAAGGACGTGGCTCCAGAGGCCACATGAGGCCAGCTAGGGGAGACCCAGCGAGTGCGTGGCGAGGTGGGTGGAGTCCCCAGGGTCCCAGACAAGCGCCCGAGCAAGGAGTGCGGCCATCAGCCTGTTTCTTCTTCTTCTTAACCTCTCTTTCTCCTTCCTTACTTACAGTCATTCCCTATACATTAATACAGTATACGAGATTTTCCACCCAGAATACACTATCGGCTCGATTAAGGATATTACCATACGTGTTATCACCAACAAATAATTTCCTGTTTTTTTCTCATTTTATTTTCTAATTTTATTTCCCCCCTTAATTCCTTACCTCTCACCGTCTGCCAGTTCCCCCCTTCTCCCACAGTCTCTGGTATGAACAGTTGTTTTCCATGCCTTTTTTTTACATTTTATCGATTCACTAAAGATCTTAATTCATTTTAAAACTTTCAATAGCAAGAGCAGCTGATATGTACATATTTATGAATGCATGTCTGACTTTAGGCATAAACCTCAGTGAGTAAAGTGAACATCCTATAAAGTAGCACCTCGCTGGGGCTGTATAGCTTACTGCAGTCATTACCTAGGTATTAATAGGTATTTTAATGCATTTTTTAATTTCAAGAAAAAGTTTTAGTTTTAATAGATCAAAACTTTAAAAAATATTAAGAGAAATTTGGTTAAAACTTAAAGCCAGGAAAAATGTTAAGATTCAGTTCAAATAGGTAGATGAACCTACCAACACGTCAAGAGAAGACGAAAATCCTTAAATACGAAAATCAAAGCATCGAAGAAAATCAGTATTGTTTTAGTCTAAAGTCAAAAAAATTCTATTTTAAGACCAGCAGTTAGCATAATGGCTATGTCGCTGGACTCCCATGCAGTCGACCACGGTTTGAGTCCCAGACCCGGTGGCTTAAACTCACGCCAGGCGTGTGTGCGTGCGTGCCCAAGATCCCGAGAGGAGAAGGGATTGCGGTGTGGCCATCCTCCCTGGGTGGGTGGGGTGATTTCTCGCTTTCTGTCTGTCTGTCTCTCTCTGTCTTTCAGGTGAGCGCACACGCCCTACAGGAAAATACCTCAACAACAACAACAACAAAAAAGTCATTGGTTTTTCCTTCTTTTCTGATTTTTTCAGTTGATGAAATAAACATGTTATCCTTTCTTTCACATTAGTAAAGTCTCTCTATCCCATTTCCTCTCCCAGCTGCCTCCCTCTTCTCTTCTTCCTTTACAGAGGTCTCTGCAAGAGTGCCCCTCGGCCCCCATCCACTGAGTGAGCTGAGTGGGTGCCAGCCCTCCCTCCCACAGCACCCACAAACTGCCACCACTGTCACCACTCCACACCTCCAACGCTCCATTCAGCCTCGGCCAAGCTGGCTCACAGTCTCTTGCAGAACTGATCCTTCGCCCCCCTGACCACCATGTCTTCACTGGGCTTCCAGCCTCCACACTTTCCACGCAGCTCCCTGCCCCATCCCTGGACGCCTCCACACTCCCCGCACTCGCTCACCGACCCACCCTCTGAGCTGGGGCTTCTCCAAACACAGCCTTGAGCCTTGAACCAGCACTCACTCTTTGGGTCTCTGGACAAAATCTGTTTTTGAACCCAGATATCACTCAATACCTTGAATATGACACAGACAAATAGAACAGTCTTTTGAAATGGGTTCAAACTGACGTCCTGAGTCCTCCCTCAAACTTGCTCATCATCCAGGCTTCTCCGTCTTTGTCAACACAACTAGCCCTCGTTCTCTCCATGGGGACCCAACATCCACCTCTTTTTAATCTTACCTACAAAAATTGATAACAAAACCAACCTATCTTTAAAGTATATCTGGAACTCAAGAACATCTCACCATCTCTCCCACCTGTGGTCCAGGGTCCAAGGCCTGATCCCCAGCACGAAGAGCTGCCGAAGTGTCCCCTCCTCTGGGTCCTGAGCCGTGCTCTGCCTGAGTGTTACTATTAAAGCTCAGGTGAGCTTGGCCACTTCTCTGCTGGAGCTCTAACTCCTTCTCCTCTCCTTCAGAATGAAAGTCAAGGTCACTGGGTGGTCTTACACAATCCGGCACTGCCTTCTCCTACTCTCCCTCCCCAACCCCGTCTCAGGGGCTCTGAGCTGTCCTTGGACAAGCCGGGCTGCTCCCCGGTGACTGTGGCCCCGGGGCTGACTGAGGGCACTCAGCAATGTTGGGGTGTGCTCCTCTCCCTCTCTACCTCTGTCTATCTTTCTTGCTCACAGAAAAAGAGAAATAAGCTTAAAAAAAAAAGGATAGTCACAAAAATTATTTGCATAAAGCTACTCTGACATTTTTTAAATGAAAAAGAAACACATTCGAACTATCTTTCTGAAGCACGTTGTTGCGGATCAGCACAAAACGTTTTAGAGCCTCAGCCTCATTGACAATTCTCTACTGGGATGGCCTTACACCGAGCAAGTCATGCCGAAACCGCAAATCCCAAGTCGGAATATCAGGCAGGCACTATCGAACTGCGCCTGGAATCAGCACCCGGCTGAGTCGGGAGACCAGCCGGCCGCCTCGAAGCCTGGGCAGCAGACTCCGGACCAAGCCACACCCTGAACCCAATTCAGGGGTCGCTAGCCAGCAGCCGGGGTGCTCCACAGGCCCCGCTGGGCCTGGTTTCGCTGCGAGGCCTGACACCTTCGTCCACCCTCAGTTCTGCGACTCAGAGCCTTTCCTGCTCATTCATGCAGGGTCGCGGGCTCACATCGGCCTCCAAACCAGATGAATCCAATGCCGTCTGTGAAAAGGATTGACGTGTGCGGGGCCCGTCCACACGGCTGACACGGCACCACCGCACTGATGTGTGCGGGGCCCGTCCACACGGCTGACACGGCACCACCACACTGACGTGTGTGGGGCCAGTCCACACGACTGACACGGCACCACCACACTGACGTGTGCGGGGCTGTCCACACGGCTGACACGGCACCCCCACAGTGACATGTGTGGGGCCCACTCACACGGCTGACACGGCACCACCACAGTGACGTGTGTGGGGCCCACTCACACGGCTGACACGGCACCACCACACTGACGTGTGCGGGGCCCATCCACACGGCTGACACGGCACCACCGCACTGACGTGTTCGGGGCCCGTCCACATAGCTGACATGGCACCACCGCACTGACGTGTACAGGGCCCATCCACATGGCTGACACGGCACCACTGAACTGACGTGTGCAGAGCCCATCCACACGGCTGACACGGCACCACCGCACTGACGTGTTCGGGGCCCGTCCACATAACTGACATGGCACTACCGCACTGACGTGTACAGGGCCCGTCCACACGGCTGACACGGCACCACTGCACTGACGTGTACAGGGCCCATCCACACAGCTGACACGGCACCACCGCACTGACGTGTTCGGGGCCCGTCCACATAGCTGACATGGCACTACCGCACTGACGTGTACAGGGCCCGTCCACACGGCTGACACGGCACCACTGCACTGACGTGTGCAGAGCCCATCCACACAGCTGACACGGCACCACTGCACTGACGTGTACAGGGCCCATCCACATGGCTGACACGGCACCACCGCACTGACGTGTATGGGGCCCGTCCACACAGCTGACACGGCACCACCGCACTGACGTGTATGGGGCCCGTCCACACAGCTGACACGGCACCACTGCACTGACGTGTACAGGGCCCATCCACATGGCTGACACGGCACCACCGCACTGACGTGTACAGGGCCCATCCACACGGCTGACACGGCACCACCGCACTGACGTGTATGGGGCCCGTCCACACAGCTGACACGGCACCACTGCACTGACGTGTACAGGGCCCATCCACATGGCTGACACGGCACCACCGCACTGACGTGTACAGGGCCCATCCACATGGCTGACACGGCACCACCGCACTGACGTGCACAGGGCCCATCCACATGGCTGACACGGCACTACTGCACTGACGTGTACAGGGCCCGTCCACACGGCTGACACGGCACCACTGCACTGACGTGTGCAGAGCCCATCCACACAGCTGACACGGCACCACTGCACTGACGTGTACAGGGCCCATCCACATGGCTGACACGGCACCACCGCACTGACGTGTATGGGGCCCGTCCAGACGGCTGACACGGCACCACCGCACTGACGTGTATGGGGCCCGTCCACACAGCTGACACGGCACCACCGCACTGACGTGCACAGGGCCCATCCACACGGCTGACACGGCACCACCGCACTGACGTGTATGGGGCCCGTCCACACAGCTGACACGGCACCACCGCACTGACGTGCACAGGGCCCATCCACACAGCTGACACGGCACCACCGCACTGACGTGTACAGGGCCCATCCACACGGCTGACACGGCACCACTGCACTGACGTGTACAGGGCCCGTCCACACAGCTGACACGGCACCACCGCACTGACGTGCACAGGGCCCGTCCACACAGCTGACACGGCACCACTGCACTGACGTGTATGGGGCCCGTCCACACAGCTGACACGGCACCACCGCACTGACGTGCACAGGGCCCATCCACACGGCTGACACGGCACCACTGCACTGACACATGTGGAACGCCATCCTGCTACACGTTCTGCACAGCCCCCAAGCCCGGTCATCGGAACAAGCCAGAAGCGAACAGGGACTTCGACGTGGTGACGAGCATGCTGCTGGGAGATGCAGCCCGGAGGTGGCGTGCCCTGCGACACTCAGCTGGCAAGGGCAGAGCACGGGAATCTGGATTCCAACACCCAAATTTTTAATGCGACCTCCGAGAGTGCTCCTGGCCTGATCACCCCGTGTGCGCGGGTGTTAGGCCATTGTTAGGGACACCTTCTTGTGCTAAAGGCCTGCTATTTTAGGAACGCAAATATTGTTTTGAAAACGGTGCTTTGGCCTTTTGCCTTCTGTTTTTGGAGAGGTTTTTTTTTTTTTTTTTTTTTTTTGCTATAGGGCGCGTGCGCTCGCCAGACAGACAGAGAGAGACATAGAGACAGAAAGCGAGAAATCACCCCCCAGGGGGGATGGTCACGCCACAATCCCTTCTCCTCCATTCTCCTCTCGGGATCTTGGGCACGCACGCACATGCACCCGGCGTGAGTTGTAAGCCACCGGGTCCGAGACGCGAACCGCGGTCGACTACGTGGGAGTCCAGCGACATAGCCATTACGCTAACTGCTGGTTCCCTGCCTTCTGTTTTTGAGAAAGAAAACACAGGAATTAACTGGTAACTTTGCACCTTTACATCTTCGTGGTGCAAGCTCGCAGTCCAAACTGAGCACATGGGAACCGCTGGCTTCACGCCTAAACTAACGTGGGTAAAGCACAAAGGCTGAGTAACCGCCCTTCACTCTGAAGTCCCTGCCGTGAACTCACAGCCTCAGCAAGCGGGATGTGCCGGCCTTGTGGGGATTTACCGTACGCGCTGCCTGGGTCTGCCCTTCCTGCCTGACTACTAGGCTTGTTTGCAGCGTGTTCGGCGGCGGGTACAGCGCAGAGGGAAAGTGCTAGGAGTCTCAGAGACGAGTGAGGGCCGAGGTTCACTCCCTTTCTGAATGCATAAGGTAGCAAGGTGAGTAAGTTACCAATTTAGATCTTTTAAAGAAAATACAAGCTAACAACCATGTTTGCAACATTAGGAAAAGAAAAATAAATACGTGAAGGCTTTTTGTGTTTTTTTTGGGGGGGAGAGGTTTTCGCTATAGGGCGCGTGCGCTCGCCAGACAGACAGAGAGAGACAGAGAGACAGAAAGCAAGAAATCACCCCCCAGGGAGAATGGTCACGCCGCAATCCCTTCTCCTCCATTCTCCTCTCGGGATCTTGGGCACGCACGCACACGGAGTGAGTTTTAAGCCACTGGGTCCGGGACGTGAACCGCGGTCGACTACGTGGGAGTCCAGAGACACAGCCATTACGCTAACTGCTGGTTCCCAATACATGAAGGTTTTTGTATCTGTGTAGCATTGTTCTGTGTCAAATTTGTATTTCCCTGAAACCTTTAAATGACTGGAAGACAGATGGTATTTCTGGATTAAATTTCAAAATTCTCATGATAGGTGCGTGCGGGCGGCTGCGTCGGGCTGCAGGAGAAGATGGCGGTCTCCACAGACAAATTATGAAAACAGAATATATAGCCTGAAAGTAGAATGTGGACCTAAATACCCAGAAGCTCCTCCATCAGTTAGATTTGTAACAAAAATTAATATGAATGGAATAAATAATTCCAGTGGGATGGTGGATGCACGGAGCATACCAGTGTTAGCAAAATGGCAAAACTCTTACAGCATTAAAGTCGTCCTTCAAGAGCTACGACGTCTAATGATGTCCAAAGAAAATATGAAGCTTCCACAGCCACCAGAAGGACAAACATACAACAATTAATTTTAGAGGCTCTCAAATTTGTCTTAAATCAACAACCTTCTACTCATATAAATGTCTTGATTAAATATCACAATGCAAATACCCACACATTAAGTAAAAGAATTCCAGCTGGTAAACATGACTGGACATTTGTAAGAATATATTTAATATATGTACACCCATTATGTTTTCAGGTAACAAGAGGGAAAATGCAGCACAATTTTTTTTCTCTTGTTAAGGCACTGTCATTTAAACATAAGCCTGGAGTTCTCGAAATAGAATTTGAGTTTTCAAGATAAAAGCACGGCAAGAAGTGTCAGATGGCAGTGGTGTAAGCATGTGTGTTTCTGAAAAGTAAAAAATCTCAAGAAGGAAAAACAGAAATGGCATGCTTTATCCATCTCGCTTAGTGAAAGAGCTGCAGTCGAAATTGTTAAGGTAGCAGGTACAATGAATATTGTCACAAATTGTGTTAATTTTTGAAGCGGTGTGGGTGCTGACTACTAGTAGTATCAAAAATATGTTCAGGATTGTTTTGATATCTGTATTTATAATAAAAAAATGTTGGGGGGTGTATCGATGAATTTCTGTTAAAAGCTGTTCCTGTGTGTTACATGTAACAGACATGGTAAGTATTTGTTTACAGTTTTGTTTAACAAACCATGCATTTAAGTTGAAGTGAAGTCAACAAAAAGGAAATAGGTGTATGGATATGTGATTTTGAGATTAAAGTTAGTCTTAAAATGTAAATAAAATGTGGAACGTGTCCTCAAAAAAAAAAAAAATTCTCATGATAGGCTTTTATGAGACTACTTTTATGAAGAAAAAAATTTTGATTCTGATTTCAGTTTCAGGCATCTTAGCTGACTCACATGGTATTTCTGGAAAGCCGGCACAGCCCAGATTGCATTTGCTGAGAAACAGCAGGGAACAGGAAGTCCTGGTTTCCACGGGCCACACCACAATGCTTCCTGCAGACTTGGGCTCAGAAGCCAGAGGACGAGTGTCATCTGTGACGAGCGCCACCTCAGCTTTGAACCACGGCCGGGGAGTGGAGGCGCTTCGGCTTGGCTGCTGCCTTGAGGCCCGCCCGGGTGTTTGGAGATTATTTTCTACTCCACATTTATTCAGATGTTAGTAGTAATCCTGGGGGTGGTGCTCTTTGACAGAAAGTTCCCTTACTACAATAACATTAATCTAAGGGTGAAGAAAGCTCTTATCTGAACAGCAATAGATCAAAAGTGATCTGAGCTTAAAAATAGACACACACCCCGTGTACCGCGGGGCGCTCCCATCAGCTCCTCAGGCAGACAGACAGACAGACAGACAGACCTGGGTGGTGGGAGACAGACAGACAGACAGACCTGGGCAGTGGGAGGCAGACAGACAGACAGACCTGTAGGTGGGAAACAGACATATAGGCAGACCTGGGCGGTGGGAGGCAGACAGACAGACAGACAGACAGACCTGGGTGGTGGAGACAGACAGACAGACAGACCTGGGCGGTGGGAGGCAGACAGACAGACAGACAGACCTGTAGGTGGGAAACAGACATATAGGCACACCTGGGCGGTGGGAGACAGACAGACAGACAGACCTGGGTGGTGGAGACAGACAGACAGACCTGTAGGTGGGAGACAGCAGGGGGACCCAGGACCTCTCTGCACTGTAGGGGCTAATCCCAACCATGCCGTTCCGTCCGGGCTGATGCAGAAAACCTCGCGTGGGGCCCAGCAGGGTGCCAGTCGCTACTTCCCTGAGCAGCGTCTCCCAGGTAACGCGCGTGCCCCGTTACTCACAATAAGAACCCAAACTTGAATCCAGCATTTAGCTCATACCAAGTAAATTCAGATGACTGAGGAGAAGCAATCTCCCCTTCAATGTGGATGTCAGTTTTAACATTTCTGACTTCTGTGAACTACGCACATAACCATTAGAACATGTGACTTGGGCCCGTGCACACGCCAGCTGACCTGAGACACCGAGACATGAGGCTGCACGCATGGTTACTGGTGTGCTTTAGGGGCCAGAGCCCTGCGCACAGGGAGGGCAGAGCAGAGCTGGGTCACCAGTGGGAGACAGATGAAAAGTAAAGCACCTCTGGTCCACATTCCAGGTAATAGGGTCCGAATCATTCCAAAGACAAAAACTGACGTTCAGTGTTATTCTTTAAAATGTTGATTTACTTTTATTTGCCAGTGTGGGCATGCACTCACCAGAGGAGGAGAGACAAAGCGGGAAGCAACCCTACAGGGCGAGGTCACGCCCGTCCCTTCTCCTCCACTTCTCTGTCCTCAGGATTGGGGGCACGTGTGTGTCTGGCGTGTTTTCCAAGCTTCTGGGATTCAAACCTCATGGTCGATCCCCTGGGACCTGGCTCCCTTAACCACGAGGCCGTGGGGCTGGCCTTTTCGTTGTTATTTTTTATCTAACTACTTTGCCGGCAATATTAGCTCTGTTCCCGTCTGATGCTTAAACAATTGGTAAGGGGCGGAAGTGGGGTTCCCTAAGTCCAAGTCACTGGTACTCTGTAACCCAGTAAAGACGGCCAGGAGCCCCAGGCGGGGGCTGGCCCAGTGCCACGTGCCACAGCGGGGGCGCCTACCTGGTTGCAGGTGCCAATGTCGATGCCCCCCTTCAGGTACTCCACCACCTTGTCCAGGTTCCCTGCTCGGGCCGCCCGGAGGAAGCTCGCGTTGCTGTCGGACTGAAAGAGGAAGAGACGTGTGTAAGTCGCTGGTGACCGAGGCAACCTAAGCAGGAGTGCTGAGGGGCAGAGAAGGTTAGTGCGGGGGCTCGAGTCTGGGCTCCCGCCGAGTGGACAGAGTACAAGTAGCCGTGGCACCATGCCGCCTCGTGGCTGCTCGAGACCGCGAGCCCGTGGGGACACGTTGCTGTGCGCTGGGGAGAGAAAAGCACTGCGGGGACGCCTGCGACTGTCTCACTCTCGACCTTCAGCTGCGGGGACACCTGCAAGCGTCTCACAACCTTCAGCTGCGGGGGCACCTGCGACCGCCTCACTGTCGACCTTCAGCTGCGGGGACGCCTGCGACCGTCTCACGCTCGACCTTCAGCTGCGGGGACACCTGCGAGCGTCTCACTGTCGACCTTCAGCTGCGGGGACGCCTGCGACCGTCTCACTCTCGACCTTCAGCTGTGTTCGAGGTGCTCACACCACCCTCAACGCCAGCTCCACTCACTCCAGCCTCGGGCGTCTAGTGATGGCACTGAGCCCAAGGTCCCGCAAGCAGCAGTGCAGGCCTGCAGGAGATGAAAGCCACTGGCTTTGTCTGCCCTTTCCCGGGGCCTGAGGGAGGGCATGAGGGAATAATAGCAAGCCCTGAGGATGCCTTGAAGAAAGGCTCATGCAAATTTTGTGATCCCAGTGACCCTGAAGGAGCATGATTACATTTAAACAGTGACACATCCAGACTGAAGTCTCTTGGTAAAGATGCCCACTCTGGATGGAGTCTGCTTTGTACGTTTCTCATCTTGCCCCACTGCTCGAAATGTAACCCGAGAAAACCAGCTGGGTCCTCCCCCACAACGTCCTCATGATGGTTGCTCCGGGAATTTAACCCGCTCACCTGTCCCGTTCCCTCTCCCCAGGGTGGCGAAGAAGTCTGACTTCTAAACCTTGGCATGGTAAGTGATGGCAGCCCTCTGCCGGTCCCGGACCCACCGTAGCTGTTAGGATTTTATGTGACACGGTATCTGGCCAAATACAAAGTGGCAGCATGACAAGGGCCATAATTCACCTGTCAGAAAGTGAAGTCCAGTCCCCTCTACTCATTCACTTTCCTAACCTGCCAGAGGGTACATGCACTTGCCGGAAAGAGACAGAGAGAACGAGGAAGGGGGGGGGGGGGGCACCCACGGGCTGTGGCCGCACCCAAGGCCTTCTCCGCCATTTCTGCTCCCTCAGGGACTTGGGGCCACACGCAGGGCTAGACCGCGGGGTCAATGAAACCTTCTCCTCACCTAGCTACACGCTGCCCGCCCGCCCCGAGAACGCCCTGCAGGCGTGTGCCGTGGGGGCTGGCGATGACCTGCAGCGACCAGAGACCAGGACAGGGATGTCCTCTGGAGGTCCTACACACAGAATCACTCACACACTCAGATGATTGGCACCTGCAAGACTGACATCCGAAGGCTGAGCCACCTCATGCTTAACCCGGACACCACAGGGGTCCATGTGTTTGTGGAGCGGATCCGCTGGAGTAGAGAGCGGGTGGCAGTCTGTATGTCCAAACCCATGCTCCGCCCCGCAGGGCCTCCCGCATGATTGATATCGCCCGCTCCCCCCCCACACTCACCCCTGCGATTCCCGCTCCCCCCAGCACCCCTGCAACGCTCGCTCCCTGCCCCCGCACCCCTGCGACGCCCGCTCCCCCCTGCACCCCTGCGACGCCCGCTCCCCGCCGGCACACCTGCGACGCCCGCTCCCCCCCCCTGCACCCCTGCGACGCCCGCTCTCCCCCCCCGCACCCCTGCGACGCCCGCTCCCCAGCGGCACCCCTGCGACGCCCGCTCCCCCCCCCCGGCACCCCTGCGACGCCCGCTCCCCCCCCCCCGCACCCCTGTGATGCCCGCTCCCCCCCCCCCGCACCCCTGCGATGCCCGCTCCCCGCCGGCAGCCCTGCAATGCCGCTCCCTCCCGCACCCCTGCAACGCCCGCTCCCCCCACCGCACCCCTGCGACGCCCGCTCCCCCCCCCCCCTGCACAGCACTGCGACGCACCACTGCGACGCCCACTCCTCCCCCCCCCGCCCTCCGGCACCCCTGCGATGCCCAGTCCCCCCAGAAGCAAGGCCCAGGCCATGCTCGTGCTGCAGAGGCTGCTCTGGGACCTGCTCTAAACCCCTGCGCTGTGAATTATTCCGCTGTTTGCAGCAAATGCTAAACTCCAGGCGGATTTTCAACCTTCGGGTTTCTCGCCAGACAACTGTGAAGTGACAGGTGTCCTGCGCCGTAGCACGTTGCTATCTCCCAAGAAACACTACCTTTTCCTATAAAATAACAAAAACGAAACCAGGTCAAGAGTAGAAAGTACAAAAATACTATTCCTGTACACGCAGCTTTTCGAGACAAACCCGCGAGCTGTACCCCAGAAGGTGCTTTCTATGTGTGCATGGAGCACACCTCCAGGCGACACGTGTGAGTGAGGGCCGTGACCCCGGACACAGCCCTGCAAGACAAAGGGACCTGAAGCACGGCACCCACGGAGCGGGGGGGGGGGGGGGAGTGAGGTCTGGGAGGTCCGAGGTCACGCGCTCAGTGGAGAGCCATGGCTCAGTTCAGGCTCGCCAGACTCAGAGCCGGCGGCCCGGTCTGCCTTGCCCCACTCTCCCGGGGCCGGCCATCACCAACTGCTGACACACAAGCCGGTGGCTCTTCCACCCGAGAGATGCCGCGTGTCCTTGGCGTATCCTGAGTCATGGTGGACTTCCGAATAAGCTTGTAAGTCACAGCACCTGCTGAACACAGCCTGCTGGGAGACCTGCTGCCCTGTCCCCTCCGGGAGGCCTGTCCCCGTCCTGTCCCCGCACTCCCATCGGTCACCCTCTGTAAGCACCTGGAAGAATTAAGAGCGACCGGGACAACGCACTTGGGCGCGATCAGCCAGGAGGGAGGAAAGCGGTGGGGACGTGCTCGCTGGTCGGGAAGCTGCCGTGTGTCCTGACCACACCAGCACTATCACGCCAAGGTCGGGGCGACACGCATCTACAAAAACGCAGCACATCCAGTGTGTTCACCACTCCCCATATTTATCATGCCCTTTTTAAAATTTTTTAAAGTTTTTGTTATAGGGCACATGTGCTCGCCGGGGAGAGAGGGAAAAAGTAAGTGAGAAATCACCCCCCACACGGGAGAGATGGCCACCGCAATCCCTTTTCTACTCCTTTCAGGATTTGGGACACACACCAGGGGTGTTTTTCAAGATGCCGGGTCCAAGGCTTGAACCGCGCTGTCGATCACGTGGGATCTGGCCGTGCTCCCCACCATACCACTGGCTGGCCCCACTCATTATTTCTCTGTGGTGAAAACATTCGAAATCCTCTGCTGTGGTTTTTTTTTTTTTTTTGGAGAGGTTTTCGCTATAGGGCGCGTGCGCTTGCCAGACCGACAGACAGAGACGTAGAGACAGAAAGCGAGAAATCACCCCCCCAGGGGGGATGGTCACATCTCAATCCCTTCTCCTCCATTCTCCTCTCGGGATCTTGGGCACGCACGCACACGCGCCCAGCGTGAGTTTTAAGCCACCGGGTCCAGGACGTGAACTGCGGTCGACTACGTGGGAGTCCAGTGACATAGCCATTACACTAACTGCTGGTTCCCTGCTGTGGTTATTTGAAATGCACTATGTGTCACCCACAGTCACCCTACTGTGAGAGAAGGCGGGTCCCCTTCCCCCAGCTCACTGCACCCCAACCTCTCTTGGCCCTGCTCTCTCCACTGCCCTCTCCAGCCTCTGCTAACTGCTATGTACTCTCAGCCTCTATCAGAACATCATGATGCACCCCATAAACACGTAAATCGCCTCCAGTCAATATTACAAATAACGAACACAAAGACGTGAAACATGCCGTACGGCCAGAGTACGCGACCCCAGAGGAGCCCTGCAGAGCCCCAGGGGAGCGTGGCCCAGAGAGGCCACAGACAGCGCAAAGGCCTGGGCCCTCTCCGGGGTGGGACACGACGCCAACCCTGCTTTTGCAGCAACAGGAACTGGTTGTGACTGGTCTCTCTCTTCCAAATCAAGCTTCTAAAAATGGATGCAAGTCAAGGAGTCACACCCAGCCCTGCAACTTTGGCAAACAACGTTGCTGGCATGCAAAAGGGCTGGACGCCGTGGGGACATGATGCCCGGAATGTGACACCAAGCTGTCCTGCCGGACCTCTGCAGCTGCTGAGTCATGGTGGACATCCAAATAAGCTGGACTCTTCTAGAGCCTCATTAAGGATTTGCTCGTCCCAAAGTGAGGAAATGCATTACATCAAGTGTTACGAAATGGTCCAAGAATGTGAGTTTTAAGGGCAGAATTAAAATGAGACCTCCAAATCTATGCTGCAGATACTGAGTCGCAGGCCAGGCGTCCGTACTGCACAGCTGTGTCCGCTGCCCTTCCACACACACTCTCGTACAGACTGGTCTAAGGAGGCCGATCTGCGATTACAGCTCTCGACACCAGAGCTCTGTGTGAACAGAGGTTAGTCTGGTTACTTCCGAGCGACACAGAGATGGAGGAGGATTTGCAGAGAGACGGCAATTTTCACCATGCCATGCTTCCTCTGATCATGACAAACGTGAGAGCTTTCAAATCAGGTATGAGTCGGGGGGAAGCATGCTTTCAAAACAGACCTTTCTATACTCAACATACGTTTAAAAAAAAAAAAAAAGTAAAGAGAAAATAAGGGGACCAGCAGTTGGCGTAATGGCTATGTCGCTGGACTCCCATGTAGTCGACCGCAGTTTGAGTCCCAGACCCGGTGGCTTAAACTCACGCCGGGCGCGTGTGCATGCATGCCCAAGATCCTGAGAGGAGAATGGAGGAGAGGGGATTACAGCATGGCCATTCCCCCGGGGGTGATTTCTTGCTTTCTGTCTCTCTGTCTCTGTCTTTCTGGTGAGCGCACGTGCTCTATAGCAAAAACCTCTCCAAAATGAAAAAAAAAAAAAATAGAGTGTGTCCGATCAACTATAGTACGTAGCACTGGAGACAAAGCTTACAAGGCCAGTCTCTTGTTTTCAGCCTTTTACTTTTAAAAACACTTTAACTTATATTGCAAAATCCTCATCAATAAAAACTCTTTAGTTATTACTTCATTTCAAAGAATACTGAACTATCCTGAGGCAGTTTTTAAACCAAATTCTTGATTTGCTGGGCTAACAGCACTGGCACTGACTCTAAAGAGAATTCTGAAAAGGAAGGGAATTCTTAACCTAAACGTAAAAAAAAACAAAAGCAGGAACTAAATGGAATTAAACTTCAGTTCAGATCCCCAAGGCCCCCTTTAAAAGAAAAATCAGGCTTCAGTGAGGCTTAAGGAGAACTTCTCTATAGTTCTTATTATTTGACTTCTTTAGTATTTGTATCGGGTCCTCAGAGAAGTCGTGACACATTTTTGCATAAAAAACACAGAAAAGGTGTCACGACTTTTCCAGTGACTCCCATTAAGGGAGCCCAGGTCTATTTCCCAGAGGTCTGGGGGACAGCTGCCTCAGGACACCCCTGAATCTGTTCCCAAGTCCCTCCAGGTTCCTTCAGCCGAGGGTCACCCAGACCCCAAGGACACCATCTCTCACGAGCAGCTGGCGTTGCTCGGGCTGTCGGGCACGGCCCTGGCAGAGCCCCCAGCTCCTCTGCATGCGCTGTTCCTCCCAGCTGGCCTGGCCCACAGTGCACGGCTGACTCACCTCTGTGTCTCCCCGTCCAGCACGGTGACTGACACGGAGTAGATCCATAAACACGTGCAAAAATGAAACAAAATGAAGGCAGAAGTTCAACATGGGGAAACAGAGCAGCCCTGGGCTGTGTGCAATAAACCAGTGAAGAGCTTGGTGGGTCTAATAAAGGTCTGCGAAATTGCTAAATTTACTTTTTTTAGGTTTTTGCCATAAGGTGCAAGTGCTCCTGGAAAGAGGCAGAGACAGAAACAAGAAATCACCACCCCCCCCCACCCCCCCCCCCCCCCCCGGGAGTATGGTCACGCTGCAATCCCCTCTCCTCCACTCTCCCCTTGGGATTGGGGCACACCTACATATGTGCCCAGCGTGATTTTCAAGCTGCTGGGTCTGGGACTGGAACCTCAGTCGGCCATGTAGGAGTCCAGCGCCCTAACCACCATGTCTCCTGCTGACCCCAGACTTACTAAATTTGAACTGGTTTCAAATTTTGATTAGCAAAATTTAAACCATATTAACTCACCTGAAACTCATTACCTAAGATTAAAAATCTTTTTAATAGTTTGCTTTGCAATACTATTGGATATCCACAACAAAATTAAGTCATGCTCAGCCCTTCCTGAGGGTTCCTGGGTAGAGCAATGCAGAGGTGGCCAGGTGGCAGCGCGGTGGTGACACCACTGCACTCCAGGGCCACCACTTCCCACCCCAGGACCCCACACACACAGCACACAGGCACTGTCACGTGTGGCCAGGTCGAACTGGCTGAGGCAGGGCTGGGAGTGGCACAAGGAGCCTGGAGGGGGTAAGAAACGAGATCTTGGATCTGAAGGACAGAAGAACCAAGCTTTTTCTTTAAAAAGACGGCCTCGTCTCTACCACGACCTTGTAAAGTCACGGGTACGGGCTGAATACAGCCATGGGCTTGACGAGACAGGCTCTGGAGCTCAGAATTCTGGACCTTTAATCAAGTTAGCAGACAATTAGCAATTACGGCATTAGTAAAGAAATTAAATATGCAAACAAACCAGTTGTCTTGTTGATATCAAATACATAAGACTATAACCATTGCTTCTTAGAAGTAATAAACCACAATTCTGCTCTTCTTCAGGTAGGAGGAAGATTTTATATAAAACAACAATGCAAGCTTTTATTATTGGGTCATTGGAAAAGCCACGAGGTGTTCTTCTATGCAAAAATGCATCATGACTTTTCCGATGACCCAACATTACATAAATTATCCACAGAACAGGGAAACTACGACTACTCAGTAAGCTTTTACTCCACGATGTACAGTGATACACCTCAGCATCCCCAGCAGGTAGAGTAAGATTAATTAACCTCTTAGATCGGCACACTTAAATCACCCGCCCAGGACCTCAGGGGTTCAAGGCGGGGTCCGTGGGCTGGAGAACGGCACTGCACAGCAGTTTCCTGAGCTGTCCATCAGACAGGGAAGGGGCCTCGGGGGGTGGCTCCACGGCTCTCATAGCTGCCCCTGTACACTCAGCTCTCTGCCGTCCCTGCACCCCAAGTCACCCAGCCAAAGCAAGACAGGAATTCGAAGAGGCTGCACCTAGGTTAGGAGCTGGCTGACCTGAGCTCCCAGAAGCCAACTATGGTAGGGCTAGCTGGGCCAGGGAGGGACGCAGCAGACGAGGGATGGCGGGCAGGCAAGACGGGCCAGTCTCCAGGACACAGGTGGAGACACGCTCCCTCGATGTCCCTGAGAAATGGGACGCTAATAGAACACGCCTCCCTTCAGCCCGAGGGGCCTGCAGTTCTGATTCCGTTTCTGGATGTTATACAATACCCATCTGCAATATGGAGGAGCGATTTTATGTCTGCGTATGTGTGAAGAGAGAGAGGCTGCCCCCTCCAGAGCCGAGCCACACTGCCTAACGCTCGGAACTGCCAAGGCCTGGGCCAGGGTCTGACACACAGAGCCCGGACGCTGACTCGGTGAAAAGCTATGGCCAGAACATCGGCGCCTGGCTGGCCTGATGCAAGCTGACAACAGGCCCCACACACCAAGTTACACTAAGGGGATCTGCTCCAGCCAGACTAGAAAGCTGCTGAAGCCAGAGATTACACTTGGGCGCAGCGCTGGGTTACTGTCATAGATGACTCTCATAGATGACTCTCGGCACACGGCGCTGGGTTACTGTCATAGATGACTCTCATAGATGACTCTCGGCACACGGCGCTGGGTTACTGTCATAGATGACTCTCATAGATTACTCTCGGCACACGGCGCTGGGTTACTCTCATAGATGACTCTCATAGATGACTCTCGGCACACGGCGCTGGGTTACTGTCATAGATTACTCTCATAGATGACTCTCGGCACACGGCGCTGGGTTACTGTCATAGATAACTCTCATAGATGACTCTCGGCACACGGCGCTGGGTTACTGTCATAGATTACTCTCATAGATGACTCTCGGCACACGGCGCTGGGTTACTCTCATAGATGACTCTCGGGCGCTGGGTTAGTCTCATAGATGACTCTCAGATGCCAGCACTGGGTTACTCTTCACAGATTACTCTCGGCACATGGCGCTGAGTTACTCTCAAATGTCTGGGGTGTGATGCTGGATTACTCTCAGTGCGCAGCACTACAACTATTTTTTGCAAAGTAGTAGTTAACTGTGGCCAGAAAGACCTCTCTAATCCATCAACCTTTATCACTGAAATGCAAACATTTTCTTAAACGCTCGCAGCGCAGACACCTTGTTCTTGGTCCCTGATGAAGAGCGATGTGGGGGACCAGCAGTTAGCATAATGGCTATGTCGCTGGACTCCCACGTAGTCGACCGCAGTTCAAGTCCCAGACCCAGTGGCTTAAAACTCACGCCGGGCACGTGTGCATGCGTGCCCAAGATCCCAAGAGGAAAATGGAGGAGAAGGGATTGCGCATGGTCATCCCCCCTGGGGGGTGATTTCTCGCTTTCTGTCTCTCTGTCTCTCTCTGTCTGTCTGGCGAGCGCATGCACCCTATAGCAAAAACCTCTCAAAAAAAAAAAAAAAAAAGAAAGAAAGAAAGAAAAGAAAAGAGCGAGGTGGCACCAGCCTTCGTCTCAGCAGTGAACGGGCAACACCGGAAACCGGGGTGCTGAGACGCTCACGCAAGCCATGGCTGGGGTGTCCGGGCACCTAGCGGAGAGGGCAGGTGGGTGCTGGGCCGGCCTGACGCCGAGGGGTGCACTCGGCTGGTGCCCACGGCAGGCCCTTTTCTCCACACTCAGCAGCTGAGGCCCCCGGGGAAAGCTTCACAGACAATGGCCGGTGGTCACAACGGCGCGGCCGAGGCCTCCCACCTGGCCAGCTCCCACCAAGAGAGCTAACCACGTGTTTTCCCCGTATTCATATACTTTTCTCCCACTACGTTTTGTTATAAAATAAACACTTGTCCAAAGTCACACTGAGCAAACAAGGCAATTCGTGTTTTTACATCATTGGTGTATGTTAGGTCGTCAGGAAAGCCCTTAACGTAGTTTTCTCTTTCTATACAAAACTGTGTCATGACTTTCCCGACAACCCAAAATTTATGCAGTTTTAGATACTCTTGATTAAAATTTTTAAATGTTCGAGTAGAAAATAGACTGACACAGCAAATCCTACTGGCATTGTCCACAGTCCCACGGTGGCTTCTCAGCTCTCTCTGCACTCGGGGGAGTCCCCCTACCTGGAGAAGAGCAGAATTGTCATTCGTTGCTTCTAAGAAGCAATGGTTATAGTCTCATGTATTTGATATCAACAAGAGAACTGGTTTCTTTCCACATTTAATTTCTTTACTAATGCCATAATTGCTAATTGATTAAAGTTAGAGAATGCGACCCCCAGCTCCGGGGGGGAGACGTGCCCTCCCTGCAGTTCCTTTCCTTCTCACCCCCCAGGACAGCATCAGTGGCTACCCTCACCACAGGCTGGGCACACTCACATCAGCCCTCGAGGTCTCCCGACGAGAGTGGGCTCAGGAGGCCCCGCTGGCTTTAGGGTGGTAGCTGGCAGAGCAGAGCTCGTCATCTGGTCAGTCTCGCACCAGGGACTTTTTCCCAATGTCGCTAACTAAAAAATTGTGACTTTCAAGGGCACAATTATATCAGTTCAAAATAGTGTAGCATATTATAGTCACATGAAAGGACAGCTGTCTCATCACGCATCACTATCAACATGCAAATATTTTTTCAGGCTCTATAGCAATGGTAGGCTTCAGGACGGTATGTGTCCCCGCTTCTAAAACAGCCTGCAGACTTTTCCAGCTCATCTGACATTTCTGCCTGAGTGGGATCTGGGATGGGACTGCTTCCAAGAGAACACAGCCCCACTCAGCTGCTCTCGATTAATCCCCACCCCTGCTGCTTGGTGTTGATTACTCCTTTACAAAATAACAGTCGTAAATCTTTGTGAAAATTTAGTAGAAATGTGCCCATGGTAAGTCTTCCCCAGGTTATTTGAAAAGTTAAATAGATGTAGAATATTACATAATTTTATGAGACCTAAAGAAATACAGAAATAGACATTCCACAAGAGTATTTGTCCAAAACTATACAAATCTTGATGCTTTTTCACTCCTATTTTGCTCTTACACTCTCTCACTTCTTATAAAGGACAGGAAGGTGGCCAAGAGGGAGTGTGGGGGCTGTGGTCTGGAGGGAGTGTGGGGGCTGTGGTCTGGAGGGAGTGTGGGGGCTGTGGTCTGGAGGGAGTGTGGGGGCTGTGGTCTGGAGGGAGTGTGGGGGCTGTGGTCTGGAGGGAGTGTGGAGGCTATGGTTTGGGACGCCCACATGGCCAATTGTGGTTTGATTCTCGTACCTGGTGGCTTGCTTTCTCATTTTCTCTCTTTCTCTCTCTGCTGAGTACACATGTCCTATAGCAAACTTTAAAATAACAATGATAAAATAATTTTTAACAAGTATTTATTTTAAAAAGGACAGGAAGATCATTATAAATACACACACAATTATGCTCTTAGTAGAACGTTTGAAAAGTGAATATAAAATAAAACGAAATGATGACTGGCAGTTGTGATGTCCTTCCACAAACTTAGCACCTCCTTCTAGAACTTTCTACACATACAATACATATGTGCAAACAGATAATGCTTTTTACAAAGCTGCAACTAATTACTGTCCCCTACTTTTAAAAACGAACATTACAAAGTAAGTATTGCTTATAGCATTCAAAGTTTTGAAGAACATTCTATTCAATAAACCCTTTGAATGCACCAGGGCACACTACCATGGTCTGTGCACAAAGTGCCCTCACTTGCCCTTGTTTCCACAGAGCAAGGGTTGGACCCGGTGTGGGCCTGTCCGGACCATGCCCAGGTTAAGTCCCCAGGTGGAATTCCAGGGTCACAGGGTACCCAGAGGCTCTTGGCACAGACCACCAACATTCAACGCTGTCCCCAGGCACCACGGGTCAAAAGACACTGCCCTACCCTGTGGGCGAGCCAGTCTCAGAGAACCACAAACTGGATTTGCTTTGGCCATCAACGTGTTTGCATTCGTCTTTTCCATCTTTGAAGAGTTTGAAATTTAGTCACATATTTATTATCCATGTTTTTATCTTTAATTTGTCCACTCGCTTTACCCTTTTACAGTTTCAAATGTGTTTCATATCTTTAAAGTCTTCACAT
Source organism: Tupaia tana (assembly GCA_026018925.1). Taxonomy (NCBI): domain Eukaryota; kingdom Metazoa; phylum Chordata; class Mammalia; order Scandentia; family Tupaiidae; genus Tupaia; species Tupaia tana. Next base: position 300,720 of record JAKSZU010000017.1, read on the forward strand.
ACAGAATAACGTATTTTCATTTGTTTTCTGAAAAAAATCTCCTAGTTTGTTCCATAAGTTAAAAGTATAAACCTCTACTTTTACATTTATATTCCATTGCTTGTAATTCTTTACAACCCTGAAATCAATGACATATTGCATTTTCTTCTAGATTTTGAAACAGTCTTTTCTTCCCCCAGTTAACGATTTTAATTTCCTGAGATTTATTTTGGTGTGCAGCATGAGTGACAGTCTCACTTGACACTTTCCAGGGGGACAACGTTTCTAATTGTTAACAATCTTACAACCCGGGACCAGCAAGTGGCATCATGGTTACATCACTGGACTCCACGACTATGGTTCGAGTCTGGACCCAGCGGCAAAACATGCCAGGCGCATGTATGTCCAAAATCCTGAGAGGAGAAAGGAGAAGGGACTGCGGTATGGCCACCCCCTAGGGGGGAGATTTCTCACTTTCTGTCTCTCCAGTAAGCGTACACACTCTAGGAAAAAAATTTTTCCTAAAAAAAAAAAAAAAAAAAATCTTACAGGACCAGCAGTTGTCATAATGGCTATGACGCTGGACTCCCATGTAGTCGACTGCAGTTCGAGTCCTTGACCCAGTAGTTTAAACTCACGCTGGGCGTGTGTGCGTGCGTGCCCAAGATCCCGAGAGGAGAATGGAAGAGAAGGGAATGCAGCGTGGCCATCCCCCCGGCGGGGGGTGATTTCTCGCTTTCTGTCTCTCTGTCTCTCTCTTTCTGGCAAGCGCATGCGCCCTATAGCAAAAACTCCTACCAAAAAAAAAATCTTACAACCCACTTTGAACTTTATCTGGTGTCTCCCTTCCCAGAAGAGCCGACACACCCAGTAGGTAGAATCGCCCTCACAGTCCTAGTTCCATCACTTAACCGAAGCTGTGCAGCCTCCCACAAACTCCTGAGCTCAGCCTCAGTTTACCTGTGATCCTGTGGGTTAAACCACAGGTAATCCCCCGAGCAGTGTTTGGGGACAGAAGGCGTCCAATAACGGGATCCTCACTGCTCTACCGGAAGCTACTGTCAGGAGGAAAGCTGCGTCCCGGGATCTGCAGGCCAGCCGTGCTGGGGCTCAGTGTGCTACAGCCGCCGTTACCAGGAACTGATGTGGGCCGCCCACGCTCCCACACTCATTGTCTGTTATTCCCCTATTCTCCACCTTTACTTATTACATTTGCAGAGGGCGTACTTTCTGGGGTAGGGGAGCAGCACACAGGGCGGCCATGCAGCAACCCCCCCCCCCCCCGTCCCTCCCACCTTGGGATTTTGGGCACACACGCACACATCCCATGTTTCCAAGCCACCTCTAGGACTTGAACAGTGCAGGCGGCCGTGTGGGATCCCGGTGCCTCAACCACACTATCCGCTGGCCCCTTATTTTCCACCTTCCAATCCTCTCGGGGTAGTGAGTAGAACAGATGTGTCCCAAAGCCAGATCCGGGGGTCATGACCAGCTGGCCAGGGCAGCCCCACAGCACAGCTGCAGGCCGAGGTGGGGGCCAGTCTCCGGAGCTGTGACTTCAGGGTCAGGCTGCAGTGGCCAGGGTGACCGGCTGGCACCTGGATCCCTGGGTAATATAAAGAACTCATTGTTGGCTTTGTGCAAATTCACCACAGAGAAAAGATCAATTCTCCAATTTGTATTATATGTTAATACAAATATATGCTAAGAAAGAGCACGTAGACTTAGTAAATTCATGATTTACTTCTTTGATTTTACAGATGTTTTTAAATGCACACATAATTTAAAATATGTGTAGTATTGAATATCTGATGTTTCACGTTCGCTAATACCAAGGACAGGCCAGAAGAATCCCGCTGGCTGTGCCTCTGTGCTCTAGGACTCTGAGGCAGCAAAGCGGGAGGAGCCCGCAGGGGTCCATCCACAGCGGGATCAGGTCATCTCAACAGCCCTGCTGTTCACACCCACCGCTCGGCAGTGGGATGGATACGCTTCGGACTGCTTAAGTGTTGGCACACGTGTTTCTAAGGAGGCCTGACCGTACCGCGGAGCCCAGTTACTGCTGGGAATTGGCAAGGAGAGACACACAGGAGGCCTCGACCAGGAGCAGTGACCGCCCACGTCCGGAAGCAGAGCTTGAGTGTGTCCTCATGTGTGGTCGGAGCCTTCCCCATGGCACCCTAGATGAGGCCTGGTAACGGAGGGCTCAGAGCATCCCGGCCACAGGTCCCGTGTGGTCCCAGATTCTTTAACTGCCACTAAATAGAGTTTGGCATAAGCTGAAGCAGCTTAATGGAATCTGAAGGGGTTTTCGCCCTGTGCCCCTCATGTACTCCACCCTGTCTCTTCAAGAAAGCCGACCTCCTACAGCCTAACACGGTGGCCATCACACCTTGGAGCACCAAAGGGTTGCCAGGAGGTTCTGCTCAACCGCGTTAAACAGTCCTGCTTCCCCCCAGGAAGGGAAAAAAGGAGGTCTGAGGTGGGGCCCTCAGGTGGGGCAACCTCCAGGTTATTGTTCTGCTGAGATGGTTCACAAACACATCCAAGAGGCGCCGATGTGAGCCCTTACTAGACCATCCAGCCCACGTACTTACTGTCCAACTGCCAGCACACCTCTCCCTGCATCACCGCCCCTCACCGCCCACCAAAATGTGTGATCGAGGGACACAGAGACACTGCATGTCAAAAATGTCATAAGCCATTTTTAAACAAAATAACCATGAATTACAAACAGGCAGACTTACTACTAATTATACTAATAAAAAGTCGTCGAGTCTTTTCTTTCTGAAAAATGCCCTTTAGCTTCCATAACTCTGAGAGAAATCTATGCATAAGAACAAGTGGTTTTCGAAAGGAAATGGTCTCAGAGTTCTCCTGTGCTCAGCACTTCCTCATTAGGTGTCTAAGCGGGTGTGCTCTAATCTCCTTCCAAAGGCCGACAATCAAAAAAGATAAAGAGATTTCAACTCTAGTTTTAATACCTTATTTAGGCCTTAAGAGCCAATTTCTTATAGTTCTCCTTGATAAAGTGTAAATTCTTTATTAAATAACATCAATCTTAGAGGTTTTTTTTCATTAAGTAGGTATTTTTTAAATATGTTTTTTAATGTCAAGAAAAGCAGTTTTAACTTTAATAAATTAAAGAAATGCTATGGAACTTTGCTTAAAACTTAAAGCCAGGAAACAGGTTAGGATTCTGTTCAAACAGTAGGTACATGAACCTATCAGCAACTCAAGACAGGACAAAATCTTTAAAACCAGAAAACAAAGCCTAGAAGAAAAGCAGCATTATTTTAGTCAAAAGTCATGAAATGCTATTTCACCAGTTCAGTCTCATGTACCTAATCTATCTTCTGTTGTAGTCTGATCTTCCTGATTAAATTCTGGGATATAATATTCAACTCCAGACTTGTACTTACAATTAAGTTGGCCATTTTCATAGTTTTTGAACTCTTATTTCTGTGTGTCTGTATTTAATTTTCCTGGTATAGCAATCCCTTGAGAATTTCTTGGAGACCTGGTCTGGTGTTGGTAAATTCTTTCAGGCTTTGTTTATCTGAGAATGTTCTTGTCTTCTCTTCCCATAGAAGGATAATCTTGCTGGGCACAGTATTCTTGGTTGAAATTGCTTTTCCCTTAACACTGAATATATCTTCCCATTCTTTCCTCGCTCACATTGTTTCCGATGAGAGGTCTGCTGTTAGACTGATGGGATATCCTTTGTAGGTAACTTGCCATTTTTCTCTTGCCAATCTTAGTATCTTGTCTTTGTCTGTGGTTTTGGTCAATCTGGCTATAGTGTGTCTTGGAGAATATCTTCTTAGGTTGATTCTATTTGGAGTTTTTTGTATTTCTTGGGACTGGATCTTCGAGTGCTTCTCTAGGTTTGGAAAGTTTTCTTGCAGGATTTCATGGAATAGGTTATCAATGCCCTTATGAGTCTCTTCACCTTCTGGGATACCAATTATCTGGATGTTTGGATGTTTGATGGTATCTAGTATTTCTCATATATGATTTTCTCTCTTTTTTTTTTTTGGCAATTTTCTCAGTCTTTGTGGTGGATTTTTCTAGGCCAGCGATTCTATCTTCTACATCTGAGATTCGATTTTCTGTATGATCTAGTCTGCTTTTAATACTTTCAAGGGAGATTTTGACTTCTTGTATTATAGCCTTCATCTCTAACAGGTCCATTTGATTCTTTTTATAGTGTGTATTCCCTCTTTTAGGTCTTACAAAAATTTCCTCACCTCCTAGAACTCGTCTGCTCCTTTCTCCTGCCTCTTCTGCAGTTTATTGTCTCTCTTCTCTTCCATCTCTGCTAGCTTTCTCATTATGAATATCGTAAATTCTTTATCAGACATTTCCATGAGTTACATTGAACTGTCTGTGGATGAAGAGGAGTTAGTTACTCTTTTCCCTTGGAGGAGAGGTATTTTCTTGCTTTCCCATATTTCTTGTGATCCTGCGGTGATTACTAGTCATCTGATGGATGGTGTGTTTCTTCCTAATTTTTGAAGTTCAATCTGAGCGTTCAGGAGCGTGCAGGAGGAGGTGATCTGGAATCTCTTTGCCGTTCTGTTTTTATCCCTTTGTGCAGCAGATTCAGTGGGCATTGAGGAGTATGTTAACCCTAATAATATTTGGATGTTTGGCTATGGTTCCCTTAGATCCACCTAGAAACACAGTGAATGGAGACTGAGGAGCAGAGTGATGAGATAAAAGAAAAAGAAAAACAGAGAGAGAAAAAAATGAAGAAAGAGAGAGAAAAAGAAGGAAAAAAAGAAAAAACAACCAAAAAACTTTTTCAAAAAAAGGCAAAAAATTTTTTTAAAATCACGCAGCATGTGAAATTACTAGTATCAGCAGCAATAAAGGAATCTTCTTCTGAAGGCCTGCCCCTTGCCTCTCCACTCGAGTTCGGGGGCTGGAAGTTGAATTATCAGTAGAAAATCTTCATTTCTCTTTTTTCCCTGAACTGACTAGTTCTCAGCAGCAATAGAGGAGTCTTCTTCTCCAACCTTAGAGATTTAGTTTACATTCCTGATGAGTTGTTTAAGGAGGTGCTCTATAGAATGCAGAGGTTGCTAGGGCATCAGGAGGAATCTAAGTTCACTCTTTCTTGAGTCCACTTTTGTAACTCCTTGACAACCAAGGGAGGCACAGGATCTGTTTAAGTAAATGCACGTCACAACCTCGGCCCTCACACCGGCCCACATGGCTCTCACTCACTCAGACACCACGACTCAGACACCACGGAAACGATTCCACCCTGAACATGTGTGTGTGTGCATGCTTCATGTGCATGTGTGTACATGCGTGTGGTGGTATACACACAGAGTCACATAGGCCCACACGATGCAATGTGAATGGACAGTTCCAAAAGTCTTCCCACTCTTCCTCCATGCGCTCACTAGCAAGGTAAAAGGCAGAAAGTGTAACCAGATTTCAAATCGTCTTTCCAGATTACTTCACAGATACTTATTTAGAATAACTGACAGCATAGTCAGGATGCTTGTCAGTCTCAAGACAATCTTCTAAGATTGAATATTACTACACTTTATGGTTTCATTAATTTGACAGCTAAAATGTTAACTTGTTTTAATTTACAAAAAATGGTAACTGAAATTGCTATTAGTTGTTGAGGAAGTTATGACATATTTTTCTATTTTTCTACACACAAATATATCATGACTTCCCCAACAGCCCAATATTGGGTAATGTAAAAAGTTGGCACTGGGCTGGCAGATGGTGCAGCAGCCATGGCCCTGACTCCCACATCACTGACTGCAGTTCGAGTCCCGGACCTGGTGGCTTGAAACTCATGCCAGGTGCATGTGCGTGTGTACTCTAAACCCAAGAGGAGAATGGAGAAGGGACTGCAGCATGGCCATCCTCCCTGGGGAGTAATTTCTTGCTGTTTCCCTGTCTCTGTTTCTCCAATAAGCACGTGTAAAAATCTCTTTTAAAAAATTTCAGCAATTGAGAATTCAGTAATAGAAAAAAGCAGCAATTACTGGAATACAGTCAGGTCCAGTCCCTACTACCACAGCTGCTCTGCTCGGTGACAGCAGAGGTGAGCTGGTGCACTGTGGCCTGGGGGTCTGCCACGGCGTTCATGGACCTTCTGCGGGAAGAGCCTGACGGATCTGCTCTGGGATCTGAGCATGAATTTGCATACACATTCTATACTGACAAACGACTTTTCCAGTAATAGAATTCTAAAATATTTGTGGCATTTTAGGTATTCACCTTTTTCACAATAATTGTTTAAAATTTGCTTTAAAACTTAAAATTTATTCTATCATGTTGCACAGTGAAAGTTTGAATGTAGACTAATGCTGTTCAAGGAAGAATTATTTCTGTTTGCTTATTCCTAACACTATTCCTGATTAATTTTTTCCACACTGCCATAATAAAAATAAGGTTTACATAAAACTTACAGGGAAAAAAATTAAGTATTAATTTACATAAAGTTCAGTAGTTTTAGTATCTAAAATTTACATTTTTCATTAAATCAGTTCTGATTATAAATAAGATGGAAAATTTTATTTATTTAAAACTTTTGGCACAAAAATGCAAGATTTATAAACCATTTCTAAGTTTATTTCTAGAGGAAAAGAGAATTCATTTGTTTTTCCTCATCAAAAAAATAAAAATAATACTATAATAAGAAGTTCAGGTACTCCTTTTTGTTTTGTTTAAATTGCCAAAGGGCACCTGTCCACGCCGGAGAGAGAGTGTGTGAGCGAGCGAAAGTACCCCCAACAGGGTGTGTCCCTTAAAAACACTGAAAGAATTACAAACTAGCATTTTAAGGAATGACCTAAATTCTAAATTAATACAAATACTCATAAACACAGAAACTACCTTTTAAACAAGGTACCTGCCTGGTAGAGCCGGTGTTTAGAGACTGCAGAGACACCCGTGTGGCTGCTGTCACGGCACGGTCTCTGCCCACGGATCGGGTGCATGGGAACTGGGACCTGCTGAGGCGGCCAGGGCAGGCACCCAGTGGATGTGAGCAGTTCCCCCAGCTGCAATCTCACCACCTCTTGTTTACAATTGCTGTACATCCTTAGGCGTACAACACAGATCCCAACATGCTGCAGCATGGGGAACCGAGACATGTAAGCCCCAGGGCAGGAGAGCGTCCCTGCGCGGGCCTCGGACCCCCACACAGGGGTGACCCTGGCTCCCCGTGCGCCTGTCCTGCTTGCGCAGGGGGCCCACTCCATCCTCTCGGGCACTGGGGCTCTCTTTCCCTTCACCTGGGTAACCGCACACCCTCCAGCTGGTGAGTGGTTTCCACGCTCGCTGGGCCTGCCCTGCAAGGCCCAGCTCAGACAGGACCAGGGCTCCCCGCCAGGGCCTGGGGCTCCGGGTGCAGGCGGGCACTGCAGGCATAGGCCCCACTGCGACTCACAAAGGTGAGCTTCATGCTCCAACAAATGCAAATCTGAGCATTTCAGAAAGACACTCTCCCCCCACCCCACCCCGGAAAATGACAGTGAGCCTCCGCCCACCTTGGAGCATGTCCCCAGCTTGGTAACAGCTGATAGCTGTCCGCCCCACCGGTGGCAACCCGGGGGGACTGGGGCAGTGACCTCCACAGAGAGGGCCGGGGCTCGGGGGAGCTGCCCACGTGCTGTGACTGCGAGAATGGGCTGCACGTGGGGACTTGCACCAGGGGCGTGGCCGAGAGCTCCCCCCAGCCTCGGTCGGCCTCCCCTCCGGTTGGAGATGGCCCCTGTGCAGCCCAGCGCCACTCAGGGACTCTGCAGGGGAGGGCGAGCGGGCACCGGGAGGACGTGCCGGCCTGAACTGCCAGCTTCCTGCCGGCTCGCGGCCTGCGACTCACCACAAACCCGGGCCCCAGGGAGGCCTCGCTGCTCCAGCCACACCCGTTGGGGCTGCTGCTGTCCGCTGCCTGCAGGTCCCACGCTCCCCTGTCCGCCTGGCAGGACGCACGGGGCGCGGCGTTCCCCATCTCCACCAGCCCAGGACGTGCTAACCGGGACAATGCAAGGGGCCCCTGGCTCCTCTGCCGTCCCCTGCAGCCCCTGGCCAGTGTCAGACAGCGCTCAAACCCGGCAACTGCGGCCCCTGTGGGCCGTGCCAGCCGCTGGTCTATTTTTACACCTACCCGGCCAGCTATGCATGTCAATGCAGTGGGGGAGCCAGGCAGGGGAGGGGGCCTTGTTTTGTTTTTCACCAAGCAAGTGGCCGCCTCACACAGGACTGCGTGCCTGCTGTAACTGTCCCCACGGTGAGAAAACCCAGCCTGCCTCTGCGGCCTCCCGGCACCCTGTCAGGGCTGCTCGCCAGCACCCCCCTCTGCGAGGACCCACTTCCTGGGACTAAGACTCACAATCACCCTGTGACTGCTTCATCCATGTCACCCACGTGCTCCCAGCACGCTCCTTCCGTTCCTACTCCCAGAAGACGATCGGCCTTCCTTCCACTGTTAAAATTCCCTGGAAATCCGTCAGCTGGAGCGGGTGGCACTGGCCCTAAGCCGGGCGGTCAGGAGCTACTCCGTTTCCACGGCTCATGACTGCACCACAGGGGGGCAGGCACTTGATTCATCTGTAATTCTTTTCCATTTTTAATATTTTAAAAATGTTTCCAGCCTCAGAAAAATAAGCAAAGTGGCGTTCAGTATCATATGATCTTAGAAATCCTACGAGTTTTTAAAATGAGCTGTTTCTCACTGCGGTGAGCACAGAGAGCACTGTGGTCTTGTGAAGCCTTGATGAAGACAAGCACATGAAACCGTCCCCTGGCACAGTCTCCTCTGAAGTTTGCACAGGGGAGTACGCAGCGGTCCCTCCCTTCCCGGCTGTGGGTCATTCCTTTGTGTACAAAGCAAATTCTCGTTCAGACAGGTCAACCACTCAGCGGGGTCCAGACTGGCTGTCTGTACCAACCACCCACGTGTTGCATATTCAATACAAAGTGCTTAAGAAATGTACCGATTTGAAAGGAATCATTTGGGGGAAACAGAATGTGGGAAATTACCCATGTTACCCTTGATTAACTGGAATTCACCTTTCCAATCTATCATCATTAGTTTTTCTTTATTCATGATAAAGCTTGTGGGAGAGAGGACCAGGGCCTCATCTCGCTGCAACCCTGCCTGCCCCACTGCAGTGCAGGGGTCGGGCGCCCAGCGGCCATGTCAGGCTTCCCGTGCACGGAGTGGGGCGGCCTCTCATTATTCAAAAAATAAGTAGACACAATTTGTCATTATTATTTTTTTCTGCTTAAAATAGCATTCCTGAAATGCCATTCTTGGATTTAAATTCATAAAGCCCCACGAACGCAGATCTGAGAATGGCATTTCTGAGTTGTTGCTTTCCCCAAGGCCCTAGGCAGCTGTTCACCAACTCGGCCTCTTTATTCCAGAGTTTATGAGCCTAGAGGGTGTCCCTTACTGTAAAGATTACAGCCCTACATTCCAAATTCTGAGCGGCATCACCGGTATTCAGAGGAATGATCATCATTTCTCAGCTACAGAGGAAGGGACTTTTCACTTGCATATGGTGCCCATGCTGGCTGAAGAGACGGGGAGACGGGGAGACGGGGAGACGGGGAGACGGGGAGGGGCAGTGAGCAGCCACGCCCCCACGGGGTGGCCACACCTCAACCCCTTCCCCTCCATTCTCCTCTTGGGACTCTGGACACCCGCGCACACACCCAGGGTTTTCAAGGCCCAGAATCGACCCTCTCAGCCAGCCATGTGAGACCCACACACCACCAGCTGGCCCGAGGTATTTTTTCTAAATTTCTAAATAAGCCAAATGTGACGGTGATGAGGTGACACGGACTTCCCCATTCACATTACAGACTGGTGCAATCTCAGCATTTAAATGTCAGACTTGAGCGAACGTTGAGATGATGCTTCAGCATCAGCAGCCACTCAGACCGTCGGAGAGCACGGCTAAGCAAAGCCTGCCTGTTGCCTGTGTGTTGCCTCGATTGTTCTTTTGTTTTGTTTTAGCTATGGGGCGTGCACTCCTGGAGAGTGAGGGAAGGAAAGTGAGAAGTCACCCCCAAAGGGGATGGCCACACTGCCATCCTTTCTCTTCCACTCTCTTCCTGGGATTTTTGCACCGCACACATGCTGGTGTGAATTTCAAGCCGCCGGGTCTGGGACTCGGCTGTGGTCAGCCACGTGGGAGTCCAGCGCTTACACTGTACGCCACCTCTGGCCCACTGAACGATTTTATATAAACTAAGTTAAGAATTCGTCATCACGAGGTGATTTTCACCCACCATTCCTCACACCCAACTGTGAGCTGGGACTTGTGCCTGCAGCGCTCCCGACAGGCGTGCAGGGACTGCCCCGTCATCCCCACTACAGTGGATGCTGTCTTTGACTGTACGTCAACTAACTGTCTTCTTCAGAATGTAAACCAAGATCTTTCCTTCTGCTGGAAAAGGTGGCCCCCTCTTCTCCCCGGAAACACAACACTGGAATTCGTTCACTCTGCACATGAAAACCAACAGAATCTTTGCAAACTGTGTCTAAGCCCAGAAACGATGTTGTTTGCCCCCAGCTCACCGTGGAGCAGGGTCTGACGCTGTTCACACACGGAAAGGGCACCTGAGCCACTCCACACTGAGGACCTGTCCCTGCGTGCCAGGTGGGCGGGTCTGCCAGGTTTAACCTCGTGAGTGCCCGGAATCTCTGTCCTGTTATACGTCACCTGTGCCGTGGCTGGGATCCTGCCTGCCTGCCCGGCAGCACGCAACCCCCTGCCGCGTCCACTGTCTCCTTCGAAGCTCACCTTACGATGCACCTCCCAGTGGGCCAGCAGGTGCAGTGGTGGTATGGTGCCGGACTCCCACATAGCCAACCACAGTTGGAATCCTGGATCTGGCAGCTTGAAAATCACGCTGGGTGCGTGTGCGTGTACGCCCAAAGACCCAGAAGGGAACTGGAGAGCAGACCAGTGGGGAACGAGGGAGTGACTGCTCACTTCCCTCTGTCTCTTTCTCTCTCTCTGGTGAGTGCATGCGTCCTGTGGCAAAACCTAAAGGAAGGACTTCCCTGGAAAGTCTTCATCACACTGCGTTAACCCCAGTCCTCTCTAACACCCTCAGAGTGAGATCGGGACGCAGTCCACTCATGCTGTCCATGCGCCGTGACACGCGTGGCCTTTCACTAACACCTCCTGGGCCCAGCCCACCGCCAACAGCGAGTGTCATGAAAAGGGCCGACAGGAGGAGCGCAGCCGACGACGTCGGCACCGGCCTTGTATCACACGCCAGCAGTACACATTCAGTAACTGTAGACATCTGTAAGCAAGTCTTTCATTTCGTTTCCAAATTTGCTATAAACACCTCAGCTGGCTTTTGGAAAAAAAAAAAAGAAAAGAAAAAAGAAATACTAACATTGGGGTGAATTTTCCTAAAAAAGAAATTGTAGCACTTTATTAATAAAGGGAAAAAAGACACTGTGCATATGAACCAAAATGCCGTCGCCCTGCCCGCCCCGGTGCCCTTGCTAGGTGACCCTTCCACCCTGCCCCTCTCCCCCTCTCTGGGAACCTCGCTCCTTCTCCGGCCAGGAAACACGACACGGATCAACCCTGACCTTGTGCCCGCACCGTGAGGGCTGCCCAGCACAGCACGTCTGTCCTCCAAACCTCAGGGCTGGGCCAAGCCAGACGGGACGGGCACACGGTGCACTGTGGCACCCTTGGAGACCTGGCCGCACACCGGTGAGGCGGCCGCCATGGCATCGGGGCACTGCTCGGCGATGCTGGGGCCACGTGGAAGGTGGCGGCTCAGCTTCCCTATCAGGCTGTACAGGCGGGCCTGGAGGGGTGCCGGAGCGTGTGGCGGGCATGGCACGGGACCTGGGCGGGCACTCGTCTTTTCCCTTCTCTCCCATGAAAGAAGGAAACGCTAAATAATTAACTATCGCTCGGAAGATGTCGCAGCTAAGACAGAGCTCCCAGTTTCCTAGTGTGACTGAGACTCTGTCAACCAGGGCCTATTCCTCACAAACCGCCACGAGGGGCCACAGAACCGCTCTCTTCCCAGAGAGAGACGTCTCGTTCTCGCAGAGGTAACCCAGAGCAGCAGCAGGTCGTCGTCATGAAGCATGGGTCACGTGACAACTGTAGGTAGCAACCTGCCTGGCAGCAGCGAGGTCGGCAGGGCCAGGTGGCACATGCTGCCCGGACACCTGGGCTCCCTGTGGACGGACAGAAGCACTTCCTGCTAGGGGACAACAATGTTGCCACTGATTCTTGAAAATGTTCCAGAGCCACTGGGGCAAAGCCACTCAGAGCTCGGTGTGTGCACGTCTGACCCCATGTGAGTACGGTGCTCGGTGTCTGCACGTCTGACCACATGTGAGTACGGTGCTCGGTGTCTGCACGTCTGACCACATGTGAGTACGGTGCTCGGTGTCTGCACGTCTGACCACATGTGAGTATGGTGCTCAGACTCGACATGGGACCGAGACAGTGACATCCGAGCCAGGGACACCGCTGCAGTGGCTTCCTCAGTCCCGCACCCGCCTGCAGCCACTCACCTGCACTGCTGGGTGTGAGCCTCTGCAGGGCAAGCAGCTGAGGCCAAGGACAGAGGCTGCTCTCCCAGCTGCCACCTGGGCCTCGGGTCTCGACGACAGCATCTGCAGCTGACATTCCGCCTCAGAGAGGACGTCCCCATCACAGAGCCACCAGGAAGCTAGTGCCAGGAAAAGAGCCAGCCGTCTCTGGTCCGGGCCCTCACGCAGCCCAGGTCCTGGCTCCCGGGGTTCCCCAGCCGCGTCCTAGCTGCAACTCACTCCCATGCTCTGGCCCCACCACAAATTACCTGTGGATCTGCATAAACTTTATCAAGTCCTCTTTCAGAAAATAAGGAGAGTAGGTGATTGCTAGACCCCTCCAAGCTACGGAGGTTTTGGTTTTCTGACAGAACGTGTCCACGCAGACCTAACCCGAGGAGGCAGCGAAGGCCGGCCTGCTCACCCCCGCGCAAGGTGCCCAGTCCGGGTGGGCTGGCTGCTCGGCCATGTTCCCTGCCAGACCCTGGGAAGATGAAAGGGCCTTTGAGAAATCGGACACACTGTGGGCGTCCAGGGCCCTCTCCGGGGGGGCGCCCGTCCCCCTGCTCCCCTTGCCTGGCACCTGCCCATGCTCTCCCCGTCCGGAACCACACCCTGCCCTCCCACGAGTCTCTCTCCCCAAAACTGCCTCTCCCCAACAACTCTGCAGCATTCTCCTCAAGTGTTTTGATTAATTTGTTCTTAACGGACAAGAACCATCGTATTAAATACTGAACAAAATATTTTGCCCTAAATCTTTAAGGCAGCAAATCAGAACTTTCACTAAGCATCACAGCATTTTATTTTTTCGCTCCTCTAAGCTGCAAAAGTTATTTAAGAACATCTATCACACAGGTGTAAAAGGCAATGCAGTCCCTATTAACCTAAACTACTGTTGTGCAAAGGAACTGTCCCAATATGGTATTTAGTTAGGATTTGTATTCTGCAGATCACTGTTAATGTAAGAGTTAGGTGTCTTGCTGAATTTAGAATTCTGCTTAGATTACAATCTGCCCCCAGCCCTTTCTCACCATGCGGGCTTTCCGTCGTGGTCATCTGGCTAAGTCACATCTGTTTACTCCCATTGTATGAAACGAAACGCGCCTGATGCCCTTGGGGTCATGAGACACGGCGACAAGCTCTGACTTTGGGATTACTGACCTGAGGAAATAACCCAGAGCGCCGTGAGCAAGCACCCGGCAGCACGCTGTTGCCCGCCGTGTTTGGGTACGCTCGATGTAATTTATTTGACTAGAAGTTAAACACACAGTGATCTTTGCCAGTTGGCTCTGTTATGTAATTGATCAATCAGGAAAACTGCTGCATAATTTATAGCTAACGAGAGTCCTCGGGTTAGCGCGTGGCGTGGCCTTCAATAACATCGACAGAAACACTCTTTACTGTGTCTGCATCACACACACGAATCGGACTGGAGCCGGCAAAGCTTCCTGTGTGCAATGCCCACAGATATCAACCAACCGGTTCACTTTCACCTGCCATGACTGCTTTCATTCCAGACCACTGCCTGTGGACTGCGGGCACCTGGAGGACGTCAGACCGTGCCAACAGCTGGGGAGGGCGGCTCCACACCATGCCAAGCACAGAGAGGGAACCCAGGAAACGCCCATCCAGGGAGACACGGACATCTAGTGCCGGTCAGCTCAGAGCAATGAGCACCCCGACATGATGGGCCGTGACCGCCAAGCCCCACGCGCTAAACACCGGTCCCTTACCGCCAAGCCCCATGCACTAAAGACCAGACCCTGACCGCCAAGCCCCACACACTAAACGCCAGTGCCTCACCGCCAGGCCCCACGTGCTAAACACCAGACCAAGTAAGGTCACCACCACACTAGACTCATGTCCCTGACTGACTACAAGATACGGTAGTGTCTCCTATTCATTCCCACTTTGTAATTTACTATAAATTGGACTCACTGGAGAGAGAGGGAAATAGGGAGGGAAGGAGAGAAGAGGAGAGGAAGAGAGAGAAAAGTGAGGATTCACACCCTGGGGGCATGGCCACACTGCCATCCCTGCCCCTCTAGTCTCCAGTCGGGACCTTGGACAGGCACACACCTGCATTCTCCAGCCCTTTCTCTGCTGGGTCCAGGACTCGAACTGCATAGTTGGCAAAGTGAGACCCAGATGCCACGACCACCAGGCCACTGTCTTTAAAAACCACATGTCGGGTGTGCGTTTAATCAAGGACAGCTGCCTTATAACTTAGAAGAGCAGACTGCCAAACTTAGGGTACCAAAACTAATCTGAACTTTCTTGTCCGGTTGACAATTCATTTGAGTTCTGTTTCAAGATTGCTATAGAGCATCTTCAAATATAAAGAATTATGATTTGTAACCATTCATCTATTATTCATGCTGGAATAAATATTCTGACGATATATCATTTTTTAATTCTTGTTTTTATAATTTGCTACAGGGCATACATACTCACCAGAGAGAGAAAGAGAGAAAGAGAGAAAGTGAGAAAGCAAGCTGCCAGGTCTGGGACTCAAACCATAGTTGGCCATGTGAGAGTCCAGCGCCTCAACCACCACGCCACCTCCCGGCCCTGATGTATTTTTCTCTCTGGAAAATGGAAGACTTTTTTTTTTTTTTTTTTTTTTTTTTTTTTTTTTTTTTTTTTTTTTGCTATAGGGCACATGCGCTCGCCAGACAGACAGAGAGAGAGATACAGAGAGACAGAAAGCGACAAATCACCACCCAGGGGGGATGGCCACGCCGCAATCCCTTCTCCTCCGTTCTCCTCTCGGGATCTTGGGCACGCACACACATGCTCCCGGTGTGAGTTTTAAGCCACCAGGTCCAGGACACGAACCACGGTAGACTACATGGGAGTCCAGCGACATAGCCATTACACTAACTGCTGGTCCCTGGAAGACTTATTTTTAAGTTTTCAATTATGCCCTACTTTTGGGAATAGATTCATTTATAGGCAATCAAAAACTCTAGGAAACAATTATAAAAAATATTATAAAACCAAGATTATTCATTTAGTCTTCTAAAAGTATGTCACCATGGTCTGCTTCCTCTGCCACAATGCTGTCGGCTCTGCGCTGTCAGTGGTGGTTTGGACTTCCATTGCCATCTGTCTAATAATAAACTATAGCAAACACATGTTCACGCTGAGTGTGTGTGTTTAATCTTTACAGTCAGAGTGCATAAATTTCGCTACGAGGTCAACACGATGTATCTGCTTTCTAGAAAGATGCCGAAAGGAAAAGAGAAGGAAGGGAAGACGGGGACAGGGGAGGGAAGGAGAGGAACACGACGTGCCGGGAAGAGGCAGAGGCAGGCGGCAGGGCAGGGGCTGGGCCCCCACGGGCAGGCTCCAGTTTGCACCCAGGGCCCTGTGACAGCGGGCACCGTGCCGTCATCCCCAGGGGCTGGGCCCCCACGGCAGGCTCCAGTTTGCACCCAGGGCCTCCTGTGACAGCGGGCACCGTGCCGTCATGGGCCCCCACCCGGTTTAAGGCTGGGGCCGGGCAGTGTGGGGACTGCTGGAGGAGCCGGGGGGTGTGTGTCTCCCGAGGAATGAATAAACAAACTGTAGGTCTACTGGGGTTACGGCGCTCGACTCCCACATGGCCAACCACAATCTGAGTCCCAGACCTGGTGTCTTCAAACACACCAGGCGCGTGTGCATGCGTGCCCAAAATCCCGGCAGGAGCATGGAGAAACGATTGTGGCCATCCCCCGAGGGGTGATTTCTCACTTTCTCTCTCTCTGTCTCTCTCTGCTGAGTACAAATGCCTCATGGGGGAAAAAATTAAAAAACTAAAAAAAGGTAGTTAAGGGTTTCTTCTTTGCTGAAGAGCAGTCGGTATCAAACGTGCCGTGCTCTCGCAGTGGGTAAAGCAGCTCTGCCCTAAGCCAGCGTCCTCGAGCCCGCGCCTGGCCCAGCCTCCCCTGCCTCGGTCACCAGCTGCCCTCCACGCCCCACTGCCCACCCGGACGTCCCCACTGTCGCTCCCCCATACCCCACGCTGCAGAGGCCCCTGCTCTGTCCTGGCTGTGTGGCTTGTCACTCACTCCAGGCCCAACTACGTACTGCACCCTTTCCACTCTGCTCTGACCCCGGCCACACCCCACCTGGAGCCAGAGGGTCTCTGCAAAGCGCACGCCTGTTCAGGGTACGCCTGGGTGCAGACAGAAGGCCAGACTAGCGTGGCATTCGGGCCTCCCCGGGTCTCCACAACCTCCTCTTTCCCTTTGTCTCTGCAACTCCTCCTGGAGTTTCCTTAATAACTAAGTGCCCCCAGATTTACCAGGTCCTCGTGGAAGCTCCTACTGGTCCACGGGACACGGCCGGCTCCTCCCCACACCACAGGCTCTGTCCTGCTCCCACGGCCTGTGGACAGCCTTGCCTGTGGCTAATGACCGAACACAGGAATGACAGGACTCTCCCTTCACACAGTTAAACTACAATCAGTTTCTACAAACGTATATTTCATTCATCCATCAACATTTAACCAGCACCACACCCCAGGTCCAAACACAACACTCGAGTAAAAGAGATGGAAGTGTCACTGCTGAGAACCAGAGGTGCCACGGTGAGCCCCTGGGGATGGCGGGTGGCGGCCTGGTGGCCATGGCCTACACACCGCCCTCCTGCTGTGCCCAGTCCGAGTGCTCCTCAGATGTTTGGGCGTGGGATGGGCCAGTCGCGGCATCTATCGGTAACTGACTAAATATGAGGAATAAAAGGAGGAAGCAAACGGCCACGAGAGCCAGCAACCAGAACACAGGCCACCGGGGGGCGGCCACCAGCCACCCGTGGACAGCTCAGGACTCGTACAGAGGCGGACGGAAGACACAGAGAGTAACCGTGGTAACACCTGGAAAATGTGGCCATCGTTCTCCAGGGATTCCAACACGTTAGTCTCACAACCACACCCCACACCCACGTGCCTACACAGCCCCACGTACAGCTCATGGCTGGGCCTCCTGGCCTCTCGGGTATCACCACTCTCCCCCTGCGAGCGCTCCTGTGATCTGTCATGTTGACTCCTTTTTCCCACTGCAGACTGTCGCTGGCCCGTCACTACCCCAGCCACTGCCTCTGTGTGGCCACTGGCTGCTCCGACCACCTTGCCCTGACCTCACGCCCCTCCCCACCCTTTTTTTATATGTATCTTTCTTTCTTTCCTTTTTTAAAAATTTGCCAAAGGGTGTGTGCACTCATCAGAGAGAGAAAGAGGGGCACAGAGGGGGAGAAAGAGCCCCAACGGCAGGTCCGGCCACAGTCCTTTTCCTCAGCTCTCCCTCCTTTCGGGAATGTGGGCACACATGCACACACAGCTGCCATGTTCTTCAAGCCACCAGATCCATGATTCAAACCATGTGGAACGTCACTCCCTAAACTGCTGCTGTGTGTATTTACTGGGTTATCAGAAAAGTCATGACGTGTTTTTCTACGCAAAAATGCATCATGGCTCTTCCAACAGCCCAATTTTCCTAACGTGTCTTATCTTCAATGCAAATGATAACCTTTCATAGATAACAACCAATAATATGAGGGGGCTTCCCAAGTTTACGGAAAACTGAATGAAGGTACAAGTTTACCTTACAGCAAAAATATGTTAAACCCAACAGTTTCTTTATAATATATATTTTTAATAAAATGTCTGAAGACCACCTGTGCAATAAATTTATAAATGCAAAAACACCTCCCAGCTGCCAACCTACGTTAAGTGCTCACAGGGAGGTGAGTCTCTCCACATGGTCACCATCAGCAGCAGTGGGGTCTCTGCTCTCCGCCACTGTCAGACACAGGGACTTGGACACAGCCGAGGCACTTCAGGAGGGTGTGCGTCCTGAGAAAGGCCTATGCAGGCAGCTCCTGGCTGAGCAAACATCGCAGCGTGCACCTCCACAACCTGGGCAGTGTGCCCGCCCTATCTAGGCATCATGGGATGGCCATGTGCTCGCCGTGGGACCAAGGCCACGTGTGCGGATTGCTGGTGCCCGATGACGCAGCGCAGCACTGCGCCCTGAGGACATAGCTCCGGACAGCCACTCTGGCTGTCTTTCTGTGACGCTGTGATGTTTCAGGCTGAAGTTTCCAATGGCTCACCTGCTATGGCTGGAACGGTGATTTCTGACTTTGCATTGTGATAGCTCAGATTATATGGCAAGGGTCTAAATAGCTTTTGTCAAGTTTTACTAAACACATAGGCCATGTTCTAGGTAGTTGACCTTACTATCATGTCAACTTAATTTTACCCTAAATTCTTCCTAAAATAGAATCATCAATAAAAGTCAATGTAGCTTCCATTAACCACCGACATTTTAAAATTCAATTTCACTAAAATATGTTCTTCCTATTTTAATAGCAATCGATTTCAGCTGATCGGGGTCGAATGTCAGAACCCACCTCTGACTCCCAGTGTCCCGCCCCCCGGCCTGGAGCCACGTGCACTCCGGCCTGCTGCTCTCCCACATCGCACCTCGGGCATGGCTCTCTCCATGGAGGAGGGCCCTAAGCTGCTGACCACGCCGGGCAGAACGGACGGGACACCGGACCATGGTCTCTGCCATCCATCTTCGCTGTGTACTCAGGGTACCTCGGGAGCCGGCTGCCCGTGGGCTTCCTGTTCTGTCCGTGGTTCTCTCTGGGTTGTAGTGACAAAATCTCAGAGCCATTTCCAACCTCAGTTTGACACACTGACTCCCAACTACCTGGCCCTTCGACACGACAGGTGGGAGACTTCTTCACACCAACTGCACTCTCACGAGAAACCCACGGAGGCACACCGGACTCTCACGCTCCACCACGACGCCAGAGCCTGCCTTCTGCCCACCTCTGCAGGGCACTGACAAGGCAGGAGGGTCCGTGTGTCTCGGTGACGCCGCCTCGCCCCAGCTGTTCTGGAGCATCACAGCGTCAGTCAGAAGTTTGGACACAAGTCGGTGAGCCTTCCCTTCCCTTCCTAAACCGCACTTTTTCCACCTGACGGACGGGAAAGACAGCCATCCACCAGGTGATCGGCTGAGACTAACAGACAGCATTCGAAGCACGGTGTCCCCGCGCATGGGGCTCAGACGTGAGCTGTGCTGATGCGCACCCGCGGCCGCCCCGGGGAACCGCTACGCCACGTGTCATGTACTCAGCCCTACAGCTTCACTTTGAAGCCACAGAATCAGGTGTTGTGACAATGGAGCAGGTCGGCACAGCTTAGAAAAAAGATGCAGACTCTGGAGTCTGACGTCTGGGATCTACCTGTCCCCTGAAGTGTTTGTTTTCCATGGGATTTTGGAGAAAATGAATGAATCCTCCCAAGCTTCTACTTCCTGGTCTAAAAAATGAGTTAAAAACATCTTAACTCACTGAGGAATTAGATGAGACCATGAATCACCGCAAGAGCCCAGTGCAGGTCTGTGTTCCCCTCTGCAGCCCCCCCGGGCCAGGCGGCCACCTGCCAGCATTCGCTCCCAGCTCAGGAGAGTCTGCCCTGCTCACACACCCGGTCCAGCTCACAGGTCAGTCACCACAGAAAACGCAGTTCCTCCTGCTCCGCACAGCCCTCGGAGGTCCTCTGTATCCAGGGGCCACCATCTGTCCCCAAAGCAGAACCTCCGCTCCCTCTTCCTGCACACCCCCTGTGGTTCAGCCTGTACGGCCCACACCCTATGGACTCCCTCTGGCTGGAGGGCTTCCAAGAGGAGGCTGATGAGCAGTTCAACTCCCACGGTCCATTTGTCACGACGTTCTCCCACAATACTGACCAGGGACGGTCCCCAGACCCACCTCCACGGTGGTGGTATGCACGTCAAGATCAGAGACTAAGGCCCTCTTCATTCACGGCTGCTAGAACCCCCTGCTGTACCTCCTTCGCAGAGTGGAAACTCCGAACCCCAGGACTGTGGACAAAGCAGCACATGACACCACGTCAGGGCACATCAAGACAGCCCGTCCCGCTCACTCACAGGCTGAAGGCCAGAGCCCACGACTCCCGTCTGCCCTGGGCTGCATCTGGCTGAGAAAACAACCCCAAAAATGAGAATAATGTGCGAGTGACACTAGATTTCATTAGACGCCCAAACATCTGGATCATCAGTATTCCACAAGGCGAAGAGACTCCTCAGGGCATTGACAACCTACTCCATGAAATCCTTAACAAAACTTCCCAAACCTAGAGAGGCACTCAAATAGCAAGACCAAGAAAGACAAAGGACCCCACGTCGAATCCACCCAAGAAGATCTTCCCAGGCACATCACAGCCAGACTGACCAAAACACAGATAGAGACAAGATACTAAAATTGGGAAGAGAAAAATGTCAAGTTACTTTCAAAGGCTATCCCATCAGGCTAACATCAGACCTCTCATCAGAAATAATGCACGCAAGGAAAGAGTGGGAACACATATTCAAAGTGTTAAGTGAAAAACAATTTCAACCAAAAATACTATATCCAGCAAGATTATCCTTCATATGGGAAGAAAAGATAAAAAGCATTCTCAGTAAACAAATGCGGAAAGAATTTACCAAGACCAGACCGTCTCTTCGAGAAGTTCTCAAGAGTGCGCTATACCAGGAAAACTAAGACGGGCAAATAAGAGAACAAAAAATTACCAAGAGAAAGGCCAACTTAATGGTAGGGACAAGTTCTGAAATATCAATAATAATGTTGAATGTTATAGAAAGGTCAGACTGTGGTAGGCAGCCAGTCATGAGCGGGCAGCCCTAAGAGAAGCGAAAGGCTCATCTAGCCCCGGGCGCCAGGAGGGCGAGGCAGTTTGCCATCTTCCTTCCTTGGGGCCTGAAGGAAGCACACAGGGATGATTCGTAGATTTTTCTCTTATCAAAAAGACCCAAACAAGCGTTTTGGTCAACACCCTAATTCCCATGAGGGCGATGGACTAATTGGGGCAGCCTGGCTCGCACTGGGCATACGCGATTAGGTGATCAAGTTTCTCATTCTTTACCTGTGAGGAAGGTGCACAGGTGCAAGAGAAAACATATGGATTCAAATTCAAAGGAAAACATAGGCAGCGTAAGGGCCTCCCACTAATGAATATTCACGACCTCTAGTAATAAAATGACGGTTACCTAGTACCAAGCGCGGCTGCCACCTGGCAATCTGCCCGCCCGGGAGTCTTTTGGGTGTACTTCTTTTCTTTCCTTTCCTTTCTTTCCTATTCAATCTTCTTTTCTATCTACTTCATTCGTGGTTGCGGTTTCATTTTGCGCCTAGGGACAGATGTCTAATTTTAGTAATCTGGACCCAAAGAACCAAGGACTTCATGACGCAGCTCGACACTTTGCCATCCGTTAACAAGACCATAGTAACACTGAAAAATTGGTCAAATAGAATTCTAGGACTTTTCTAAAACACTACTAATTTTCTTCCATGCTTTGTCTTCCAAATTTAAGGATTTTTCTTTTGAGTGGTTAATACGTTCAGCAATTTGTTAAAAAAAAATTTAAGAATTATTTTATTTATTCATTCAGTCTTTTTCATTTGACCAGAGAAAGAGAGACACAGAGAAAAGGAAAGTGAGAAAGCAATCCACCAGGTCCGGGACTCAAACTGTGGTTGACCATGTGGGAGTGTCCAGAGCATTAACCAACATGACACCTGCTTGCCTCCCCCAAAAAAGAATGTTTTTAGTTGAAAAATAAACTTTTCTCCCTTCCTGACTCCTTTGCAACTGGAAAATTTTTGTGAGCATTCTTTTTTTGTGACAGAATGGTTATTTGTATAAGTTCAATAATACAATAGCATCTGTTGCCTTGCATCAGAAATTGAATTCATATGGGGCTTTTGCAAATAACAGACCAAATTGAGATTAACCTCTTTTTTTTTTTTTCTTCAAATAAGATAGTTTATACTTCTTTTTAGTAAAAGCAGGAACGGAGAGGGAAAAAAGTTTCAGAAGAAAATTAAAGTACTCTTGTCACTAGATTCTAGCTTTTCATACTTTTAGTTTAAGATCTTTTGTGAATCAATAAAATGTGAAAAAAAAAAGTGTAGTATGGAAGGGAGGGAGGGGGACAGGGAAGGAAAAAACTGGTGAAAGTGCTTGACACAAAATGAAAAGCTATTTGGGACCAGCAGTTAGCGTAATGGCTGTGTCGCTGGACTCCCATGTAGTCAACCGCGGTTCACGTCCCGGACTCGGTGTCTTAAAACTCATGCCGGGCGCGTGTGCATGCGTGCCCAAGATCCCGAGAGGAGAATGGAGGAGAAGGGATTGCGGTGTGGCCATCCCCCTGGGGGGTGATTTCTCGCTGTCTGTCTCTGTCTGTCTGGCGAGTGCACGCGCCCTATGGCAAAAACCTTTCCCAAAAAAAAGAAAAAAAAAATGAAAAGTTATTTGCTGATGATAATGTATATAGCAATGTATTTGTCTTTTTTTTTTTTTTTTGGAGAGGATTTTGCTATAGGGCGCATGCATTCGCCAGACAGACAGAGACAGACAGAGAGACAGAAAGTGAGAAATCATCCCCCAGGGGGGATGGCCATGCCGCAATCCCTTCTCTTCCTCTCGGGATCTTGGGCACGCACGCACACACGCCCGGCATGAGTTTAAGACACCAAGTCCGGAACTCGAACCGCAGTCAACTACATGGGAGTCCAGCGACATAGCCATTATGCCAACTGCTGGTCCCTCTTGACTGACATGCATGGTATTTGTGTGCTGGAAAAAGAAATGCATGCTGTAAACGTGAAAAAATTTTTTAAAAAATGATTAAGCTCTGCGGAACAGAAGGGTAGGGTGCAAAAACACAGTAATGGGGCTGAGAACCGGCACAGTCTCTGCCATGGCCCAAGCAATGGTGGTGTGACGTGGGAAGAACAGAGGCCACCACACGCACAGCAGGCTGGTCACGTTGCCTGGGACCTCAGGGCACCAGCTGCTCCGGGCACACTGGCCTCGTCTGGCACCCTAAAACCCCAAGTGCGTGGGCTCTGGGGAGCACCCCAGACCCGGGGGAGGCCCGCCCGGTGGCCGCCCCGCCGCTGAGAACAGGAGACACGCGTGCAGCATGCACAAGGCTGGCGTGGGGCTGCTCAGGGGCCGGTGCTCAAGTGCGTGTCAGCGCGACACACGGGTGACAGCAGGGAACACATGCGTTTTACACATCCAGGTGTTACACCAAGCGTTTTGAGGTGGACAAGTGAAACATTAAACAGAGAGAAAATAGAAGGAAGATCTTCACCAAGTTGGGGCACGCCGAGGCAACGTAACTAAAACGAGAGTTGCAGTGTGTTTGTAGGGCTGAGGGGCCGTCAGCTGTGGGGTCTTGGGCCCGGATTCGGTCGCGCCTTACTAGTGAACGCCGCACGGAAAATAAGAGAAAGTTAGTGTTCATGGCCCAAGTCCAAAACTGAGAAAGGAGGCCTCAGTTATACATTGTTGCAACAGAAATGGAAAACACATGCCTTAGGGATACCTGAACAGATTCATGGCCTGTCTAGTTACAAAAGGGCGTGGGAGAGCCGCCACTTCTCTTTTCTGTCCCATTATTTGGTTATCTAAGTAGCTCAGATGAAATAAAATTACAATTTTGTAAGCCAGTAGGGAGATGAAAAGCAATGAACAGCTCTCAGTTGCAATCGTTACTTTACACATCCTATATCAAATATCATGAGCAAATAAAAAAATCCGCTTTCATGCATCACCCCCCCCCCAATCTTTTAAATTACTGAAAAGATTCAAAGAGGAGCCAGTGATAAAATGTATAGCAAGAAAGGCCTTGCATCAGTGCCCGTGCCACCTCTCAAGAGGGTGACGTCAGAACAATGCAGACACACGATTAGTAAAGGCCACCTTCAGGTACCTGAGAATAGCACTATCATAAACTAATTTTCTGATCATTTTGATTATATCTTTCGATATATAGAAGTTCTTTGTAAAACTTGCAGACATACGAATAACACTTAAAAGCTGTTCTGCATTTATAATTTCATTATATCTTTTTTTTTTTTTTGGAGAGATTTTTCACTATAAGGCGCGTGCACTCTCCAGACAGACAGAGAGAGACATAGAGACAGAAAGCGAGAAATCACCCCCCCAGGGGGGATGGTCACGCCGCAATCCCTTCTCCTCCATTCTCCTCTCGGGATCTTGGGCACGCACGCACACGCGCCTGGCTTGAGTTTTAAGACACCGGGTCCGGGACGCGAACCACGGTCAACTACGTGGGAGTCCAGCGACATAGCCATTACGCTAACTGCAGGTTCCCAATTTCATTATATCTTTAAACCTCTAAAAATGGCAATTTTATCACAATCTCTTTTTATGAATATACTTGGACGTTCAAGAGAGAGCAAAAATCGTTCCAAACTACACAGGGCGCTGTCCGCCGAGCGCCTCTCCGGTGACTCGGACACAGCTGGCTAAGGCTTTATTGACACCTGTAGTAAAAAGGACTCGCCAATAAACCTCCTGATAGATTGCTGCTCACCTTAATACGACAGCTGTTATAATGACATATTTCTTACAGGTTTAACTGCAATACTACTCAGAAAAATCTTTCCCTTCTCCCCCACTTATTCACGTATTCAGTTATTTATCTCTATCAGCACAGACTCAGGGGTAATGGATTTTATTGTACGAGTTACAAATCATTGTTTCATTATTTATCTTGTTGCTCAAGTCTTTCTGAGCATTTCCTTACTGAATCAGTCAAAATGTCCCCGGTTCCTTCTACTGGAAAATAACATTTAGAAACTAAGCTCTAGGCTAGGTGTGCACACTGCCACTGAGGTGCCACTGAGGTGCCACTGAGGTGCCACTGAGGTGCCACTGAGGTGCCACTGCTCCTGGCCCTTCTAGGAGAGCGGGGCTGGGGCAGACACACATACACACCACACCCACACCACAGCCCACACACACCGCACTCACACCCCACACACACCACACTCACACACCATACCCACACCACAGACCACACACTGCACTCACACCCCACACACACACACACACACACACCCATGCCACAGCCCACACACACCACACTCACACACACCACATCCACGCCTACTCCCCACACACACCACACTCACACACACCACACCCATGCCACAGCCCACACACACCACTCACACACACATCCACGCCCACACCCCCCCACACACACACCACATCCACGCCCACACCCCATACACACCACACTCACACATCACACCCACACTCACATTCACACCCCACACTCACACACACCACACCCCACACACACCACACCCCTCACACACACCACACACACACACCCCACACTCACACACACCACACCCTCACACACACCACACACCACACACACACACCACACCCATGTCACAGCCCACACACCACACTCACACACACATCCATGCCCACACCCCACACACACACTTGCATACCCCACTCACACCCACCACACTCACACCACACTCACACCACAATCATACCACAATCACACATACCACACTCATAGACCACACCCAAACCCACCACATCCCACAAACCTCACACTCACACACCACACTACACTCACACCCGCCCCTGTCTCTCTTCACAGAAGCGGCACTGCAGTCCTGCAGCCACTTGGTTCTCCGTGTAATGCCCAGAAAGCGGCACCACCAGGGGGCTACCCTCTCCCACCACTTCCTCCGCCAGGTAAGGCCAGCCAGGAAAACGTGTGTCTCACATACAGACACACTCATGCCACGCTCACGCACAGCCCGAGTGACGTCGAACTCCTGTCGCCAGCGTGTGAGCCCCTCAGATGGGCATGTCCTGTCTGGGACCGGTGCCAGCACAAAGGCTGAGATGAAATGAAAAAAACCTAGAAAACTGGTAAGATCCCACCACACCGTCTCCATCTCTTGTGATGAAGGGAAGCAGAGACAACTGGAAATGCAGCCATCTAAGGACGGCCACCTGACTGGCACCAGCGCTCACCCTCTACAGATGCACAGCCGGGTCCACCCGTGCTCCGAGGTCGACCAGGGCACCGAATTCATTCAAGTCCGACTGGCGCTGACGGGTGGTCAGAAGTGTCCAGTGGCCAGACAGTGGCCGTAAGGTGACTGGACCCCACGTGGCCGACTGCAGAGCCCCAGTCCCAGCAGCTTGCAGGGACACACCAGGCACGTGTGGAGCAGAGGCGTGGCTACGTGGTCCCTCCCGGGGGTGCTTTCTCACTTTTCCTCTCTTCCTCATTCCTGAAAGTGCACGGGACCCCCAGCAAAGTTGGAAAAAATAAAAATAAAAAAGAAGTATCTGATAACTTTGTGTAAACACCACTAATCAAATTGGAAAACAACTTTCTGGTATACGTCCTGCTGTTTACAGTCTTAGACCCTACACTACTTCTAACCATGCAGAATGTCTTCAAGAGGTCCGCGACAAACTCGGCTTACATAATCAGTAACACAAGCAAAGCAGATTCTTACTGCTCATTTTGGTGATGTTCATTTCACTTGTTCTCAAAAGAACAATTAACTTTGACATTAAACGTTTCCCTTAAAAATAGAAATTTGGAAAAACCATCAATAACAACAAACACACACAAAGAGAGGTCACTGACAGTCTCGCGTTTAGTCCCATATACACTATAAACAAGTGAGTGAGAATTCGTGATTAACGGGTGTCCGCACAAGACCTATAGAGCTGCGAAGTGTATGTCAGTGTGAAATAACATCATTACTCTAACCAAGCCAACGTCTAACGGCTGTACCCCTGCTCTCTCACCACCGCGCTGCTGCCCGCCGAGGGCCCCGGCGTCACCGCACAGGGACGGCAGGCCACGAAGGACAGCTCTCGACAGTAAGCCAGACGGAAATAAGCTGTGATGGGAGCAGGCCTTTCCCGGCAGAGCCGCAAACGGAGGGAGGGAAAGGAAGGAACGGGCCCGGCTCCACGTGCTACAAGGTCCTTCCCAGAAGTCTGTGGGGCCAAGCGGGGACCCTTCAAGGCTGCCCCAGCAGCTGGACAAGCCAAGACGAGGGTGAGAGAGCAACTGGGAAACGCTCAGGCAGAGACCGAGTCAGAGAGACACGCTCTGGAAAGCCACGGGGCACTACCACGCAAAGGGGCGTCTAAGGACACGGGACTGCCGTCGCGGGCTGCTCACCCCTCCCAGTATTTTCACGTCGTTTTATGCCGCTCTGAAAAGGCCCACCCCCACCACGGTCAGGTACGAGCAGCAAAGCGCAGCTGTTGCCCTCGCTGGGCGTCCCAGGAGCACCGCGGCCGGAGGCCGGAGGCCGTGCGGCTGTCACCAGTGAGATCCTGAGACATTTGCTGGGTCCTGCCAACAGCACAGCCTGTCCCAGACGTGCACTGTAAACTGCAGGTCAGGGCCTTCCTCGCCCAGTGTGAGTTCTCGTATGAAACGCGGACCGCAAACCGCACCCCACGACCACTCCGCAGGTCAAGCCTCACCCCACCGTCCCGAGCACCCGACCTGTGGGCAGGACCAACAGGCGCGGACGGACACACTGGTCTTGTTAAACTCCCCAAGGGCTGCCAGGCGCCTCCTAACTGCACGTGGAAATTGTTCCTCAGTGGCAGCTCAGAGTCACACTCATCACTGGAAGAGAATCTGTCACTCCAGATGCTACAGGGGAGGAGAGTGGGCTGTGGGGACACAGAGGTTTACACTAGTATCTCCAACCCTGCCTGGAGCGGGGAGGGAGGACGACGCCAAAGAGGCACAGATAGGTCTCCTTTCCCTCCCAGCATCCCAGGGTTCTGACTTACTTTAAGTGGGATGGAGCCAGGTGCTCAATTGAGACGTGACCCAGTGAACATTTAGGGTCCTTTGCACCAGAGGGGCCACCCCAGACAGCAGATGACACCCCTAACGACCTACACAGAACTCCAAAGTCGGGAAGTCCCTTCTTGGTACCATTCTTTAATATGTAGGCCTCTGTCACTGAGGACAAAGGTGAGCATTCTTTGTGAAGAATTTACTTTGAGAAATACAAATGAAGGGTGACATAACGGAAAAGGGCCACCAGACATGGCCTAGTGCCATCCCTCGCCTCCTCGCATTTTCATCAACTTCCACGCTGCAAGACACATCCTCTATGACGTCAGAACGCACTGTAACTTCCACTGTTTTTACCTAATTGATGAATAAGGTGATAAATAAGATAAAAAGTTTGATAATAAAAGTCACCAATGAATGAATTCTGAATATTTAAAGATTGAAACACTTATATGACTCAGACTAATGTAACAAACAAGAAAAAATTACTTTGGGTTGTATATAAGATTTCAGCATTCAAAAATCAATTAAACTCATCAGAGTAGCTTTTTAAAATTAAGATTTCCTTTTTTTCTAGGTTTTTGCCACTGGACACGTGTGTTCATTGGAGAGAGAGAGGGAAACTGAGATAAGAAATCACCCCCCAGGGGGATGGCCACACAGCGATTCCTCCTCAGTCACTCTCCTCTTGGGATTTTGGGCATGTGCACACATGTGTCTGGCATGATGTTCAAGCTGCTGGGTCCAGGACTCAAACCACGGTCCCATGTGGGAGTCCAGCACCTTAACGACCACACCACCTGCTGGCCCCAAGATTTCCTTTTTCTTTCTAGTCTTCTTAGCAACTTATTTCAAGCCATATAATTGGGACTATTTTTGCCACAATCCCATTGGACGGCTGTCACCCTAAGCTAGTATTTAGTCACCCACTCCAGGGCTGAAAGAGGCCCCTTATAATTAAAAACGACTCAGATTCGCAGTGCCCTCAGTGCTGTTAACAGTGAGAGGCACGTGGGCCGTCACGCCAGCCACGAAGGGCAAGGGGGTGGGGGCAGTGTTCAAGGGGAAAGCGCTCAGGGAAGGTATGACCCTGTAACCTCACACCTGACAGACCTGCTGGACACTGGGTCCACAGTCGAGTGAAGAAAGCGAATGAACAAGTTGTCCAGTCTTCACGAGGAGTGGACGACGGGGCGTCAGGACACGAGCCTGGGCGAGGCTCTGGATACCTCATCTACCTTCGGTCGGCGTGGCTGCAGGAAGCCCGGCTGGGGAGTGGGAAGGGTCCTGGAAGGCACGTAAAGACGACGAGGAGGTGCTACGACGGTGACTGGAATTCTCTATGTTTGGAGAGTTCTAGATTCAGTCCATGGCGCAGGGCTGTGTCACTCTGCTGTGATTCGTACCTCAGTACTGCGTCTGGTCTGGTTCCCAGAAGCCCGTGCACACGACCCTTCCCTCGGTGCTGCAGTGTCCAGTCAGGCTTCTCTCCGGAGTCAGGAGGCTGGGCCCACCCCAAGGCTGGAGGGCGGGAGGGGTGCCTGCCTGACCACACTCCTCGGGCTGCCAGTCCGGGGTTCCCCTCAGACCAGGGAAGGCAGCTCTGCGGCCCTCACAGTCCACGTCACTCAAGACTCATTTCTTTTTTTTTTTTTTTTTGGGGGGGGGGAGGTTTATCTTTCTTTCTTTCTTTCTTTCTTTCTTTCTTTCTTTCTTTCTTTATTTATTTATTTATTTATTTTTGCTATAGGACATATGCGCTCGCCAGAAAGACAGAGACAGAGAGCGAGAAATCAACCACCCAGGGAGGATGGCCACGCTGCAATCCCTTCTCCTCCAGTCTCCTCTTGGGATCTTGGGCACATATGCACACGCGCCCACTGTGAGTTTAAGCCACCAAGTCCAGGACTCGAACCACAGTCAGCTACACGGGAGTCCAGTGACATAGCCATCATGCCATCTGCTGATCCCACTCACAACTCATTCTCACAGCACGGTCAGAAGTTAAGAATACAATACTCTATCAACTTGCAAATAAAACCCTTCCATTAGGAAAAAAGTTCTCCCGGGACCAGCAATTAGCGTAATGGCTATGTCGCTGGACTCCCATGTAGTTGACCGCGGTTCGCGTCCCGGACCCAGTGGCTTAAAACTCACGCCAGGCACGTGTGCATGCGTGCCCAAGATCCCGAGAGGAGAACGGAGGAGAAGGGATTGCGGCGTGGCCATCCTCCCTGGGGGTGATTTCTCGCTTTCTGTCTCTCTCTGTCTGTCTGGCGAGCGCACACACCCTATAGCAAAAAAAAAAAAAAAAAAAAAAAAAAAAAAACTCTCAAAAAAAAAAAAAAAGTTCTCCTTACACTTTTTAAAGTCTTCATCTTGGGACTTCCCTTAACAGCGTGGTGGGAAGTCCAGTACATATACTCACCAAGTGTCAGCATCGTCAACTGAATACCCAATCTGCAAGGAGTCCCTCAAAGGTCTCCCCAAAGGGATAACCCTCACTCCCCGCAAGATGATAACTACGTACATTTTAAAAGGCAAAAAAACCTAGTAAGACCCTCCTTGTTTCTGTGAAATTAAGTGAAAAGGAGTTGGAAGAAGGTTTGCTTTTATTTCCTACTTAATCTCCTACAAAACTGCCCTGCAGTGGAAGGAGAGCAGACACACACAGAGCGTGAGTCCCTGACAGCACCGCAGCGAGGCGCCAGGAGCCCACTGTGCACCGGCGGCAGCAAGCAGGTGCACACGTCCAATGGCCACATTTTCAAGACACCTCATGAAATAGTTTGGTGCAATTACAACAGAATTAGTCTTAAATTTATATAGTTTCTCCTCAAGTGTGCAACTTACTTATTCTCAATTTCTTTCAGCCACAGGGCAGCAGCTGGCGGTGAAGAAGCTGAAGCATTGGTTAATTCAGTGGCAGGCGGGAGAAATCCCATTGCCTCTTCCCCCCAGTGAACTCAGGGGTCAGACCTGGGTTCAGTCTTCCCTCTGCCACATGCCGGTGGTAGGTGGTTGAGCAAGTCCCATAACGTCCTTTGTCTCAGTTTCCTTGTTTGTGGAATCCAGACAGCATCGGCCAGGCACAGAACTGCACAGGCCGCACGGCATGGCAGGAGGACGCCAGGTGGGAGGCCCCTGTGGCACTCAGTACATCAGAAGCGTTTTCAGGAAATATGGGCTCTGCCATTCTCACTAGCACAAATTAAGACCCTAGGAACTGCTTCTAGACGCTAGAATGAGCGTCACACCAACTGTCTTCCATGTCACACAGTTCCAGTGAGGGCAGTGGGCATCACGAGGGCTGGAGAACAGTCTGTCCACGTCCACTGGTTTACGTGACATCCAGGGTTATCGGCCGGCTGGGGGCTCCCACGTGGCCAACCGCGGTCTGAGTCCCAGATATGGCGACTTGCTTTCACTTTTCCATTCT
Organism: Tupaia tana; assembly: GCA_026018925.1. Lineage (NCBI taxonomy): Eukaryota > Metazoa > Chordata > Mammalia > Scandentia > Tupaiidae > Tupaia > Tupaia tana. The sequence continues at coordinate 332,428 of JAKSZU010000017.1, forward strand.
CTGTCTCTGTCTCTCTCTGGTCAAATTAAAAAATAATAATAATAAATAAAGTTTAATAAGTATTTTAAACATTCATGGTGATCATAAGGTTCAATGAGAAAGACCATTTAAGTACATGCTTTACTTTGTAGGATGCACTAGCTTTCTTTGAAAAGGACTTATTTTTCTAAATCTAGATTTAGCTGGGCAACCGATGGAGCGTGGAGCAACGGCACACTCGGTCTCCAGCAGGCCTGTCGCCGAGCTGTGCGAACGCTGGTACCACCTCGCCAGCCGCTCCTTTGGGTACCCACGTCATACATAAAGTCTCAGATTCTAACATAGAAACCAGAAATCTGTACATGTAAAAAATGACTTTTTAATCAGCAAATAATTACAACAGAAACGTCCTATTACCCCTGTAAAAAGCAAGGCTGGTCAACTCTTCTGCGTGAGCATGTGCTCAGCCGGCTCGTTTCAGCTCTTGATCTTAGCCCGTCGGCTGCGAGTCCTGTGCCCGGTCCACACAGGATGGGGACGGCACCGGTGGACAACCAGCACGTGTCGACGTAAGCATCGGCTCCCCGGGGGCAGCCCAGAGAAGCCCGGACACGTTCTAAGATGAAATCTGCTCATAATGAGGTTGAAACTGGGTTCCTTAGTCTACAAATAGAGTCATTTTATCAGGTTTTTGCCATAGGACGCACGTGCTTGCCCGAGACAGACAGAAGGAGAGAAACCGCCTCCACAGGGGATGGCCACGCAGCAGTCCATTCTCCAGTCTCCTCCTGGGATTTGGGGCACGCTTGCACACGCACTTGGAGTGATTTTCAAGCCACTGGGTCCAGGACTCAAACCACGGCCGGCCATGTGGGAGTCCAGTGCCTTAACTACCGTACCACCTGCTGGCCCCAACAGTCATTTTTTTAAAACCATGCCAGACAACATGGTAGGGAGTAAGAACCAAACATGCAATGTGTTTCAAGTTTGGAAGTAAATTTAAATTGCTTTAAATGTTTCATGGACTACAAATAACCCTACAGTTAATGCATCTTCTGTGTGTTAAATAGCATCAGCAAATAGTGAGGATCACCCTTAAATCGCTTTCTGGAGAAAATGCTCTGCAACGCCCCCTACAGGCAGCCATCCCTTTTCATTTCTTCATGGACTGTCGTCCTACTCTTCCTGAGGAGCAGTAATGGGTCCACTTCTCTGCTCCAGAACCAGATTTGAGACCTGGCTAGGAGGGGTCCACCCAGAAAGGAGCCCCAAGATAGCGCCAGGCAGAGCCGGAACCCGTAGGGCCACGCACACCTGTGCCGCACACACCGCAGTGGGAACCCGGCACCGGGCGCACGGGAACGACCGAAGAGGAACACGCAGGCGCCGTGCACTGCCACCAGGCTCCTGCTCCCAGCCGACGTGGCACACCTGCCACGTAAGCACGCCACCACCCAGCGATCTTGCCTGCCGTGCCGGGCCAAGCTGAGCGAGGCAGACCTGGGAGCCAAGATGCTCACCACTGCCGGCCTTTCCACGTGGCGATGCAGCTTCCGAGCGCTCAAGAGAAGGAAGGAAAGGCATCGAACAAGACCCGGAAGCAAGCCGGGTGAGACCGCGGTTCTCCGGGGTGTGTGCGGCACGCCAGCCAGCCAGGCTGCCAGGTGACTGGTGCTGCTCAGCCGCCCAGCCACCAGACCAGACTGTGTTTTGGAGAACAGATTAGAAAGATACAGTCACAGGAAATTGCGCTATGCAGTAATGTCCCAGGGAGAGGCCTAGGGACAGAACTGCGTGGCTTCGAGAAGGCAGGCAGTGGCCAAAACGTGGTCTGTGTGGCCTGGTGGGTAAGAAAGCCCACGCGCCCGGAAACTCGGCCTTGAGACGGTCAGGGGGGAAACACTGAAGTCTCCCGGAAGGGGAGCGGCACAGACGCTGTCCGCAGTGCTAACCACCCACTCTGCCACCCTGAACCCCGACAGCGCCCCTCAGTAGGGTCTGAACCCAGGGTGAGTCCTCAAGTGCCCACCCAAACAGGAGGCAGACGACAGCCCCCAGGGAAAGGTGAACGCACACACAGAGGTCGGGGGAGTGCCCGAGCACAGGCGACCTGCGGTCCCAGGGTGCCCTGCCCGGCCTGTCTCACAGGGTCTGCGTGAAACACCTTTCATGCTCAGCTCACCAAGGATGCTATTTATCAGCTCCTAAATTATTCAGTGACCTACTTTGTTAATTAGAGCATTTATAGAAATTATTTCCCCTTATAGATCCAGCCCACTATCTAAATGGGTATTTCAGTTCCATCAAGTTGTAAGATCTCTATTTCACAGGAAAAAAATATATTAAGGAAAGATAGAGGTAACAATTGCACAGTTTAATGTAAAGGAAATTATTTATATTTAATTAACCTCAGGGTTCTGTTTACCTATCTGTTCAGGAAAAAATTACAAGATTAATGACACAAAACAATTCATTAGGATTTCAAAAATGCAGAGAGACGGCCTACATCATGATCTTTGGGGCAGGTTCACATAGAGCAGTGTCATCCTTCAGGAGAAAAAGGCAGCAAAAACCTGTGGTTTGTGGGCCAGCAGGTGGCGTGGTGGTTAAGATGCTGGACTCCCACGTGGCTCACCATGGTTCGAGTCCCGACATGGGGGCTTGAACATGCCGCCAGGTACAGGTGCATGCATACCCAAAATCTCAGGAGAATGGAGAAGGGACTGCAGTGTGACCACCCCCCGTGACGGATTTCTCACTTCCCTTCTGTCTATCTCTCTTGCGAGCACTGGTGCCCTATGGCCAAAACCTAAAAACCAAACCAAAAGGGAAACCTGTGGTTTGCTCTCCCTCGAACACACAGCCCGCCAGACCGTGCAGTGCTAAGAAACGAGAAGAGGAAACCCCTCCTCCCTCCGCCCATAAATCAACCCTTCCCTCTGTTTCAGCTCCTTAAAGCGCCTGGCTCCCACGGCGACCCCGGACACCCAGCGACGCGGCCAAGGAGGCCGGGGTGGCTCTGCCCGGTCCCCGCCGCAGCCACCTGCTCCGGCCGCAGATCCGGGCTGCGGCCCCGGCGGCTGCAGACGCCGCAGGGCGGGGGTGGCGGCGGGGCTGGCGGCGCGGGCTCGGGCCGGGTCCGCCCGGCTACACAGAACGTGCGGGCTCCTACCTTCCTTTTCCGGTCCATGCGCTCCCTGGGCGTCTTCCGTTGTTTTTTTCTCTCCCTCTCAAGATTTTTCTCCTTTTCATCCAGTTCAGCCTCGCGAACTTTTTTAATGGACGCGGCGGCGTGAGCCATGTCGGAGGTGAGCGCCCGCAGCTGCGGCGGCCCTCCCCGCCCGCCACCCAGGTGTCCCCGCGCCCGCGCGGCCCGCGAGCCCCGGCGAGGTCCGCGCTCCCGCGGCGTCCCCGGCCCGCAGCACGGCCCTGCCCCGCGCACAGGTGTGCGCCCCGGGAGCCCGCGGCGACGCGCCCCGGCCTCCGCCCCGCGGCCCGGGTGCAGCCGAGCGACCCGCGCCTCCCCGCCCGCGCTCGCGCGCCCGCACACGGCCCTTCCCCCGCCGCCGGCAGAGGCCCCTCGCCCGGAGGCCGGGCTGGCGGCGCCGCTACGCCCCGAGGGCGAGAGGAATGCTGCAGTGTCGCCGGGCGCTCGGCTGCGACGCGCGACGGGACCGCGCCTCTCGGGGCTCAGCCCTGCCCTGCTGCAGGGGCCATGCAGGGAGGAGCGCCCACGAGGCCCCGCTGGCCGGTCCCTGGAGACACGGCTGCGCGGGTCGGGCCGGGCTGGGGGCGGCCGGGTCCCCTGTCGCTCAGGGCCACGTGAGGCCGCCCCGGGCGCAGGGGCAGGCGCGCCCGCGAGCACCGGCTGCGCGCGAGGCAGGTGCGCGAAGAGGACCCGCAACACCTGAGCGCGCAGGGACGCCCGCCGCGGCGCCAGCTCCGCGCACGCCGACTGCAAAGCGGCCGCCGCAGTGGAGCAGGCGCAGTGGCGACGCGTCCCCGCGCGCACACCCGCAGGGAGAGGCGACCGAGGCCAGAGGGCTGCGCGGCTTCGCCCCGGCCGGGAAATTCTCCGCTGCCGCGGCGACTACACCCGAGTCTGAGTCCTGCGGGTTTTAGCCAGAGCCGAGGGGACAACACGCGGCGCTCACTCCCTAGTTACCTCCTCTCGGCAAGGACAGGGCGACGGAGCGCGCGCACGACCTCCGAGAACGGCTCTGACTGGGATCGGAGCTGGCACACCATCTTCCTGCGGTATAGACTGTGCTATGAAAAAATGAATACATGAACTATTCTCTTCAAAAATAACGTAATTTCGAGTTTTATTTGTCAGTGATTTGAAAGCAAGCGAGTTTATTTAAATATCCCATAAACAAACGCAAAGCATTCCGCTAGCAGTGGGCCCAGCACCAAATCCAATCGGAGTCAAACAGAGGAACCGCCGTGGCCGCGGCGTGCACAGGTGGAGGTCTGGATCTCCAGGGGCCGCAGGAAGGCTGCGTGTGGGGACACCACCCCTCTCAGACCAGACCAGCTGAAAATTCATGTTCCAAAACGCCAAGTCAGCTTCCCGAATCTCAGCCCTCCAGACGCGCTCCGCAGACCTCTGCAGTGTCACTTGGGCTTCGCGGGTTCACGCGGACAGAGGGTCCCTGCACCTTCCTAACCAGGTGGCCTGCGGTGGCCACTGCGGGCCCTGTGCGATGCCTCCTATGCGGCAGTCCCAGTGAGCTCTCAGAGCGGCCAGACCTGCACAGGTGTTCTTCCTGCCATCTGGCACCCTCTTCCTCTAGAGACTTAACACTTACGACCAAGCAAGCCCCGTTTGACCCATGGCTATTAGCCTAACAAGGCAAGTCCCAGCAGACGTGGCTGGCTCCACAGCAGTTTCCTGTCTATGGCGCAGCTGCTGACGGCTTGGAGCACAAGCCCTTCCCCTGTACCTTGGGGGTCAGCCTAGGCTCCATCCACACCCCCTCTTCTTAGAGGGTTCTCAACGGGGAAGTGGAAGGCCCAGTGCAGCCAGAGGGGAGAGCGAGGGCACCGTGGTCAAAGCGCTCGCTGTCCCATCAGCCTTGCATGAGCTCGGTACAGACTCGTGTAAATCAGACGGCATCAACCGAGTGGTTTTTTCTAATCCCAGGAAAATGATGCATTTCTAAGACTTCAATTTAATAGGTAAAAAGAATCTGGAGACTGATTAACAGGGGTTTTGTCTCCAAGACCCCCCACACACTTTTCTACAGACATGACTCTCTCTCCACCTCTCAAGGAGAAGATTGCAGTCGGGTGTCGGCTTGCTGGGTGGTAGTCTGGCGGACATAAATACGCACCACTCTAAAAACACACTGCTTGGCTGACATTCTCCCATCCTGTCTCTGGATGTAACACGGACAAGCGCGGGGCCATTTGTGTGGTGCAGACAGCAGAAAGCCTCCCTCGGGACGGCCAGCACAGGCAGGCGGGCCGGTCAGGGTCTTCCCTTCACCCATCTCAGAACAAGGAGCGGCCGAAAGGCCCCGGAGCAGGCTCCACTACCCACGTGCCAGCAGAAGGTCCCAGACACTAGGAAGGGGTGGCACCTTTCCTGGAGTGTGGTCGCGTTCACGGTCCCCAGAGGAGGACCACACGTCTGTCTGACAGTGAGGCCGGTCAGACATCAGCCACGATAACTGTCCAGCTGCGTCCACAGAGCGCTGCTGAGGACGTCGCTGAGAGCCACCCGTACCCACCTGTGCCGCGGCTTCCTACAGTTCTGCCCACGGGAAATCGCCCGCACCAGCGTTCTGAGGAAAGAAGTGCCACTCACCGGCTGGCCTCCGCACAGGCAGGGAACAAGGTTCCAGTCCCAGGAGCTCCCGGCCATCCTGTGACGCGGGCCCACCTCACTCGGAGCTCCCCATCAAGCCTCCAGAGAAGGCTCGCGACCGGGCTCTGAACTCGCGACAAAAGCTGACTGCTTCCACAGAGCGCCTGGCCCCGTGAGAGGCCCGTGCCTGGCCCCCAAGGCAGAGTGCGCTGTCGTTCACACTCACACCTGAGGCCAGCACAGAGCCTGCCCTTCGGAGAGGGCACACCTCTTTTAAAGGCAGGAGAGAAATGGCTGTGTGCTGTCCTCACCGCCCGGCACACCACTGATCAGAATCCAGAGAAACTTCTCCCCCAGGCACCAGGCAGCGCTCAATAACTACTGGGCTGGCCATTTGCTGAGTCCCCTCAGGTCCCACCCCCTCCCTGTCCCCAGCAGCAGCTCTGGGACTGCAGGAACCTCTGCTCTGCGCTGGCAAGCGGGCCGAGGGCGAGGAGCGGATGCGGCAAAAGCAGCAGCCACCTCCGCCGTGGGGGTGCCCTCGCTGGAGCTGTGAGCCCCTAGTCCTGCCCGTGCTCGCGGAGTTCACCCGTCTCGGACGCAGTGTGTGTTTCAAGACCGACGGGTGTGCCTTCCCACCCTCGGCCACTTCATCTGAAGCCAAGACACCAGGCCAGCGCGAGAATGCAAGGTCAAGAAAGCGGGGCCACTGATAACGTCACGGCCCTCCTTTGCTTCGCTGACCGTGGCTGCGAGATGCCTGGCTAGCCCACAGGGTGTCTGGCTTCGCTTCTGCGGGAGTGGGGGCAACAGCAGCCGGCCCCGGAGGCCTTGGGATGGGGGTGCAGAGGTAGAAGCGGCCCGGCCCTCCTCGCGTTCGGACACATGCTCAGAGGCTTCCCAAGTGCCACCGAGAAGGCCTGGCTGGTCACCAGGGGAGTTGGAAAGCAGGGAGGCTCCCCTCGGGCCTTCTGCAAGACAGAGACAGAGCACGCAGTCCGGTCAGAACAGGCTCCGTCGGCCACCTCCACCCCTGCCGTGACTGGAGACAGTGTGGGGACGCTGGGTGGCAGCCACGCCTGCAACCACAGAGGGAAGAGACAAGCAGGGGAGACGGAAGGACACTGCCACACTAGCCCGCTCACTGCGGAGGTGCTGCGCCCGCCGGGACAGGGGGTTCGCGCCAGTGAGAACTGTCCACAGCCCACCCCCGCTGAGGGTCGCTGATTGCGTTTGTTTTCCGTGCTCACTTAGACAGTAAGTAAAGAAACACCTTGGGGCCGGCAGGTGGTATGGGGTTAGGGACGCTGGATTCCCATGTGGCGACTACAGTTCGGGCCCCAGACCTGGTGGCTTGTTTTCTTGCTTTCCCTTTCTCTCTCTGTCTGGTCAAATTAAAAAATAATAACAAATGGAAGTAAGTAAATAAATAATTCTTTCAAAAAAAATTAAGAACTATGTTACTCGGCAGTCAGAAAAGCTCTACAATGCTGAAATTTGTCTTTTGATTTACTGTACAGTATCTTAGGTTGAAAGATTAATTTCAAGACTAACCTTGGGTGGGGCCAGCAGATAGTATAGCAGTTACATCATTGGACTCCCACATGTCTGACAGCGGTTCGAGTCCTGGACCCCGTGGCTTCAGACTCACACTGGGCGTGTGCATGCATGCCCCAGATTCTGAGAGGAGAATGGAGAAGGGATTGTGGCGTGGCCATCCCCCCGGGGGTGATTTTTCACTTTCCCTCTCACTGTCTCTGCATCTCTCTCTCTCCGACATGGACACACACCCTACGACAAAAAACTTTAAAAAAAAAAAAAAAAAAAAGATTAATCTTGGGCCAGTTCAAGGCTCAGCAGTAATGTGCTATTCAAGAGAGGCTGGACCCGGGGCCGGCAGGTGGCGTGGTGGTTAAGAGCGCTGGACTCCCACATGGCCAAGCATGGTTCAATTTCCAGACCTGGCAGCTTTATCTCCCTCTCTCTCTCTCTCTCTCTCGTCAAATTTAAAAAATAAGTAAATAAATAAATGAAGTTAAATAAAATAATTCTTAAAAAAAAAAAAAACTAAAAATCTGTTAATAAAAAAGAGAACCCTGGGACCAGCAGTTACTGTAATGGCTATGTCGCTGGACTCCCACATAGTCGACCGTGGTTCGCGTCCTGGACCCGGTGGCTTAAAACTCACGCCGGGCGCGTGTGCATGCGTGCCCAAGATCCTGAGAGGAGAATGGAGGAGAAGGGATTGCGGCATGACCATCCCCCCTGGGGGGTGATTTCTCGCTTTCTGTCTCTATGTCTCTCTCTGTCTGTCTGGCGAGCGCACACGCCCTATAGCGAAAAAAACCTCTCCAAAATATTCTTTGTTTTAAATAAAAACTTTCTCACTGTCCTTACCTTATTACCATCTGGTTTCTTTTCTTTTTTTTAAAGAATTATTTTTATTTTTAATTTTATTTATTTATTTTAATTTGACCAGAGAGGGACAGAGAGAGAGAGAGAAAAGGAAAGTGAGAAAGCAAGCCACTAAGTCCGGGACTCGAACCATGGCCAGCCATTTGAGAGTCCAGCACCCTTAACCACCACGCCACCAGCCGGCCCCTTACCACTTAGTTTCTATCCGTGGTGCTACCTTGTTCTCAAATACAGTGACTGAAGGCCTGCTGTGACCTGCCCGTGACTCCTGAGAGGACAACGGCAAAACCCTTCCCTCTTCACACTTCAGACCTGCACGGCCCCACGTCACACCGTCCTCAGTGGCTGCAGCCGCTGTTACTCAGATCTTGGATAGAAAGCTACTTCCAAATCTTCAACATCTGGGTTCAAGTTCCAAACTACTTATAAATAGTAGGGCTGCCTCCTTCTCATAGGTGTATTGATCCTATGGCTCACAAGTTTTTTCCCCCAAAAGTGTACTGATTTGGGGTAAGAAACACATAGTCTATCAAAGGAATGGCACAGACTCACTCCTGACTTCTGCAGACCGTTCACTCTGGTGTTTAAAACACACACAACTTCCCCTCCCAGTTTGTAACAGCTTTTCTTATAAGCTCTCAATATATTTCTTTAAAAAAAATAATAAATTTTTTTAAAAAAACTTTATTTTTAAGTTGCCATAGGGTACACACATTCACCAGGGAGACAGAGACGGGGAGAGGGGAACGTGTCCCGGGGGCTCACGCAGCAGTCCCTTCTCCTCCCCATCCCGTCGGGACGTCGGGCAGTGCACACCCCTGGCCGGGCAGGGGCCTGAACTGCGGTCGGCCACATGGGAGCAGCTCCCTTAACAGCTGTGCTATAAGGCGACCTCTGCAGCCTTCCCTTTGGGCAGACACAGGACACTGACTTGTGGGTAACACACGAAGGCTCAGTCTCAAGGCCGAAAGCCCGGAAGGCAGCTGAGGACAAACGTTTGCAAGCTTACTTGTACGCTGTCTCTATCTTAAAGGACTTTTAAATTTAGAATGATTTTTCACTCAGGAATTACATGGTAATAGCTTTAGGACTTCCAGAGAAACAACTTTATTGGTAAAGGAAAGAGAAGTTTGATCAATACTTGAAATTTTTACATTTAAATCATGTCATTAGAAGTGTTATTTGGACAAATAGTTTGATAGAACACGTTCTTTTTTTTTAGAATTATTTATTTTATTAGTTATTATTATTATTATTTTAATTTTACCAGAGAGAGACAGAGGGAAAGAGAGAGTGAGAAAGCAAGCCGCCAGGTCTGGGATTCAAACCACAGTCAGCCATGTGGGAGTCCAGCACCTTAACCACTACACCACCTGCTGCCCCCGACAGAACACTTCTAATTAGACTATTTGCAAAATGAAACACTGATTTTTCTTGATTGGGACCAAATTTTTTTTTCCTTATATATGATCAGTTATTTAATTAGGTTCTTGGCAAGAAATTTAGAACACCAATTTGTGAGGATAAAGTCCACTTGTAAGGGCAAACACGGATAGCAGGATGCCCTGGAGCTGAGGAACAGCTTAGATTTTTGGTAAAATTTATGTTATTAGTCTGTATTTTTTATAGACCTCTAATGCAGTATTCTTGGACAGTAAGAATTAGGAAAAATATCATACTGTTTTTCAAAATTAAAACGAGAGAGATGGCAAGTGTAATGTTAGACTACGTCCAAACCTGCTGGACAGCAGGCGCCCGGTGAGCAGCAGGGATTCCAGGCGCCCGGCTGTCCAGTCCGAAGCCCTTCTGGTTCGAGCGTGGACCCAGCCCTGCGACCCCGACACAGCTCCGTGCCCTCAGCGCTCTGCGCATGGGCACTGCAGAGATGGGAAAGACTCACACGTGTGGTTTCAATGCCGCGGCACGCACACAGTCCCTGGGACTGCGCTGCTGGTGGGAGAACGGTAAGTGCTACCAGCTGGTCATCTGTCACCTGCTAAAAATGACCACCGTATCCATGGCAATATGGCACCAGGAAGGTCGAAGCCTCTGGTCATTACTGCTGTGGGCACCACACATAGCGACCGTCCCCGCCGACACGGAAGGGGCATCCATTACCCACTCTTCACCAGGAACACGGGACACCACTCTTCCTGCAACTGACGCTTAGTGAACCCACGGATGAAGTCACGGGGCACCCACTGACTTCTGCGTTAGGTGCCAGCACTTACCTTATACCCGCTCGTGCAGACGTGTGTTCTGTAACGATGGAAACCAAAGTGTACGACTAAGTCGATCTTCTTCGGAAACTACATTTTCTGAGTCAAGCAGTGCTGAGCTTGTTCTGAGACACGGCCTTTAAATCACTTCAGTGTCAGAACCAGAACTAGAACCCTAAGCGTGCACGCACAGTGTGTCCAGCTGGGAGGAGCCAGGTTATCCAGATCGACACTGTTACTGAAGGGGAGACACTGCGTACGCACAAGTGGCTTCTTTACAGCGACGAGCAGCTGACGTGGTCATGAGAGATTAACAAGCAAAACCGAAGGAAAACCAACCACTGGGAGACAAGCAGGAAAAACGCTTTTCCGAGTCCATTTCTCCTGCAAACTCGAACGTTCGTGATGAAAACGGCACAGGCAAGCAGGCAAAAACAGAGGCCTTTGTGCACCAGGTGCACAGTCCGGCAGAGAGGTCTCTCCACGATTCGGGTGACAGGCGCAGTAAGAGAGGACGGCCCTCCTGCTTACAGCTGGGTTTTCCTGCCTGGACTTTCAACAAAACTCAAGCCTCGAACCGGGTTTAGGATGGTCCCCCACGTGATCTGCGATCACAAAGCCTGGAAGAGTAAACGTGTGTTTCCTCTGAAGGAGTTTCCTCTCCTCCTTGGCCTGAACAATCTGCTGAACGACTCTGCAAGTGCAGTGACAGGTATACGATCAAAGACAACCGGGCATTCCGTAGGAACCACAGAACAGACAGAACCACCTACAAGGACGTCGGGAAATGGAACCACGAACAAGACCCTGTGACACGAAAGGGACAGTAAAAGAAACTGTCTGGTCCCCGAGTGGCATCGCTGAGTTGGGAGTGGAGCAGCCAAACTCTGAGCATCGGCCCAGTTCACAGCTTTCCTGCCTGTCCCTCTGGCCTAAGAACAGCCGATCACGCTGTCAAGCAGTGCGGGCATCAGGTAGCTGGTACAGTCAAGACCGACTCCCAAACTCAACTACATGGAGTCCAGCGACATAGCCATTACACCAACTGCTGGTCCCTTTACCCCTAACTTTTTGAAAGACAGAATACAAGCACTGACAGACCTTAATAAATGTTTCCATTTCTTCTCCAAATGCTGAGTGAGGTTTGTCAAATACTGGAGCATGTTCCTCCCCACACATAACCAATACTGTCTGTATGTTCGCTATACTACATGCATGTTCCTCCCCACACATAACTTATACTGTATTTATGTTCTCTGTATTACATGCATGTTCCTCCCCATGAATAGCCTATACTGTATGTTCGCTATACTACATGCATGTTCCTCCCCACACATAACTTATACTGTATTTATGTTCTCTGTATTACATGCATGTTCCTCCCCATGAATAGCCTATACTGTATGTTCTCTATATTACATGCATGTTCCTCCCCACAAATAGCCTATACTGTATGTATGTTCTCTACCACATGCATGTTCCTCCCTGCATATAACCTATACTGTATGTATGTTCGCTATATTACATACATGTTCTTCCTTCAAGAATAGTTTATAAGAGGCAGATATATTTATTACAAACTTTTTAATCCCACCTGTATTTGTTATTGCAATAATATTTCTATAAATTTTATATGATCTAATTAAATGAGTGAAAAAAAGTTGTTTTATGAAAATTAATATGCAGGCTTTGTACGGACTTAGTAATGATGGGTTCCTAAAAATACTGCTATTGGTGACCAGCAGTTAGTGTAATGGCTATGTCGCTGGACTCCCATGTAGTCGACCGTGGTTCAAGTCCCAGACCTGGTAGCTTAAACTCACACTGGGCATGTGTGTGTGTGTGCCCAAGATCCTGAGAGGAGAATGGAAGAGAAGGGATTGAGGTATGGCCATCCCCACTGGGGGGTGATTTCTTGCTTTCTGTCCCTCTGTCTCTCTCTGTCTTTCTGGTGAGCACAAGCACCTTATAGCAAAAACCCCTCAAAAAAAAATACTGCTATTGAATTATGAGTACAGCTGAAACAAATGTAAATATCGGAAAGGAGGCTTCGGAAACATCTGGAATGTCTACAATCAGACCGTTGAGTGCATTTATCAGATACCAAGCTGAAAAAGACAGGTGAGGTAAAAACCGTAAGTACGTAGTTTACTATTTATTTAAAAATACTGCTAAGCCACAAATCATGAAAAATTCTTAAACAAAACATACTTAAATAAAAGGTCTTGATCTTACATCAAATCATTGGTAACAGAATGCCCAGCAGGTGGTGTGTTAAGGCACTGGGTAGCACATGGCAGACTCCACGGTTGAAGTACTAGATCCGCTGCTTGAAAAATACACTGGCACATATGCGTGCCCAAAATCCTGAGAGGAAAACGAAGGGGAAGGGATTGTGGCGTGGCTGTCGCCCGCAGGGAGTAATTTTTCACTTTCCCTCTCTCTCTGTCTCTCTCTGACAAGTGCATGCACCCTACGACAAAAAGTCTAAAAATGGAACAAAGCATGTCCAATGTGTACTCGCAGGCTGAAATCCATGTTTAAAGTCTACGCGTATCAGTTTAGTTGTTCTGCACTGTTTCCTCTGAGCTGATCAAGTAACAGGTGCTTTGATGAATTAGAGGTTCCCTGAGTGGGCTCTGACCCCAGCGTGGACGCTGCAAGGAGGGGTCCATTCCCTGCCCTGCGACACAAGGGGCGCTATGGGTGCCTCTGGGACAGAGAAGCTGCGCACAGGCAGCGCAGCACATAGTGGGTCCACAGACAGAGCTTGACCGTCCGGGGAAAGCACGGCTGCAAGAGCCTGGAAGGAGGAAGTGGACTCAGAACAGAACGCAGTGGGGGAGCGCGGAGTGGGCAGAGTTATCTCCCCAGAAGTAGCTGTGGGGAGAGATTAGTGATGACTCAGGACGGGGAACGTCACTAACCAGCTGGCTCTTCCTAGCCATTTGCAAGTGACGAAATCAACGCAAAACCTGCAACGCTGTGACCAAGACTGTCCTGGAGTACAGGGACGCCATACGAGAGCTGGGTTTGAAAGGCAAACACAATAAAGAACAGTCGCCATTTGACTAGTCAGTGGGTAGCATTCCAAACGGAAAGTTCTGAAGTCGATTCTTTCACAGATAGACTTTTCACCAAGGCAAAGGAATGAATAGGCAGGCGAGGAATGCTCCTTCGTGCCCGTGGTCATCCCTGAAGTCCCACCGGGAGAGCCCGGCCCAATGACAGGGGAATGTGGGTGCGCACAGTCTGTCTGGCACACCTATGGAATACTGCCAAGAAAATCATCAAAATAAATATTTTTTCACTTCTAATTTTGGAGATGTCAGCTTCCCACAAACAAACAAACAAACACACTTTAACAGCAGGTACGGTGACACAGCAGGACTCGGTGACAGCTGAGGACGAGACCCAGCCTGGCGCCCCTGCTGTAAGTGACATGTCAGCACCCGGATTTGTACGGGAGGAGAATGTTCATGACTCTACCTGGAAAGAGCTGACTGAGTCTGGAGAGCACCCTGGGTCAATCAGAGCAGAGGGCTCGTTTTCTCCACGCTGCGCTGGTCTCCAGGGGAGCAGCGGGGCCCCCAGGTCAGAGCAGCTCTGGAGACATCTGGCTCGCACGCTGTAAAATTCCACATGGAGAAAACGGACCAGTCCCTGCTAAAACCCGAAACCACCACAGGAATGTGTTTCACGTGTATTGTGGAAATGAAGGGGGTAGGCAGCCCTCTGCTGGCGGAAAGGAGTCAGGTGCAGGTGCAGCTGCTCCGAAAATCAGCGAAGAATGCAAGTCCCTGTGCGGGGCTCGCGGCCGCTCAGCGCGGGCTGCAGACATCGGTCAGTTCGTTTGGTGGATATTTTTCTGTTTTGTAGAAGAGATAAAATGTTCTCTCTGTCAAGCCACACAATATACAAAGCTAGAAGAACCTAGTCCAACTTATAAATTGAAATATCGTATAGCTTTATTTTTCTGACTGCAAATAGAAACTGACACGAAGCAGGACATGCACACATCAGCAGGTATTCAAAGCCAAGCGGCCAGGCCTCTGCTCAGGACTGCTCCTTTGCTGCAGAGGGCACGTGCAGTGCCAGAGAGGGGGCGGCAGTAAGCTCTCCCCACCACAGTAAGCTGCATGTCTCCCTCCAAGACCCTGTGCACATGCACACATGTGCCTGGCGTGTTTCTCAAGCCGCCAGGGCCGGGAGCCAGGCTGTGGTCACCACACAAGATCAGGGCCCAAGTGCGGCCAGGGAGCCAGGCTGTCGGATTTCTTTTCCTCTCTTTTCTGGGCTGATCAAAAAATAAAATTTTTAGGGAGATTTTTGTTATAAGGCACGTGTGCTGGTCAGAGAGACAGAGAGACGGAAAGCGAGAAATCGCCCCCAGGGGATGGCCACGCCGCAACCCCTTCTCCTCCAGTCTCCTCTCGGGGTTTCGGGCACAGACACGCACCCACCAGGAGTTTCGAGCCACCAGGTCTGGGATTTGAACCATGGTCGACCACGCGGGAGTCCAGCGTCTCAACCATTACACCACCCGCAAGCCCGAAGGCACGGCTTTTAAACGGTCGATGTTCTCGTGCCGTGCAGGCCATTGCAGTCGGTCAACTCCTGCTGTTACTTTTTTGCATTTAATGCCAACTTTCTTCTTACATGAATGCTACAAAAAATAAGTGAAAGATGATAAAAAAAAAGTTCCTTGTCACCCTGACATATGGCCATCTCCGGGTATGGGCATTCCACACCAAGGCCAAATTCATTAAGTTCATTTCATTTCATTTTATTTTTACAGAAGCCATCTGCTTTTTAATTGAGAATTACGACTAGCCCTTGGGTAGGATACCCACAGTAGAGATGGTTTTAACTTAGAAGACAAGAGTACTCATAGGAAAGCCAAGAATTTCAAATTTAGAAAGTTTTGAGAGCTTCCATGTTCAAGTATTTCCAAAAAAAGAAAACTCTTGTTTCTAAGTATGACAAATTGTGAATGTCCGTCTGGCTGCCCCACACCTCTCACCAAAAAGAAGAAGAAGTTTGAAAAAGTTCAAAAGGGGGGAACCAGCAGTTAGCGTAATGGCTATGTCGCTGGACTCCCACGTAGTCGACCGCGATTCGCGTCTCGGACCCGGTGGCTTACAACTCACGCCGGGCGCATGTGCGTGCGTGCCCAAGATCCCGAGAGGAGAATGGAGGAGAAGGGATTGCAGCGTGACCATCCCCCCTGGGGGGTGATTTCTCGCTTTCTGTCTCTATGTCTCTCTCTGTCTGTCTGGCGAGCGCACGCGCCCTATAGCGAAAAAACCTCTCCAAAAAAAAAAAAAAAAGTTCAAAAGGGGACAATGAGTGCAAAAAACTAAAAATCTAAATAGTATGAAATTTTCACCTCAAAATAAATGCTGAGCATTTTTCCAAAATCAAAACTAAAGGCTGGGACCAGCAGTTAGCGTAATGGCTATGTCGCTGGACTCCCACGTAGTCGACCGCGGTTCGAGTCCCGGACCCGGCGGCTTAAACTCACGCCGGGCGCGTGTGCGTGCGTGCCCAGGATCCCGAGAGGAGAATGGAGGAGAAGGGATTGCGGCGTGGCCATCCCCCCTGGGGGGTGATTTCCTGCTTTCTATCTTTCTGTCTCTCTCTGTCTGTCTGGCGAGCGCACGCGCCCTATAGCAAAAACCTCTCCAAAAAAATAAATAAATAAATAAAAAATAAAATAAAAAACAAAAAAAAAAAAAAAAAAAAACTAAAGGTGAACACTTAGAAAGAAGTGTAGAAGCCTGCTTTTCCTTCCCTGGACAAACCGCTAATACAGATGTCTGAGTATGACTTAGTGTTTACTGAAGGACTGGTCTATGCAAACTAAGCAGACAAACCCTCTCTCAGACTTATCCTCTATCATCAATTGTACGTACCAGGCAGGGATAATAATAATAATAATAATAATAATAATAATAATAA
This sequence comes from Tupaia tana, assembly GCA_026018925.1. Classification (NCBI taxonomy): domain Eukaryota; kingdom Metazoa; phylum Chordata; class Mammalia; order Scandentia; family Tupaiidae; genus Tupaia; species Tupaia tana. Next base: position 348,814 of record JAKSZU010000017.1, read on the forward strand.
AGCACACGAAACAGAAAACAATCCCTCCCCCAACACGCAACATAAACCAGAGATGTGAAAAGCTGGGGAAAACCATCTCGATGTGAGCTTTCATCGAGTTCATATCACAGCCCTCCTAAGGAGATGGAGGACAGCCAGTCTCCACGGATGACGTGCTGAGCGGTGAGCCGGCGCACAAGCATGTCAGCGAATCCACACCAGTCGCCGGGGAGGGGGTGACTCAGCCACACCTCACAGCTCACCACAGAAGGTCTCAGAGTGGAATTTCAGCTCCAGCCATACATCGGATTTACCGGGGCGATTCGCAGGCGAGGCCCTCGTTATACAGCAGGTGGGTGCTGCTAACACGGGGAACCCGGCCCCAGGAGCCTCGGCACCGTCCAGAGTTCCGCCCACCTTTGCTGCTGTGCTTGCCCTCGGGCTACTCCGTCCTGGCCTTCGCCAGGCACCCTCCAGCCGCCCGGTCTCTTCACGTTCTGCCTGTCGTCCCATCGAAGCTCAAAGAAGCCGTCCACCTTGACGTCAGAAAGCAGAAGTAGCACCAGTGCTGGGCTCTCCCACAGGATGTGGGCGCCTGTGCCATGACTGCCACTGGAGCCAGCCCTTGGGGTGTTCTCACTGCATTTCTTGCAAGAAACGTGCCCGCTCTTGGGCACTCCACTCCAGTCGCTTGTCCAGGGCTCCACCGCCAGCCCCAACACCATGACTGCACACCTGCTACCACCTCGTAAATTCACCTTACAGGGACGGGCAGTTAGTGTAATGGCTATGTCGCTGAACTCCCATGTAGCCAACCGCGGTTCGGGTCCTGGACCCAGTGGCTTAAATTCACGCCAGGCGCGTGTGCGTGCGTGCCCAAGATCCTGAGAGGAGAATGGAGGAGAAGGGATTGCGGTGTGGCCATCCCCCCTGGGGGGTGATTTCTCGCTTTCTGTCTCTCTGTCTCTCTCTTGTCTTTCTGGCGAGTGCACATGCCCTATAGCAAAAACCTCTCCAAAAAAAGAAAAAAGGAAAAATCTCATCTTATGCTACAAATTAAAGCCAACTTAGTTGATTTAATCACACATCTGCCCTGTCGTCAGGCCCTAGGCCAGTGTCACATGGACCAGGACATCAAGGGCACCCTCGTGAGCGAGCACCCACGCTGCCACCTCGTTTGTTGCCCAGACGTCGTCTGTCTCCGTTCCTGACGACAGGGTGTCCTGCGAGCCTGCTCCGACACACCGAGGCCACGTAGGATGGGCTGTGGACGTGAGCGAAGATCGAATCAGGCCGTTCTTTTCTGTGTATGTTAATATGTCCTTCTGCAAGCCATATCCAATTTAGGTGCTTTGTGTATTGTTTTGTTTTGTTTTTAATGAGAGACTAAACATCTCTCAAGAACTGGGGAGAGCAGCTGTGCCGAAGCATCGGATTCGCAGAGCTTGTTCTCGTCAGCGTGTCTGACGCAGACTTAAATCACTGGACAGGCCCGTCTCACGGGATCTGTGTTTCCGTGATTAGGTTTACGTTGTGGACACCAATCTGAGGGGAGACTTCTGGTCGTGGATTGACAGTGACTTCTGTCGCTAAGGGGATCGGACGGGATTCAGCCGATGGGGACATGTGAACAGTCTGCATGCTCTTGCATGTGCACACGTATGTGTGTGTGCGTGTTAAAGCTACAGTGGACTGCAGGTAACTTTTCCATTAGCCGCTATTACAGGATATCAATGGGCATAAATGATTATATACATATGAGGTGACCTCAAAAATTCAGGAAAAATGGAATTAAAGTACACATTTATTTTGGTGCAAAAAAAATTGAAATCACACAACTTTTTTGTATACATTATTTTATTTTATTCAACATTGTTACATTTTTAAATTTGACTGGAGAGTGTGAGAGAAAGAGAGAAAGTGAGAAAGCAGGCCGCTGTGTCTGGGACTCCAGCCTCTGTCAACCATGTGGGAGTCCAGTGCCTTGATTAAACAGAGACCCCATGCTTAGTGCAGTCAGCCCAGGACGCTGAGGGGTGCAAACCAGAGCTGTCACCTGGGGACACGCACGTTCGGCATCTCGGCGTGGGAAAGGGCGTTGGAGTGGAGAGTCAGAGCTGGGCTCTGCCTTGTCACCAGCATAAAGTGTCCTCTTACTTTAATTTTAAAAAGTAAAATTAGTCGTCTGCATTTCATGTGCGTTTATACAGCCAGCACACATTGGTCTGGTAGCTAGTTCAGGGCTTCTCCGTTGTCAGGTGAGGGCAGGCTGGTAGGTCTGCGTAGCCTGCCTGGGCTGCAGTGGCGCCGTGAGGAATAGCACCCGCCCGGTGTCAGGAGCAAGTGCAGGGCCGGTGTGCGCACTCTCTGGCCCGGCCGAGGGTGCTGGGTGTTCCCAGCCTGGACCCTGCCGTGCAGAGCTACACTGATGGCGATGCTTCAGGGCCATTGCTCAGGAGGTTGCACAGCCGGCCTCAGGGTTCACGGCGCTCAACATAGGTGCACTTCCCGGCACCCCATGGCAGGGAGGGGACGGATGTGCCTCGTGTCGTGGTAGGCGTGCAGCAGGCCTGTATGACCCATCCCGGCACCAGTGGTTTCCGGCAGAACCCATCTCTCCAGGGCTCGGTATAAACGTGAGTGCTGCTCCCACAGGTGTGCGTCGGGGCCCAGGTGCTGGACCACCATTCCTGCCAGGATCAAGGCACTCCTCCCTCCTTGCCCTCGCTGTGTGCCCTGCGGTCTGCACGGCAGGGGCGTGTGCGGCCGCTCTGAGAAGCGTGGCAGGGAACGCACTGCTCTGCAGCGTCCGACCGCAGTTCTGTGGCAGGTGCCTCCAGATGAGCTCAAACACCGTCACCGCGATTTTCGTCCTCGCACACTGCATTTTAAAAACCACTTTGAGAACGTGAACAGGCTCTATTCGGACAATCTCGGGAGGGAAGAATGATGCTTCGAGGGGAAACGCACAGTGCTATGTCACAGAAAAGTGTCCCCACCTCCACAGGGAGCTTGTCTGCCATGCTAACCCCTGTGACTGGAGCCCTACACTCTCGGGGTGGGGACCAGACCCATGTGGGTGCAGGCAGCTGTGACCTGAGTCCGAGGGCCCAGACTCAGAGCTGGTGCTGGGCCAATCCGAACTGCCAGGACCCGGCCGAGCTCTGGAGCCCAGACAGCTGTCGCCTTTCCTGTACCACACGCTCTCCCCGAGAAGCAGGGACACTTCACGGCATGGCCACGGGACGACTCCGCAAGGCTTGCTGCTGGTGCTGGAAACAACCTCGATCGCGCTCTGTAACGTGGGTCCACTTTATTGGACGCAGTGCCACAGACATTTGGGTGACTTTGCTTTCAGTCAGCATGGAAACTGCCAAGTGGTGTGAAAGTGGTAACTACCCTGGAAAAGTTTAATGACAAACCCTAACATTTTAAACAAAAAATGGAGATCAAATATCACATCTCGTAAAGACTGTGCCAACCCGAAACTTGATCAAAGGATCCAATTTCTGAAGTATTCATTCAAATAATTAGGAATCACGTTCTCCTTTCTTTGTAGCCGTACAAGTAAACGTGCAGGCCGACCTGGCCATGGTCAGGGCTCCCAACGACGGCGTGAGCATGTTTCCAAAGCAGCAGGAACAGCCCTGCTCAGGCATCCGCACCACACGGGCTCCGGCAGCACTCCCCGCCGGCAGGACCCGAACTGCTGCGCTCCAGCCAGAGGACAGACAAGTGGACGGGGCTCTGCGGTCGCCTCTGCGGGCGCGGTCTCTCCTCTCTTCACTCCCCCACCACCGGCTGAGACCTGCCCTGGGTCTGCCCACAGCAGCCCCCAGATGGTCTTCAGTCGCCAAGTACCAGAGGGCGCTGCATCCTTCCGACCACAGCCCTGTCAGGTCAGTCCCAGCGCCTCACTAGTCTCCTTCGACATCTCGCACTGCCCCATGTCCACATCTGCCACCTGGTGGGTGACGTTTACTTGTAAGTGTTTTGTTGTGCGGACTTTTTTGTTTGTAATGCTATTCTGAATGAGACTGTTTTCTTTCCTTCTTTTTTTTTTTTTTTTTTTGTGATAGTTCATCATTTGTGTATAGAAAGGCCATTGGTTTCTGTATGTCAGTTTTGTAAACTACTAGTTTACTGAATTGGTCGGTTCTAACAGTTCTGGGGGAGTCTTTCAGGGCTTTCTCCGTGTGAGACCCCGTCATCTCCCACGTGGACGCCTGACCGCTCTGGCTAGGCTTCCAGTTCGAAGGTGAGAAGGGCAGGCGTGGGCTTGGCCGACTGTCCTGACCTGGCAGGCTCCACCGGTTAGTACGATGGAGCGGTGGGCATTCAGAGCAGCCCTTCGACCCCGACGGCACCCCGAGTCTGTCATGGGCGGCGACCGCTGTCGCACACCTTTCCTGCACCTGCTGAGGGCTCCCACGGTCCTATCCTTGTCCCATCAACATGGAGTAACACATTAACAGGCCTGCACACGTGGACGCCCTTGCCTGCCGAGAATAAACTACGTTCCATCGTGGCAAACGAGTTTCTAACGTGCGGTTGAGTTTAGCTTGCTGGCGTTTTGTTGAGGACTGCAGCTTCCATGTTCGTCGTAAATCCTGGTCTCCTGTAGGTGCTTGCGAGCTGGGAGCAGAGCAACACTGGCCTGTGGGCCACATGCTTGGGAGGCAGGGGAGATGGTGACCAGATTGGGTGTGGCCTTCCTTCTAAAGTTGGTGACAAAAAGAGGGTCACTTCTCTAAGTTTGTTTACTGATTTTATTCACATGTGTGTGAGACAGACACCCACCCTCTTTTTTAAATCCATGCATGTTTCATAACATGCATTTTCCATGACCTTTTTGAAGCTCCTTGCAGAGGTAAACACTCCACTTTAGAATTGTTTGAAAATTAAAGGCGATGCTTGAGTTCCATCTACACAGACATGTCCATCCTGACGTCAGCCGACTGCCCAGTATGCCCCTGCCATTCCTGAGGGAGCCGTGACTGCTGCCAGCCCCTGGGAGAGCCGGAGCATGGAGACGGTTCCAATGGCCAGCGCTGGCTCCCAGGTACTCCCAGGTACTCCCAGGTACTCCCAGGTACTCCCAGGGCGCTCGCAGGGCACTCGCAGGGTGCTCCCAGGGCGCTCCAGGGCGCTCGCAGGGCACTCGCAGTCGCAGGGCACCGGCAGTGGTTCCTCTGCAGGGCCCAGCGCCTGAGGCCCCGGAAAGGGCTCCTGCTTCCGCTCCAGGGGGGAGTGGGCAGCGGACACGGCTTCCGTTGGCCTCACACCAGCCCCGCGAGGCACCTCGGCCACCAGGCCTGTCCCTACAGAAAGCGCCCGGGCTATCCTAGGATCTCCAGAAACACTTCCGCACAAAGAAAACCAGTGAAAGCTGCAAGGGTCAGAGGTTAAAATGACACCTTGGGAAAACGTAAGCTCAGAATCTAGGATTTATTTATAATTAATTTGTAAAACTGACTGACAGGATATAAGACAACGAAGGGAAGAAACTGTAGACAGAAGGCTGCGTATGAGAACCCTCCTGGAAACGACCATGACATGAGAAGAAAGCCACTCGACCCCTCACCACTCGCTCCAGAGCTCGCGGGACGGTGCCCTGAGGGAGCGAGGAGCCCGCCATTCCTGAACTGTAAGTAATTAGTAAGGAATACAGCTACAACTCTGACATCTTGGTTTTTCCCTCAAAAATGCGAAATTAAAGGAACCTGGGAAAGCCTTCTCTTCACCCCCACTGAGGAAATGTATAAGCCATACCCTCCTGGCACTACTTTTCTGCTTCCTATGCAAAAACGCATCATGGCTTTTCCAACGACCCAATCGTTGTTAGTAATTTTCCCTGCTGAGAAGGGTAGCAAAAGCAGAGTTCAGTGTAACGGGTAATAACTTAGTCCACAGACTAAAACCACGCACAGAGGCAGCAGCGGCGTCCTGAGAGACGAGGAGAACGTCGTCTGCAGAGAGCAAGGACGCGTTTGGATCACGTTCTCAGACTGGCCGCTCTCTCGTCGCCGTCGCCCTGAAACCCTGTTCCTGGGACCGGCACCATTCGGCCCGGCGCGGTGACCTCCAGCAGGCCCGTGGGGGCCGCGGCTGTGTGTCCTGTGAGGCCTGTCAGCCTGTGCTCCCTGCTGGGGACTCTCCTTCCCTCCCTCCCGGAAGCCCCTGCTCCCGACACCTGCCGACGCGGGCTGCTCACACCTGTGTGCCCACCTGAGCGAGCACTGGACGACAGAGGCCGCTTCCCGCGTCCCGAGGCCCCTGCACTCCTGCTGCAGACAGCAGTCCACCCTCCTCCGTCCTGACGCGGGGCGGCCCGCCCGCCCTCACAGGGCTGCCCAGGAGCGCCCTCCCCGACCGCACAGGGACACGCTCACTTCCTCGGGCCCGGACAGCACGGCGCCCAGAGGCCCCGCCGACTGCTCTGCATCACTGGCAGCACCGTCTGCAGGGGGCGAGCTGGGTCTGGCTGCTCCGCCCCCAGGACGTCACTGCCCCCGGGCAGGGACACCACTAAGACCCAGCAGGTCTCAGCACCGCAGTGTGGCACACCCAGAAGGCCTGGGGACTGACTGGGGAAGGCAGGACGGGACAGAGCAGGGGAGGGCACACGGGACCCACAGACCAGGAAGCACGCAGGTCAGATGGGGCGGGCACAGGGCACGCTCCAGTCACGAGTAACCCAGGCCTCCTGCACGCCTGCCTCGCGACACGGGACAAGTCCACGCATACTGCACGCCTAATCACGTGACATGGGACATATCCAGGCCTCCTGCACGCCTACCACGTGACATGGGACATGTTCATGCCAACCACACGACATGGGTCACACCCAGGCCTCCTGCACGCCTACCACACGACATGGGACATATCCACGCCTATGCACGCCTAACCACGTGACACGGGTCCTGTCCACTTGGCCTTTCCCCCAGTGTGTACGACTCTCTTCTGAGATACCCTTTAAATCCCTTTAAAGCCCAGGTGAGGATACTATAATTTAGTGTTATTTCGCAATTTAAGTCAAATATTTGTAATAAGACTGCCCTGTATTTTATGTTCTAAAAAGTAGCACAAGTCCACCTCAGATCTCATTCACCCTTCGGGGCTGGTCCAAGCATCGCCCCTGGGAAGACCCTCTGAGCACCCCTCCCCGCCCGGGCAGAGTGGGCTCCATGGCGGGCCGTGGGCCACCTGCACGTCCTTCCTCATCCCTCCACGAGGCCCCCACGGGGCGCAATGTGCCTCTGGAGAAGGGGGCTGTGTGTCCTACCTCAGTACCAAGCAGTTCTCGGCACTAAAACTCAAAAACAACACAGAAAAAAGGGGAAGAGCAGCTGTAATCAAATTATTGTTTCTCCCTCAGGCTTCTGCATAGGGCGCAAGTGCTCGCTGGAGAGGCTGGAGAGGCAGCGAGAGAGAGACAGTGGGGAGAAAAGTGAGAAACCACCCCTGGGGGACAGCCGCGCCACAATCCCTTCTTCTCCATTGTCCTCTCGGGATCTTGGGCACACACACGCACCTAGCATGAGTTTCAAGATACCCAGTCCCGGACTCAAACCGTACTTGGCCAAGTGGGAGTCCTGCGACGTAACTGCTGCACCATCTACGGGACCCTCTAATGTTATTCTATCCTTTTTTTTTCTTTTTCTTTTTTATTTTTTGGTGGGGGGAGAGGTTTTTGCTACAGGGCATGTGTGCTTGCCAGAGAAACAGAGAGAGACAGAGAGACAGAAAGCGAGAAATCACCCCCAGGGGGGATGGCCACGCCGCAATCCCTTCTCCTCCATTCTCCTCTCGGGATCTTGGGCACGCACGCACACACGTCTGGCGTGAGTTTTAAGCCACCGGGTCCGGGACGCGAACCACGGTCGACTACGTGGGAGTCCAGCAACATAGCCATTGTGCTAACTGCTGGTCCCATGTTATTCTATCCTGACAAGGAAAAGGAAAAAGTCTATCCACCACAAAATTAATAAACATTTTGAGGGCACAGAAATAAGCACTGATCACGCTACACAGAAGACATCAACCTAATGAAACACTCGGTATCCGTGTGTGCCCAGCCAACCCTGACGGGCTGGTAACTGCTGACACCACCTGGCCGGCGTCCCCAGCTGCGGTGTCACCAGCATGGAAGAAGCTGGCCTCTGCAGCTCACGCCTGCTCTGGGTGCCCCCTCCCACTGCAGGGACACCGCAGCCCGCCCGCCCATGCCACTCCAGGGTCCCCCTGCGCGGGGACGAGCAGCACCGGCCCGTGTGGTCACGTCCATCCCAAGGGCACCACAGAGGCACCGCTGGGCTGGCCAGAAGGCTGCTGTCTCCTGTCTCGCCAGCATTGCTGTGAACTCCACAGGGCAGGAAACACGTGAAAGTGTGAGTGTGGCCACCAAACAGCCCAGGGTGGCAGCTGGCGTGACAGTGCTTTCTTACTCGGGCAGAGATGCCGGAAGGCATCGGAGCCCACGTCAGGGCTCAAGTGGGCATCCACTGACCGTCCTGAGAGCACCCAGGACCCGGGCCCTCGACGTGGCTTGGCGTTTCAGGTGCTCACGCCACAAACAGAGCAGGAAGGCAGAGCTGTCCTGACGTCTGCTCCCCAGGCAGGCCAGGCGGAGACCCGCAGCAGGCCACTCCGAGGGCTGGCTGGGCCTTGTTCGGGTGACCCTGGGATGGCAGCTCCCAGCCTCGATTCAGGGGCCAGCAGGAGAACGGTCGACAGAGCAGAGACTCGGGGATGCGGCTGTGGGGCAGTGCTCCTCGCACCCCAGGAAGTGCGCCCACTGGCCCAGGCTTCCCGGCCCTCTAGTCAGAGCCAGCTGCTGTGGGTGCTCTGCTCAGGAGCGCCAGGGCGATGAGACGTTGGGGACGCACTCGGTCCGTCCCTGTTCCTCTGCAGACCGACCCTGACGAGTTTTCAGTGTGCTATTTGTACCGGCTTTGACCTAACTGCAGAAATAACAAGCTCCTTGAAGGGTCTGGCTCTACAGAAAGTTATGGAGAGGGAACCAGCAGTTAGCGTAATGGCTATGTCGCTGGACTCCCACGTAGTCGACCGTGGTTCGCGTCTCGGACCCGGTGGCTTACAACTCACGCCGGGCGCGTGTGCGTGCGTGCCCAAGATCCCGAGAGGAGAATGGAGGAGAAGGGATTGCGGCGTGACCATCCCCCCTGGGGGGTGATTTCTCGCTTTCTATCTCTCTGTCTCTCTCCGTCTGTCTGGCGAGCGCACGCGCCCTATAGCGAAAAACCTCTCCAAAAAAAAAAAAAAAAAAAAAAAAAAAGAAAGTTATGGAGAAAAAATTACCACCACTTAGAATTCAATACTCCATATATGGCCTACATTCTCATGGGTTTTCACCCATTATTCTTGTGCGTGTTTTAGTCATGGCCAAATTTGACTTTCTTTTCTTTTCTTTTCTTTTCTTTTTTTTTTTTTTTAAAGGTTTTTGCCCTATGGAGAGAAACAGAGAGAGGGAAAGTGAGGAAACATCCCCTGGGGGGATGGCCACTCCACTCCCTTCGCCTCCGTTCTCCTTTCAGGATTTTGGGCGCACACACACATGCACCCAGCATGATTTTCAAGCCAACAGGTCTGGGACTAGAACTGTGGTCAGCCGTGTAGGAGTCCAGTGCCTTAACCACTAAGCCACCTGCTGGCTCCAAACTGACTTTCTTATATTTGGCTTTTTTCTCTTAACATTAATGGCGAGAATCTTCCTATTCAGAAAATTTTGGAAAATATTAATTTAACGGCGGCAGTTTCTTCACGCACAGACACGCCAAAATACAAGTGCCACACTCTTTCAGTTTGGCAGTTAATTTATTTTGTTGCGATGGTCACTTATCTACATGACACTCTGTTCCTGATTATTTCCTTAAGATGAAATCCTAGAGAGGAAGTGACTGGGTGAGGGGATGAAAATGTTATGACTTCTGCTGCAATATTAATTGTTTTCAAGAAAGCACCAGCAACATGAGGGGCCTTACTCTCACAACTCTGAATTCCGTTTCATATTTATGCTTTAGTTAGATAGTTGCAAAGTATCTAAATATTTCTGAAATAATTTTATTTATCAAGACATCCAAAGAATAAGATCTGGCATCGTCCCTTGATAAAGCCCTGCATGATTGATTGAAGATAAAATTAGCTAGGAATACAGCAGAGTGTCAAATAGTATAAATGTTGTTTGATGCAAAATAAAGTTAGTAACAAAGTGGTACGGATCGTACAGATAATTTAATCATCGGTGGTCCCACCATAAGATTCCACCGTATCTTAATCCAGTAACAGAACTTAGGTGTACTTTTCTCCCTTATTCATCAAAAAGATACTCCAAGTTTGTCCACCTGGATGTTTAAACTCTTGTAGCTCCAAACTCTCCTAGCTCAGTTCTACATGGGATGTGGTGAAGTCACTGACAAGTCACAGCTACAGAACCTCACGCACAGAGGGCGTTTGAGGGACGGCAGGGGCGCCCCGCCTCCGAGACAGCAGCGGCCCTGCGCGTGGCGGACCGGCCACAGGGCGGCCTCTGCCATGGCCCCACCGCTCGGGGCGTGTCTCGGACATTCTCTCATTTCCACCCTTCACTCCTCCTTTTCTCCACACCCTCTTCCTTCCTCTATAGTGGTAAGTAGTTAAGAAAAAACTTCCAGCATTAGGGAAATTAAAAAAAAAAAAAAAAGTATATTGATAAAGTTCCTTGTTTAAAAAAAAAAAAAGTACAGTTAGTTTGTGAATTCTTTCTTACAAAAATGCAGCATAATAATAAAAATAATAAATTGGATTTTCCAATAGTTAGGATACATAAAACCCTACAGGAAATGCAAAGTCACTGTCTTTAAATACATGTATTTTTCTATTTTAAGTGCCAGGCAGCACTATACTTGCCAGACAGAGAGAGACAGAGAGGGCACCCCGTGGGGCATGGTCACTCTGCCAGCCCCCGCGGCCCCGTGGCCCCGCCAGGACTCGGGCCCACAGGCACAGTGTCCAGCATGCTTTTCTACGTGAACTCACAGCCAGCGTGAGGGTGGCTCCGTTAACCATCAGGCCATGAGGTAGCCCTAAGTCATTTTCCAGTATTACTCCTTGAGAAAGCAGGCGCCCCGGACTCCAAGGGCTGGCAGGGCTGGGGAGGGGCCTGCAGCGTGCTGGTCTTCATCTCTCCACACACACGCCATGCGCATGTGCACACGCATCATCCACCGTGACAAAGAGCATGCCACCTTACGTGCGACAGCAAACCGCCACTCCCAGAGCAGGGTTCTCAGCGCCACAGAGAACGCCCAGGGCGCTCGTTTCAAAGCAGACCCGCGTCTCACCTCCAGCTGGGATCAGAGTCGCCACGGTGTCTGGGAACACGAAGGTGTCTTTCACCAGGGGCACAGGTGTTAGCCAGAGACAGGGAAAGGACTCCCCAGTGGGGTGTGGTCACGCCCATCTCTTAATCTCAGTTTCCCTGTCCCATCGGGATCTGGGACACACACACACACTCACACGCACACAGCGTATTCTTCAAGCCACAAGGAAGATCGGCCACTTGGGACCCACCTCCCCGGGCACAGGGCTTACCTGGCCCAGCGCAGCCCGGGAAAGGCTACCCTGACCCACACACTTGGGTGTGCAGATCGAGAGGCAGACGGCTTCGTGAAGGGGCTGCCCGAGGTCTAGCCAGATGGCCACCCCAGCACTCTCTGGGGAGACACGCCTCCGTGGTCATTTAGTAGATGGCCCTCTTACACCAGAGACACTGCTGGGAGGAACCAGCTGTAATGTATCCAGGCGTCACCAAAACGTCCCTCACTGTCACCCACAGCTGTCTGTCCTGGAGTAGAGCGGTGAGCGATGCCAGTGCCGAGCAGGGCCGCGGACTCGGACTGCCTGGCACCCACGCCTGCCTTTCCCACCTGCCAGGAGCCACCCGCCCACGCGCAGCAGGGCATGGCGGGTCTCCAGCGGTGACATTGAGGACACTCACTTGGAAAACACAGGAAACGGCACCAGGTCTACAGTGAAGGGGTTGGGACTAGAGGGCTGTTTAGCCAAAGGCACACGGATTTCCATGTAGCAGTCACATTCACAGAATCTGTCATACGGGCGCTGAGTGTCAAGATACAAAGAGATATTTTATTTTAAAAGAAGAGTATTGGGCCAGCTCTGTGGCCTAGAGGTTGGGGGGGTCAGATCCCACATGGCCAGCGGCAGTTCAAGCCCTGGCCCCAGCAGCTTGAAAACACACCAAGTACTGTGTGTGCCCCAAATACTGACAGAAGGGAGAAATGGAGAGGGGACCGCGGTGTGGCCACACCCTGTCGGGTGCCTCTCCCCTTTTTCTGGCAAGCACGCGTGCTGTGTGGCTGTCAGTGTGACTTGCCGTCTGTCTCTGTCTCTGTAGTGAGCACACCCCATGTGGCTGTCAGCATGATCCACTGTCTGTCTCTGTCTCTCTGCCTGGTGAGCACACCCCCCGTGGCTGTCAGTGTGACCCACCGTCTCTCTGTCTCTGTCTGTCTGTCTGGTGAGCACACCCCATGTGGCTGTCAGCACGATCCACTGTCTGGCAATATGGTGATGAGCCGCCCAGCGCCTGTCGCCGCAGTGTGTACGCGGAGACCCAGCCGGCTCGCAGACCCCAGTGCCCTCCGTCGGAGTGAGGGCTGAGGCCGAGGCGGTCCGAGCGCACTGTGGCAGCCAGGCCAGTGTGTTCTCCACGGTGCCCACCGTGCCCGGCCCTGGCCCTGCTGTTCTGGGAGCAGAGCTCAGACACCAGAGGCCAGTGCTGAAATGCCCATGTGTCCCCGAACGTCCCGAAGTTCCCCGAGCACGGCCTGGGAGCCCTGTGTGTCTGTGGCATCCGTGCCCTGGCCTCTTCCCCCCCACCTGCCCTTGCCCCTGCCTGGACACCGGGCTCACCCGCCACAGCTTGTAGCTTCAAAGTCCACCAAAATCTCTCTTCCCTCAGGGAGGTCCCCTGGTCGCCTCAACAAAGTGTCATTTTCCCTCCTTTCAAATTCTCACACTATTTTTAGCCTTTTGGCTATAGGGCACATTTACTTACCAGAGAGAGAAGGAGAGGGAGAAAGTAAGAAATCACCTCCCGGGGGGGCAGGCACGGCCATGCCACGGTCCCTCCTCCTCCATTCTCCTCCCGGGATTTGGGGCACACGTACACACGAACAGCATGATTTTTAAGCCACTGGGTTCAGGACTCGAACCGTAGAGTCGGCCACGTTGGACCCAGTGCCTTACCCTTCACGCTAAGTTTGCACACTTTTAAACAGTGAGTGAAGCAGTGTCCGCGGAACACCTGCCAGGGAGTGGGCTGACGCTGCCAGGTCTGGGAGAAGGGAAGAGTCACATGGCGGAAACTCGCCCGCCCTCCGCATCTGTGCCACCACCTCTGCCCGCCCTCCGCATCTGTGCCACCACCCCTGCCCGCCCTCTGCATCTGTGCTACCACCCCCCCTGCCCGCCCTCTGCATCTGTGCCACCACCTCTGCCCGCCCTCCGCATCTGTGCCACCACCCCTGCCCGCCCTCCGCATCTGTGCCACCACCCCTGCCCGCCCTCCGCATCTGTGCTACCACCCCCCCTGCCCGCCCTCCGCATCTGTGCCACCACCACCCCTGCCCGCCCTCCGCATCTGTGCTACCACCCCCCCTGCCCGCCCTCTGCATCTGTGCCACCACCCCTGCCCGCCCTCCGCATCTGTGCTACCACCCCCCCTGCCCGCCCTCCGCATCTGTGCCACCACCACCCCTGCCCGCCCTCCGCATCTGTGCTACCACCCCCCCTGCCCGCCCTCTGCATCTGTGCCACCACCACCCCTGCCCGCCCTCCGCATCTGTGCCACCACCCCTGCCCGCCCTCCGCATCTGTGCCACCACCCCCCCTGCCCGCCCTCTGCATCTGTGCCACCACCACCCCTGCCCGCCCTCCGCATCTGTGCCACCACCCCTGCCCGCCCTCCGCATCTGTGCCACCACCCCCCCTGCCCGCCCTCCGCATCTGTGCCACCACCCCTGCCCGCCCTCCGCATCTGTGCCACCACCACCCCTGCCCGCCCTCCGCATCTGTGCCACCACCCCTACCCGCCCTCCGCATCTGTGCCACCACCCCCCCTGCCCGCCCTCTGCATCTGTGCCACCACCACCCCTGCCCGCCCTCCGCATCTGTGCCACCACCCCTGCCCGCCCTCCGCATCTGTGCCACCACCCCTGCCCGCCCTCCGCATCTGGCGTGCCTGCCAGTTGAACAGAAATGTCGTCTCCCGCTGGCCAGGACAGGACGCCGTAACTCTGTGGCAACTGCTCATTAGACAAGGGCCCCAGTAAGAGAGTGAGCAGCAATCCTTTGGGGGTGACTCCCCCGGCCTCTGTTCAGACCAAGGGACCTCACCCGAGAGCTTTCCGTAGAATAAATTTTATTGGCTTTGCTAAATCTCAAGCCTGACAGGTTATTCGTCTTTGCCACCTCTGACTCTGCCGCCAATCCTGAGTCCGACCTAACAGACGCCTCTTTCTGCTCCTCTAACACCGGGCTCGGTTCTCCACCCCAGCTGCATGTGGCACTGAGAAGACAGGACAGCTGTGAGGCCCCACGCACCAGAGACTTCAGTCAGGACGTCTGCTGGGTCAGGAGTTCTAAGGTTCCCAGGCACTGCGGGCACAGCCACTGACCCAGGGCCCTCGCCAGGCCTCATTCGCAAACGTGTCAGGTCAGTAGGTGTGGACGGAGTCCTGAAGGCAGCGGGCGCCTTGTAACATCAGATCGGCGTCGAAGTTCCACATTTGGACACGGGGGACGGAAAGGCCCGCGACGTGCTAACCCTGCACAGCGCATTCTGGGGGCCGCGTTGTCGCCAGTGCCCAAGCCTCCACCTGAACGAGGCCTGCAGCTGCTGGTGCCCTCCGTCACCGTCGGGGCCTGCGCCCTGCATCCCATCTGCTCCTTTTCTGGAAATGCACTGTTCTCTGCTCTCGGCTGACTAGATACTGCACATCCTTGCCCAGCTCCCAGCAGCAGCCACTGGGACGGCGGGTGGGCAGGCAGCAGGGCGGCCGGCTGTCCAGCAGCACGCTGAGTCCTGGCGGCCTGAGTGCCCTGGGGGAGGCGCTCCGCAGTGGGGCCGTGGGGACCAAGCTGTTTTCAGAAAGCAAGTGGCTGCTTCTTCCCTCTCCTTTTCTTGTCAGCTTCTGGGGGCGCCTCCCGGCAACACACCCAGGGGGATTCTCTCACCATGGAAACAGCCTGGGCGTTCAGAGAGAGGCGGGGAGGAGCCATTGTCCCTGTCCATCCCACCGCAGCCACGGCCTCACCAAGGGATCTGGGGATGGTCGGGGCGTGCTCCGTCCTGGTTTCCGGTGAGCTCCGTGCAGGTCTCCCTGACTGCTCCGACAGCCGCCAGGGCTACCTCCGTGGCTCCAGTTACACACCACAGGCACAAAGGCCGGGGGGACCTGAACCAGAGCACGCCGACGGAGCGGTGTAGAGCCAGGCACTGTGCCAACTCAGAACCAGCACAGGGCCCTGGTCTCTCAGCACAGCGTGCTCGGACACTGTCACAGCTCTCCAACTCGCACCTGCGGCCGCCAGCAGGCAGCCTCGGCACACGGCGTGAGCTCGCGGCAGCAAAAACGAAAACAAAATTCTCGAAGTAACTTCGTTTTAAGAAAAATTTAAAAAGTGCGTCAGACCAGTGATGCCGTGAACTGCTACCTGAACTCTGGCATTCCCAGTTCCCCCAAATCCCCTCCGGATCCATCCCTTGGGTCTCCTTGTCCTGTTCTCAGGCCAAGCCTGTTCCGCTCCTCCAAGCCGGAGATGGCCTGAAAGGGGACCTTACTTGAGCAGTAAGATCAGTACAGGGGCCAGCAGGTGGCGCAGTGGTTAAGGCCCTGGACCCCCACATGGCAGGCCGACTGAGGTTCGAGTCCTGGGCCTGGCAGCTTGCTTTCTCACCTCTCTCTCTCTGGTGAGCATATGCCCTGTAGTAGATTAAAATGATGATGGTATTGATGAGGATAAATAAAATTAAATAAATAATTCTTAAAAAAAAAAAAAAAAAAAAAAAGATCGTTACAAAGCTATGTCTGATTGGGTCTCTGTCCCCTACCCGGTGACACTCGGGGTATCAGGAGTGGAAAAGGTACTGGGTTAGAGGCCGCGTCCACACAGAAACATCATCTGCAGCATCATCAGCCTGTTTCTGGGCTTGTGTTGGAGGTGGGATGAGGGTCTGCTCACACCGCGCCCCCTTCCTCCAGCCTCCCGCCGCCAGGCCCGGCCCTCAGGGGGGCTGCGCGTGCCCCAGGTACCAGGGCTGGGGAGTCCACACCATCGCCCACGGGTCCCACTTATCCCAGCGAGAAGTCCCTCGCCTTCTCGCCCGCCACGAGCTGCTCCCCAGACAGTTCTCAGACCGCACGGTGCCGAGGACCAGGGCTGGCCACCAAGCCTGCCCCTCTCGCTATAGCGAGGGCCAACGTTCTGGGAGTAGGTGGGGTTTGTTTGGGTTTTGTTGGTGTTTCTTTTTTTTTTTTTTTTTTGTCTTCTTAGAGAACTATTTTTCTAAATTTTATTTGTTGTTATTATTTTATTTGACCAGAGAGAGAGAGAAAGAGAAAGTGAGAAAGCAAGTCACTTGGTCTGGGATTCAAATCACAGTGAGCCATGTGGGAGTCCAGCACCTTCACTACCATGCCACCTGCTGGCCCTGGGGGTTGAGGTTTTGGGGGTTTTGGGGGGTTTTTGTTTGTTTAAGGTTTTTGCCATCTGGTGCACATGCTGCCCAGACACAGAGAGGGACAGCAGGAGAGACACCAAAAGTCGTCCTGGGGATGGCCACGCTGCAGCCCCTTCTCCTCCACACTCCTCCTGGGGCTTTGTGTACACACTCACGTGCGCCCAGTGACTAGAAGCAGGTTCAGGACTAGAACCAGGTTGGCCATGTAGGAGTAGCCACTACACACCTGCTGGCCCCAGGAGCTGGCTTTTAAATGCCGACCAGGGTACTTGCTGTTCTGCCCCATCAGCTGGCCCCACGGGGCTGACTTCTCCAAAGCAGGGAAGGGGAGGGCGCCCACGACCCACCGAGCCAGACTGCGAAGCTACCTCGGCAACGAGAGGAAGCGATAAGGCCGGCCGAGGAGGCAGCAGGACGTGTGAGCCACCCCCTATTCGCATTAGACAGCATCTGCCGAAGGTGCGTGGCCTGTGGTGCTCCGGGAGGGGCAGAGCCAGCAGGTGGCCGAGGTGGCTGGGCTGGGTGGGCACCAGGCGTTCCCTCCAGGAGCCCAGCACCATGCACTGCCTGGCATCTGGCCTGAGGGAGGTGCCACTGCAGAAGCACCTGCAGATGCCCCGGCACCGGGCGGCCTCGCCATGGGGTCAGAACCGCTGCGTGTTACCTGGCCAGCATCCTGGCAGCTCTGGGTGCGACAAGCTGTCACACCTGCCATCTGGTCCCTGGTCTGACCAGAAAGCCCCCAAGCCCAGGCTCCCATCGGTTCCAGCTGCATTTATAGTTTGTTTTTCAGTCAATGTGAGGCAGCTAAGTCACGTTCTGTACACAGAGAGGCTGCATTACTTTAGGGTGACGGATGGTTGTCATCTCAATTTAAAATGAGTCCAGTTATTCTTAGGGCTTTACCCATCTGTCACGTCCTTCTAGAACACCTAACGAGGCATTGCTACCCGGACGTTTGCTGGGTGTGGAAGTCTCTACCCCCCACGATCCTGGGGTGGAAGTCTCTACCCCCCACGATCCTGGTGTGGAAGTCTCTACCCCCACGATCCTGGTGTGGAAGTCTCTACCCCCACGATCCTGGTATGGAAGTCTCTACCCCCACGATCCTGGTGTGGAAGTCTCTACCCCCCACGATCCTGGTGTGGAAGTCTCTACCCCCACGATCCTGGTGTGGAAGTCTCTACCCCCACGATCCTGGGGTGGAAGTCTCTACCCCCCACGATCCTGGTGTGGAACTGGACAGTGCACTGGCACAGGATTCGCTAAGCAGCCGACGTGGCCCTTCACACCCTCAGTTACTGTCTCAACAGAAAAGATCAAGGCAGAGTGGGATAACGATAGTAGCCATATATTAAATTAATTAGTGGGTAGTGCTCCCTCTGTGCCATGAGCTTAGGGCACAATGACAGATTACGACCTTCCAGATCAGGACAAGCAACGTACACTCAGTGACAGATAGCCCTTCGACCAAGACGGTGCAGGGGTGCCACGTGTGAAGCTCTGCTCGCCAGCATCAGACAGCGGAGGAGCTCACCGACGGCTTGATGGTTCTGAAGCCATCCAATAACTTTATAACATCAATAGCTACATAGAATACACTTTCTTGTTTGTATCTATAATTCTGTTTTGAACTACATTTGAAAAAAAAAATCAACCAAAATAACTTTTTCAATTAATTAACCAATGAGTTAAGGCATATTAATAAAATGGGCTTTGGGAATAAAATCCTATTTCTTTCGTTCTTATCCTACTTTAATTGTGTAAGACACAGTTGAATTGACACAGCACAGAAGTTTGCAGGTAAGACAGAAAGTGTACCTGTGTTAGGGGCTTGGGCGTGCCTGCACCGCACACAGTAGGTCCTGGGCATGCACACACCCCGCAGAATAAGGCCCTGGGCGTGCACACACCCCACACAGTAGGCCCTCGGCATGCACACACCACACAGAATAAAGCCCTGGGCATGCACACACCCCACACAGTAGGCCCTCGGTGTGCACACACCCCACAGAATAAGGCCCTCGGCATGCACACACCCCACAGAATAAGGCCCTGGGTGCACACCCCACAGAATCAGGCCCTGGGTGTGCACACACCCCACAGAATAAGGCCCTGGGTGTGCACACACCCCATAGAATCAGGCCCTGGGCGCACACATGTGCACCCACAGTATGCAGCCCTGGCTCACACTATCTGCTCTCTGATCACGGTACTCAGTTAAGAATGAAACCGTGCCTTCCAGACTGGAGAAGATGACCAGCTTATGTGGAACAGCAGAGACCAGGCTGGCCCTGCACCACCTGCTCATCCCTAAGTCTCACGGACTGATGCCAAGCCTCAGAGCTCAGTGTGGCATTACGAATGTTTGCTAATGCCATTCAAGTGTGGTCTTCAGAGCGGCTTACAATGATAAAAGCAAATGGGAAATTCACATTTGCTATCAGTCATTATGATCACCATAGGCTGTGTGGAGAGTGTTACCAGTTTCTGAATTCTCAACTCTCTGTACTTCGAGGACAAAGGACTGGGACAGGACCTACCCAAAAGAAGCCTCCCACATGGCTATGGTGACTTGTCCCCCATAATGCTAACCAGAAATGACTCTTACAGCCATTTACCAAGGCTCCATGCAAGGACTCCTCTGCACAAATGATCGTGTGATGGACCGTGCTAAGCCTAAATTACGTTAACAGTTCCTAAACATGTGCTGTGTTCATGGCAACATCCACGTAGACCAAAGGCACATGTAGACCAGTCTTCTGAAATTATTTGCTGTGTCAACTATGCATTACTCAGGGATAACTAGCACTAGCATTACTGCTCAGAGTCCTCGAGGATAACTAACACTAACATTATTGCTCAGGGTACTCTGGGATAACTAACGCTCACATTATTGCTCAGAGTACTCGGGGATAACTATTACTAGCATTATCACTGAGAGTACTCAGGGACAACTATAAATAGCATTAGAACTCAGAGTACTTGAGGATAACTAGCACTAGCATTATCACTTAGAGTACTAGGAGATAACTAATGCTTATATTATCACTCAGAATACTCGGGGACAACTATCCTAGCATTATCACTGAGAGTACTCAGGGATAACAATCACTAGCATTATCACTCAGAATACTCAGGGACAACCAGCACATGCATTGTCGCTCAGAGTACTCAGGGGTAACTAACGCTCATGTTATCGCTCACAGAATTCAGAGATAGATAACTAATGCTCACATTATCTCTCCTCTGAGTATTCAGGGGTAACTAATGCTCACATTATCGCTCACAGTACTGGAGATAGATAACTAATGCTCACACTATCGCTCAGAGTACTTGGGCATAACCAGCACGTGCATTATCACTCACAGTACTAGGAAATAACTAATGCTCACATTATCACTCAGAGTACTCAGGGATAACTAACACTCACATTATCGCTCAGGGTACTTGGAGATAGATAACTAATGCTCACATTGTCACTCATGGTACTTGGGGATAACTAACGCTCACATTATCACTCAGCACTCAGAGATAGATAACTAACGCTCACATTATCACTCAGGGTACCCGGAGATAGATAATTAACGCTCACATATCACTCAGCGTACTCAGGGATAGCTAACACTCACATTATCACTCAGGGTACTCGGAGGTAGATAACTAATGCTCAGATTATCACTCAGAGTACTCAGAGATAGATAACTAACGCTCACATTATCACTCAGGGTACTCGGAGATAGATAACTAACACTCAGATTATCACTCAGGGTACTCGGAGATAGATAACTAATGCTCACATTAGCAATCAGGGTACTCAGAGATAGATAACTAACGCTCACATTATCACTCAGGGTACTTGGAGATAGATAACTAATGCTCACATTATCACTCAGAGTACTTGGAGATAGATAACTAACGCTCACATTATTACTCAGGGTACTCAGAGATAGATAACTAATGCTCAGATTATCACTCAGGGTACTCAGAGATAGATAACTAACGCTCACGTTATCACTCAGGGTACTCGGAGATAGATAACTAATGCTCACATTATCACTCAGGGTACTCGGAGATAGATAACTAATGCTCACATTATTACTCAGGGTACTCGGAGATAGATAACTAATGCTCACATTATCACTCAGGGTACTTGGAGATAGATAACTAATGCTCACATTATCACTCAGGGTACTTGGAGATAGATAACTAACGCTCACATTATCACTCAGGGTACTCAGAGATAGATAACTAATGCTCAGATTATCACTCAGGGTACTCAGAGATAGATAACTAACGCTCACGTTATCACTCAGGGTACTCGGAGATAGATAACTAATGCTCACATTATCACTCAGGGTACTCAGGGATAACTAATGCTCACATATCACTCAGGGTACTCAGGGATAACTAATGCTCACATTATCACTCAGGGTACTTGGAGATAGATAACTAATGCTCACATTATCACTCAGGGTACTCGGAGATAGATAACTAACACTCAGATTATCACTCAGGGTACTCGGAGATAGATAAGTAATGCTCACATTAGCACTCAGGGTACTTGGAGACAGATAACTAACGCTCACATTATCACTCAGGGTACTCAGAGATAGATAACTAATGCTCACATATCACTCAGGGTACTCAGGGATAACTAATGCTCACATTATCACTCAGGGTACTCGGAGATAGATAACTAATGCTCACATTAGCACTAAGAGTACGCAGAGACAACTAACGCTCACATTATCACTCAGGGTACTCGTAGATAGATAACTAATGCTCACATTAGCACTCAGAGTACTCAGGGATAACCAGCATGTGCATTGTCACTCACAGGACTGCAGATGCTACTTGGGGCCTGTGATGCCCCTGGCCTCTCGTCCCCTTCTTAGGGTAGAAATCTCTTCCAATTGCAGCTTCCATGAGCACATCGACCGTGTACCCCAGTGCACCGAGACCCTGCACCACCCAGGGCCCGCACCAGGAGGCCAGTTCGCAGTTCCCCATGCCTTGTGAGCAAATACAGAAATCACACAACAAAAGAAACTGAAGCTCATTAAGCAAATGTTAGAAATCAAGGTTATTGTTTTAATGAGTACAAACAAATTAGTGTGTAGAAGAGGGTAACTGCCTGTGAGATAACAGAAAAACATGAGTAAAATCTCGGCCTGACGACTAGAAGCACACTCGCCCTCTAGACTTAGGACATATTTACCATCTCCCAGCAGCATTTTAAATTTGACCCTCCCTAAACAGCTGGAAAGTACTAATGGACTTCAAAGAAGCACTGCATTACAGTCGCACGGTCTCAAGTCCTCTGGGAAGCTGAATTGGGGGCCAGCTCAGTGGTACCCGGCAGCGTCCTGTGTAAGCGATGCTGGGGCCGTGTGCACACCCACCAGCTACTTTCGTGGTCAGCCTGTGGGTACCAAGTGTGCATGTCTGTGACATGAGTCTCGCTGAAGATGCCTGTCTGCCCCCCACCCCCGCCTCTTACCCTCATGAATGAAATAAACTTTAAGAATTAAGAAAGCTACAGGACCAGTAGATGGTGGAATGGTTACGTCTCTAGACTCCCACGTAGTCGACCGCAGTCCCAGACCCAGTGGTTTACAGCTAACACCGGGTGTGTGTGCATGTGTGCCCAAGACCCTGAGAGGAGAATGGAAGAGAAGGGACTGTGGTTAGACCATCTCCCTAGGGGGGGATTTCTCACTTTCTGTCCTTCTGGTGAGCACATGCACCCTATAGCAAAAAAAATTTCTCTTAAAAAAAAAAAGATTAAGAAAGTTACATTGTTTCCACCAAATGATTGTCTTATCTGGTAACTACCCCCAACACTTCTCTATCAAGAAAAAGGAGAGGGAACCAGCAGTTAGTGTAATGGCTATGTCGCTGGACTCCCACGTAGTCGACCGCGGTTCGCGTCTCGGACCCGGTGGCTTACAACTCACGCCAGGCGCGTGTGCGTGCGTGCCCAAGATCCCGAGAGGAGAATGGAGGAGAAGGGATTGCGGCGTGACCATCCCCCCTGGGGGGTGATTTCTCGCTTTCTGTCTCTATGTCTCTCTCTGTCTGTCCGGCGAGCGCACGCGCCCTATAGCGAAAAACCTCTCCAAAAAAAAAAAAAAAGAAAAAGGAGAGTGAGGTGGTAACTTTTTCGTTCCGATGAGTCCTGCCAGAGTCCAATGAGATAAAAAGCAAGCAGTGATTTTACTTCTGCTACCAGACGGGTTAGAGCAGAGGACAAGCAGAAAGAAGGAACGCTGTGGGCATATTTATAATCTAGTGTGTTCTAAATCAGGACAAGACACAAAGAAAAACAGAGGTAAAACTGTCAGTCCATATCAATATGCAACCACGTCTCCACAGCCTCTACAAGGAAGAAGAAACTGCAAAGACTCCGGAAAAGAATGTAAGATAAAGGACCCTCAACTGAACAAGTACGGGCCAGCCCCTGACCCGCGGGCAAGGGACAGGGTCCTACATGCGGCCCTGACCCGCGGGCAAGGGACAGGGTCCTACATACGGCCCTGACCCGCGGGCAAGGGACAGGGTCCTACATACCGACTGAGTTTCGAGTCTCCCCTCTGCAACTTGAAGAGCACAGCAGGCACTCACAGACAGACGCCTGGGACCCTGACGAGATAGAGAACTCGAGGCGACAGGACTGGCGTGACCGGGACCCATGGGGAATCCCTTCCTCCCTCTCCGCCTCACGCGCTCCAGCTCGCAGTAGGACAGGAGAGAGAGTCACCAGAGACGCCGCGTGAGAAGAGACCAGTTGCCCAGCACCTGTGTCCCTGGGAGGCGTGACTCAGAACAGACACACGGTGATAGGAAGGTCTGTCGTTCTCCCACAGCTCCGAGTCTCCGGATCGCCATCCACACAACTGGGTGTTGGTACTCAATGAGAGTTTCAAAAGAAAATGAAATAATGCATATAAAGGAGCCTATTACAGATTGCAGACAGAGTAAGATAGAGAAAACTGCTTGTTTTTTATTTGTTTCTTCCATGAAAGCCCCACTGCAACAGGGTGGCAGCCTGGACCATGGGCATGCCAGATCTGTCTGGGAGCCAGGAGGTCCAGGATCTAGTCCCGACCCTCCCTATGGCCCAGCTGCCCACTGTGGGCCACCGCAGGCCACCCTGGGCCACCATGGGCCACCCTGGACCACCACGGGCCACCACGGGACACTGTGGGCCACCCTGGGCCACCACAGGCCACCACCGGCCACCACGGGCCACCATGCGCCACTGTGGGCCACCCTGGGCCACCACGGGCCACACTTCTGTGTTACAGAAACGGGTGGTGGCAGTTGCCGTCTAGACTTGGACAAATGTAACTGCGAGAGCCACGTCACAGCCGGGCATCATGGGAATTGGAGACTTCGGAGCCTCTCGGCTTCGGGCCGGCCACCTTCCAGGCCCTGGCTGGAACCCTCAGCACACCACACTCGGGGAAAAGGCGGGCGCTGCCAAAACTCCCAGAGGCTCTGATGCCGCGGACCCGAGACCTGAAAAACAGTGTGGTCACAGGGAGCCAGGGGTCCTGGCGGGGCCACAGAAAGCACTTTCTGAAAGTCCTGCTCTGAAAAGGGGATGGGGCAGATTAGCCATGAGGACGCGTGTGGCTGCGGTGTCGCGGGGAGGGCAGGCGGCGGGGAGACAGTCACAGGAGAAGTAAAAGAATAAATGTTGCGTGGGATTTTTCCACCCGATAAAATGCCCACTACCCCTGACAGAGGGCCATTTAAATACCCTCGGAGACGGGGAACTGCTGTCTTCAGGCAACACGTGCCATCGGGGCTGTGCCCTGGTGCAATCTTGCTTTCCTCGGACAGTAAGGGCAGCCAGCCGGAGAGCTGAAGAGACAGGTCGTACTCAGAACTGCACGGAAGCCTGCCGAGAGTTGACCCGGCCAGAGAAAGCACCGCCGTCCCTAAGTGCAGAACTAACCCGGCTGCGGGACTCTGACCATCCGATGTCGGACCCGCTGCCAGCCCTGGGAAGGGCCTGCTGTGTCTGCTGTCCGGTCCCTCCTGTGAGATGTCCCCGCTCCATTTCCGCAGTGCGGCACCCCAGCTCTCCTGGCACTGCCCTCACCCCTGCACAGGCAGAGGACACAGCGACAACAACACACACACCGCCAAGATGCTCTGCTCTGGTCACGGGCCTCCCTGAGCACGAGGGGCCGGCGAGGCCTGGGGCGCGCTGAAGCAGGGGCTGCGTTTTACCCTGTCCTGGCAGGGCTTACCCCACCAGATGGAAAGGACAGCTTCTGTTTGGTTTGGTTTGACAAAAGGGCGCCCGCGCTTGCCAGAGAGACAGAGAAGGGGGAGTGCAGCCCCACAGGGCGGTCACGCCGACCCCTTCTCCCCCACTCCCCCTTTCGGGACTCGGGGTGCACGTAGACATGGCCTTACAAATGCACTGCCTGATGGGTACGCGTGGACACGGCCTGACAGGTACATGTGGACACGGGCCTGACATGCACCCACGGACACAGTCCTGACATGCACCCACGGACACGGGCCTGACGGGCACCCACGGACACGGGCTTGACGGGCACCCACGGACACGGGCCTGACGGGCACCCACGGACACGGGCCTGACGGGCACCCACGGACACGGGCCTGATGGGCACCACGGACACGGGCCTGACGGGCACCCATGGACACGGGCCTGACGGGCACCCACGGACACAGGCCTGCCGTGTTCTTCGAGTCAGCAGTCTGGGACGCAGTCTGTGCAGCTGGCCACGTGGGATCTGGTGCCCTTAACCAGTAGGCACAGAGTCAGCCCAAGAAAATAGTTTAAGCCATTTATTTATTGCCTAGTTTGAGAGGAATCCACAGGGCCTGTGCTTCGACGGCCGTCACGTGTGACCGACGCCTGGGCGCATCCATTTTCATGTCCGTGAGTCACCAGTGGCTGCGGAACAAAACCGAAGGTGTGGAGCTTCACGCTGACACGGCCTCCGGGTACTTCAGCCTGACCCTCCCAACGCCGCGGGACGGGTGCACTCCCAGCGTCGTCTGAGCAGGAGAACGGCCAACCCCCTGCCTCTGCTCTGGAGCCCAGGACAGCCCCACGCCTGTCCCTGGAGCCGTGTCTAGGAAGCGCTTGTGCGAGGTCCAGACGAAGAGCACGCTGGCCCCTCCAGGAAGCTGCCATCTGGGAGCTGCTCTCCTCTCAGCAGGAGCGGCCGACCACACAGACGCCTCGCTCGGCCTCGGCCTCGGGCTGAAGGAGGAGAGCAGAGAAGAGCTGCTGGGCCCGGAGCTGGCCCGGTGCTGCCCGCCAGGCTGGTGTCCCCCGGCAGCATGAACCACTTCGACGGCAGCCTAGACAAGGCCGCTGTGGCCGTGACGGCGCGGGACAGAACCACACTGCCTACCCTGTCCGGCTGGGCACACCAACCCCACCCGAGCACAAGATGCCGAACGCCCGCTCTTGCTAACGAGATCGCGGCCGCTTCTCGGCTGAGCTCTGACGACACTCCACTCTTGCTGGACCCACCGGGCTACACCGTCCAGAGCGGTCCCACTCTCTGGGAGCCCCCAGCTGGAGCGGCCTGCTCTCCCGGGCCCTCCCCACGGCCACTGGGCCGCAGCGCATGTCCCGTGGGCTCCGGCGCCCTCTTACTGGGACGCTGGCGCCTCCCAGGTAGGCACCTCCCTTGCTGCAAAGTCATAACCCAGCAGCTGGACCCAGGGCTCCTGGGGGTCTGCCTGAGCACTGGCCACGCCGTCACTGTAGCCAGACCGGCTTCTCTCCCGGAGGGCCAGGCGTGCTGTCGAGGAGCAGGGGTTGGCACGAGGGTACACAGACATGTGGCCACAGTCTGCCCCCAGGCACAGTGCACAGAACAGGGGGACTTGGGGCCAGCCTCTCTAGGGAGCAGACAGCCGGCACAGAGGAGTCGCATGGCACTGCGGGCAGACCCACACGGAAGGCGGCCGGGCTGCGTGGGGGCCTGCACCCTGGGTACCAGGCGCACGTGGTCCAGGCCGCGTGGAGCCGGGGGTGGGCCGTGGTATCAAGACCCTGTCGGGAGCACTGTCTCTCTCTCTCTCTCTCTCTCTCTCTCTCTCTCCCGTGGGAGAAATGAATACACACTTACAAAGGAAAGGAAATCAGATGAATTACAGGGACACGGCACTGCTCTGCTCAGACCCTCACTTCCTCAGAGTCACCTCCTGATCACTATCTCCTCATCAAAGCACTCTCCATGGCTGAGCTTTTAAATATAAACACTTAAGTTACCTTCTATGCAAAATCATGTGAAACAACAAAGACCTTGGGGAAATGTATATAAATCTCAATAATTTGTGTAAGACAAAAAATTTCCAATTACAGCATTTAATTTGTGACATTTTGAAAAATGCCACTAGCCTTTGCAAAGTCCCAACTTGATATTCTGTCATTCCTGCCACTCCCAAAAGTGTAAACAGACCTAATAACACTTAAAAGCTATTTCCATCAATTATATATTAAATACTAGTCAAAGAATTTTACACACATTACTTCTAATTATCACAAAATACCAAAAAGCATACACAGTTATTCATGTTATGTAGCATTACCTGGGTGGCGGGGGGCAGCTGTCGTGCTCCGAGCATACACTGGGGGCCACATGAGGGCCAGACCGACACGCCTGGCTGGACAAGATGCAGCCTGTGTCTGTGTGTGCATCTGGATGTGCCTGTGTGTGTGCATCTGGGAGTGTCTGAGTGTGCATCTGGGAGTGTCTGTGTGTATCTGGGTGTGTGTGTCTGTGTGCATCTGGGTGCACGTCTGGGTATGTATCTGTGTGTACATCTGGTTTGTGTCTGGGTGTGTCTGTGTGTGCATCTAGGTGTGCATTTGGGTGTGCATGGGGGTATGTCTAGGTGTGTGTGCCCTGGTGTACATTTATGTGTGTGTGTGTGTGTCTGGGTATGTCTGTGTGTACATCAGGGTATGCATCAGGGTGTGCATCTGGGGGTGTGTCTGCACGTGTGTGCCCTAGGGTGCATGCGTGTGTGTGTGCACCTGGGTATGCATCTGGGTATGTCAGCGTGTGCATCCGGGGTGCATCTGTGTGCTCTACCCCACTAGGTAAGCAGGATTTACATATTTATGGTGTTTTAACAACCCATTACTGTATTCTCTGGAGGTACACACACACATGCACATGTACACACACGTACACACACATGCACATACATCCAAAACTTGCAATTAATTGCTATTATTTTCACTGCAGCTTTGGAAAAGGATTTACTCCATTGTCTCATTGTCTGAGACAATGCAGCTTGAAAATATTACAGTTATTACAGAGGATGATTTCATTGTCGCCAGTGAAACACTGAGACAGCTTTGTCATGTGAATTCAGCAGCATCGTTTAGAGCTTAAAATCTCTTGAGCTAAACCCTCACCCTTATAGCCATGAGTACATTGTTCCTAATGCAACCCAGGGCTCCAGAGAGGAGTTAGGAGGGCTCTGCGGTAAGAATGTAAATTAAAAGAGGATTCCTTTCTACGTATTACTTTCCCTCTCTTTTGCTCCTTCTTTCTATTTGCTTTTTGCTGTGTTTTTTTGTTTGTTTTTGGGTTTTCTCTTTTTTTTGCTGTTGATGGATTAGCCACACCCTGAGGAAGCCCCACGGTGGCACGGAAGGGCCTCTGCCCCCAGCCTGTGCCTTCACCGGCTGCGTCACGTCCTCACACTGGGCTGAAAGCACGGTCACGTGTGGACGTGATTTGTAGCAAATAAGCGACACCACACAGACACACTGCTCTCTTTGCTGCTGTAAGCTTTTAAATATGAGGTTTCAAATTATTTAAATTTCTCAGATCACGAGACGTTTGGTCCAGAGCGCTCTAATTCCGGAACACGGGCGACTCCCCTTCAGCAAAGCGAGAATACGGCCCTCCAGGACCTGACCCCCCCCATCGGCTCGTTCAAAGCCCAGACCATCGAGCTGCAACGTCTCATGGAATCCTATCTAATGCCCCACCCCTACTTTGCTCCAAGAAATGCAGGAATTTTAGTGGGATTTATTTATAAGCCTCTCTTTCCCGGCTGTGGTCTCTGACAGGAGTTGGGCCTTAGAGAAAGTCGTGGACTCGGGTGTGGCCGGATGCTTCCCCTTCCCTGTTTCCATCTGACATCAAGTCCAGAGACCCGCAGTGTGGAAGCCTACTCAGGATGACCCTGAGGCCGCGGACCACGCAGGGGAGAACCTGCCACGCAGGGTGGGCACTGCCTGCAGCCCAGTCACCAGTCACCGGTCTCCCAGAGCTCCTGGGGACCCTGTCCGGACGCCCTCCGGTCAGAAGGCCTATCCTCCCCGACAGGGGCCATCCCGAGCAAGCCTCAGCCCGCACGCAGCTCACTTCACTGACCACCTTGCCGGACACACTAAACCCATCACTCTGAAGTCCCGGGGGCTGTCTGTGGCCTCCACGGGCAGAGCCTCCACTGGGCACAGCCTCCACCGGGCACAACCGCCTCCCGGCACAGCCTCCACTGCACAGCCTCTACTGGGCACAGCCTCTACTGCACAGCCTCCACCGGGCACAACCGCCTCCCGGCACAGCCTCCACTGCACAGCCTCTACTGGGCACAACCATCTCCCGGCACAGCCTCCACTGCACAGCCTCTACTGGGCACAACCATCTCCCGGCACAGCCTCCACTGCACAGCCTCCACTGGGCACAGCCTCCACTGGGCACAGCCTCCACTGCACAGCCTCCACTGCACAGCCTCCACTGCACAGCCTCCACTGCACAGCCTCTACTGGGCACAGCCTCCACTGGGCACAGCCTCCACCGGGCACAGCCTCCACCGGGCACAACCACCTCCCGGCACAGCCTCCACTGCACAGCCTCTACTGGGCACAGCCTCCACTGCACAGCCTCCTCCTGCACAGCCTCCACTGCACGGCCTCCACTGGGCACAGCGTCCGCACGCACAGCCTCCTCCGGCACAGCCTCCGCCCCGCAGCACGGCCGCGCACCTGCCCGCCGGCTCCACCGCCAGCGCCGCCGCCCAGCTCGCTCGCGCCCGCCCCGCGCTCACCTTCCTGGGCCTCCTCCTCCTCTGACCGCCGCCGTTGAACTTCTCCCCGCCGTCGCTCTTCTGCGCCGCGTCCTCGCTCATCGTGGCGGACCTGGGAGGACGGCTGGGCCTCCGCCTGGGCCGCGCGGGCCTCCGCCGAGCCGCGCTCCCCGAGCCAGGCAGCGGCGGGTGGGGAGGGGGGCGCGGGGGGCGGGGCGCGCGTTGCCATGGCAGCGGCCGCCGGCTGTTATCCGACTGCCTCCTCGGTCTGCGCCAGCCAATTACCGTCGGGGACCGGTGACAATGGCGAAGCCTGCAGGAGGCACGCGGGCTGGAAGGACTCGCGCGATCCGGACACGCCCGCGTCCCTGGGCTCGGCCGCGCTCTGCTCCCCAGGCCTCGGCCCGAGCAGGCCCGGCGCCGAGAACGCGGCGCTCCGACCTGCAGCCGGGGAGGCCGCGGAGCCGCTGCCCGCCGAGCCAGCCGCGGGGCGCGGGGAGGGCGCTCCGGCTCTAAGATGTCCACCGACCGAAGGGCACCGCGGGCCTCCGCCCCAGGGTGACCCCGGGAGCAGGTGTGGTCCCGGCTCCCCGCAGCAGGGAGCAGGCCCCTCCCCTCGGCGCCTCCCGCGGGGCTCCCCCAGGACACCCCGCGCCCCCAAACCAGGGTCCCCACGCCGCTGGGCGCTGAGTTCCCGACCCAAAGGTGCAGGGCTCTGGGGCGGATCAAGGCTTGTTAGCACGCGGCTCTGGCCTGCGGGGCCTTTGTTTGCGATCTCAGAAACTGTCTTAACTGATCCATTTTCTGAAGAACAAAACACAATCCGCGCTCTGGAAGAGCCTGTAACACAGGTCCAGGAGCCTCCTTCACAGCATGTTTATAACCACACCCGACTGCATCCACCGGCCGGCCGCCATGTCTGTGCATTTAAGCACAAACTGAATGCAACAGAGCCCAGTGTGGACAGGCACACGCCTCGCCTCCCTTCCTGCAGAAGGAGCTCAGGACCAACACGAACGCCCGAGCAGAAGAGTAAGGGTCACGCCAAGAAGAGAGCGCGTGCACGTGCGCCCAGGACACCGAAGCTGCCATGTTTGTCTGGTGATTCTCAGATGTTGGCGGTTCCCCACGCATAGAAGTCTGCCTTGAAACTATTTCGTACAGGAAAGTGACTACCGAAGAACCGGCACCAGAGACCCGACTCAGCTCCCCCTCGCTGCGCTGCGCTGTCCCTCCTGACGGCCCCAGAGCCAGCCTGTCCTCTGCCTGCCCCTGCTCTCCTGTCCCAGCGGCCCCATTCACCAGCGTTGACCCTCACCACACCACACCAAGACCTCGGCCCACCGCCAGGCCGATGAGGCCTCGAACACTGTCCTCACGGGGCAGAAGAGACAAAAACAGGGTCCCGCAGTCCCCCAGCCTCTGGGTTAGGCTCTAGTCCTGTCCAAGAACCACTTCCCAAAGGCCTCACCCCAGCTCGAGACATCACACCGTTTCGGTCTGAATTTCCACATAAATCTGGAAGGAAACTCCAATTTTTAAACCACAGCAGTAAGGTTCTGGGTTTTAAGAACCCCTCCATGACACAGCCCTTTATGGGAAGGTGCTGCAGAGTCCCAGCACCCTGAGCACGCGGTGACAGGGCCAGCAGGGCGTCTCAGCTACAGAGAAGGCACCCCGCACCGGGCACGTCAGCGCCGTCCCCGTGCGGCCCGCGGCTTCCCTTCTCAAGCTTCCTTCCCATCGACGTCTTTGTCCCCTCCACCGGGCAGTCTTCCCCTGCTACCTAACAACAGCTTCCGAGGGCCAGGGCCTCCTGGACCCCAAGCTCTGCGAGGCCAGGGTTCTTGTATATCCTGGCACACCACACGGACCGAACACGGGCACGCACAGGAAGGGCCAGGGGCTGTGCGTGTTCAGTGCGATAAGGAAATATCCTTTGTATTTGCCAGGAGTTTGAATCCATGGCTGCACTTCTAGAGGATAAACCTCCCCGGTCCCGGGGTTTCTCCGTGGACTCCCTGATACCTAGCTCGGTGCGCCTTGTACGCGAGACACTGACGAGCCTGCAGGAGGCCGGAGGGCTGCCCCGGGAGCAGTCAGCATCGGCCAGGCAGCTTCCACCTTGTTGGCTCCCAGGGTGGGAGCTTTGTGAAGGCGGAGCTCATCGCGTGCGTCACCGTGCTTCTCGCTGGAACGGTCCCAGCCCTCAGGACAGTGCCGGCGTGTGGGGACACTCCACAGCCACCTTACGGTATTCTCACGACCACACACGGCAGTTAGCCTTGACCACAGTCCAGGTGGAGAGCAGAGCTAAGACCTGGTGGCTTGCTACAGCGAGATGCTGTGGTTCAGAGCTCAGATTCTCCGGACGTGGAAGTCACTTCCATGAGAAGCAGCCACTCACAAAGGGCCTGGAAAGACGGCCCAATGACAGTGGCCCTGGTAGGAAAAGGAAGCAGTTCTTGGTTTATGCTAAGCATACTTCATAGGCATGGAGTTTTAGAGGTGACCATATTCATGTGCATACGTCTGCTCTGCTTTATCTCATCATTAGTGTTAATAGTATTATAAAATACAACACATTCTACTTTAAAAACTGTAACATTATTCGAGCTGGGTAAAGTCCCCTGTAAGCAACAGTGTCTCAGAATCATCGACCGCGTGCTCGTTGATCACACCCTAACACCCAGTGCTGAGAGCCCCCGCTCTGTGTCACACGTGTGCCCTTCTTGGGAAGTGTCAGGAAGCTCAGTGCTGTAGCACACTCAGCTTGCCCGCTCACTGCTCTTCGTGGGAGACCTTACTGGACAGACTGAGCAGGGAGCATCGGACCACGTCCGTTCCATCTGGGCACAAAGACCACTGCTGGGGGTTGAACGGACCCCTCCGAAATACACCTTCAGCCCTAACTCCCACACCTGTACATGAGGCTGCCTTTGGAAGTCGGGTCTCTGCAGACGGTGAGACAGTGTCGCGTTCCAGGAGGGTGGGCCCTAATGGTGGCTGGTGTCTTCATAAGAAGAGAGACGCTTGGACATGGGGACGCACAGAGGAAAGGAGGCCACGTGAGGGCTGAGGCGGAGGCTGCAAGGCAAAAACCCAGGGCTGGGGGCCGCGGCAACCGTGGTGCTGGGAGGAAGCAAGACACTTCTCCTGAGCCTTCAGAAGAAGCACAGCCGGGACGGCTTGATTTCAGGCTCCAGCCTTCACACAGGAGGGAATAAAAGTCTCTCATCTTAAGCCGGGCCAGTGGGAGTAACTATCCCAGGAGACCAGTCACACCGAACTTTGTCCTGCCTGCACCTGCAGGGCCGGCCGGAGCGGAGGACTCAGTTCCAACCCACAGAATGGGGGCGGAAGCCCCTGTCACTTTCAGGCCTCCTAATGAGCCCTCCCACAAGTGACATCGCTTTACAGGCCTGCTCGTCCAATGGAGGCACGCGTGGCCCGGGCACGAGTTCTGAACCGCCATGGAGCTGGGTCCTCCTACTCCCTCCTCGTCGGGCCCCGCGGGACACGGGAAAGCTGTCCCAAGTGTTCAGTCCCTGAAGTTATGCGAGTTTGTTACAAGAGCTAGCCATGGCAACCAACCACATCGCACACGTCCCTACTCCCGTGTGCTCCGCCGGGGCTGCTGTCTGGGAGAGGACGGCCCAGCCGCCCGGAGACCTCTGTTCGCTCTGGTCCTCAACCAGCAGGGCTGTCACCACCCTGGAGAGGGTGGCTCACTGCTCCGGTGTGAATGCTCGTCCAGGCCTGGCAGGTGGCGTGGTGGTTAAGGCACTGGACTCCCACACAGTCGACCATGGTTCGAGTCCGGACATGGCAGCCTACTTTCTCACTTTCCCTTTCTCTCTGTGGTCAAATTTTAAAATGATAATACTAATAAATAAATTAAATGAATAAATAACTCTAAATAAATAAATAAATGCGCATCTTCCTGTGGACACCCTCGGGCTCCCAGGAAGGTTTCACCAGCCCTCTGGGGATTTCTCTCCCCAGTCCAGTTGACCCTAAATGAACCATCAGGAGGGGTAATGGCGGCGGTGGGTACCCCACAAGGAAGCGAGGGGACAGTGGGAAGCCGCCCTCCAGAGTCAGAAGGCAGGCCTGCGTGGCTGCTCCTCACAGCAGCCCCTGCCTTGCAGTGCGCACACGGCCAAGTGGGCCAGAAGCCGTGGAGACCACCCCAGCTCACGGCAGACCCGGTGACACCATGAGGAAAGGGCAGCATGCAGCCACCAACTCACTTCCTCCGTCCTCACCCTGGACACGAATCCCGAGGCCACCACAGAGCCCGTCGCCCATGAAGCACCGGGAGACACTGTGCCAGAGACATCCCCACGAGGCGTTTCGGTAAAAGCCATCGGGCCCTACACGTGGGAATAGTGTCAGGGTGCCCGTGCTGGGGGCCTGAAGGGTCCAGGGCAGGGCAGGGCGGAGACTCGGACCCGGACGCCATCGAAGGTCATGGGAGCCGTGTTTACTGAGAGAACGAGGTGACAAAACTGCATTTTAAAAAGACGTTCTTCAGGAAGTGCTCACATGCCCAGCAGAGAGGGGTCAGAGGTTGAGGAGGCCGGCCGGGACATGGCGGCCTGTCCCCAGCTCACGAGGCAAGGGGGCAGCAGAGAAGAGAGCTCGAATTCGTGAAGTCTGACTCTGGCGTGAAAAAGCAGAGTTTTGGGGTTTTTTTGGTTATTTTTGTTTTTGTTTTTTTAGGTTTTTGCTACAAGGCATGTGTGCTCGCCAGAGAAAGAGGCAGAGAGGGGAAGTGAGAGATCACCCCCCCAGAGAAGATGGCCAGCCGCGATCTCTTCTCCATTCTCCTCTCGGGATTTTGGGCTGGGGATCGAACTGTGGTTGGCCGTGCGGGATTCCAACGCCTGAACCACCGCGCCGAAGAAGAAGGTGATGTGACGAAGGAGAGCACATGACTGGAAAGGCTAGGGACAGCTCCCGAGGTATCCAGCTGGCCGGCACCGGGCAGGACCAGGAGCAGGACCAGGGCGGCCCTGCCTGGCTGTGCAGCCCTCGCCAGGGGACCTGAGGGCTATTGGGAAGCCCGTTGGACTTCCCTTCCGGTCTCTGCCTGGGACCTCAGTTCTGGCTCGAGGTGTAAAGACCAGAAAGCGACCACTGAGCCCGGCTTCCCGAGAACCGGTGGGCGAAAGACCCTGAGGCACCCTGGGGGCTGCGCCTACCCACATGGGGCTCCCCACATGCGCTGGAGGGGCCCAAAGAAGAGCCCCCTGGGCAAGGCCTGCTGGGCACGCGCGAGCGCACACAGGGCTGACTGCAAACCGTCAGCCGGGTCCTTCCCCAGAGCAGACTGAATGACCTGTGGCCTGTGCACCCAGAACCGCCTCGCTCTGCACTCTGCTGTTGATGGTGATCCCTGAATGAGCAGGTGCATCTGGTCACACCCGGATGCTTCCTCTCAAGGCAAGGTCCTCACTGACCCCTGAGGGGAGCATCTGCCCCGGGTCCCTGGTCTGCAGAGTCGCCAGCGTGACCACCCTGCTGGCGTGTGGGCAGCCCGACCCCCCGCGCACTGCCTTGAGGGGTACCTGACACACCAACAGCCTTGGGAGGCAGCCCAGGACAAAGGCAGGTTGCAAGTACCCTCGGCTTGAACGGCATAAGGAAATGTGGGTAATGCCCGAAAATTATCTCTGTGACAGAGTTTCTTAAATACAGATAACTCTGCAATTGCAGAGTGAAATTCCAAACTGCCCTTTGTCTAAATTTAACTTGAAGCTAGACCAGATTCCCCCCGAGTCCCTGCGGTGACACACCGTATCTGTGTAGTAAGACGAGGCAGGCAGCTCAGCGGCAAACACCAGAAGAGCTCGCACTCGCCGTGTACTTCCAGCATCCCGGGCACACGGCACAGAGCGCGGGCTTGGGCGGTCTGTGTGCCGGCTTACCGCCCCGCTGCCGTGGACGGGCGTGGCCCGCGAGTCCCAGCCTCCACCACCCCAGTTTCTGCCTCTCTTCAAATGTGTAATTTCTGCCATATTGTTTTCCCAGGTGATCTTCTTTTTTTTTTTTTTTTAACTGCGACAAGCCCTTGACTCTATGAACCTACATTTCAAAGTGGGAAGAATGACTCAGAGAGAGTAATGAGTAGAGAAAACGACCGGCGACTCAGTATCAGGCAGAATGTAATGTAGCTGTCTTCATTCTCAAGTTCCTTTTTTTTTTTCCCCACTAGAAAACATTGGAAGATACATGAGAACCCAATTTTTCTCAAGGTCAACAAATAAAGTTGGAAAATAATGAAGGGAAACAGAAATGCTGATGGTAATGACATATAGGCTATGGATTTGGGCACGAATAAAAAGACTACTGGTGGGGCTGACAGGTACGTGATGGTTACTTAAGGCACTGGACTCCCACAGGGCCGACCACGGTGCAAGTCCTGGACCTGGTGGCTTGCTTTCTCTCTCCCTCTCTTTCCTCTCTCCCACATGCTCTGCCCTTCTCTGGTCAAATTAAAATAAATAAATAAATAAATAAAGTTAAATTAAATAATTATTTAAAAAAATAAAAAGACTATTGAGCTGAACCTTTGGCCACGTTTCCCATTACCCTCTGCGGCCCCCACGTCCAGTAACCGTGGAAGCCCAAATCCCACGCTCTCCCGGCCCTCCTTCCTCTCACGTCTCCTGTTTCAATAGCAGGACTCGCTCGCTTTCTGTGTCCATGGTTTCTCCTCCTGCCTGGCTGCCACACAACTGTACTTTCTTCTTCATAAAATATTTTGTTGAGTCTTCAGCACCCTCAGAATAAAGTGCAAACCCCCGACTATTGCTCAAGCCCACCCGCCAATCCTAACTTCAGTGTCCCACTCAGCGGGACTCAAAGTGAGTCAGACAGAGCTTGGACCGGGGTGCGGTCAGAATTCTGTTAAGGATGGGACCAGCAGTTGGCATAATGGCTGTGTCGCTGAACTCCCATGTAGCAAACCGCGGTTTGAGTCCCGGACATGGTGGCTTAAACTCATACTGGGCGCGTGCGCGTGTGTGCCCAAGATCCCGAGAGAATGGAGGAGAAGGGATTGCGGCATGGCCATCCCCCCCGGGGGTGATTTCTTGCTTTCTGTCTCTCTGTCTTTCTGGCGACTGCACACACCCTATAGAAAAAAAAAGAAAAAAAAAAAAAAAAAAAAAAACCTCTCCAAAAAAAAGAAAAAAAAGAATTCTGTTAAGGAGCAATTTTCCTGGAGTATCTCTGAGGGGATACGTCTTGATAAACCACTGAAAAATCCACAGAAGATAAAAATCCCCAAACTGACCATGACTTTCTCTACAGTACATTAACAGTGTTTTCTACGGTGCATCGACCAGCATACCACTTCTTGTCCACGTCCTCACAGGAGCTACTCAACTGCTGACCATGCATTTGTCTTTTTTTCCACTGGATCAATCCAGGACACCCCTTCCTGACACATACAAAAAAAAAAAAAAAAAAAAAAAAAAAAAAAAACCTTCTGATAAGTACCTTTTTATTCTGAGTGAAAGCCATTGTTGGTTATTTGTTATTTCTCCCACAGACTTATCTGTAAGAGTAGAAAGCTGTTTAAAAAGATGAACGTCAACCCAACTTAGAAAAAAGGGTTGGGTTCTCAAATTTGAACACATTTGGTCCTCAAAGTTATGTTCTATATGACAATGAGTTTCTGCTTAGCCTACAGAAGCCTGTGTGCCCACATCATGCCCAAAGACGAGCTAAAGCTCTCACTGGTATTGAAATTGCCATTTTAAACATTCCTTCTATAAGAAAATGAACTCCGTGATCCAGTACAATGCCAAAATGCACTTCCTGTCATGGGAGCCCACGCCAGGCAGTGGGAGAGACAACTCGGAGGTGTCCTTAGGTGAAAAATGTCGTTCTCTAACATTTGCTCCCAGAGATTCTCAACGTCCCTTCAGCAAACATTACTGCATGTCTGACAGGTGCCCGGCTCCATTCTCCCTCCTAGAGATACAGAGATCGCCAGGCCAGGATTCCTAGTCTCGGGGACGTGCAGAAAAAGGCACTCTATTCTGACTGAAGACCTGCCCAGACTTCACCCTCCTGTCCCCAGATCTAGCCAAGAGCCAGGACAAGCCAATCACTAGCCATCTATATCTGAGTTTTGAATGGCCCCTTTCAGGGATTAGGACCTACTGAAGACCTCTGCCAAGACTTCACCCTCCTGCCCCTCAGATCTAGCCAGGAGCCAGGAAAGAAAAAAAAGTATAATCCATTAGATGACCAGAAACTACCATAAAGGCACAAGAAATATGAGAAACCAAGAAAATATCTCTCTCCTAAGGAAAAAAAAATAACTCCTTATCCTCCATAGACAATACAAAGGAACTCATGGAAATGTCAGATAAAGAATTTAAAATATTCATAGTGACAAAGCTAACAGAGATGCAAGAGAAGAGAGACAATGAACTCCAGAAGATGCAGGACAAAAGAGATGGGTTCCGGAAAGTGAGGAAGTTCTTGCACGATCTGAAAGAGGAAATACACACCATAAAAAAGAATCAAAGGGAACTGTTAGAGATGAAGGCTGTAACACAGGAAATCAAAACCTCCCTTGAAAATTAGATCATGCAGAAGATGAAATCTCAGATGTAGAAGACAGAACTTCTGACCTAGAAAAATTCACTGAAAAGACTAAGAAAATAACCCCCAAAAATGAGGATAACATATGAATAACACTAGATACCAGTAGACATCCAAAAATCCAGATCATTGGTATTCCAGAAGGTGAAGAAACTAATAAGGGTATTGATAATCTATCCCATGAAATCTTGGGACAAAACTTTCCAAATCTAGAGAGGCACTCAAATATCCAGACCCAAGAAATATAAAGGACCCCACATAGAATCAACCCAAGAAGATCTTCTTCAAGGCACATCATAGCCAGATTGACCAAAACCACAGACGGAAACAAAATACTAAAGTTGGCAAGAAAGAAAGGTCAAGTTACTGTCAAAGGCGACCATCAGGCTAACGTCGGGCCTCTCATCGGAAACAACGCACACAAGGAAAGAATGGGAAAATATATTCAAAGTGTTAAGTGAAAAACAACTTCAACCAAGAATACTGTACCTAGCAACATTATCCTTCATATGGAAAAAAAGACACAAATATTCTCAGATTAACAAAACCTAAAAGAATTTCCCAACACCAGACCAGCTCTCCAAGAAGTGCTGAAGGGAGTGCTACACCAGGAAAACTAAAGTCGGACACACAGAAATAAGAGTGCAAGACACAACCAAGAGAACAGCCAGCCTGATGGTAGGGACGAGTCCAGAGCTGAGTGTTAACTTCCAGAGTTTAAACAGAAAGATCAGACCACAGCAACACTGCAATTTCAACAGAAGAGAGATTAATTACACAAGACTGAACTAGTGAAAAAGAATTTTTTGACTTTAGACTAAAACATTACCGATTTTCTTCTATGCTTTGATTTCCAGATTTAAGGACCTTTGCCTTCTCTTGAACTGTTGATAGGTTCATCTACCTACTATTTTAACTGAATCCTAACCTTTTTCCTACCATTAAGTCTTAAGCAAATTTTTTTTTTTTTTTTTTGGAGAGGTTTTTCGCTATAGGGCGCGTGCGCTCGCCAGACAGACAGAGAGAGACATAGAGACAGAAAGCGAGAAATCACCCCCCAGGGGGGATGGTCACGCCGCAATCCCTTCTCCTCCATTCTCCTCTCGGGATCTTGGGCACGCATGCACACGCACCCGGCGTGAGTTGTAAGCCACCGGGTCCGAGACGCAAACCACGGTCGACTACATGGGAGTCCAGCGACATAGCCATTACACTAACTGCTGGTTCCCAAGTCTTAAGCAAATTTTTAACATTTTTTATT
Organism: Tupaia tana; assembly: GCA_026018925.1. Classification (NCBI taxonomy): domain Eukaryota; kingdom Metazoa; phylum Chordata; class Mammalia; order Scandentia; family Tupaiidae; genus Tupaia; species Tupaia tana. The sequence continues at coordinate 388,500 of JAKSZU010000017.1, forward strand.
TTGATCTATTACAACTAAAACTGTTTTTCTTGAAAGTAAAAAATGCATTGAAAAACACCTATTTGATGACTGCAGTAAGGTATATAGCCCCAGCTAGGTGCTACTTTATTGTATGTTCACTTTACTCACTGACGTTAACACCTAAAGTCAGACATGTGTTCATCAGCTGTGCTTGCTATTGCAGGTTTTTAAATTAATTAAGATCTTCAGTGAATCAATAAAGTGGGGGGGGAGGCATGGAAAACAACTATAGATACCAGAGACAGTGTGGGAGGAGGGTGGGAAAGGACAGAGGATGAGAGGGAGGGAGTGAAGGGAGGGGAAAGCAAAACATATAAGAAACAAGAAATGGAAAAGTACTTGTTGACAATAACATGTATGGTAATATCCATGACTGAGCCAATATACAGAGTATTCTAAATGGAAAATCTCGTTTTGGTACACTGCATTTATGTACAGTGAATGAATGTAAATAAATGAATGAAAAGAAAAAGAGTAATTTTTAAAAGGCACACTATTCTCATTGAGAATTCTGTCGTGTTTTTTTCTTTCCACGGAGAGGCTTTTGTTTGTTTGTATTTGTTTTTGTTTTTGCTATAGGGCACGTGTGCTCACAGGAGAGACAGAGATAGAGAGACAGAAAGTGAGAAATCACCCCCCAGGGTGGATGGCCACGCTGCAATCCCTTCTCCATTCTCCTCTCAGTATTTTGGGCATGCACACACACGCGCCCTGCATGAGTTTTAAGCCGCCGGGTCTGGACTTGAACTGCAGCCCCTACGTGGGAGTCCAGCGACATGACCATACACCATCTGCTGGTCCCCTTCCCGTTCTCAAAGTTAGCCTGGGAAGGCTGAAACCACTCCAGAGGCTGCTGGCCACTGGCGGCAGTCTTTGCTCTTCGTTTTCTCTCTGCTAAGGCTGGCCACACAGTAGACAGTAGGTACTTCTTGATCTATTGGGTGGACTGCAGATAAATCAAGATAACTCAGTTATTACTGGCGTAATTGGAAAATCCTCCTGGTTATAGCTAAGCAGAAGTGCAAACTAACAACGGAGTCCTTTTCCCGGCCCTCTTGGGGACGTCTGTGAAATGGGACAGCTCGAGCGCCTCTTGCTGGAATCCTCACCCTCAGGACCACCCTGTCGTCGAGGTTTCCTCTTCCGAGGCTCAGCCCGAGTGCCCCCTCCAAGTGGGAGCCTCTTCCTCCGGATGCTCGGGTCCAGGGTTCGCTTGTCCCTGTTAGTTCATTTGGCCGTTTGCTCGCAGAACACGGGTGCCAGCAGCCCGTGCAGGCAGTGCAGGAAGTTCTTCCTGTCACTCAGACATGGGTCCACGGGGCGGGCAGACCCAGGCAGCAGACGGCGCTGTCCGCATGGTCAAACGCGAGTCTCCAAGGGGCAGGGCTGTCCCAGACGAATGGGACAAGTCCCATAACCGGCTTCTCACCATCGAGAGCTGCATGCATGGGTGGCAACCTCAGCAGGGCTGGGCAAGGCGGAGGTGAAGGCCACAGCTTCCCTCCAACGGAACCGCAAGCTGAGGAGGGAAACGCTCACCAATCGCTAGTGATGGACGATCACAGAGAATCGGCTCTCCGCGGAGCCGCAAGCAGGCGTGTGCCACCCCCAAGTCCACGTGTGTCCGCGGCCGCTCCCGTTTCTCAGATGCAAGTCCTCCCACACCGCTGCAGGCGTCAGCTTCCCGTCTGCCCCCAGCCCAGAGCCCCCACACCAGGACACTATCCCTGGAGGACAGCAGGCCAGGCGTGCTGTCTCAGCATCTTAACCCTAAAACGACCAGGTCAGACCATGCGGACAGCCTCTTGGGTCAGGGCCATGCGCATTCAGTCTCTCCTACCTCCCCTCACGCCACCCGACCAGGGTGCCGTCCTGGATTACGCCCGGCCAGAGGGTGGTCCCTGGGTCCCTACTTTGCAAGCTCCTTAAGACCCAGTGGCCGGTCATTCTCCAAACACAGGAAAGAGCCTGTTCGGTTTGTTCAAGCATAATTGCATTTAAACGGCCGATGTGGGCATTTTGCCTGACGCCGGCGTGGTGGGTCAGGTGGGACCCTCCTCTGAGGCCAAGATTTGATCCCTCCAGAGGAACTCCATGTCTTCCTGGGTAGGGGAGGTGTGTTTTATCTGAAAACTGCCAGCAGCTGTTTTCAGGAAACCTCTATGCCAGGTATCTGAGTAAGAATTGCAAGTCAGCCTCGGAACACGACCGCTCGGAAGGGGCCCGCAGGGAGGCTGTCTTGGGAAACCATGAAAGAAGTGAGAGCCACTTGACTGCAAGAGCAGTTTCCTCCTCTCGGAAGCCATCCGCATGTCTTCCACCAGTGTCACTGACGGGGAAACCACACTCACAGCCACGCCGGGCCATTCTCACTGCCGCGTGGGAGCCCGGGGGACCGTGCCCGCTCTCGGGTGGAACACATATGGAATAACAAAAGGGAGACACTGAAAGTGAAGACTGGCAGGCATCAGAGGCAGACGGGCACCTCGTTACCCCGGGACCCGTTACGGCCCACTGGACAGAGCCGACTGCTACCGCCAGCGCTGGCCCTCTGAGCTGGCTCCCCGCCCAGCAGCGGCCCTGGTCCCCCACGTACGTGGAAGAGACATGAGGCTCAGAGCACAGGGCTGGCCACTGGCTAGGGGCCGGACCGTCGTCTCACGGTCCTCGTGGAACACAGGCCCTCAGCTCTCCATGCAGTGGACGCCCCAGAACTGGGTAAATCTAACACAGGACTCCCACATGTAGAAACCAATTTAAGAATAGAAAAAAGAAGCAATGAACTTTAAGCAACTTTTTTTGTCTTTCTCCCACTTCTGATTTAGGTTGCATATATTTTTCAAATAGCCTGGGTACCGAAGAGTAGTACTGAAAACAGAACTGCTGACTGGCGTCAGAACGATGCTGTGACACCCGCGAAGGGGCTGACTCCCTGCCGTGGGTCTGGGGTGGTTGGTTCAAGATGCCCGCATTTCTGAAGTGTTCTGCCGGGTGTATCGAGGCATGAAGCTACAATCAGGCCACACAGTGGCTGCATCTAATTATGATTACCTCGAAACACACTGTGCTTAACTCGAGTAAATACAGTGTGCCTTAGAGAGGACAGGAGGGGCAGGAAGCCGAAGCGCCATATGGCCGGCTGGCTTTGCACAACCGTGCGCGCACTTCCAGGGTTCTGCTTCTTCACGCATGTGCATTCCGTGTCAAGGGCAGAGGGGCACTCACATGGGATTTCCCGGTGCTTTCATGACGGACTTCCCCAGCCACCTCCTGCCACCCCACAGTCACATCTGCCCCATCACGGTAACAAAACAACAAAAGAACAAACCACTGGCACACAGGTTTCGCCAATGATGGCCCCAGTCTTCAGTCAAACAAGAATACCAAAAACAAATGCAGTGGGGTGTGGGGCTGGGGTAACGCCTCCATTTCTAACTGCATTTCCACAGTCCAGCCATCTCCTTGTTAAGGGGCTCCCAAGCCTTAGGATGGAGTTTGAAATGAAATCGCTCAGCTTCCTAACGCAGGAGACGCGCCCTTCTGCAAGATTCGCGCTCCCTCCTGCTGACTGGATAAAGCCAGGCAGGAGAGGACAGCAAAGAAAGATACACATCTCCAACGAAGAAAATAAAGAGACTTTTCAAGCCAAGTGGCACCTTTAGTATGAGATTAAAATGTCTCTGCAGCGTCTCTACAGGCATCTCGTAAACAGTAGCAGCACAGCTCCTTCCGTTTATTTTCAATTAAAATTTACAGCGTGTTTTGGAGGGTTGGCACATCACAGTCAGAGCTGGCACACAGTCGAGTCACCCGAGAAGGGTTTTTTTTTTGTTTTTTGTTTTTTTTTTTTTTTTTTTTGGAGAGGTTTTTCGCTATAGGGCGCGTGCGCTCGCCAGACAGACAGAGAGAGACAGAGAGACAGAAAGCGAGAAATCACCCCCCAGGGGGGATGGTCACGCCGCAATCCCTTCTCCTCCATTCTCCTCTCGGGATCTTGGGCACGCACGCACACGCGCCCGGCGTGAGTTGTAAGCCACCGGGTCCGAGACGCGAACCGCGGTCGACTACGTGGGAGTCCAGCGACATAGCCATTACGCTAACTGCTGGTTCCCCCGAGAAGGGTTTTTCAGGCAGGTCAGCACCTTGCACGGCGAGGACGGTGACCACTCGTGGTCTGAGACATGATCTTCTGGCTTCCTGTCTCACACTCCTCAGGTGAGAGGCCACCAAATGTGTATTTGCTTTCATCCAGCCCGTGTTTCCCTCCTCTCACTATAAAAAGGAGACATTCACCTCTCTCTCTTCTGCAATGCCCTTTCTGTACTTACAGGCATCTGTGGAAGTCATTCTCAGCTTTTTTTTAAATTTTCTGGATTAAACAGTCCTAATTTCTCAAACCTCGTAAGGCCTCCTTTTTCTTCCTCTTCTACCATTTAATGACTTTTTAGCACGGTCTGGTTTCACCCATTGGGTCTGCAGGCACACTGGCCACTCAGACCCGCAGAACCACAGGTGTCAGGTAGAGGTGCCGCTGTCCAGCAGGGCATGCTGGCCCTACCCACCCGGGACAGAGTTTTCTCCTGGTTTTTTTTTTTTTTTTTTCTTTGTCTCTTGTGCTAACTCCAATTCTGTATTTACATCACACAAGGCGGGCCAGCGGTGGCGTGGTTGCTCAGGTGGCTGGACCCCACGTGGCCAACCGTGTGGTCGAGCGCTGACCTGGCGGCCTGGAAACCACACGTGGATGCCCAGAACCCAGAGGAGAACGGAGGAGCTGGCATGGCCACATCCCCTGGGGTGCTGGCTTACGCTCACTCCTTCTCTGCCTAGCAGGCACATGGACTCTTTAGCAAAATTTAAAATATACCCAAAAAAACCCCACAGGGCACTGCAGTTCTTCATGTAGAATTTTTATTCTTTGTTGGTAAAACTATTTACATTTTATTTCCATTCCTCTAGGACAGTGAGTACAGATCTAATGGACGTGTTCTAGGTTCCTTTCCCAGGACATCCATAAAGACGTTAAAGAGGGTGCCTGACCCCGTGCTGCTCCCAGCAGCCCCTCCGTGGGAGCTGGGCGTGGGAGAGCTGTGGAGGGTCCTGTCGCACACTCTCCTCTCCTACCCCTCGGCCAGGTGAGACGACCGCGTTGTCGGGGAACCAAGGGTGGGAGCCCCTTCCCCAGACAGCCGACCTCTCGAGAAGGGACCGACCTCTGTCACGTGCACACTAGTGCAGCCCTCAGACCCCTGGGTCTGCAGACGGTAGGCATGTCCATTTTGGCACTGCCGTCCCACGCACTGGCCTTCACACTATAGCCAGGGCAGTGTTTGTATTTCCCATGGCCAACTAGCTATTCTTAATTTACAGTTTTATTCTAGATAATTCATGTAGTTAACTTTTCATGAGAAAAGCTGTACCTTAGTAGCAGGTAAATCAAAAAGTAAACCAGATAATACGTTTCAATTTCAAATAGCATAATGAGAAGGCCATGTGAAATTGTGTGGATGGTGATCAAATCACAAGGGTTACGTATTTTATTATTTCTCTCACTTATAAGAAGAGGCCAGCAGACGTGCCCGCAGCCCCGCCTCCTGAACCCACCGGGCCTGTTGCAGCCGTGAGTGAGCCTTCCGAGGCACGGAGGTGCGGCGAGCCGACGGCAAGGCAGGGGTGGCAGAAAGCAGGCCGGCCTGACCAGGGTGTGACTCGGAGCAGGCCACGCCAACTCCCTGGTCTCAGGGGACCTCAGAGCCCGACCGCCACAACCCTTCAATGCTTAAGACCCTTTTTTTTTTTTTTTTAAAGAAAAACATCGGCTCCATTCATATACAAGTATCTTTCAACAATACCCAAATCCCCTTCCTTTAAAATAATTTTGCTTCCTTAAAACATTATCTCTCTAAGAATCATGATAAATAATATATAATTCACTCTTATTTAGACATTAAAAGTACCTGGATGGGGACCAGCAGTTGGCATAATGGCTCTGTCTCTGGACTCTCATGTAGTCGAGTGCAGTTCGAGTCCTAGGCCGAATGACTTAAAACTCACGCCGGGTGCGTGTGCTTGTGTGCCCAAGATCCCAAGAGGTGACTGGAGGAAAAGCGCCCGCAGTCTCAGCACTCATCCTGGATTCAGGTCTTTAATCTTCGGGGCTGGCCCACATGGCAGCCGGGGTTCCCGCCGGGAGACCGCTCTGAGTACCCTGGGCTGGGTGAGGCTGGAGCCGAAGCACAAAGACCGTGCAGGGCACTGTCTCTCCGTCGCTCTCTCATTCACAAAGAAATACATAGATAAACTTATTTTAAAAGAACACAAGCCTACACGGGGGTTCTTCCTCTGTGCGTCCACAGGTGTGTCCGCAGTGACAGTGTGCCGGGAGCCCTCCATGGCAGACCCACTCCTCTCCGCACCGGGTCCTCCCTGTCCGGGGCCGTCAGAGTCGCCCCCTTCAGCATCAGTCCACCAGGGTGCAGGAGGTTGACGGGCTTTCCTGACCCACACGGGGTTCCCGCAGGTGCCAGGCTTGCCCTCCCGCGACATCCAGAGACTCGGTGCCACGCGCGTCACTTCCACACGCTGGCAGCAAGCGGCTCAGAATAAAACGTCCCACAGTTCCGTCTACTGGAGTTTGCCACCCGATGTTTCACCGCACTCGAGCTCAGCAGCACCCGGGCCTGGCCCTGACAGAACGCTGACGCAGAGACGCAGGGACAGGACGCAGGCCCCGCCTGGCAGGAGCAGCCCTGGGACTGCACTGACCCGCCCAGCCCCGGGCCACACCCGCACTCCCCCAGAGCCCCTGCCCTCAGCGGCCGAGCCCGAGGGTGCACAGCTCCGGGCCGCCCGGGGCAGAACCCGCGCAGCCGGGACGCCCAGGACCCAGCGGGCCACAGTGCGAGGGGCAGGCGTCATGTACAGGAGGCCGTGGGGGGTGTGGTGAGGAAAAGACCCTTCACTCGTCTGCAAAGGGCTTCGTCCCCACTCCCCACGCCGGGCCACTGGGCAGACAGCGGTCCTGCTGCCCCGGCCACACTGCGACCTGGCGCTGGTTAGCTGCAGCACCTCCTCCCCGTGCTGTTACCATACATCGTGGGGGTCTGCCCGACAGAGTTGGCGGAGAATCGCCCTTTCCGGAGCCCGGCGGAGCCATGCCTGGCCACACCCCGCCCTGTAGCTGCGGCCGGGCATCGTCCCGCTTCCCGACGCGCACGATCGGCTCCTCTGTCTTTGGGGAATGCAGACCGGAACAAGTCTGTTACCAAAGACGCTTCACGGAAAAGTGTGCGATCTCACTTAGCTCAGGAGGTCAAACCCACGCAGTCCCGGATGGCAAAAAATGGGCGCCGTCCTGCGGTAGCACACGTCAATCACTGAGAGCCTGGACCAGTCACCCAGTGAGCCAGGCCGGCCGCAGCGCCAACACCTCTCTTCTCGGCCACCATCTGTCGGTGCGGACGCTTCACCACTGCAGCTGGTTTAGGCTTAGACATGAAGCACCCCTGTTTACAAATACAGATACTATGTTTCCTGATTTTTAGAATCTTTTTTTAAAGAATTATTTTATTTAACTTTTTTTATTTATTTTAATTTGACCAGAGAGGAACAGTGTGTGTGTGTGTGTGTGTGTGTGTGTGTGTGTGTGTATGTGTGAGAGAGAGAGAGAACGTAAGAAAGCAAGCCAGCAGGTCTGGGAATTGAACCGTGGCCAGCCATGTGGGAGTCCAGCACCCGTAACCACCACACCACCTGCTGGCCCCATGTTTCCTGTTTCTTTTAATCTTAAAAATTAATTTGATGTCCTCAGATTTTGAGTGAGTGATCTAAGTCTAACAAACAAAAATGGGGGCTTTCCCCCTAAAACATAATGACAGTCCAAGCCCAAATTCTGAAAAGGAATGAAATTTTGTTGAACACCTTTAAAATTTTTTCATGTACAAATGGTATTTTTACGCTACAATTGAGTGTTAATCTGTATTCATAAATCACATACCTCTTAATTTCTTTTGAAGAATGCATTCATTCTTTCAAGAAAAATTTTAAACAAATAGGAGCAAAAAGAGTTGTATGTACTCAGTCACTGAAAACTCCTGGGCTTTCTCCTGGAGCACTTTGTCTGCATGTGTTCTATTTCATCTGATTTATGCCCACAAACTTAAAGGCTATACAAGGGAAGGTAGCATTTCACTGAAGTGTCTTGCTCAGAAGAACCACTTTCATGTGCCCCGGGCAGCCCTGAGCCACAGCAGAAGGGCTCACGGCTTTGCTTACAAGTGAGGCTCGAACACCCTCTACATCCAGGCGGCACTGTGGAGCTGCTGAGAACTCTTAATTCAATATTACTGAAAAGGCGATTTTTTTTTTTTAGTTTTGTTATAGGGTGGGTGCACTCACTGGAGACAGAGAAATCACCTTCCACCTCCCAGAAGGGATGGCCACATGGAAATCCCTTCTCCTCCACTGTCCTCCTGGGATTTGGGGCACACACACACACACATGCAAGCCCTGCATGTTTTTCAAGCTGCCTGGCCCAGGACACGAACCACCACTCCACCCACTGGTCCCTGTGATGTTAATTCTTTTATATATATTTATTATTATTATTATTATTATTATTATTATTATTCATACATTAAATCACACACCACCCTATAGCAAACACCTCTCAAAAAAAGAAAGAAAGAGAGAAAGGAAGGAAGGAAGAAAGAAAGAAACTATGCTGTGGCTAAAATTAATCCTTCACCAACCCAGTTTTCCTAATCCATTTTCAAGTGCACCTAAAACAACTGATGCATTAAAAACCCACACCAAAGCTTCATATTAATGAGATATAAATCCATACCAAATCTGCATGTTGGTGAGATGGAAATCTATGCCAAAATCTGCATGTTAATGAGATGCAAACCCATACCAAATCTGCATGTTAATGAGACACGAATAGGAGGGAACCAAATAACAGGGTTTCTGAAAGGTCTGTAGTTGCCACAGACTTCAGCTCATGTCAGCTAACTAATCAGTCTGCATAAAGTGTGTTAGAGTTGTCGCATCGGCAATGTTGGTTTAGTCTTTCAGGACAGACCAGGTAAAAGCTCAGTCTCCCAGAACTTTCCCTTCAAAGGAAAATAAATAAATAAATAAATAAATAAATAAATGACTACAATAGTGTACACACAGAACTCTGGGCTTCACCCTTGTTTAAAATTTTATTTAAACAAACTTTTTGTGGCGTTTATATCGCCAACCATAACATTCAAAAAATAGGAAAATGATTGAGTCAGTCTTCGTACACTTAAGACATTTCGTGAAATTCACACTTTCCCAATTAAGCTCTATCGTGTACTCAACGAGTATGAAATAATTTTAATATTTAGCCAAACAAAGCACAAACGAACTCTTGACAAAGAAAACCCTCAACATAAGTAGAGGTCAAAGATGAACTACAAAGCCTTTCAAGACATTGTTAAATGAAATGAAGAGGGCCAGAGCTATAGCAGAGTGACCAAGCGCTGTCAGCAGGGAGCGGAAGCCACATGGCTGACACCATTAGATTTCCAGCCTTTACTTGAAAACCACAGAAGGACAAGGCACTTGTGCATGCTGCTCACATGTATCAACTAGTTGTTACATAGTATTTTTAGGGACTCAGGACAAGAAGAAAACTTGCCATGCATGCTCAAGAGTATCAGCTAGTTGTTTCCATGCTGGTGCTCAAGTGTATCAACTAGTTTTTACATAGTATGTAGTCATGAGTCCCTAAAAATACTATGTAACAGCTAGTTGATACACTTTTATGAATGGATAAATGGAGAAAAAAGGATTGAGCTGAGCTCTCACCCTAGGGGTGAATGCTCTCTCTGTCCCGCACACACGCACACACACCCGGCGTGAGTTTAAGCCACCGGGTCCGGGACTCGAACTGCGGTCGACTACGTGGGAGTCCAGCGACATAGCCATTATGCTAACTGCTGGTCCCACGTGTTTTTCTTCTTTCCCAGGAACGTTTGTGTGCATGTGCGTGTGTGTTTGTGTTTTGCCAATACTGATGTCTAAGACCAAGTCATTATCTCCCCATTAATCATCCTCAGTCTCCTCAAATGTACAAAATGATCTTCATCACATCTTGAGCAAATCTCTTAAGTTTATACTGAATTGTCTCAACCCTCTACAAAATAAATGAGCGAAATTCATGACAGTAGAAACATAATGGGACAAAGCACACACAATTGAGAAATCCAAGTCTAGGGTGCTGTGATATATCTGAATTCCGTCTGCATAAATGGCAGCCGTGTAGTGGTAATCTTAGACCGTGCAGTCTGTGGAAAATGGAACACGCTTAGTCTCACCCAACAACCCGTATTTCTTCCAAGGGAACAAGCTGCAGGTAGCTGGAAGAAACTTGTAATAGTAGCATTCCGAATGACCTCGTGAGCATACTACATCATAGCTTTAGCTAAGGAACAGGAAACTCAGCGAGCAGGGCTCAGAGGTGCGAGGCAGACACTCTCAGGGTCGGCCCCAGGTCACAGAGCAGGACTGACAGCTCGCCGGCACAGCTAGAGCACACGGCATGGCCATCGCTCAGTCAGGCTCTTAGTCAGCCCTCCCGCATGTCAAACCTCACCGCACCTTGGACACTGGTACCGCCATCCGGTTCCGATTCTGCTTCCCCAATGCAGGCCATATGGGTTGAAAATACTGCACATCACGCGGTGTACACTCAACAGGCCCAGGAGACAGCCTGCACACATATGTATATGCCATGCAGTGTACACGCTACGGGCCTGGGAGACCACCTCCACTCACACCTACACACCACGTGGTGTACACACAGCAGGCCCAGGGCACGGCCTCCACTCACGCATAAACGCCATGTGGTATACACGCAGCAGGCCTTGGGGACGGCCTCCACTCACACGCACACTCCACGTGGCGTACACACAGCAGGCCTGGGGGATGGCCTTGCATCACAGGTACACGCCATGTGGTATACATGCAGCAGGCCTGGGGGATGGTCTCACACTCACATGTACATGCCGTGCGGTGTACATGCAGCGGGCCTGGAGACCATCTCACACTCACAGGTAACACACCACGCAGTGTACATGCAGCGGGCCTCGGGGACCACCTCGCACTCACATGTACACACCACGCGGTGTACATGCAGCGGGCCTCGGGGACCACCTCGCACTCACAGGCACACACCACGCGGTGTACATGCAGCGGGCCTGGAGACCATCTCGCACTCACATGTACACACCACGCAGTGTACATGCAGCGGGCCTCGGGGACCACCTCGCACTCACATGTACACACCACGCGGTGTACATGCAGCGGGCCTGGAGACCATCTCACACTCACAGGTAACACACCACGCAGTGTACATGCAGCGGGCCTCGGGGACCACCTCGCACTCACATGTACACACCACGCGGTGTACATGCAGCGGGCCTCGGGGACCATCTCACACTCACATGTACACACCACGCAGTGTACATGCAGCGGGCCTCGGGGACCACCTCGCACTCACATGTACACACCACGCGGTGTACATGCAGCGGGCCTCGGGGACCATCTCACACTCACATGTACACACCACGCAGTGTACATGCAGCGGGCCTCGGGGACCACCTCGCACTCACATGTACACACCACGCGGTGTACATGCAGCGGGCCTCGGGGACCGCCTCGCACTCACATGTACACACCACGCGGTGTACATGCAGCGGGCCTCGGGGACCACCTCGCACTCACATGTACACACCACGCGGTGTACATGCAGCGGGCCTCGGGGACCGCCTCGCACTCACATGTACACACCACGCGGTGTACATGCAGCGGGCCTCGGGGACCACCTCGCACTCACATGTACACACCACGCGGTGTACATGCAGCGGGCCTCGGGGACCGCCTCGCACTCACAGGTAACACACCACGCGGTGTACATGCAGCGGGCCTGGAGACCATCTCACACTCACAGGTAACACACCACGCGGTGTACATGCAGCGGGCCTCGGGGACCACCTCGCACTCACATGTACACACCACGCGGTGTACATGCAGCGGGCCTCGGGGACTGCCTCTGCCCTGAGCAGTTTTCTGCCTGCCACTAAACACTATGCGACTAGCTGATGCACTGACGCTGCACTAGGCACTCAAGCGACCAGAGATGATGTTTAAACTTCGCTAGAGGACACTGCAAGAAGAGAGAGAGAGGGAAAGTGAGAACCCACCCCTCGAGGGGACGGCCACGCCTCAACCCCTTCTCCTCCAATCCCTTCTCAGGATTTTGGGCACGCACGCACACGTGCGCAGCGTGACTTTGAAGCCGTGGGGTCCAGTCTGGAACCACCGTCAGCCATGTGGGAATCCAGTGCTGTCATCACCACGCCATCGGCTGGCGTAATCTTTACGACTTTGACAAAGACCGCTACTATTTCACTTTGTGTTACCGAGGTGTGTGTGCACTTGCCCCAGATGGAGGGGGAGAAGCACCCCTGGGGTGTGGTCACGCCACAATCCCTCCTCCCCCTTTCTCCCTCCTGCCAGGGCTGGGGGCACACCCCCACACACCGGCATGTTTTCCAAGCCATTGGAACTGCGGGGACATGTGGTACTCAGCCCCCATGGAACTGCGGGGACACGTGGTACCCAGCCCCCATGGAACTGCGGGGACACGTGGTACCCAGCACCCGTGGAACTGCGGGGACACGTGGTACCCAGCACCCGTGGAACTGCGGGGACACGTGGTACCCAGCCCCCATGGAACTGCGGGGACACGTGGTACCCAGCCCCCGTGGAACTGCGGGGACACGTGGTACCCAGCGCCCATGGAACTGCGGGGACACGTGGTACCCAGCCCCCATGGAACTGCGGGGACATGTGGTGCCCAGCCCCCATGGAACTGCAGGGACACGTGGTACCCAGCACCCATGGAACTGCGGGGACACGTGGTACCCAGCCCCCGTGGAACTGCGGGGACACGTGGTACCCAGCCCCCGTGGAACTGCGGGGACACGTGGTACCCAGCGCCCATGGAACTGCGGGGACACGTGGTACCCAGCCCCCATGGAACTGCGGGGACATGTGGTGCCCAGCCCCCATGGAACTGCAGGGACACGTGGTACCCAGCCCCCATGGAACTGCGGGGACACGTGGTACCCAGCCCCCATGGAACTGCGGGGACACGTGGTACCCAGCCCCCGTGGAACTGCGGGGACACGTGGTACCCAGCACCCGTGGAACTGCGGGGACACGTGGTACCCAGCACCCGTGGAACTGTGGGGACACGTGGTGCCCAGCCCCCGTGGAACTGCGGGGACACGTGGTGCCCAGCCCCCATGGAACTGCGGGGACACGTGGTACCCAGCCCCCATGGAACTGCGGGGACACGTGGTACCCAGCCCCCATGGAACTGCGGGGACACGTGGTACCCAGCACCCGTGGAACTGCGGGGACACGTGGTACCCAGCACCCGTGGAACTGCGGGGACACGTGGTACCCAGCCCCCGTGGAACTGCGGGGACACGTGGTACCCAGCCCCCGTGGAACTGTGGGGACACGTGGTGCCCAGCCCCCGTGGAACTGTGGGGACACGTGGTGCCCAGCCCCCGTGGAACTGTGGGGACATGTGGTGCCCAGCCCCCATGGAACTGTGGGGACACGTGGTGCCCAGCCCCCGTGGAACTGTGGGGACACGTGGTACCCAGCACCCGTGGAACTGTGGGGACACGTGGTGCCCAGCCCCCGTGGAACTGTGGGGACACGTGGTACCCAGCACCCGTGGAACTGTGGGGACACGTGGTGCCCAGCCCCCGTGGAACTGTGGGGACACGTGGTACCCAGCCCCCATGGAACTGTGGGAACACGTGGTGCCCAGCCCCCATGGAACTGTGGGGACACGTGGTGCCCAGCCCCCATGGAACTGCGGGGACACGTGGTGCCCAGCCCCCATGGAACTGCGGGGACACGTGGTACCCAGCCCCCATGGAACTGTGGGGACACGTGGTACCCAGCCCCCATGGAACTGCGGGGACACGTGGTGCCCACTCTCACAGCCATTAGGACGCAGGCCTGTGTTCGTTTCTAAAGTCAGAGAACCGAGGTTTGGGGCAGCAGCTTCCCCATGGCACGTGGCGGGCAGTGGCAGCTCCAGGGCTGACCCGGGCCTACGCCACGCACGTCGTGGTCCCTGACCTCTTGGAGTGGTGGCGGATGAGCTAGCAAGTTCAGGGTGCTAACCCAAGGCGGGGAGCTGGCGGGCACCGCGGGGCGGGTTCGCCGGCGGCTGGGCAGGCACTGGGAGGACGCAGTGGGAACCCACGCACCTGGGAGCCCTGGCTCGGACCCCATTCGGCTACACCGGCTGCCGACTCAGACTCGCGGGCAGGCCTGGGCGCCGGGTGCGCCTGGGCGGCCGCGGGTCAGCACCCTTACTCACCAGACCGGGCCCAGAGACCGCCCAGTGCGCTGACCCCAAAACGCGATCCTGACTGGAGCAGCGAGCTGCAGAGCAGGGAGCGTGAGCACGGCCCAGCAAGCCCGCTCCGAGGCTGACCTGGCTCAAATCTGACCCCGACGCCAGGCCGCAGACCCAGCCGCCGCCTGTCCGAGCGCGACACCAAGACACACTGGCCAGGACCGGGTCCACACAGCGACGGCCGGGCGGGGACTTCCCCGGCCACGCAGCTGTCCCGACCACGGCATCCCATGGGGTCCTCCAAGTTTCTGTCACACTTTTCATTGTGGGTGGCCGCAGACCGAGGTACAGCCGAGAGGGAACGTCTCCTGCGGGGAGCCGACACGCCACCTCAAGGTGTCCCTGCTCTGCCACAGGCAGGCAGAGACACGGCAGCCAGACGCAGCAGTGAGCTCCTGCACCCAGGGTCCGCGGTTCTAGTCCAGAGCCCGCCCGAGCGTACCGGGTACACGCTTGTCTGAGTGGACCTCGAGGCCTGCTGGGTCTCTTTCTCTCTGTCTCTCTCTCTGTCTCTCTCTTACTTATGAAATAAGTAAGTGGACTTTGTAAATGTTTGTAATTTAGTTATTGCAGCTCCTTAATTGCACCGAGTGTCACACCCTAAGGCTGGAATGGCACAGATGCGCAGTCTCCCCCCACACTCAAAAGACTAGTGCCTGAAACAAGGAAAAGCCCTCTAAATTCCATTAAGATAGAGATTTTCAAAATATTTAATCCAAATACTTTAAACAGCTTTTGGGAGAGGACTGGGCGGACACATAGCATGCAGGAGGCTTTCACGGTCCAGGCCAGCCTCTGCTCGTCTGCATGTCCTGCGTGTGCGTTCGCAGGGAAAGTGCTCAAAACCACAACCGAGCAAACATGGACAGTTTTAAAGCAGTTTAAAAATACAATATAGGGACCAGCAGTTAGCGTAATGGCTATGTCGCTGGACTCCCACATAGTCGACCGTGGTTTGAGTCCCGGACCTGGTGGCTTAAACTCACACCGGGCGCGTGTGCGTGCGTGCCCAAGATCCCGAGAGGAGAATGGAGGAGAAGGAGATTGCGGTGTGGCCATCCCCCCGGGGGGTGATTTCTCGCTTTCTGTCTCTCTGTCTGTCTCTGTCTTTCTGAGCACACACGCCCTATAGCAAAAACCTCTCAAAAGAAAAAAAAAAAAAAAAAAAAAAAAAAAACAATGTAAAGTTACCTTTAAAGAAACACACTGTGGGCCCACAGATAGCGTGATGATTAAGGGCACTGGACTCCCACATGGCCGACCACAGTTCGCGTCCCAGACCTGCCAGCTTCCTTTCTCACTTTCCCTCTTCTCTACCCTGCTCTGTCTCTCTCTGGTAAAATTTTTTTTAAAAATAAATAAAGTTAAATAAAATAGTTATTAAAAAAAGAAAGAAAGAAACACACTGCCAAGGAAATGCAAATGTTTCATATTTAGCAATTACAGATGCACAAAATCAAAAGACTTGTGGAAAATAGAGTTAAAATTATGAGTTTATTTGGGTACGAAAAATTTAACTCCATGTACAGTTTATTCAGAATATGCATTTTCCATGAATTTATTGAAGACCCTGCCATACATGGTTAACACTGGGAGGTTTGTTTTCGATTGCCAGAGGACATGCACACTCACCAGAGAGAGAGACAGAGACAAACAGAGGGAGAAAGCGCCCCCATGGGACAGTCACACCTCAGTCCCTTGTCTTCCACTCTCCATCCTGTTGGGGTTTCTGATATGTACACATGCATGTGTGCACACACACACACACACAATCGGTTTGTTTCTCAGGCTGCAGGGCCCAGGATACACACCATGCTTAGACATGTGGAACCTGACTCTCTTAACACCAGGTCACAAGGCCAGCCTCAACTCTGGTTTCTTTCAAAGAATTATTTTATTTAACCTTATTTATTTATTTATTTATTTATTTATTTATTTATTTTAACTTGACCAGAGAGGGACAAAGCGAGAGAAAGACAAAGTGAGAAAGCAAGCTATCAGGTCTGGGACTCAAACCGTGGTCGGCCATGTGGGAGTCCAGCACCCTTAACCACCACGCCACCTGCTGGCCCCTTAACTATCAGTTTTATGCCTTCTAAATTGCCTGCATTTTAGGTAAGTATTCAGTATCACTGTAAGTAGGAAGATGAAGCTGTGTTCATTTTGGAACAGAGGTAAACCCCAAAGCTAATACAACTCTCAGCATCCTCACTGCTCTGCTGTGTGACAGAGATACGAAGGCATACTCCCCTTCCAAGAGGTCCACATGTGCTGGTTACTGTCCGGGCGACCTGGGGGACCTTACAGATGACCTTGTGCCAGGGAGGATCTGTGAGACCAAAACTGTGACAAGCAGGCTGCTGGGTTACACCTCGTTTTTGTGGCCTGGGAGCTCCGAGGCCACAGGGACCTACAGCACTGTCCACCGGGCATCAGACCCGCTCCGAAGGTGGGCCCCTGCCTCGTGCTTGCTAGAATAATTTAAACGCCACTGAGATAAGTGACGTCTTCACTTGGGACTCTCCACTGATTGCAGGGACCAGGTGCAGCCCTAGCAGCACTGTCGCCATAGCAACACAACCTGATTGGCTATTCTTAGCCAGGAGCCACCACTGTCGCCGAGCCCCTTCCTTATTCCAGGAAGGATAATGCTGACATTCGAATCTCTAAAGTACACAGCCCTCAGTGACAGCCAGCCAGGCGCGCAGCACTGCCAGACCAGCGACACAGTGCAGTGCCAACAGCCCACCCAGGCCACGTCACGTATGCACTCCGGGCGTGTGTACAAAAGCGGATGCTCTATGACTGGCAATTAAAAGAGGATTTTCTTGGGCGCACAAGTAAATAGCAGAAGCTTTACATTTCATATTGTGATCGCTGACGTTTCATGTGCTTCTCAAAAAATCGTATATTTTTTGCACAACTAACGGAGTGAGAAAATCACACATTTGCAAGAAAAGCGGTGCTGTGACATTCCGACACGAGCTTCATGGGCTCGGCACCCACCCGAAACCACAGCCGTACCCAGCAGCAGTGCGGCTCCTCAGGAGGGCAGCGGCGGAAACGGAAACGCGGCGTCACACCCTCTCCGGCTCAGGGAAGCCAGGCAGGGACCAAGCGGCTCCCACTCTCACGGGGGAGACCTGCATGCGGGGAGCGGGAGCTCGGGAGCCACCGGCATGATCCGGCATTAGATCCAGAGGCTCAGAAAGGATCACCATGACCAGAGACCCACCAGCATGTGGCTCTGCGGCCAATTCAATGTCGCTTTGCCGTAAGCTCAGTCCCTCAATCATTCCGTTTTGATGCAGCAAAAAAGTCAATCACACCCTCCCCTCCCCAAAGGGCTGTGTGAGCTGAAGAGCTGACGTCTCTATGCGTGGTTTCTGTTAAAAACAGGAGAGGCGTGAAAGCATTTGGCATCCAGGCCCGAACACGCCTTTGTTGTTTTCCCTTCAGAGCTGGAAATTGAGCCCCAGATGTAATACCACAAAAATAACTCCCCACAGCTAAGTTACAGAATCAGGAAGTCCCTTCGGACAGGTCTCTCATTTGGATAAATAACTTCAAATGTGTCTAGTCTGTGTAAGAGACCTATGTTGGAAATGTTCACACATCCCTTAGACTGAAGTCCAAGGTGAGGGCGGGTGACATGCCGTCCCCAAACAGCCCCGCTGGCACAAAGGACCTGCTGGAGCTGGACGCACCTGAGCAGCAAGAAGGCTCTCCAACCTCGCCTTTCCCTCTCTAAAAGCAAGGGGCAAAACTGCCAGTGGGAGCCGCCGTCTCTGTCCCAGAAGGAAAGCAACGTTCTTGTAACCAGAGACAGCGAACCCAGGCCCAGAAAAACCTGTGCCAACGAACCTCATTAAACTGGCCCAAGATTGACCACGCTGGTCGGGCCCGTCTGTGCTCAGACGAGTTTGCTCTGTCAAACTGGATAGAACGACCAACTCGGCTTCTTTCTTTTTTAAGTTTGTTTGTTTATTTATTTATTTATTTGGCCAGACGGCATGTATGCCCGCTGGAAAGAGAGAGAAAGAGAGGGAAAGTGAGAGAGCACCGGCCGGGCGGCGGTCACACTGCAACCCCTTCTCCACCTCGCCCTCCTTTCAGGGTTCCGAGCGCGCACACGCACCCAGCACGCTTCTCGAGCCACCAGCCCGGACTTGCAGCGCGCAGTTGGCCCTGTGGGAGGCAGCGGCCTCGGCCACATTGCCGGATGGACCTAACACTGCTTCTTTGGGCTATTTTATGGGGGTTCTCACGTCACATGAAAGTTACATTAGGTGGATTTGTATTTACTGTTAATCTGTGTCATGTCAATTTAGTTCTCAAGTCCAGCCACAAACCCTAAGAAGATAGACGATTTCACCTCCCCACAGAAAGTATCTTTAGAAAATGGCTCTTAACGAGGAAGGACAAGACAGCCACCCATCGCGGCCATGTAAGCTGACAGATGGCTGGGCTGGGGATGGGGTCAGGTGAGGCCTCGGGGGAGAGAGCGGGAGCGTGGGGGGCATCGCGTTCCAAGTGGAAGACAGAGGACTGAGGTCAGTCGTCCAGTCTCGGGAAGGAACCGAAGCCAACCAAAGCCTCTGGCAGTGAGGAGGCAAGCAGGACCCCGGCTGAAGGTCCAGACCAGCTCCCTGCTGGCACCGCGAGCCCAGCCTCCCAGCTCAGGAGAGTACCGAGGGGGATGCAGACTGCGAGCCCACCTCAGGGAGCTGCGAGGGTTTACCTCCCAGACAGAGCTCTGAGCTCCGGCCCAACCGCAGGCACACAGCCCACCTCAGGGACCACGGCAGGACCCCCGTAGGTGCACGCCGTCCCTCCCTTCCCCTGGACCCTGGGGCAGCTCACCCCTCTACCGCCCTCCACAGAGCAGTTCCCGCCCGCAGCAATAGTAAGTGTGAGCAGAGGGTGGGGAGCGCCGTCGGTGTCAACTCTGCTTCTGGGCCATTATCTCATGGGTGGGGCAGACATGGCATCACCCCTCCACGCACTTACTAGACCCAGGGACCTGGTCCCCCAGGGCAGTGTGGCAGCTCCAGGCGGGCAGCTCACTGCTGCCACCACCACCCCAGCCCCTTCCTCCAGGTGCACAGAGGCACACAGGCAGTGGACGCGTGGGCAGATGCGCATCCCTGCAGCCCCGTCTCTGCCTGGCCCCGGGCTCCGAGGTGATGTGGGCACCGCAGCTCTGCCTCGCTGTGAGCTGGCGCTGCATCGTCCCCACCCAGCCGCTCTCATGCCGGCTAACCACCTGGGGGCTGCAGCTACAGAGAGGATCGGGTCCAGGGGCTGACAACTTCCTCTACCTCGAGGCCGCACACGATGGCTACCAAGAACTAGTAAACGTGCAGGCTCACGGCCCACAGCTGAGGGGCCAGGGGAGCAGTCTCCCTCCTCTCACGCCCAGCTGCACGTGTCCGCACCATTTACAAGTCGCTCACCTCTCCAACCTCAGTCTCCTCTGAGCCCTCCAGGTACCAACCCATATTAACTTCCTGTGATGCTCCTCAAGAAGCCAGAGCAGGGACCAGCAGTTAGCGTAATGGCTATGTCGCTGGACTCCCATGTAGCCGACCGTGGTTCGCATCCCAGACCCGGTGGCTTAAACTCATGCTGGGCGCATGTGCGTGCGTGTCCAAGATCCCGAGAGGAGAATCGAGGAGAAGGGATTGCGGTGTGGCCATCCCCCTGGGGGGATGATTTCTCACTTTCTGTCTCTGTCTCTCTGTATTCTGGTGATCACATGTGCCCTATAGCAAAAAAAAAACAAAACAAAACAAAACAAAAAAAAACCTCTGCAAGAAGCCAGAGAGAATTCCAAGGGCTCCAATAAAGTCAGAATTAAAATCCGTAGCCCAAACTCTTCATAGCTGGCTGCCTTCAAATGGAAGATAGAGGCTCTTATTCTTTTTCTTACTTGTTTTGTGGAGAATGGAAAAGAGAAGCTTACTATGCAGGCTAAATATTCCTAATCCAATAATCCAAAATTTTAAATGTTCTAAAATCTAAAATGTTCTGAGTACTAAGTGACTCCACGAGTGGAAAACTTTACTCCTAATTTCACGTGCCAGGTCACGGTTAAAGGCAGAAATCACGAGTACTGTATAAAACCACCTGCAGGTAAGCCCAGGACACGAGTGAGTCTCATGTTTAGACTTGGGTCTGTCCCCAAGATATTTCATCACACGGATGCAAACATTCCAAACGCTTAAAAACTTAGAAATCCGAATCACGTCTGACCCCAAGCATTGCAGATGAGGGATGTTCAGCTCACAGGAAGAATCTTCTGCTGGTCTTATCTTCCAAAATTTCCCGTTTTTAATGAACCACAGCAGCTTAGGAAGCACCGAGCATCTCCAAAGGATCCATGTGGGCTTCAGGACTTCTGCCCCTCCCTTCCACTGAGTGACCGGCTCAAGGGAAGGCCTGGCTACGTGGCGTCGGGAAGGCTGTGTGGTCCTCACGGCGTCACTTACCCTCTCTGAACACCACTTCTTCGATGCACGAGGGCACACGTGGCCGTCTACTGAGTGACTGTGAGACGGGATGAGATGACGTGTTTGTGACTGTGTGGCCGACTGCGGTGGCAGACAAATGTCAAGTACTGTATCACAACTAATCTCGGGGTATTTTAAGGTTTTTGCCGTAGGGTATGTGCACTCACCAGAGAGAGACAGAGACAGTGAGAGGGAAAGTGAGAAATCACCCCCAGGGGATGGGCTCATCACATTCCCTTCTCCTCCATTCTCCTCTCGGGATTTGGGGCATGAGTTTCAAGCCACTGGGTCCCGGACATTTTGCCACCTGCTGGCCCCCACAACTAATCTTTTAAAACTGCATTTCTTATTGCTGTTTTTTTTTTAGTTTGACCATTTCGACCATGAAGGCAGAATGTCCTAGCAGGTATCTGTACCCCGGAGGAAAACCGGAGAGGCACAGCGCACAGCAGGAAATGGTGTGCTGGCTTACTCGGCACGCCAGGGGCCACACTGTGCACGTGTCTGCTTTCACCTGCAAGGACGGGAGCGGCTGCTCTGGCACAACTCAGTTTGTTTTCTGGTTCACCTACTTTAATTTGAAATTGAAATGTACCCAAAAATAAGCATACAGAGAAAGTTTTCTCCAAATTAATTTAGAAGTATGTTCATTTTCTGCAAGATGAAAATTGGGTATTTCGAATTTTTTTAAAAAGGTGCTTCGGTCACATATATTTAGGCAATGCTGCGCACTGCGATGATCTCAGACTGGAAACTGACAGTGATAGGAGGCTCTGAGGGACTGCAGCAGGCCGTTCGCTCGGCTCGGGCAGGGCCCCAAGTGTGCCTACGCACGGAACGCCGCTGTCCACCAGCACCTCCTGACGCAGGCCCTTCCCAGTCCTGCCGAGAGTCCGCCAGGTGCTCAGCTCGGAGCGTGTGCTCCACACCCACTGCCACTCCACTCCACCGAGGGCACGCTGGGCCCGGCGCGCTCTCAGACAGGCGCAGTCTAGACGGGCGGGACCGGAGGCAGAGGCACTTCTGGCAAACGGTCCCAAGCATTACGACTGTTAAGACCATCACTCATTTGGCACAGAACCTCTTCTGAACTGTACCTAAGGGCCCAGTGGTGAGGGAGATTGCACTCAGAGGAGGCAGACATAAGTGACTTTTTCTTGAAAGAGTTTGCCCTTGGCAAGACAGCCTAATGCACCTTGAAAATGGCCACTATGCATCACCACGGGGTTATCTAAGACTGTGTAGATCAGGCTCTCCCTAACAAACAGCCTAAGATAAAGCTTAACTTACAAGAAGCACTGTAAGAGAGTAACAGCAACTATAATAACTTAGAACAACTCTGGGGCCAGCACGTGGTGAGGAAGTTAAGGTGCTGCATTCCCACATGACTAACCACAGTTCAAGTCCCAGGCCTGGCGGTTAGCTTTCTCTCTCAGAGATCTCTCTTTCTCTCTGTTTCTCTTTGGTGAACGCATGTGCCCTATAACAAATTTTAAAAAGTAATAGCATAGGGAACCAGCAGTTAGCGTAATGGCTATGTCGCTGGACTCCCACGTAGTCGACCGCGGTTCGTGTCTCGGACCCGGTGGCTTACATCTCACGCCGGGCGCGTGTGCGTGCGTGCCCAAGATCCCGAGAGGAGAATGGAGGAGAAGGGATTGCGGCGTGACCATCCCCCCTGGGGGGTGATTTCTCGCTTTCTGTCTCTATGTCTCTCTCTGTCTGTCTGGCGAGCGCACGCGCCCTATAGCGAAAAACCTCTCAAAAAAAAAAAAAAAAAAAAAAAAGTAATAGCATAATAAATACAACTAAATAATGTTTTTTAAATAGTAAACTAGAACAACTTCACAATACTGTAATAAATGATTGGGGAATGCAGCCTCCCTCCTCAAGTACCTCACAGTGCCATGCTCGCTTTTCTCTGCTCACTGTCACAGAAACCACGGACGCAGAGCCACAGCCAGGGGTCCTGCATTCGCCAGGGATGTCGGCGATCCTGCGCGCGGGCCGCGTGGGCATCTTGTAGATCTGGTCAGCACGGACTCCACGCATGGCAGAGGCCTCCTGTGCCAGGCGGGGACCCCACACCTGAAAGCTCCGGGAGAGCTGACTAAGCATTCTTACCACGGAAAAGTGTGTGACTAAGCACACGCTAACTGGCTTGAGGTAGCGATTTCGTAATGTGTATCATTTGAAAACCTCATATGTACACCAATACGCGTGTAAGCGCCACACCCCCGCTCGCCCGCTTACAATTTTAATTGGTTGATTAAAAAAAAAAAAAGAAAGGGGACCAGCAGGTGGCGTGGTGGTTAAGGCGCTGGACACTCCCACATGGCCGACAGTGGTTCGAGTACTGGACCTGGTGGCTTGTTTCTCACTTTCTCTCTCTCTCTGGTCAAATTAAAATAAATGAATGAATAAATAAAATTAAATAATTATTTTTAAAATGAAGAGAATGACATCGAAAGCCTAAAAATCATCGAATTCTACAGCAGGGCTGTCTACACACTCTGAAGAACTGTGCCCACTTCCACCACGGGTGACGAAGCAGGGACGCCCAGAGGGACACCCAGGCCTGGCGGCAAAGCCTCTGGGTTCCACGGCCGACCCGGGCGTGGCTTCTAAACCACCAGGTGCAGTGCGTGTTCAACATTCCAAAAGGAGGGAGAGAGGAGGAGGGTCTGCAGCGGGACGACCTCCCCACAGAGGAGGGACTGCAGTGGGACGACCCCCTGGAGGAGGGTCTGCAGCGGGACGACCTCCCCACAGAGGAGGGACTGCAGTGGGACGACCCCCTGGAGGAGGGTCTGCAGCGGGACGACCTCCCCACAGAGGAGGGACTGCAGTGGGACGACCCCCTGGAGGAGGGTCTGCAGCGGGACGACCTCCCCACAGAGGAGGGACTGCAGTGGGACGACCCCCTGGAGGAGGGACTGCAGCGGGACGACCCCCTGGAGGAGGGACTGCAGCGGGACGACCCCCTGGAGGAGGGACTGCAGCGGGACGACCCCCTGGAGGAGGGACTGCAGCGGGACGACCCCCTGGAGGAGGGACTGCAGCGGGACGACCCCATGGAGGAGGGACTGCAGCGGGACGACCCCCTGGAGGAGGGACTGCAGCGGGACGACCCCCTGGAGGAGGGACTGCAGCGGGACGACCCCCTGGAGGAGGGACTGCAGCGGGACGACCCCCTGGAGGAGGGACTGCAGCGGGACGACCCCCTGGAGGAGGGACTGCAGCGGGACGACCCCGTGGAGGAGGGACTGCAGCGGGACGACCCCCTGGAGGAGGGACTGCAGCGGGACGACCCCCTGGAGGAGGGACTGCAGCGGGACGACCCCGTGGAGGAGGGACTGCAGCGGGACGACCCCCTGGAGGAGGGACTGCAGTGGGACGACCCCCTGGAGGAGGGAGTGCAGCGGGACGATCCCCTGGAGGAGGGACTGCAGTGGGACGACCCCCTGGAGGAGGGTCTGCACCTCGCCGGCCCTCCCCTCTGGCTCCTGTCCCTCTGGCCAGTGGCCACAACCTCTGGCAAAGTAACGAACAGGTCAGGAGAAGAGAGCAAACATATGTCAGCTCACGTGGTTGAAATACACGAACGGAGCACGGAGAGGCGTCCCGCGGTCTGAAGCACAGGGCACGTTCATGCACGCGAGCCCACGGTGTCCCTGCCAGTGCAGTTTCACTGGGGAGTGGCGGGGCGGATAACCATCTGGATGGCGGGGACGTGCGGGCTGTCAGTAAGCCCTCCGTCCCCTCCCTGCCCCACGTCCCCACGCTCACCACCTGCTCTCCTGCTGCAGCCGGCACTGCCCAGGCTCTCATGCCGCCTGTACTTGCCCCATCCTGGCGTCCAGGCATCACCCTGGGACTGGCTGTGTCACTGCGCAGTCCAGGCGCAGCCCTGCCCGTTCACGGCTCCCGCTGGTAACTGCGTGTCTCTGCCCCAGACTGTTCCGTGAAGTGGCCGTGAGCAGTGGCACGAGCCTGTGCACACACGTGCTGGGTGCCGTGGCTATGTGTGCACTCCCCAAGAAGCTGGGAGGATAGTAGATGGCCTCGCGGTTACGTCCCTGGACGCCCACACAGCCGACCCCAGTTCAAGTCCCAGGCTGGGCGGGTGGCTTGAAACACACCAGGCACGTGTGCGTGCCCAAGATCCCTAGAGGAGAATGGGTTGTGGTGTGGTCATCCCCCATAGGGGGTGATCTCTGCCTTTCCGGTGAGCACACACCCTGAGGCAAAAACCTCTTTAAGAAAACAAACAAACAAAGAAAGAAGGGGCCAGCAGGTGGCTTGTTGGTTAAGGTGCTGGTCTCCCACATGGTCTACCTCAGTTCAAGTCCCAGGCCTGGTGGCATGAAAATCACAACAAATATATATATATATATACACACACACATATACACACACATATACACACACATATACACACATATATACACATACACATATACACACACACATATACACACACACATACACACACATATACACACACACATATACACACACATATATACACACACACACACATATACACACACACACATATACACACATATATATATGCTTTTCAATGACACTGTCAGGGGCCAGGAGGCAGTGTGGTGGTCAAGGTGCTGTCCTACCACAAGGCTGCTCCTGTTTGAACCCTGGACTCAGCAGCTGAAAATCATGCCGGGCACATGTACGTTGTAGGTTGGCGTTCGCCACGGACGCCTGCCTCTCAGAACCAAATGATCCGTTTGCCGACCCACACTTGACTGATGGACCCTGGCAGGGTGCCTAGGCACAGGCTTGGGCACAGAAGTGGGCATTTGAGGGAGAGACTTTGGCAGTGTGAC
Source organism: Tupaia tana (assembly GCA_026018925.1). Taxonomy (NCBI): domain Eukaryota; kingdom Metazoa; phylum Chordata; class Mammalia; order Scandentia; family Tupaiidae; genus Tupaia; species Tupaia tana. The sequence goes on from JAKSZU010000017.1 coordinate 414,365, forward strand.
AGGCAGGTCAGAACGTGGACAGTCTGCCCCCTAGGCGGACACAGCGGCCCGGCCCTTCCTAAGGCACGTCACTGTGACAAAGAGCACTGCGTGGACGTTCAGCTCGGCAGGGAGGGGCGAGAGCGGGTCACACGCCTGCCGGCGTTCCTGCACACGTCACCTCTCCGTAAAGAAGAATTAGACGGGGATGGACAGGTGGGAACTCAGGCTGCACTGAAGGAGCAAGCCCACGCAGCACACAGTCACGCCGCACGCTGCCACACGGCCGGGCACCACGACAAAGTCCAGCAACGCAGAGGCAGGAACCACCGTGGCCACGTGGACTGCTGTGGCTTAGTGAGAGAGGCCTGGGCTTTGAACCCTGCTTACCCATGGCCACGCCTCCTGACCCTCCCCACACAGAAGGAAACAGACACAAAGCCCAGCCTCACGCAGGCCATGCAGAATTAGTGCGTGCCCACCACACCAAGCGTAGGCGCCTGGAGCAGACCTGGGTCATGACTTCACGTTGACTGAGTCCGCCCAGGCCAAAGATAGTAACTTTTTAAACTTAAATTTTAGGCAGTAAGATGTCAAATTATAGATATTATTTTGTGAAGAAACAGCTGAAATAGGACCAGCCAGTGGTGTGGTGGTTAAGGCCACTGGATCCTATGTCTGACTGCACAGTTCAAATCCCAGACCCAGTGGCTTGAAGAACACCTCGAGCGCTTGTGTGTGCCCAAAACCCCCAAAGGAGACACGGAGAGGGGACTGCAGCATGACCACGCCCCACAGTGCTCTCCCTCTCCCCCAAAGGAGACATGGAGAGGGGACTGCAGCATGACCACGCCCACAGTGCTCTCCCTCTCCCCCAAAGGAGACATGGAGAGGGGACTGCAGCATGACCACGCCCACAGTGCTCTCCCTCTCCCCCAAAGGAGACATGGAGAGGGGACTGCAGCATGACCACGCCCACAGTGCTCTCCCTCTCCCCCAAAGGAGACATGGAGAGGGGACTGCAGCATGACCACGCCCACAGTGCTCTCCCTCTCCCCCAAAGGAGACATGGAGAGGGGACTGCAGCATGACCACGCCCACAGTGCTCTCCCTCTCCCCCAAAGGAGACACGGAGAGGGGACTGCAGCATGACCACGCCCACAGTGCTCTCCCTCTCCCCCAAAGGAGACACGGAGAGGGGACTGCAGCATGACCACGCCCCACAGTGCTCTCCCTCTCCCCCAAAGGAGACATGGAGAGGGGACTGCAGCATGACCACGCCCCACAGTGCTCTCCCTCTCCCCCAAAGGAGACACGGAGAGGGGACTGCAGCATGACCACGCCCACAGTGCTCTCCCTCTCCCCCAAAGGAGACATGGAGAGGGGACTGCAGCATGACCACGCCCCACAGTGCTCTCCCTCTCCCCCAAAGGAGACATGGAGAGGGGACTGCAGCATGACCACGCCCCACAGTGCTCTCCCTCTCTCTCCTGCAAATGCACACACCCTTAAAAAAAAAAAAAAAAAAAAAAAAGCCAAAAATATAAACGTGTTCTGCCAACCAGACTCTGCCTTCATTAACGTCTGTATACGTACAGTAAAAGAGTGGGTTGCTGAATGGTGACCCCGGATGCCTAAGTCCCTGACGTGTCCACTGAGTGCGGTAAGAAGGCGGTCTTCACCTGCTCTTCCCACACGCCGGGGTGCTCGAGAGCACAGTTGCGAGGCTTTCTGGCGGGCTTACCTGGGGCGTAACCGCAGATGCAGACATGGCCAGACGTGGCGTGGACTGACGGGCCAGGCCACGTCATCTTCACCCAGCTATGGGGACAGCTCCCATAGGGGCTGCTGGTCACGTGAGGTCACAAGTCACACCCACGGTGCCCTCCACCCTCTCCACCTTCGAAAGCCTCTTTTTAAAAGAATTTTTCATTTCATTTGATTTACTATTATTTTAATTTGACCCAAGAGAGGGAAAATGAGAAAGCAAGTTGCCAGGTCCGGGATCCTGCGGCCAGGATGGCTGAGCTGGGGCTGGGCTTGTCAGGAAGACCCTGCAAAGGCTGTGCCTCTCTCTTCTCCTCTCTTGAAAGAAATAAATAAATAAGGCTTGAAAAATAAATAAATATAATAAATTCAGAAAAGACACACTCAGTGATTCAAACTCCCTTATAAAATTTCTTCATATCTGAAAATTAACACAAAACAATTCTTAAAATTGAATTTCCCTAGTACTTTCTAACAAGCTTGTGCCATGTTGGGGAAAAAAAAGCAAACTTTGCTATTGTTATTCCAATAATAAAATTTTTCATAATAAATAAATGAAAAACTTTCCCCAAGAAACAGTCAAGCACTTTGGTATCATCAACTCCTCATTTCTTTAAAGATTACAATAAAGATGAAAGAAAGGCAGATGAATACAATCTAACCCCTCTCACAAAATCGGTAGACATTTGGCCGAATATAAATGTCCTTCTAGAAGGGCAAAGCCACTTTGTTAGAGAACTGAGTGGAAGGCCCGCTTCCTAGTCTTCCAAATGAAACCCAACTAGACAGGGACTGGCAAGAGCCTGGGACGGATGGGCCAGGCCAGGGGCTGGGACAGGAGGGCGACTTAGACCCCAGTCGGTGGGAACACAAGCGCACCCTTAAACACACAGCTTTGCGGGGGGTCGAATCCCGAGAGGCAGGCGTGTGGGGAGATGCACAGCCCAGAGGTCGTGGAGGCCATCGGGGCCGGCCCTGGTCTTGCGGAGCTCTCGAGAGGAGGAAACAGAAAACCCAAGTCTCTCTGGTTTGAAATAAATGCCTTCAGGAAAAAGCCACACCGGCATTACTATCACCTTACGTTGCTAATGCCAGTTTACTTTTCATTTTTAAATGTAGCAAAGAGAAGGAATCCCACAGCCAAACTCCACATGGATGATCGTGGTTCGATTCTCAGCCCCGGTGGTTTGAAAAGCACAGGTGCACGTGCATGTGTGCCCCAACTCCCGAAGAGATGGCGAAATAGAGAGAAAGGACTGTGGTGAGACCACGTCCCATTAGGATGGCACTCGCGCTCGCTCTCTCTCTCTCTCTGTCTCCCCCTGCCTCCCTGTCTCTGCCACTGCATGCACCTTCTGGCAATTAAGAGCAAGTATTAGGCAATTTTCCGTAAAGTGCGTTATTGCCTGAGACCAGCACCTGAGGCCTCTGTGATTATTCCCATGTTGCAGAGGACAAAAGCAGCCCCCAGAGACGTGAGCTGCTCAGAACCGCAGCTGCACAGCCCAGGGTGGCTGGCGATACTCTCTTAACTCCTCATCTGCTGGACAGAGGCTGGGACGTCACAGAGCTGTCCCACACCCCATGCTTACAAGAGGGAGGGTCAGGGGCTCTGGGTTACAGAAGAAAGTAACATGAAATGAAAGAGTGTCAGAGCATGGTCTGCACAGTAAGTTTCAAATTGAGAAACATCACTTAAATATGGGATGGAAATGACTAGTGAGCCAGCTGAGGCTTTCTGGGTGACAAATAACTCACGTTAGCTACAGCCAGGCACCGAGTGGTGTCCAGAGGCACCCGTACATCGTACCATTTTTAGAGAATTCTCTGAAAAATAATTAATTGGCACTCTCATCTAATCACCTGCTCTCTTCAGTAAGATGTCTGAACATGCAGGGGTGCCTCGAGCATGCCACCTGCTGGCCGTCACCTAGAAGGGAGCGCTCACGGCCACGGCCGTCGCTGGTCTGCGTCCAGCCCTGCCCTCCTCACTACAGAGTGGGGACACGCGATGGCTGATGGCTTTGCCCGCAGTGGACAAACTGCCAGCCCTGTCCTTCTGATTTATCACCCAGTTTCCTGCAGCACTGAACACACCAGACAATGGGAAAGCATTTACAGTTGTGATTCTTCCAAATGTTCCCTAGAAATTGTTTTTTTATTTTCTTATATATATGTACGTACATATATATATATATATATTCCAACTATGCTTGATAATCTGAAAATGAATGAGCAGGTGCTTTTTATTTAAGAAGCATCTATTTGAAATTTATTTTGAAATTTACTCTAGCAAAAAAGAATAGCAATACATAAAGTTGTAAGAATAATCATCGTGAGCTCAGGAAGTGCACGGACATGGCTAGAGCAGGCCCACAGCACACAGGCCGCTCACGGGTCCTGACTCAGACGTGTCTTGGAGGGAAGTGCATTTTCCTGGAGTGAGAGTAAGAAAAGCAACACACGGTGGCCCTGGGCTGGGAAGGGGCACGACTCACAACCCAGTCCTACTTGTCCCCTTTCTTCCTTTCCCTTTGCCGGAAGGTACCTGCTCTCGAGGGGGTGTGGAGGAAACAGCCCGGGGTCTGGCCTCCACCCCTCCACCCTGCCGGGGGTCGGGGCACACACCAACGTGCTGTTCAAGCCACCTGGGCTGGGGTTCAAACCACAGTCGGCCATGTGGGGCCCGGTTCCCTGAAGCCGCAGGCTGCAGGCCCATCCTGGGTTACCTCCAGCTGGACGGTCACTTCAGACTCGGAGCTGAGAACCACCCCCCAAACACGGCACCCCTGGCCTGCTCCCGTCACCCCCCACGGCACCCCTGGCCTGCTCCCGTCACCCCCCACGGCACCCCTGGCCTGCTCCTGTCACGGCGTCCCAGTGTCCCTCCCTCCTGCCCCACACTCGGCGAACTGGCTACAGGGGGCCGGGAGGGGCAGGAGAACCAGGGACGGCTCCGTCACAGAACTGAGCTCTCCAGGGAAATGCAGGCCAAGCTGTGCCCTTTGGAACTGCGCTGCCTCACCCAGAGGGTGACACCGGCCCTGGCCGGGGAGGTGACCCGTGCAGCCCCCCACAACACCACCAGCAACCAGAGCGGAGGCGCAGGCAGGCGAGGCCAGGCTGGCTGCTCTCCTCGGGCTGGGCCTCCCTCCCCCAGGGGCCCACAGGCCACTCCCCGCGCCACCCACGCAAGGCGGCCTGCCCCCGGCCTCTGCCGCTGCCCGGCCCTGTCGCTCTGTCAGGGACAGGGGAGACCCTCCCAGAGCCCCTCTGGGGTCACGTCTTCCTCCAACTCGGTCCCCCCGCCCCACCAAGGGTGCAGTCTCAGGGCGTGGGCAGGTCCCGCGGAGGCTGTGAGCTCCTGGCTGTGCACGGTCCCTGGGCACACGGATAGACAGACAGACATGGGCAGCCGGGTCTCCCCATGTCGCAGACAAAGCGAGGACCGGAGCTCAGGGCAGCGGCCGGCCCTCCCCGGCCTCCCCGACCTCCCCGGCCTCCCCGGCCTCCCCGGCCTCCCGGGAGCACGGGCTGATCGCCACGTGGGGAACCGCCGGGTCCAGTGGCCACAGTGGCGCAGGGCCGGGCGTTCCTGGTCTCGATCCAGCCCCGGGGAGAACCTTCCACAGCCTGCACACGCACGCACGGCCGGACGGAGGGCCACGGGCCAGACGTCCCACGGACCCCGGTGAGGACAGCACAGAGACCCGGCCACGCTGCGGGGAGCAGGCCTGGGGGACCCCCAGCCCAGTGCTCCCCGCGGGCGCACAGCAGAGAAGGGCGAGGCCCTGAGGACTCAGCCTCACACAGACAACAGCAAAACCACGGGGCCGGCAAGTGGAGCTGGATTCCCATGTGGAAACAACGGTTCAAATCCCGGACCCAGCAGCTCGAAAATCACGTGAGCACCCAGGATCTCGCGAGGAGAATGGAGACACAGTAGCTGTGCACCCACCCTCCAGGGGCTGAGCTCTCGCCTCCCCCTGGTCTGTGTGTCTCTGGCAAGCACACGCACCCTAACGGCAAACCCTACAAAAAGGTAAAATGAAACGTGAGTGACTTGCATACCTTTTCTTTGGAAAACATCTTACTGAGGAGGTGACATTTGGAGGATTGCTGCTTGGTGACGACCCTGCCCCCCACGCACAAAAGGCAAAGCGTCTGCAGTAACCGGGACGGCCGTGCCGGCAGGTCTCCAGTCCACCCACGCCACTCCAGCCGGGCACTGTGCCAAGTGCATTTTTTAGTTTATTTATTCCTGCCATGAACGAGAGAGACAGGCTGAGGTAGAGGCAGGGGCGACCACCCACTCTCGCCGGCCGCAGGTCAGGGGCAGGGCGAGCCCACGTACCTGCGACCAAGCCCGACCTCCTCCGGTGGTCTCACCCAGAGCGGCCCGCGCCGGCCGCCCGCTGGATCCGTTACAGTTCCCGCCCGGCAGGACCCCGACGCGCACAGTACTGCCCTGCAGGACACTAAGGTCCGTGAGTCCCTGGGCGACCCCGTACACCCCTCCTAAGGCACCGGGCCACATGGCCGGGGGCCCCTCTGGGTCACCACCACTGCCTCCTCTCTCCCCGTGGCCCACCCAGCTGCTGTCCCCAGCCGGCCACTGCTCTGGGGTCCCCTGATCTCCCACTGCACGGCCAGAGACGATTTTGCATATTGTGTTATAAGGGATTCCAAGCTCAGCCCTAACCCTAATATCTTCAGGGTAACCTTGTCTTTTTCTTTAAAAAAAATAAAATAAAATAAAATAAAATAACAACCTTCCCTGAAGGAACTCTTCCCAACCATAAACCTTCGAACCGTTTCTATCTCCTACTTTGGCTGCCAGAAAACTGCCAACTAAACACAAATTTCACAGGTAACGACCAGGCCTAGCGGTCGGCATTCTTGCGCATTTTCCTGGAGTCCAGAAGAAGAGTGACAAGAAGGAACCACAGCTGGTCCCCAACCAACCGAAGCGCAGCCCAGGACAGGCACCGAGACGAGACGCTGCCGGGGCCACTCGGGAGGCTCACTGTCAGTGTAAACGTGGCCGCCGCCCATGGACAAGGGCAGAGGACGGGTGTGGATCCACCCTACAGGGCAAAGGCTGGGGCATTCTCCAAACAAGATGTCTAGAACCTTCTGGAAACGGGCTCACCAGGGCTGGCTTGCCTATTCCAGTCCCCGTCCCTCCACGACCCAGCTGCCTCCTCCCTCCAGCTGCCTCCTCCCTCGTTCCGCCCTTCCCGGGCCCCCTCCTGTGCAGGCTGCGTGTCTGCAGGAGCAGGGCAGATGTCGGCAGCACAGCCCAGCCCAGAACCTGCAGGGCGAGAGTCAAACCGGAAGGCTGAGAGGGGACAGGCTTAAGAGCACGCCAGCCCGGGGTGGTGGGAGCCGGCACCAGGGGGCCGACCACTGTTCAGGCCCAGCCCCATGGCTGGGGACGTGCCAGACACCTGTGCACCTGTGCCCGGGAGTGGGACAGGACGGGAAGAGGGGAAAGTGTGGCCAGCATTGGGCCGTCTACCCACTGGTGAGTGTGCACGCCCTCCAGCAATTTGAAAGGTCAAAGAATTTAAGAGAGATCTGGAAGTAAAGTGAGTCTTGGAACAAGCCACGTAGAGAAATGGCTGTGTCATAGAGACCGTGTCCGGGCAACGGTTCGGGGACTGCTGTGGTCTGAGGCCGGGGAGCTGCGGCCCTCCAGGTTAGGGTGTGGGGGGAGCCCCGGAGCTGCAGCCCTCCAGGTTAGGGTGGGGGGGAGCCCTGAGCTGTGGCCCTCCAGGTTAGGGTGTGGGGAGCCCCGGGCCAGAGACTGCAGGACATGGGCCTGGCCTCCACAACGCCACGGCCCAGGGCAAGCATGCCCGGCCTGCTCGTCTGCAGGACACACACGGTCACTTCCTTGCAGGACCACGAGAGTCAGGCAACAGACGTGAGCCCTCGTCCTGGTCTGTACCCACTGGGCAGGGAGACCACGCTGAACTGAGACGGAGGGTGGACCTGAGTCGAGACACGGAGGCCCTGTCCCCCGGGATCTGCGGCCGGGTCCCAGTGGGACAATCTAAGGTCAGTACTGGTGGGAAACGGGCACCTGAAGGACAGGGGGACACGCTGCCCTGGGCCCGCACCCCCACACTGTGTCCCTCTCGGAGAAGCTGCGGCCTCTACGTGGGAGTCCCTCACCTTGGAGTAGACTGCCGGTATGGCAGGGGTGCTGCCCAGGGCAACAGCAGTCGCAGTGGCAGAGGACGGGGAGGAGAGGGCTTCCGCGGGAGAGCCTGCAGCTGCTCCCCACCCTGCACTCAACGTGGGACTAGCCGGAGGCCTGGCCTAGGGTTTCAGAGCAGCTCTCCACAGGGACTGGCCCTGTCCCTGGGTGTGGGAGCGGCGGACAGCAGACGGCCGCCAGCCCCGCCATCCACTGCGCAGAGGTGACAGACATCCAGCGGGACACCCCACAGCCCCGAACCCCGGGCAGCCCGAGACTCCCGCCGACCTAGTAACAGCGACAGTTCACGGGCCAGTCCCTCAGACGAGTCGCCGCAGCGGGGTTCTGTGCGCTGGGGATCACATCCTGGCTGCAAACCTGCCAGGATTAAGGCGAGAGAAGCAGAAACGCCCCACGCCGTCTTCCAGCTGTGCCAGAGCAGAGGCACCGCCAGCAGCGACGGCGTGTGGCAGGTCGCCGGAGAGGTGGCTAAGAGGCCGCTCTGCCCACCCGGGCGGGGACGCTCCAGCGCCGAGGAGCGCCACCTCTGTTCCCGCCACCCACGCGGCCTTGCAGCCAGCCGAGGAAGGTAACCAAAATCACGGCTCCTGCGTGAGATGGACAGGCTGACGAGCCACCGTCGGCGCTGTGGACCTACTACACGTTCTTGCTGAGCTCTGCTCGCTTCTCTCCACACATTCGAAACGTGCACGTCGTCTCGGGAGCCTTCTCAGCTAACAAAAGATGCGCGCCCCGAAACTGAGCAGCCAGAGCCACTCACGTGTGAGGACGGAGGCGCGTCGGCCTCTCCCTGAACGGCGGCGCTGTGCTCACGGCCTCGGCCCTCCCCGCCGGGTCCTGGACAGGGTCAGCGTCCCTCGGCCTCGCCGGCCCACTCGGAAAGGGGACAGGCCGGGACGGCTGGGCGAGGGGACCGACGTCTGGTGAGCCCCACGGAGGGATGGGACTGGGGCAGACCTCACGCCCGCGGGCGGCCACGGCCACGGCCACGGCCATGGCCACGCCGACGCACACACACGCCGACGCACACGTATACCTTCCTCACACACACGCCTTCCCAACACATACACCGACGCGCACACACACCGACGCACACGTATACCTTCCTCACACACACACGCCTTCCCAACACATACACTGAGGCGCACACACACCGACGCACACATATACCTTCCTCACACACACGCCTTCCCAACACATACACCGACGCGCACACACACCGACGCACACGTATACCTTCCTCACACACACACGCCTTCCCAACACATACACCGACGCGCACACACACCGACGCACACACACCGACGCACACGTATACCTTCCTCACACACACGCCTTCCCAACACATACACCGACGTGCACACACACCGACGCACACACCGACGCACACGTATACCTTCCTCACACACACGCCTTCCCAACACATACACCGACGCGCACACACACCAACGCGCACACACCGACGCACACGTATACCTTCCTCACACACACGCCTTCCCAACACATACACCGATGCGCACACACACCGACGCGCACACACCGACGCACACGTATACCTTCCTCACACACACGCCTTCCCAACACATACACCGGCGCACACACACCAACGCGCACACACACCGACGCACACGTATACTTTCCTCACACACACGCCTTCCCAACACATACACCGACGCGCACACACACTGACGCACACACACTGACGCACACGTATACCTTCCTCACACACACGCCTTCCCAACACATACACCGACGCGCACACACACCGACGCGCACACACACCGACGCACACGTATACTTTCCTCACACACACGCCTTCCCAACACATACACCGACGCGCACACACACCGACGCACACACACTGACGCACACGTATACCTTCCTCACACACACGCCTTCCCAGCACATACACCGACGTGCACACACACCGACGCGCATACACCGACGCACACGTATACCTTCCTCACACACACGCCTTCCCAACACATACACCGACGCGCACACACACCAACGCGCACACACACCGACGCACACGTATACTTTCCTCACACACACGCCTTCCCAACACATACACCGACGCGCACACACACCGACGCGCACACACTGACGCACACGTATACCTTCCTCACACACACGCCTTCCTAACACATACACCAACGCGCACACACAACACACACACCGACGCACATGTATACCTTCCTCACACACACGCCTTCCTAACACATACACCAATGCGCACATACAACACACATACCGACGCACATGTATACCTTCCTCACACACACGCCTTCCCAACACATACACCAACGCACACACAAACCTTCCTGACACACACATTGGCACACATGTATACCTTCCTCACACACACACCTCCCCAACACACACACACACAATGACACACACATATACCTTCCTCTCACACATGGCTCCCCAACACACATACACCGACACACACGTATACCTTCCTCACACACACTAAACACACACACACCAATACACACACACGCCTTCTCAACACACACCAACGCACACACATGCCTTATGGCACACACACACCAAGGCACACACACACTTTCCCAACACACACACACCAATGCAAATACACACCGACTCACACACACGTCTTCCCGACACACACACCGATGCGCACACACACCTTCCCGACACACACACACTGACACACATTACCTTCCTCTCACACGCCTTCCTGACACACACGACACACGTACACCTTCACTACACACGCCAACGCACACAGACGCCTTCCCAACACACACTGATGCACACACACGCCTTCCTGACACACACACACTGACACACAAGTACCCCTTCCTCACATACACACGCCTTCCCGACACACACACGACACACGGATACCTTCCCCCAACACACGTCTTTCCGATGCACACACACACTGACACGCACACACACGCCCTCCCGACGCACACACCTCCCTGGGTGCAGGACCCGCGCCTGCCCGTCTCCGGGACCTCAGTCCACCACCGGGTCTCGGCATTTAAAGTGGAAGTGCTTATTTCATGAGGGCTTCAGTTGAGGAAATTTCTAAGTTCTCTGCAGAAAATACATTTTCTCTTTCCACTCAGAGCTGCCTATTGTGTCTCAGGGACCCTCATGGAGTCCGCTGCGGGAGCCGGCATCCGTCGGCGGTGCTGGCCAGGTCGGAGGGGGTATTTTACTTAGCCGAGGTTTTGCAGCATTTTATGCCTTGTCAATCAGACACCGAGATGTAATTAACGCTTATCAAACAACTTCGTAATAGGTTTCAAAAGGCTTATGTAGAATATCTTGTTCTCTATGCCACATTCTCACGTGTGCTTATCATGAGAGTCACTCAAACATGCACATTGTAATTCTCCAAAACTCTATTCTAGCTGTAAAAACGCTCTCCAGTGGGACCAGCAGATGGCGTAATAGTTACATCCCTGGGCTCCCATGTAGTCAACCGCATTTCGAGTCCCCGACCAGGCAGCTTGAAACTCAGTCCGGGCACATGTGTGTGGAAGACAAGCAACACTGACAAGGGAATATTTTCTGAGAATAGTGAAAACATGAAGAAATTCTTATTACAGAATCCTATTAACAGCTTAATTTTCTTTTGTGTATAGAAGTCGGCAGGTGGCCGTTGGTCATTAGAACCACGACTAAGAGAAAGGTGAGCTACTGTTTGAAGCTTCAACTGGAGGCCTCGTCCTGGCCTCCCCTTCCGTCTTCCACTCCACAGAGGGAGACATCTCCCCGAAGCAGCAGCACCTGCCCGTGGGCGTGTAGGCGGGAGGCGTCACTCTCCAGCTTCTCGTGCTCTCGTTTCTGCCAAAACGCAGCATCCGCGGCCTCTGTCCTCACTGCTGATGTCCGGGCCGGGCGCCTCGTCCCCTGCTGAATCCTGACGGTGGTCTTGCTTTTCTCATTCTTCCCCACAGAGTCCGAGAGCTTCTTGCTTCTCCTCAGCTCCTCAGCCGCCACCACAGCTGTGCCTCCTCCTTGGTGATGTGGAGTGCTCCTCGAGTCCCCACGAGTCTTCCCCATTCAGGTCCCATCCAAGGGGTTGAATGGTGGTAGCCCCGTCAGGTGACAACCCTCACTGCACCTAGAAGCCAGTCCGAGGCATCTCTACCACCTCCGCAGTGACACCGAGCCGGCTCCTCGTGCTCCTCGATGTCATTGCTTCGGCTTCCTCGACAGCCTTCAGGGACACTGCCTGCATTCTTCATTTGGAGCTTGCCCTCCCTTGCCCAGTATCACCTTCTGTAAACACTGAGCCCCGCCGGGCACACGTCTCCACCCAACCCCGCCGGGCACACGTCTCCACCCACCCCCCGCCGGGCACACGTCTCCACCCATCCCCCACTGGGTATCCATTTTTCACCACATTCGTCCTTTAATTGCAATTCTTCGTCATCGTCAGTCAGGCCTTGCGGATCAGGAGGGAGAGAGAGGCCCTGTCCCGCTGACTGCCCCCTTCTGAGCAGGGGCGCTGCGCCCGCCCGTCGCAGATCCTCCAGCTCAGTGCTCCCAGGTGCCGGCAGCAGGAACTGGCTCTCGCTGCCCGGTTTCACGTGCAGCAGAACCAGGGCGGTCCCAAGGGCCACACCGAGAGGCTAGGGCGACGAGAAGGCCTGAGCGTGTGGCCTGCGGAAGGCCTTGTCGGCGGAGGTCACCCTCAGCTTGATTTTCAATTTCACTGTAAATTTGCCTTTTTTTTTGGTTCCTGGAGAGAGACAGTGAGAGGAAAAGCAAGAAGGCAACCCCCTCTCCTCCATTCGCCTCTTGGGATTTGGGGCACACACGCACACCTGCCCAGTGTGATGTTTAAACCAGCAGGTCCGAGACTTGAACTATGTAGTCAGCCGTGGCCACCTGTTTGCCCCAGTGGCTTGAAAAATCTCAACAAACAAACAGATAAATATATAAATATATATTTAAGAAAGAAAGCTTATTTAGCAAAGATAGCCTTCCTTTGGGCCAGAACCGCCATCTTCCAGTGACTCACCAAAACGACGAACACGAAGGGGATGAGGAGAGCCCCCAGCACACACCCTCTAGGCCTTCGGAAAACACGGGGCGTTTCCTCTGGCAACACACACGCGGATCTACGAGAAAGGCGGTACTGTGGCCATCAGGGGACCGGGCACTGCTCAGAAGGAACGCCCCAAATGTCACCGTGGCAACACTGGAAGAGTCTGCAGCATTACCCAGCATGCTGCGGGCACTGCCGTACACGAGTTAAGGGCGAGACCCCGGGCCAGAGCATTAATGTCCGTGTCAAGCACACCACGCTCTCTAAGAGCAGAGCTAGCTTCTTCCAACGTGCGGAGGACAATGGCCAGAAAAGAAGGGGGCCCAAGAGAAGGGGCCTGGGTTCCACGGGAGCGCCAGCGGCTCCACCAGAGAAGTCACTGTGAGAGCCGGAGCTTCTGGAACCGATTCCCTATGAACCACGGCACGGTGGGCGTCCAAAATAAACTCAGCAATGGTCTATAAGAACGTCTTTCTTAACTGAGTAGAATTGGGCTCCCTCCCCAAAGCTAATTGTAATCAGGTCTAATTCATTTTACGATATCTTCATTCAAATGTAGCAGTCCTGACCTGAAAGGACTTAGGTGGCTTATTAACAAATGAAACTCAGGTGAGTGGGGGGAAGAGAGAGATGGCACCCACACCGATGTCCCTGATAAAGAGACCGGCCCTTGCTCTGCCTCCTCCCCCAGTGCTACTAATTACAAGAGTAAACGTGTCGGCAGTTGCTGGCCTCACGTCAGTGCCTGGCCCGCTGCACACGCACACGCGTGACTGCAGATTAACCTCACTCCATCAGGCTTCGTGCACACCGGGCTGATCTGCTAGTGCTTCACTGTCAAGTAGACAACAGAGTCACACCCAATTCTTAACATTTACAATAAAAATAGACTTAGAAGGTTTGGGACGGGGCATTGAGAGACAAGTCATTTAGTCTCCTCGTCAACAATGCTCCCGTGAGCACACGCCACGCGGGCGTTTTGAATAGATGATTTCCAAGGTTTCGATCCTTTCATATTAAACATTTTAACATGAGGAGTTGAGGCGGAACCAGCAGGTGGCGTGTTGACTGAGCTCCTGCATCCCACATGGAGGACTTCCCAGTTTGAGCCCTGACCGCGTGACTCGACACGCACGCCGGGTGCACGTGTGTGCCGAGAATCCCCAGAGGTGGAAGAGGGGACTGCAGCATGGCCACCTCCTGGGGGGACTTCTCACCTTCTCTCTCCCTCTGTCTGTCTCTCTCCAGCAAGTACACACAACCTGTAGCAAAAACTCTAAAAATAAAAAAAGACTCAGGTCTTTAAGGGCAGGAGGGCAGTTAGAAAGTATCAGAGAGAAGGACAGAGAAGAAAAACAGATAGTATGGTCCCACTGAGAAACGGAAACAAAATGGCACCTGTGTTTTAGAAGGCGTGTAACTGTGCTGGCCGGAGTTTAGGGAAAGGTAGTGCTCACAGCGTTTTCCTAGAGCTGGCTTTGCTCTTCTAGCTACGACGTGCGAAAAACGGTGCAGGAACGCACCGCGGGTGGCACCTCCGTCCTCCGCCTGTTGGGACGGTGAGAACAGGAACAGAGATCTCACGGCCTGCAGGAGCTAGGCTGTGGGATCAGACGCACCTGCGGGGACCCCGGGCTCCCCACTCTTACCCAATCTCGGGCAAACGGCTGGTTCTGCCTGTGTGTCCAGTTCTCTTACTTGAGAAGTGCGGACGGAGAGGTACCTGGTGAGCCTAAAGGAGCGACACCACCCTGTGTTCAGAACCTCCTGCGTCCGGCTCTCAGGCAGGGTTAGTGTCTCTCTCTCTCTCTCTCTCTCTCTCGCTCTCTGGCCTACCGCTGTCACCGTCCTCACTGACATGTCCTTCTACTCTCTGGGCCTCCGTCAGTAACTCGCCTCTCTTACTGTGGGTTGATCTAGAAAACGAGAATAACTACAACCTCACAGGTTTCTGGGGAGGGTCAAATGAGACAGTATGCGGAAACACCTTAAAAAGTAAAAAGATCGGGACTGGCAGATGGCATAATGGTGACATCACTGGACTCCCATGTAGGCGTCTGTAATTTGAGTCCTAGACCCGGTGGCCTGAAAATCACACCGGACGCGTGTGCATGCAAGCCCAAGATGCCAACAGGAGAATGGAGGAGATGGGACTGCAGCCTGGCCATCCCTCCACCCGCCGGGAGGTGATTTCTCACTTTCCCTCTCACTGTCTCTCTCTCTCTCTCTTTTTGGAGAGCTCACATGCCCTACAGCAAAACTCTCTTTAAAAAATAAATAAATTTATGAATGTATACTTAGGTACACAGTACTTTTGGGAAGCTGATTGTTAAACATTTACTAACACGATTTATGATTTTTTTTTTCAAACACATAGAGTTATTTTCAGAAAAAGTTATAATCTCAAATAGTAAAAAGAAAAGTAAACTAATATCCACCACTAGGTGGCAGTAATGACATTTAAGAAAATAATCAAAAACGAATGAAGAAAAAGGAATCTACAAACTAGTTCAATTGTTTTATTTTAATTTAATTCATAAAATAATATCCGACAAGGAAATGATGCTTTTTAAGGCTGTTTGTACCAGCTAGTTATCAGAATAGCCTGTGCTCCGTATAAAATGTCCACAAAGTGAACACGGGCGTATAACTACTGTCATTATTTTGGTAAACACCCTTACAGACTTTTTAAAATCAGAATTACACTATACATACTTCTCTATAATTTGATTTTCTTCTTCTGTATCACAAATGCCTTTTTATGTCAATAAATACAGATATGTAATAGAAGTTTTTCTCAACTGCAGAAGGCATATGAGCTCGCCAAAGACAGAGACCGAAGGAGAAGCGTCCCCCACGGGCATGGCCACTCTGTCAGGGTCGGGGCACACGTGGAGTGTCTGTCAAGACCCTAGGGCCAGGATCTGAACCATAGTCAGCCCTGTGGGATCCAGCTGCCTAAAGAGATGGCTATGGGACCAGTCCTACAATAGAAAATGTTAAAAGATTTAATTTGATTTATTTGTTTTTAATTTGACCAGAGAAAGACAGAGAGAGAGAGAGAGAAGGAAAGTGAGAAAGCAAGCCACCAGGTCCATGACTCCAACAGCAGCCGGCCATGTAGGAGTCCAGAGCCCTTAACCACCACGCCACCTGCCGGCCCCCTGCAACAGAATTTTTAAAGACTAATATTTGGTTGTTTAGATGTTCTAGAAAATATCAATTTCCTTTTTATAAATGAGTATTCAATTTCCTAATATTTTTTCTATATCCTAAATAATACTTTATTAAATAACAAGTATATCTTTGTATATGGTCCAATAACTTTCTTGTTTTTAACTGCAGAAAGAAGTAGAAAAAGAGAGAAAGCACCCCCAAAAGGTGCTTCTGAGAATCCACAGGCATGCACACGCACAGCCCAGTGTGTGAAAAACACACTGTGTTCAAGCCCCCACAGCTGGATTCAAACCACAGCTGACCACGTGGAGTCCAGTTCCCTGAACCACTAGGCTCCTGGGCCAGCCCTCCAATAAATTTAAGATAAATTTCCAAGCGTGGAATTTCTTGATCAAAATAGTGCACATTTTAAAATTTGATTCAAATTTTCCTGCAGAAACAGCACGCTAACTTACACACCCAAGAACAAGAACACAGCAAGCATGCACAGCCAGGGTCCTCCTACACCAGTGTGCTGAACGGAGCCGCGGGCCGGGAGGGGTTCCATGTCTTTAACACAGTCAAGCTAAGTTGTTCTCCACTGCAGAGAAGAAGCGCTTCCTTTGCGGTGGTAACATGCACTTAATAGTGAATCTAGAACAGAAAGCTTCAGGTGTTCACACCAGGCCTCCGCACTCACGCTCACACGTGTTCCAGAGCAGAGCCTGGACCCGCGACAGCACCCGTGATCCTGTGCAGCTCTTACCGTGCTCACTTTTCGTTAACTAACTTATACCTGTAAAACCACGGGACTACGAGCACTCAGAAACCCCACCTACCATTTCTGGCTGTGAGTAGGGCACCTGCCACACTTCCGTCTCTCTCCTGGAGGGTGTAAGGCACTTCCCTTCCCTGCGCTTGCTGTGGTCGATGAGGGTAGAGTTGCAGAGCTCACGGCCAGGGAGAGGCCATTCGCTAGCACGGTCCACACGTCTGTCTCCAGAAGCCATGAGCTCGGCCAGGCTGTGCCCCACTGGGGCGGGGCGGGCTCTTGGTGTTGGTGAGCCACGACGGTAGGGGTTTGTCACTACAGCAGGACCTACCCTGTCCTGACTGATACGCACTTGCTGAAACCATGTGGTGATATGTGGCTACCGTGTGAACCCGCTCCAGTGCAGTGACGTGTGACTACCATGTAATTACCGTGTAAATCCACTTCTCACACATGCTCTGCCACTGCCAGCTCTCACCACCATGTTGTTCTGTTTTTGTTTTTAGCGTTTTGTCTAGGGCACGTGCAGAGAGAGAGACAGAGATTCAGAGGAGGCCACCCCCTGCCTGCCCGGCCCTGTCCCCTGCTACGTGGTACTGTTAACCTGCCGCAGCTCTGCACCCCCTGCCTGCCCCACCCTGTCCCCTGCTATGTGTTACTGTTACCTGCCGCAGCTCTGCAACCCCTGCCTGCCCGGCCCTGTCCCCTGCTACATGTTACTGTTACCTGCCACAGCTCTGCAGCCCCTGCCTGCCCCACCCTGTCCCCTGCTACATGTTGCTGTTACCTGCCACAGCTCTGCACCCCCTGCCGCAGCTCTGCACCCCCTGCCTGCCCCGCCCTGTCCCCTGCTACGTGTTACTGTTACCTGCCGCAGCTCTGCACCCCCTGCCTGCCCCGCCCTGTCCCCTGCTATGTGTTACTGTTACTGGCCACAGCTCTGCACCCCCTGCCTGCCCCGCCCTGTCCCCTGCTATGTGTTACTGTTACCTGCCGCAGCTCTGCACCCCCTGCCTGCCCCACCCTGTCCCCTGCTACGTGGTACTGTTACCTGCCACAGCTCTGCACCCCCTGCCGCAGCTCTGCACCCCCTGCCTGCCCCGCCCTGTCCCCTGCTACGTGTTACTGTTACCTGCCGCAGCTCTGCACCCCGCCTGCCCCGCCCTGTCCCCTGCTACGTGTTACTGTTACCGGCCACAGCTCTGCACCCCCTGCCTGCCCGGCCCTGTCCCCTGCTACGTGTTACTGTTACCTGCCACAGCTCTGCAGCCCCTGCCTGCCCCGCCCTGTCCCCTGCTATGTGTTACTGTTACCTGCCACAGCTCTGCAGCCCCTGCCTGCCCCGCCCTGTCCCCTGCTACATGTTACTGTTACCTGCCGCAGCTCTGCACCCCCTGCCTGCCCCGCCCTGTCCCCTGCTATGTGTTACTGTTACCTGCCGCAGCTCTGCAGCCCCTGCCTGCCCCGCCCTGTCCCCTGCTACGTGTTACTGTTACCTGCCACAGCTCTGCACCCCCTGCCTGCCCCGCCCTGTCCCCTGCTATGTGTTACTGTTAACCTGCCACAGCTCTGCAGCCCCTGCCTGCCCTGCCCTGTCCCCTGCTACGTGTTACTGTTACCGGCCACAGCTCTGCACCCCCTGCCTGCCCCGCCCTGTCCCCTGCTACGTGTTACTGTTACCTGCCACAGCTCTGCACCCCCTGCCTGCCCCGCCCTGTCCCCTGCTACGTGTTACTGTTACCTGCCGCAGCTCTGCACCCCCTGCCTGCCCCGCCCTGTCCTTCCATCATTCCTTCCTAAGCTAACCCTTAACCTTCGGTCACCTCCAAATGACGAGACACAAGCAATGACTCTGGTCCTCGACAGGGACTCACCTTCCCAGAGGTCCCACTAGTGGGGAAAGGGATGAACAAAATGACCCAGTTGGGGCCACTGATGGGCAATGACGGTGCCAGATCCCACTGCCCAGTTTGCGTCACTGGCCAGTTAGAAAAGCGCGCTGGGTGTGTGCATGTGGGCCCAAACTCCAGAGGAAACGGAGGTGAAGGAAGTGCCGCGTGGCCATCCCCGGGCTGATTCTCACTCCCTCTCTCTCGCCGGCGAGCACACGTGTTCTGCAGTCCTGTGCTCCTGGACACCAAGGTGCCTCTCGTGTACTGGGACACTCGTCAGCCATGTTCGTTATTAATCATCACCCGTACTCTCATCACAAACAAGTAAAATGTTTTCATTCTTTTTTTTTTTTTTTTTGGAGAGATTTTTGCTATAGGGCACGTGCGCTCGCCAGACAGAGAGAGAGAGAGAGACATAGAGACAGAAAGCAAGAAATCACCCCCCAAGGGGGATGGTCACACCGCAATCCCTTCTCCTCCATTCTCCTCTCGGGATCTTGGGCACACACGCACACGCGCCCGGCGTGAGTTTTTTAAGCCACCGGGTCCGGGACGTGAACCGCGGTCGACTACGTGGGAGTCCAGCGACATAGCCATTACACTAACTGCTGGTTCCCATGTTTTCATTCTTAAAAGTTCCTAATTAGTGCATCGTTTGGTTTCCTCAAGTTACAGGAGCCATCTGACCGGCCATCTCCTCCGCTTATTAGGGTGTGAGGATACTCGTCGTAGTCGGTGGGCGAGCTCGCGGTGAGCACACAGGCCAGAGGACAGTGTGACAGTCACTACGCCGTCCTCGTCACCGAGAGCCAGGCTGGCACACAGTCTTCAACACCGAGAGCAAGGTCAGCACTCCGTCCTCATTACTCAGAGCCTGGCAGGTGTGCCGGCCTTGTCACTCAGAGCCTGGCAGGTGTGCCATCCTCGTCACCGAGTCCAGGCCCTCCCAGAACAGGAAGCCCATGGCCTGTCCAGTCTGGGGGAAGGACCAGCTGACCGTGCGCAGATGGCCTTAACGGCAGGCCCTGCCGGGCAGTCGTGCCTAGACATCGGTCTTAGATGGAGGGACTGAGGCGTCCTGGGCGACAGGCCTCAGGCTTCTCTAATCACAGGTCACCAGAACCCAGCCCAGCGGGCCAGCAGGGAGCCACCTAGTCGCACCAGATAGATGGGGTCTGCACCCACGCCACTCCTGAACGGACGGGCAGCGGGCCCGCTGGCGGGGTTTCACCGCGACCTCCTCCCAGCGGCCAGCACGTACACAGAGCAAGGTCACAGGAAGCAGACACGCCCAGGCTGCTTTACCACTGGCATCGCTGTGCCCGCTACAGTAGCCCCAGTGGCCACCTGGTGTCATGGGGGCTGCGGCAGCTGGATTCCGCATGGCCAGTGCGGAAATTTGAGTTCTAGGCCCCGCAGCCCTGGGCGCAAGTGAGTGCCCAAGATCCCAAAGAGAGAAACAGAAGGGGCTGTGGTGTGGCCAGCCCCGGCGAGGGCTTTCTCGCTTTCTCCCTCTCTCCCAGTCTGTCTCCCCCATCCCCTGCAAGCGCACATGTCCTCTGCAAAGTAAGAAAGCCAAGGCGATAACAGGGCTGTAGGTGGCCGGCCACAGCACCCCTGCTGGCCGTCTCCACCACTCAGCAAGCTCGGAGCCCAGCGGGGCCTCTTCTAACTGCTCCGGCCCCTCCTGTGCCAGGCAGTCCCGCCCTAGGGCAAGAGGGCAAGGCCCGCCGTCCACCTGCTATGTGGTCTGTCCTCCGTGGGGAGCAGCAGCAGAGGAGGGACCTCCCGTGTAGATTCTGCCGTCCAGACCAGCAAGGGAGCAGAGGCCAGCCTGGCTAACGGCCACTGGACGGCGCCTGGTGGAGCTGAGGTGCCCGCGGCAACCTGGGTCTCGGGAGGTGCGGCCCTCCTCTTCTCTCCTGGAGGGACAGCTCGTTCACACTGAGCACTTCACGTACTGGGGAGACTCCGTGTGGTCCTCCTGGGTGCCAGGCCAGGTGCCGTCTCCGGGACGTGTGAAACTGGGGAGGGGGCCCCGCCCGACTTCCTGACAGATTCTATTTTCAAACCAGGAACACAAGAATAGGGCAGTCCCCGAACCAGAAGACCTGCATGGTCTTGAGCCGGGTGCCAAGTAACCCCGGCAGTCCCCGGGGGCTTTCCGGGTCTCTCCTTGAACAGGCTCACGACTATTGTCCCCCAGAGCCTTTCCGCTCTGACTGGTGTGGCACTTCTGCCTAAGTCTACGTCCAGAGGACGCTCGCCAGAGCCAGTGACACCAGAGGAGGGACAGAAATCTCTTCTGTCATGGTAAACAGGACGTAAGTTTTGGGTTAAAAAAGGTCTTGGGTTAAGATCAAAATGTGTCCTCACATTTGGCCATGAAAACGGCGTTATCGGGAGACGGTCACCAACGCTGCAGGCGGGGGGGTGGTTGAAATGCTCTCACACGTCCCTGAAGGGGGACTCATGCCTGCTGGTCGTCAGAGCTCACACCCAGGTGCGAGGAGCTGGTGGCCCTGCATCCTCACCAACACCGGCAGGACGCAGGACAGCCCGGGGTAACTCCCCCTCCCCACAGCCCTGCCTCCTCCCTCACGTTCTCACAAGGCCACCAGCCACGTCCTCCTCAGAACAGCAGAAAAGCTGGTGCTGACAGTCCCTCTCCGTCCCCTCCGACCCCCGACCGCGCCCTGCGTGCACACGGCCTGCTGGGACTCCCAGCCATGCCGGAGCACGCACCCCCAGCAGCGACGGCCACTCCTGACCACGACCTGCCTCCTCCCTCTCTCCTTCTCAGAGACGCAGCCCTCTCCCCTCCCACGTCCTGCTGACACTGTCCAGCTGCCCGCGCCTGCACCCCCCCACGGGGCTGGGGGTGTTCAGAGAGCCACAGCACCCTCGCTCTGACCCAGGCCTCTCCCCGCACACACCTGGCCCACAGCACAAGGCCCCCGAGGCGGGAACCCGGCTGGGCTCACAGAGCCTCTGTCTCCCCTGACCGGGCAGCGACACTGACACCCTCCGAGGTGTCACTCCCCTCTCCCGGGAACTGTGGGTCTGGTCTCCGCCATGCCGAGATCCCCACAGAAGCCGCTCCTTTGCTCCCACAGCCTCAGGGGCCGCGGCGGACCCCTCCTCGGCCCTCGGAGATGCCAGCTCCCCGGCCAGTTGGCGTCCCCACACCAAGTACACTGTGTCGCGGCGTGCTAACATGGTCACGTCAGCTCTGTGGGACACACGCAGCGCCCGCCCTCCCAGGACAGCCCGCCGACCGGGACTCCGCCCAAGTGTCTACTCCTCACGGGACACTCCGCACGGCCGCAGAGCACAGGAGACAGCCCTGCCCCGGCGGCACGTCTGGGAGCGTGACCTGTCAGTGCCACGTAGCCCCCAGCTTCTCCACACTGCCCCCAGGAAGCCTCTCAATGGTACCTGACGGGAAGTTTTGAGGCCTTGAGGCAATTTCTAAGCAAATTAGCGATTCGTTGAAAATTGTCATTTTTTTATAAGAAAGCAGAGTTAGTATCTCTTGATTTTCGGCTGTGTCTTCTGTTGTTGGATTTCTCTATTAACTCCAAGAAGAGCCAGCACTATCCAATGCACAAAACGCCACTGGCCTTCCGTGGCGGCCCGGGGATGGTCCCCGTTGCCCGTCCGAGCCCACGATGGGACTCTGCACCTGGTGTGACACATCCACACTTTAAAGGTCTCTTCTGGGTAAGCAAGAGATTTGTCTAGACAAGATTGATGTCTTAAAAAAAAAAGAAAAAACAAAGACTTCCCAATCCACACATGTGACCCACACAGGACAGGGTTTTGTTCTGTTATTTCTCTAATTATGCTATCTCCTTCTCTCCTCCTTCCCTTGTATTTAAAAGTTTTTAATACGTACAAATCTGGGGCATTTTCTGCATGAATGCAATCTATCTGAACTATCCAGATTAAATCAATTTGACAATCTTAAAGAAATCAATTTTACATGTAATTCTGAATATTTTGTTCACAGAACATGAAGCATAGCTCTTAAAATAAAACAGATGACTTCTATAAACAAATTCCATTGGGTTTATTTTGTCTACCATGTTCAAATTTCTTTCCCCATCTTCCTTTTTCACCAATGAATATCTTGACAGAAAGATGCCTAATTTACTTATTTTTCATTCCCAAATATACTGATAATAATTGCCAAAGACTTCAGAATGAAAAGTCTTATCATATATTACATCCTCATCATTGAAAAACATTTTGATACTACTATGTCTTTAAATCTGTTCTCACAAAAACTGCTTATTCTAAAGCACTTAGTTACATTCTACTTTGTCTTGGGGATTCCTTTAAAGTAACGCCGAAAAACCCAGGGTACCTTTTGCAGCATGGTGGTCATTTGGAATACGGGTCCTCACGTGCCTGGTCAGGAACTTACCTGAAAGAGAGAGAGACAGTAGAAGCTGGGAATCATTCTGTTTATCATTAAAGAGTCTCTAATATTTTAACTAAAAATAAGTTTGTAGATTCTGGTAGAGTTCTTAAAACAAAAAAAAAGTCATCCTATCACTATGCAAAGTAGCAAAACAGAAACTATTTAAATATTTCGAGAGTCAGAAAAACAGGCAAAGCAGCGTGACATGGGCATTTGTATATGAGAGGGTAAATCTGGGGACAGAGGAATGTCCACCCAGCCACAGAATCTGTAACTGTGGGCCAGACAAGATTCTTGTGTTCACACGTGAGAATTCTTATTAGTTCAAGTTTAGTAAGCCAGACATTTACCCAATACATCTGGTTAACATTCAGTCAGTTCCATACAAGAGTTCACATAACCTATATTAAATTTCTATTTTTAGAACAGTATAAGAACATGGGACCAGCACATGGCATAATGGTTACATTGCTGGACTCCCACGCAGTTAACTGCAGTTCAAGTCCCGGATCCGGTGGCTTAAAACACACTGGGCACGTGTGCATGCGTGCCCAAAATCCAGAGAGAATAGAGGAGAAAGTTCTGCAGTGTGGCCATTCCCCCTCGGGGGTGATTTCTCGCTTTCTGTCTCTCTGTATCTCTGTGTCTCCAGTGAGCACATGTGCCCTAGCAAAAATCTCTCTAAAAGAAAACTGTAAGAAAAGAATTTCAGGAAGAACAAAAATCTCATCCCGGTCCTTTCTTCTTTAAATCTGACACGAAACGTGCTCGTTTAAGCCAGAAAGTGCAAGCCTACCATAAACATGAGCACCTCACTTAACCCTCGTGCGTCTGAGACACTGTGAGCACAACACACGACTCCATGTTACTGTGTATTGTTCACGCGCGTCATTTCAATGTCCGCGAATTTGCACCCTGAGTGTCTGTTTCATGATTTACCTGGCCATGACCCTATTAAACCTTTCAGGGTTTTATCAAATGTCTATAAATAACACTTTGTGTGTGCATGTGTGTGTGTGTGTGTGTGTAATCTTGCATATGTGTGTGCACATGTGTGTGTGTGTGACACTGCGTGTGTGTGTGTGTGTGTGTGAGAAACCTCTTTATTCTCACTTACCCCCAGTGCTAATTTTTTCTGGTTTATGTGTGTTCCAGTATCTGGTAGTATTTATTTTCCGTATTGCTCTTTTCCCCAGAACACGCTTTTCCATTTATTGCCTGTATTCCCGTCTGAAGTTTAATATCAATTTGCTTAGTTCAGAGATTTAGAATTCAGCAAGAGTCAATTAGGACTGCATTCAGTTTATTTAAAAAAAAAAAAAAAAAAACTCAATGAAGCGGGCACTGTCGTCACCTCATCTACCCCTTAGTGATGGCTGCTTTCTGACCTCTCCAAAAGGCACCCCAGCATGCTTCCGCGCGTCCACACCCTCTTCAAGCCGTAGTATTTAATACCTCCTTTCCGTCTCGTATATACATGAATATCATCAATCTCTGCGCTTTCCTTTACTATTTTTTGCTATGAGGCACATGTGCTCACCAGAAACAGAGCAATGGAGAGGGCAGTGAGGACTCACCCCCACGGCAGGGTGGCCAGGCCACAATCCTCTCGGGACTCTGGACACACGTGTAAATGTGCCTGGTGATTCCCAGCCACAGGACCTGGCCCCACCTGGCCGTGGGACCCAGCTGCCATCACCCCCACGCCACCCGCTGGCCCAATGTCTGACTTTTATTTGGGGCTTACTTTCTTTTGAAAACTTACAGCTCCTTAACATTTGCGGCAAACCGCTTTAGAACACACGGAACTGCAGGGCTCTCCCCGAGCCCCCAGTGTGGGGCTGGCCACAGCAGACCACGCCGTGCGGACCACGGGTAGGACTGCAGGGCTCTCCCCGAGCACCCAGTGTGGGGTTGGCCACAGCAGACCACGCGGTGCAGACCACGGGGAGGACTGCAGCGAGGGAAGGCCAGCGACGGGCGCACCTGGTGGCTCCTGCTCCCGACAGCCAGCCCGGGCACATCTGCACCCGAGCCGTGTGGACCAACCCGAATATTCCCCGAACGGATTTTCAGAGCAAACACCCACTGACCATCACACCCCCGACTTCTGTCAGAAAGCTGTCCTAAGCACACTGTGCCTTACGGGGACCAGGACCAAGGATCTGGACGGCAGCATGCCAGGACGGCTGGCTCCGGACCTTACCAGGCCCTTTGAGGCCCTGCGCTGCCACTTGTGAGCTGCCAGCCCGCCCGCTGCCAAGACCCGGGCCTGCACCCCGCGAAAGAGCAGCGTGCCCCTGCGTACGTCTGCCCTCAACCACAGGCGCTGTGAGCGTCTGACTGCCGCCGCTGCCCAGGCTCCCCACAAGCGTGGAGGCAGAGCTCACTCAGCCCCATGACGCCCGGGAGGCGGCGAGGACCGGGCCGGAGTCTGCTCTGAGTGAACCCGCAGCCCCGATGGCGCGGTCGGGCGTCTCGCGACGTGGTGCTCTCTGCCTTCCTTCCACACTCAGACCAGCTCTTCACACCCGACAGGGTTTCAGATCCCTCGAACTCCAGTGCACAGTGCCTGTCCTCGCCACCACAGCCCAGGAATGGGCTTACACCGATGGCGTGACGGGACTACATTTTTGTGGGAGGTTATTTTTCTTTTTATGTTATTTAATTTTATTTATTATTGTTATTTTTAATTTGACCAGAGAAAGAGAGAGAGAGAAAGTGAGAAAGCAAGCCACCAAGTTCAAGACTTGAACCACGGTCAGCCATGTGGCAGTCTAGCGCCTTAATCACCACACCACCTGCTGGCCCATAGATTTTAAAAATAATAATAATAATAAAAACCTATAACTTACAGTGTGTTCTCAACTACCAGAAATTGTACCGACTACTTTACACACATTATGTCGACCACGGCTTAAAACAACACCAGGAAGCCGCCCGTCACCGACGTCCCAGAGACAGGGCGGTGAGGCCTGGGAGGTCAAGTCCAGACCATGTGCCCTGCTAGTACGGCCTGGAACGACCATCGCGCCAGGCTGGCCCATGGCCTGTGGGCACAGGAGCTGGACGCCACATAGTGTCTCGAACACACCCGGGTGTGTGTGCGTGCATGCCCAGGATCCCCGCAGGATGGCGAGACGGGTGCAGGGGCTGCGTGGGACCATGCCCCTGGGCCGTGCTTTCCCCTCTCTGGCGAGCACACGTGCCCCGACGACTAAAAGAAAAACATCAAAGCCTGGTGTCTCTGCTTCAGTTGGCCTTACGAGCCAGGGCAACGTAAAGTACACGGCGTGCCGGGCCACAGTGAAGGACCCGCCGGGCATCACAGCTGCTGAACCCTGAGCTGAGTTTTCAGGGGAGAGAAGGTGGAACAAAACTGGGTGTGAGAGGAGGACGGGGAGGCAGACACTGGCCAGGGGCCAGCACGAGCAGGCGTAGGTAGCCGATGGCCAGGGGGCCCCAACGGACCGGCCAGGGCGGGCCGGCCAGGCCTGCGGCTCTTCCATCTGAGCAGTCTTGGTGTACACAGGTGTGAGCTGCACCTCGGGGCTCTAAGAAAGGGCGCGGCGTGTTCAGAGTGCAGTTGTTTTCTTTTCCTTTGTTTTTATTTAACTCAAAATAGTAACATAGGAACGTTAAATATCTCCAGTACACAAATACTCCGTCGTTGCTTGCTTGCTTAGTTCTGGCCTGTCTCTGGCAGGACACGCCGTTGACCACAGCACGTACCTGAGAGCCTGCAGCAGGTCTCAGACCCGACTGCTAAGGCCCTACTCAAACCAGGGCGTGGCGATTACCTTCGAGTAAGTATTCTCCACACAGAAGCCTATGAAGACCAATAGCCATCAGCAGGCCGGTGGCTCGTGTGGGTGAAATGCCGCAGCACATGGGCCGGCACGCGTGTGCTCTCACCTCGCACTGCGTGGCGCGAGGTCCGCGTGTTAAGGGGAGTCGGTCATGAACCCGTCCAGCTGGCACCAGCTGGGGACAGGCCGGTGGGCAGGAACCCGGAGAAAGCTGACAAGGAACCTGTGGGCCAGCGAGCACCTGCCCCTGAGTGAGCCTTGGCCAGGGCGGGCCACCTGTCCCCTCAGCCATTGTGAGTGCCCGTGGGCCTCTTAGAGGGCAAAGCATACCACAGGGTAAGCGTGATTCTTGTGTTCAAAGGTGCATGCTGTTTGTGCAAAGTGGCCCCAGACAGACACCGACAGCGTCACTTGGTCTTCCAGCCCTGGAGGAGACTGGGTGGGCTAATGTGGTCCCCAACACAGCGTCTTTCTGGAGGGCTTCCAGGGGCCTGCCACGCACATCATCTCAGACGCTGACCCTAGATGCTAGCCCTGGGCATGAGGCAACTCCAGTGCAATATACGTTAATGCCCTGGGTTTTTAAATGCCCTGATATTGTCGGTACATTTAATTTCCAGGTTGGTCCCCCCTCACACTGAGGACAGTGTGCTCTGTGACTCTCCTGGGACCACACTCCAGAAGGAACTCGCCCTGGCTGAGAAAATCTCATGGTGGAAAGATGAGTGTGTCACGAACTTTCTGAACCAAAAGCTACCGAGGTTGACCAGTCTCAGTGTGACTCGGGGCATGATTCTTCAACTAGCCACCGGCCCAACTGAGGCAGGCAGTAACTCAAGCTGAGCACTCCAGGAAGCTGCTGCACCCTCCTGCCTGGGGGGAGTTGGCGGCTACACTGACCACCGCCCTCCCTGACCACTACCCTGCTTCGGTCCTGTTTTAAAGACGCCTAGTGGAGATGCCCCTGCCCTGGGTGCAGCTGGGACTGCGACCCCACCCCGCGCCAGAGCAGCCGTGCCGGAGAGGTGAGGCTAGCTTGGTCAGGTCAATTTCCTCGACTGCAACTTCTACTTCAAAATTTGCTTCAGCTTCTTTTAGCCAGGAGGGATTTCCGCCTGGGCTGTAGGTGAGGGCAAATACCCATAGAGAACCCTTTGATAGCCACATTTGGAAATTGCCGGCCGCAGGCAGGACAAGCGAGCCCCTGAGGAGCAGCAGTGCGGCGGGCGGGACCGCTGGCCATCCCAGACTCTCACAGACTCTCACAACTTCGTGCCTTTGTGGGGAGGGACAGCATGTAGCCCTCCAAGCCTGTGCCAGCAGACCGGCGAGGCCCAAAGGACAAGCACACGGCTGCTGCCCTGCCTCCCACGTTGCGCCCGCTGGGCCCTGAGGCTGCATGGCCAGGCCAGGCTGCACGCCCACCGTTGCCCAGGGTGGGCAGGAACTGGGCCACCAGCCGAGGGTGGTCGGCAGAGATCAGCTGCCAGAGCAGTTTCAGGAGGTTCTCGTGTGTGGGCAGACGGGCTGGGACAGGGGAGGAAGAGACCACCATACTGGAAATGGTGCTCCACCACGGCCTGGCCACGCAGGAGAAGCCGAGGCCTACGAGTTAGATCAGCCCTTGAACGCAAGCCTGCAGCAGTCCACCTCTGCTTACCTCGAACTTCCGGCCCTGTCTCTATACCCGAGCTCGTGGAAGTCCACGGGCTCCAGCCATGAGCACACAGGCCCCGTGAGGTAGGACTGCTGTATTTTGGTTTTCTTAAGAGAAGTTTTTGCTAAAAGGCGCATGCACTTCCTGGAGAGACAGACAGAAAGCCAGAAATCACCCCCAGGGAGGAGGGCCACACTGCAATCCCTTCTCCTCCATTCTCCTCTTGGGATCTTGGGCTCCCACGCACACGTGCCTGGCGTGAGTTTTAAGCTGCCAGGTTCAGGACTCAAACCACAGTTGACTACATGGGAGTCCAGTGACATAACTGTGATGCCATCTGCTGGATCTCATGCCACGGACAGCACCTCGCATGACATGGGCACTCGGTCAGTTTCCTCACCAGATGAATGAATGGGTCAAAACACTCTTGCCTAACGTCTAAGTCCATGCTTCATCAAAGGTCGGGCAGAACACAGAGCAGGGGAAGCGGGAAGATGGTCTTTGCCCGGCCCATCAACCACTGTCTGACGTCCCCCCTCCCCGTGAAGGTTAACAACCACGGGCCCACGGGCGGCCGTGCGGACCCCGATCTGAACAAGCCCATGGCAAAACGGCGCAGGTCTGGGGCAGCAGGGACATGGGGACATCAGCCGTGTGGCATCGAATTACACTGAAGAGGCGAATGAAGGTACGGTGAGAGTGTTTTTAAAAAGGCCTCACTAGAGTCATCGAGAAACATTCACAGGTAAACCACGCTGGTCTGGTGCTCGCTTCGAAATGCTCCGAGAGGGTAAAGCGAGAACGAGGAGATGAAACAAAACAGCAACGGGACATTTTTGAAGCCGAGTAACCACGTAGCGATTCCTTGTACATTCCACCTGGCTCGGGGCCACGCTGGAAATTTCCATGGAAGGTTTCTAAGCCTCGTGGAAGGTGGCCTCTATCCACAGCTGACAGAAACAGCCAGACCAAAGCGTACGCCCGCGTGCCGGTCTGTGCATGAGCTCGCACCCCTGCACGGCTCGCACAGCCGCACTCTTGCCACCCAGCCCGCGGTGCAGCCGGCAGTGTGGTAGGGCGTGCCCAGAGGAACTGGGACTGTGTCCCGCCCTCGCAGATCCCGGAATCTCACGGGCAGGAGGGCTAGAAAGCCAGTGACATGACACGGAGTCACGGGACAGGCAAGGGGCCCACAGGCGCGATCAGCGCTCAGTCCAGAAGACTCGCTCTGGCCACAGGCCACACCGGGGCTGAGGAAGAACAGAGGAGCTGCTGATGAGGACACTGTGGGGACCAGGCGGTGCCTCAGCGTGACACAACTGGACAGTCCACGAAAAGCCTGCCCATGTGTGGCAGGGCCTCGGGGCACCGGCTGCGTGCGCACGAGCAGGGTCCACACTGACCCTGTCAGCCACGCGGAGCTAAGACTGTCTTCAAAGGGAAAAAAGAAGATTGCATGTGCATGCTCACTTGGTAACAGGTGAAAATTAACCAGCAAAATGAGAACATTGATAAAAGGAATGTGTAATAAACAGCTTAAAATTATTTTGGATGGGGCCAGGAGGTAGCATGTGACTAAAGGCCTGGATCCCACACAGCCGACTGTGCAGTCCCAGTCCCAGAACTGGCCACTTGAAACTTATGCCAGGTGTTGGGGCCGGCAGGTGGCGTGGTCGTTAAGGGAGCTGGACTCTCACATGGCTGGTCATGGTTCAAGTCTCAGACCTGGCGACTTGCTTTCTCCCTTTCCCTCTCTCTCTTCATCTCACTCCGACCTTCTCTGTTCAAATTAAAATAAAGTTAAATAAAATAATTCTTTTTAAAAGAAGAAAGAAAACTATGCCAGGTGCAAGTGCATGTCCAACATCCCAAGAGGAGAATGGAGAAGGGACTGCAGCACGGCCATCCCCCCAGGGTGTGATTTCTTACTTTCCCTCTGTCTCTGTCTCTCTCTCTCTCTCTCTAGCGAAACTAGAATAGTAATAATAACGCTGGCTAGACATAATTTATGCACTGGCTCTAGTTTACGGGAGCTCCTCTTTTTCTGGACTCAAACACGTGGGCGTGCCTCGACCCGAGAGGTGCTGCTACGGAGTCCTCCCCTCACACACCGGCCTCGCGTGCCGCTATTCGCACACGCCTCCGCTACTCCTCGTGCTTCCGCTTCCGCTTGTCTTGTGTTTTTGTTTTTACTGAGGACACGTGTGCTCACCAGAGAGCGAGAGAGAGAGAGAAAAACCCGCCAGGTCCAGGACTCAAACCGCGGTCGGCCACGTGGAAGTCCAGCATCTCCACCACCACGCCGGCTGCTGGACCCCTGCTTTCACTTGCTTTTAAATAAGATGTGACTGAGCCCATGGGAAGGCCTCACAGTGCCATGACCGAGAGATTGGGACCAGACGAGGGTCACAACACGCTTTTTCCTTCCTACGTGAGGGGCCTGGAGCGTGGCCACTGCCTGGTGGACTCAGACCGGAAGCGGGTCCCTGGGCCGCAGGGAGCAGCCCCTCATGGGGCCACTGCACCTCAGAGAGAGCTCTCTGCTCCCTTTTCCTCCTGGTTGTCACTGCTGCTGAGGAAAGGGAAACTGGCCTCTCCCGTGATGAAATAAGTCAAAATATCTTCCCACCTTTTCGACTTACGCTTCGATTTCTGCTTTGTAAATTAATGCTATGATTAGACATTGTCCTTTTCATGTATTTGAGAGGAAAACACACACGTCCTCCATTACCCCAGGGTCCCTTCCCAGCCTCACAAAGGACATCCGGGACACTGCTCTTCCCCTCAGGAGTAACGGCTCGAAACGGCTCCCCCACGGCCGGCTTCAGAGAGGCTGTCACGGCCACCAGCAGGCACGGAATGTGCCGGAATCACATGTCTCCACAGCTGTCCACTCGGTGACCAGAGGACGCATATGGGGCAGGGCAGCCACCTGCTGCCCCCGAGGAGCCAGGAATGTCCTCAGAGGCCTGGGGAGGGGGACTGCAAGGGCAGCTAAAGATCAGCCCTCGGGGCACTCCCACAGAACGGGACAACAGAGGCTGACAGAGAGGTTACAGACAATCACCCTCAGGCTGGCAGGCGGCGCAGACTCCCACGGGGCCGACTATGGTTCGAGTCCCAAACCTAGCAGCTAGCTTTCTCACTCTGACTCTCTCTCTCTGGTCAAATTGACAAGTAATAATAAATCAATAAAACTAAATGAATAATCCTTTAAAAAGAAAATCAGTCTCTTTTCTTTATAATCACCCATACGAATTCTTGCTTGAGACAGACCGTCTTTTCCATTCGGACCCCTCCTGTGAGGAGGACGGCTGGAGACACACACAGGCATTGAACAGGCCCTGGGAGAGTGGCCAGTGGCCGGGAGCTCGCAGAGCAAGGACAGGAACAGCGTCGCCGTGGGAGACCGGACGCCGCTCTGGTTCTGTGTGAGAGCGTGAGGAGCGGCCTGGCCCTGGGTGGCCCGTTAGCAGAGACGCTCGGGCAGAGGGAGGCTGGGCCTGTCAGGCCTCAGCTGGAGAGAGCGGCGACCGCGCTGTGCGGGGAAACCGAGGCCAGAGCCAGGATTGGCCAAGCCCTGGCGTGGTGGCGGCTGGACCTCTGCAAGGCTCCAGGGACCCCGACGTAGAAGATGGGGGCTCAGGTCCCGGGTCCCCCTGCACAGGACAGGCTCCAGGGACCCCGACGTAGAAGATGGGGGCTCAGGTCCCGGGTCCCCTGCACAGGACAGGCTCCAGGGACCCCGACGTAGAAGATGGGGGCTCAGGTCCCGGGTCCCCCTGCACAGGACAGGCTCCAGGGACCCCAACTGGCTGGAAAGGCTGGCGTGGTGGAGAGCCCACAGAGGGGCTCGTCTCTCTCTCAAAGCAACGCACGACTGAGAAACAGCCGCCCTGGAACACGAGCGGCTCCGCTGGGCAGCCGTGTATGTACACATGCCCAAACCCTGAGCAGAGGAGACGGGCCTGCAGCGTGGCCATCCCCTGCAGGGGGCTTCTCGCTTTCCCGCCTGAGGGGCACTTTCTGAAGCATCCGCATGTGTGGAGACCGGCTGGTTCTGCAGAAATCATATTGAGCACAGAATTCGTAAAACGCCACAGCTGGGACCTCGGGGCTCACAGGGGGCAGCGGACCCTAAGGAAAGGAGCAGCGACGCTTTGGGTTCCCTCCCTCCCACCTGGACTCCAGCACGGCCTCCTGGACCCAGAGCTGTTCAGAACCCACAGCCCGTCTGGGTCTGCGCTGCCGCGGCTCCAGGCATCCACTGCTTCTGTGACCCAACCCCGGGCCCACAGCGGTCACGCACACGTGCCATCTCCGTTCTTCCTGTCTCCTCCAGTGCACAGTGTCCTTGTAACAGTGCACGCTCGTACGCCTCACCCACTCAGTATTTACACACTACTCTCAGGAAACTCCCGCTCTACTCCAAGGCAGAACAGTGGATCTGCAGCTGGTTTATCGTCAGCACAGGTGCAGAAGTCTCTGCTCTTCCACATATAACAACAGATAAATCGAGCGTCTGCTCTTTACTGATGCGCACGTGTGTCACCTCATTCACACACGCCTGGCACAGTGGCACCTCCTCGAGGAGGAGACCGAGGCTCGCAGGAGACAGTTCAACCAAAGTTCAGGTCACCAACAGCAGGGCCTGAACCAGAGCTGCCGCCTGGCTACCACACCACCCAACTCTGGTCTCTGAAAAGTGAGGGCAGAGAGGGCGGGCGGCGAGGGGGGCGAGGGGGGCGAGGGGGGCGAGGGGAGTGAGGTGAGGGCAGTGAGGTGAGGGCAGTGAGGTGAGGGCAGCGAGGGGAGCGAGGGCAGCATGCACGCTACGTTCCCTGGACGGGTGAGCTGTGTGCCTGTTTTCCCAGCATAACTATCAGGCTGTCGGGAAACTCGTGACGTGTTCTTCTGGTTTTCTATGCAAAACTGCGGCGTGACTTTCCCAAGGACCCAACAATGGCACCTTTCACTCTCAAAAGTATCATGCTTTGGGACCAGCAGTTAGCGTAATGGCTATGTCGCTGGACTCCCATGTAGCCGACCGCGGTTTGAGTCCTTGACCCAGTGGCTTAAACTCACGCCGGGCGCATGTGCATGGGTGCCCAAGATCCCGAGAGGAGAATGGAGAAGAGATTGCAGCGTGGCCATCCCCCGGGGAGTGATTTCTCACTTTCTATCTCTCTGTCTCTCTCTGTCTTTCTGGCGAGTGCACACGCCCTGTAGCAAAAACCTCTCCAAAAAAAGAAAGAAAAGGGGACCAGCAGTTGGCGTAATGGCTATGTCGCTGGACTCCCACGTAGCCGACCGTGGTTTGAGTCCCGGACCCAGTGGCTTAAAACTCACACTGGGTGCGTGTGCATGCATGCCCAAGATCCCGAGAGGTGAATGGAGGAGAAGGGATTGCAGCGTGACCATCCCCCCGGGGGGTGATTTCTCGCTTTCTGTCTCTCTGTCTCTCTCTGTCTGTCTGGCAAACGCACGCGCCCTATAGCAAAAACCTCTCCCAAAAAAAAGGAGGAAAAAAAGTATCCTGCTTTGAATAACTTGTCACCCTGCCCCCAGGAGAGGAGTAGCTGAACTGATAAGAGCTGAGAAGGAGAGCTGCTCCAGTTTACTAGCTCTGCAGGTTGACAGTAACCAGCTAAGCGAGGAGCTACTGCAGGGGAGGGCTGGGGCCCAACAGACCTCATCTGCCACGGTCACACAGCCCGGTGGAAGTCGGTCCCCAGCCCCGAGCCGTGGTGAGAAGTGAGGGCAACATGAAGGGCCTGGGCACCGGCCATGACCCAGCTCTCAGAGGTGCAGTCATTTCTGGAACAGCTTCTCCTACATTACGTATTATTTTTCTGCTGCAAATGAAAATGAGTCCTGGGGCCAGCAGGTGGTGTAGTGGTTAAGGCGTTGGACTCCCACATGGCCGACTGCGGTCTGAGTCCTGGACCCAGTGGCTTGAAACAAACAGGGCGCGTGTGTGTGCGTGCCCCAAATCCCAAGAGGACAATGGAGAAGGGACCACAGCTGGCCATCCCCGCTGGGGCAGATTTCTCACTTCCCTCTCCGTCTGTCTCTGGTGAGTGCATGTGTCCTACAGCAAAACTCTCTTTCAAAAAAAAAAAAAAAAAAAAAAAAAAGAAAGAAAGAAAAAAAGAAGGAGGAGAAGAAAAAGAAAAGGAGTCCTTACTTAAACAGGACTAAACAGCCTCTGGGCAGGCTGACATCAGGGGGCCAGGCCGTCTGCGGCTCTGCTCCCGGCTCTGCTCCCGGCTCTGCTCCCGGTGCTGCCTGGAGTGCAGGAGAACGTGCCTCTTCCACGCGGCCTCCCTGGGAGGGCGCAACACTCCAGAGCCTGCCGCCGGGACGCAGGCCGAAGTGGCAGAACCGGCCCACCCTCCTGGACACCGTTCTATCCGGAAGCTGGAGCTCACGTCGAGGGAACCTCTCACAGCGCCGAGATCGCCCTTCTCCCGGCAGAGGGCGAGAACGCGGCAGGAAACACCGCAGGCCTCCTCGGTCCGGTCTGGAGGACGGAGGGGAGGAAGCGCACGCCGGCTCCAAGCCCCAGGCCGGCCGCTGGACCGTCTCCACGGCCAGCGTCGCAGGCCGGCGCGGCCCACTGAGCAGAGACCCGGAGCGCAGTGCGGCGGCTCCGTGGGCGCGTGTCGTGCCTGAGCGGCCTGGGCAGTCCCCCAACCGCGGCTGTGAACCGAGGTCCTTCCCAGGGAAGAATGAAAACTTAAAGCCGCCGGGGCACGCTCTCCTCATCGACCATCATGTTTTGTTTTCATCTTTCACAGTGATTTTGTAAATTAGAAAAAATCAGGAACCCTCCTCCCCCAAATGAGAAAAGAATAAAAAGGAAAACCCGAAAGAACGATGTCCTAGCCAGGGCGCGACCAGACACCTGAGCTGAGATGAACGCTGGGCCCGGCCTACTGTGTGCTGCTGCAGGAGGCCGGGCCACAGGCAGCCACGCAGTGGGGACAGTGGACGGCACCACGCCCGGGTCGCCCACGCAGAGACCATGGCGGCGAGCTCGGCCCTTATGAGAGTTCAAGGGTTGGCCTCTGAACAAGTGACTTCAACAGCAAAAGCACTCAGAATTCAAGACCTGTACACGGCAGTCTCTACTGAACGAGCTTTAAAAACTGAGAGAAAAACTTCTTTAAGGAATCCTTCATTAATTGAGATTCTTTAAAGAAAAAGAGAAATGTCTTTAATAGGGAAGCTGGAAACTAGTTCCCATTTCTGTGGGACCACGGGATACAAGGTTGCTGGACACTGACAGTCAAAGGAGCGGACAGGACACAGGGTTCAGAACGGCTTCTGTCGCTCCCTCACTGCCGGCGGCCTGCCAGGGCCCCAAGCTGGCCGTCTCAGTGTCCCTGTCAGCATTCCGCGTCATCCCGCCTTTGTCTGGCAGGCCCAATGTGATTCGTGTTGGTGCCACAGCGAGGACAGCTAACAACTGTGCCTCCTGTCCCCAAGGCTGGGCCATTCAGCTGGGACCAGGAGCCGAGGATTAGCTGCAATCAGACCGCTGGTGGCAGGGCCCGTGCCAGGTGGAGTCTGGTGGAACAGGGGTCATCTCTGAGCACAGCTCGGGAGCTTCTTTAGGGTGGAAGGGAGAGCAGGGGAGCCGGGAAGCAGACAGGGCTCCCTCCGCGCACGTCCGAAGTAAAACTTGAATACCTTGGCATTCTTTCAAGCTGCTTACCCACTGCACCTTACCCCAAAGGTGTTTTGACATGGATTAGTCTTCTTCTAAAACCCTTGTTATTTTCCAAATGCAAGGGAAAAAAGTTCTAGTCTATTTCTGGCTGCAAAGGTTTTTATTAATTATACAAAACATCCGCAGTCTGACTCTGTGAACAGCTCGAACTTTCTGGAACTCATGACACTGAATATTCTACGTGACCGTTTCTGTCTTCTAAATAGGTAGACAAGTTCTCCCCAGCTTTTATTTTTTTTAGCGTATGAGTTGTTATCAAAGGGCATGTCGGATAAGGCAATGAAATCTACAACTAAAACCATCTTTTTTGCTTTTTGTTTTGTTTTGTTTTGTTTTTAAGGTTTTTGCAATAGGGCGGGCACGTGCGCCAGAGAGACACAGAACCCAAATGAGGGCGAGTGAGAAGCCGGCCCTCAGAGGGACGGCCACAACACAGTTCTCTCTCCTCCATTCTGCTCCTGGGACCTTGGGCACGCACACACACACGCCTGGCATGAGGTTCAAGCCACCAGGTCCAGGACTCGAACTGCAGTCAGCTATGTGGGCGTCCAGTGCCTTAAACACCACGTCACCAGCTGGCCCCCTCCCTGCTCTTTCACAGTGCTCTGGCCCACCCTGGCCCACCTTCACTGAGTCTTTACAAAGTAATCTATTTTTTTTTCTTTTTTTTTTTTTTTTTTTTGGGGGGGGGGGTTTTTTGCTATAGGGCGCGTGCGCTCGCCAGACAGAGAGAGAGAGACATAGAGACAGAAAGCGAGAAATCACCCCCCAGGGGGGATGGCCACGCCGCAATCCCTTCTCCTCCATTCTCCTCTCGGGATCTTGGGCACGCACGCACACGCGCCCGGCGTGAGTTGTAAGCCACCGGGTCCAGGACGCGAACCGCGGTCGACTACGTGGGAGTCCAGTGACATAGCCATTATGCCAACTGCTGGTTCCCCAAAGTAATCTATTTTTAATAGAAATAACAACTTTTCTCCAAATATATTTCATTTGCTCCTGTGAAAATTAAGTTCCACAATTATAATGAGCAGCACACACGAGAAGAAACACGGGGTCATACAGAGGCTGGAACAAGACAGACGTGACCAAGACGGACACGTGACCAAGACAGACGTGACCAAGACGGACACGTGACCAAGACAGACGTGACCAAGACGGACGTGACCAAGACGGACGTGACCAAGATGGACGTGACCAAGATGAACACGTGACCAAGACGGACGTGACCAAGACGGACACGTGACCAAGACAGACGTGACCAAGACAGACGTGACCAAGACGGACGTGACCAAGACGGACGTGACCAAGACGGACACGTGACCAAGACGGACGTGACCAAGACGGACGTGACCAAGACGGACACGTGACCAAGACAGACGTGACCAAGACAGACGTGACCAAGACGGACGTGACCAAGACAGACGTGACCAAGACGGACGTGACCAAGACGGACGTGACCAAGATGGACGTGACCAAGATGAACACGTGACCAAGACGGACGTGACCAAGACGGACACGTGACCAAGACGGACGTGACCAAGATGAACACGTGACCAAGACGGACGTGACCAAGACGGACACATGACCAAGACGGACGTGACCAAGACGGACGTGACCAAGATGGACGTGACCAAGATGAACACGTGACCAAGACAGACGTGACCAAGACGGACACGTGACCAAGACAGACGTGACCAAGACGGACACATGACCAAGACGGACGTGACCAAGACGGACGTGACCAAGATGGACGTGACCAAGATGAACACGTGACCAAGACGGACGTGACCAAGACGGACACGTGACCAAGACGGACGTGACCAAGACGGACACGTGACCAAGACAGACGTGACCAAGACGGACACGTGACCAAGACGGACGTGACCAAGATGGACACGTGACCAAGACAGACGTGACCAAGACGGACACGTGACCAAGACAGACGTGACCAAGACGGACGTGACCAAGACGGACGTGACCAAGACGGACGTGACCAAGACGGACACGTGACCAAGACGGACGTGACCAAGACGAACACGTGACCAAGACGGACGTGACCAAGATGAACACGTGACCAAGACGGACGTGACCAAGATGAACACGTGACCAAGACGGACGTGACCAAGATGGACACGTGACCAAGACGGACGTGACCAAGACGGACACGTGACCAAGACGGACGTGACCAAGACGGACATGTGACCAAGACAGACGTGACCAAGATGAACACGTGACCAAGACAGACGTGACCAAGATGAACACGTGACCAAGACGGACATGACCAAGACGGACACATGACCAAGACGGACGTGACCAAGACGGACATGTGACCAAGACAGACGTGACCAAGACGGACGTGACCAAGACGGACACATGACCAAGACGGACGTGACCAAGACAGACACGTGACCAAGACGGACGTGACCAAGACGGACGTGACCAAGACGGACATGACCAAGACAGACACGTGACCAAGACGGACATGTGACCAAGACAGACACGTGACCAAGACAGACACATGACCAAGACGGACGTGAACAAGACAGACATGACCGGAGCAGCAGGGCTTCAGCCTGCTAAGCGGGCCATCACTTCCACGGCGCCTCGTCACTCCTGTTCATGGAATTCACCGGAGACCGCTCTCATGTGCCCAGGCCCCAAAGCCAGCCAGCCACAGGAAGTGTGCCTTGCCCGTATCACCCGATGAGATCGACAGAACCTGGTCTCCATGTCCCTGTGCTCTTCAATCTATCCGCTGTCAACGCGCAAACCTGGGGTTCTGGGTGCTCCCTCTGGGCGGCCCCTTCGTCTGCGTGAGTTTCCCGAAAGCCCAGGTGCCCACACTCACTTTGGTTCTGACCCACACGTACTTGCTGCCCGGAGCCACAGAACAGGGGCCACCGTCCGCCCAGACCAGGTTTCCAGCCTTAGAACAGCAAACGTGGCTCAGAGTTCAGCCTGGAAGCTGCCCTGGAAACCACTACAAACATCCCAGCAACTAACGGGTTCCAGTTTTCTCTCCTGTAAACGCTGTCTTCCCCCAACATCACCAGGAAATACTTCCATAGGTTTTCCCCTAAGATGGCACTGTGAAACACTTCAGGAGTCAAGGGCTGGAAAGGAAAAAGTTCTGCTTCACTCCACTGAGCCAGTGAAGTGTCTCTACCACAGACACGTAGAGGCCACGTTACTTAGCATGGCCTAGAGAGGTACTCAACCACGTAACACGCTCACGGATGTCGCATGAGACTGACATGCAGTTCATTTCCTTCTCATGGAAGAGTGAGAACACGGTTCAGAGTGAATTTTTTTTTAAGAATTATTTTAACTTTACTCATTTATTTTCATTTGATCAGAGAGTGATGAGACAGAGAGAAAGTGAGAAAGCAAGCTGCCAGGTATGGGACTCGAACCACGATCGGCCATGTGCGAGTCCAGTACCACCTGCCAGCCACGCCACCTGCCATCCCCCACACTGAAATTTATGCAGTTATTTTTGTGCAAAATGCATCCTGATTTTATTTCTTTTTTAAAATCATTTATTTATTTATTTATTTTTTAAATTTGATGACAGGGAGAAGGAGAAAGAAAAAGTGAGAAAGCAAACTGCCAGGTCAGGGACCTGAACCGTGATCAGCCAAGCGGGAGTCCATACCTCAACCACCATGCCACCTGCCAGCCCCGATTTCATTTCAGCTCACCCCTACATCTAGTTCATTTCTCTTTGTTTTTTAGAGAGATTTTTGCTACAGGACACGTGTGCTCACAGGAAAGACAGAGACAGAAAGCGAGAAATCTCTCCCCGGGGGGTAGGCACGCCACAGTCCTTCTCGATTCTCCTCTCGGGATTTGGAGTGCACACACACGCCTGGCATGTGTGTCCCTGCTGCCACCTCCTGCACAGGGCTGGGCCGTGCCCTCCTCTGTCACAGACTCCCTGTGCTCTCCGTTCCCCGTTCCCCACCCCTCCCCCATCATCGACCCGGACACATGGCCATAAATACCGTCACGTCACCTGACGGACAGTGCCAGCTCCCTGCCCCTGGGGTCATGGCTGATGCACTGCGTGATCTCAAAACACCCCACAATACGTGAAAAAGCACGTGGATTCAACCCAATGTGTTTCAAAGCACATGGAAATTCTGGCAGAACTCCTCATTCTAAAGAAGATACACCTCTATCGCCCAGGAAACCCTTGAAACCGCTGTGCTCAGTCTCTATCGCCCCAGGGAACCCTTGAAACCGCTGTGCTCAGTTCTTCACTGTCTGTGCAACTACACGCTCCCGCAGAGCAGCGCTGGTGAGAACTGGTTAGACCCAGCAAAACTCCTCTTCTGGGCAGCAGGGCTGGTGACTAAGGCATGGGATCTCACATGGCCAACTCCATGTTCGACTCTTGGAACAGGAGGCTTGAAAGACATGCCCAGCACACACGCAAGCGTGCCCAAGATCCCAGAGGACCATGGAGGACTGGGCGTTCCACCCCCAGGAGTGCTTTCTCATGTTCCCGTTCTTTCTCTGGCGAGCACACACACCGTATAAGAGGAAAAAAAAAAAAAAGAACAAAACTGATCAACTGTTGGCAAAGCGTTGAGTGTTCTACAGAAAATAAGCTTAGGGCCAGCGGGTGGTGTGGAGGTTAGGGCACTGGATCCCACATGGCAGGCTACATTGTTCAAGTCCCAGATCTGGTAGCTTGAAAATCACACGGGCGCATGTACATGTGTGCCCAAAATCCCAAGAGGAGGCTAGAGGAGACAGGATTGTGGCACGGTCATCCCCCAGAGGGACGATTTCGCACTTCCTGTCTCTGACTAGCACACACGCCCTATAGTAAAAACTTCTCTTTAAAAAAAAAATCTGGTCTACTGTCCCTGGTGCAGTGTTAAAGACGACCACGGAGAGCTTTTTCA
Organism: Tupaia tana; assembly: GCA_026018925.1. Classification (NCBI taxonomy): domain Eukaryota; kingdom Metazoa; phylum Chordata; class Mammalia; order Scandentia; family Tupaiidae; genus Tupaia; species Tupaia tana. The sequence goes on from JAKSZU010000017.1 coordinate 455,738, forward strand.
TATGTGAATTACGTCCGGCAATATTTATCCCTTTCAGAATTAAAACTGGCAACTTTCAGAATGCTTCTTTATTAAACTACTTTTGCACATGGAACATTCTCCAGTAGACCACACAGCAGGTCACAAACAAGTCACACACTTTAAAGGTTTAGACTACACAAGGACGACCACAGGGGGCACAGGCGGTGGGCATGGGGCCGAAGCTGGGCGCCACATGCCGCCCACACGTGCAGACACATGCAGGCACGTGACACCAAGAGCCCAACGAGATTAAGGGTCAGGGACGGGTCCCAGCATGACACAACGCGTGACACATGGGCTCTCTAACGTGCACATGCTCACTCTACGGCACATGCACACATTCCCTCTGACACTCACACGCTCTATCACTCTCATATAGCTCTCTAGCATTTACACGCTCTCTCTAGCACTCACACACTCTAGCACTCAGCCCCTGGGGGTGGGACTCGATTACTGGCTGGCATGGAAGACCCAACTTTCTACACAGGGTGCTTGCTGCTGCTCTGTGGGGCTGGCCTGGCAGAGTTTCTGAAACTGCTTTTGTATCTTCTTTAAATATTTGGTACCATTTGCTCCAAAGCCAGCTGGTCGTGGGCTTTTCTTTGTGTGGAGCTGTTTACCAGATTAATCTCTTCAATGCTTATGGTACATTCAGATTTTCTGTCTCTTCTTTTTCAGACAGGGCCTCTCTGTCTCGCCTGCTGGCTGGGAGCCCTGAGTCGGCCTCGGCCTCGGCCTCCGAGTAGCTGGGACCACAGGCTCACGCTGAGCTGCCCGAAGGCTGCGAGTGTGGGCTGGGGCTGGGCCTCCGCAGAGCGGTGGCTTGGGCGTGGGCGTGTCTGCAGCTGCCTCTTCCGTCCTGCCCTTAGGTCACTTCTGTCCCGACGTTCATCCTGTTTGCTAGGACGGAGCTGTTGGCAGTGCACGCAAACTGTCCACTCCTGCTCCTGCCCAGTTCTGGGGACGCGCCCTCTGCTGTTCCCGATGTTAGTCATTTAGGTCTTCTCTCCTTTTTTTCTGTCTAAACTAAAAGTTTGCCACTTTCTTAAGGTAAAAATTGTTTATTTTATATTTTATCATTATTTTTTAATTTGACTAGAGAGAGAGAGAGAAAGAGAAAGTGAGAAAGCAAGTTGTCAGGTCCAGGACTCAAACCGCTGTTGGCCGCGTGAGTCCAGTGCCTTAAACACCATGCTACCTGTTGGCCCCATGTTTGTCACTTTTGATCTTTTCAAAGAAACAACTTTTTTTTTTTAAGAGAGATTTTTGGGGTCAGCAGGTGGCATGGTGGTTAAGGGTGCTGGACTCCCACATGTTCGATCGCAGTTCGAGGCCTGGACCTGGTAGCTTGCTTTCTCACTTTCTCTCTCTCTCTCTCTGGTCAAATTAAAAAGTAATAATAATAGGAGCCAGCAGATGGCGTGGTGGTTAGGGGTGCTGGACTCCTACGTGGCCAATCACGGTTCTAGTCTGGAACCTAACGGCTTACTTTCTCACTTTCTTTCTCTCTCTCTTACTCTGGTCCCTCTCTGGTTAAATTAAAATAAATAAATAAATAAATAATTCTTCTTTAAAAAGTAATCATAATGATGATGGATAGAGTTAAATAAAATATTCACCCCATAAAACAAAACATTATTAAGCTATTAAAAACAAAAGCTATTAAAGCTAATGAAAAGTTCAACAATGCTGCAGGACACAAACATCAGTTATATTCTATGACCAGCAATGAACAATCCGAAATGGAAACTCAGAAAACTATTTCATTCATGACACCATCAAAACGAATCAACTATGTAGCTATTTTATTTAATATTTTATTAAATATTTAAATTAGGAATTACGTTTATTAAAAAAGTACAAGATTTATGCACTAAAAACTGCAAAACATTTGTGAAAGAAGTCAATGGGCAGAAACTGGAAGGCCGTGTTCCCAGACCGAAGACCCACATCGCCCCACGGCCAAGGTACTCAGCGCACCGCTCGCTCTCGCGCGCGCTCTCTCTCTCTCTCTCTCTCTCTCTCTCTGGTCAAACTAAAATAAATGAATGAATAAATTAAATTAAATTAAATAATTCTTTTAAAAAAAATGTAAAAAGAAAGAAAAGTGTCTGAAAGGGGCTGCAGCCCGCACTGCACCGTGAAGTGCTGTCCCCGGGCTCCCACATGGCCGACCGCGGCTCGCATCCAGCCCCCAGCGGCTTGGAAACATGCCGGTGTGTGTGCGCCTGCACCCTGACAGGGCAGAGAGGTGAGGGCACTGGTGACTGTGTCCACTGGGTTGTCCGGCCCCTCGCTCCCACCACGTGCACCTCTGCCAATTAAAGACAGAGTAGAATAGAAAAAAATAACATTTTAGATCAAGTGAAGCAGCTCTGGGACCAGCAGATGGCATAATAGCTACATCACTGGACTCCCATGTAGTCGACCACGGTTCAAGTCCTGGACCCGGTGGCTTAAACTCATGCCAGGCCCATGTGCGTGTGTGCCCAAGATCCCAAGAGGAGAATGGAGAAGGGACTGCATCATGGCCATCCCCCTGGGGGGGTGATTTATCACTTTCTGTCTCTCCATCTCTGTCTGTCTTTCTGGCAAGTGCATGTGCCCTATAGCAAAAAAAACTCTAAAAAGAAAAGAAAGAAAAAGCTCTAAATTGGGCTGACTGCCTGGCGAGTCTCAAGGCAGCTGATGCCATGCGGCGGCCCCACAGCTGGAGTCATGGACCCTGTAGCTTGAGAAACACACCGGGCGCGTCTGCATGCGGCCCCAAGTCCAAAGCATGGGGAACGGAGAAGGACCGTTGGGGGAGTCCGACCCGGCGAGGCCCCAGGATCTGTCTGAGCCCCCCAGACCTTTGAGCTCTGCTTCTGGTCAGATCAACACGCTGGCAAGGTCACTGTTGTGCTCCCCCTGACCTTGGAACAAAGCTTGGGTCAATTAGCATGTCAGCAACTGCTTGCTATTTGCTCCAGAAAACTGGTAGCCTTGCTGGGAAGCGACCCCCCTCTGACTCCCCAATTTACTACTATAAAAGAATTGCATAGCTCTCTTATACATCCTGAGTATATGATAAAATTTTCCAGGAACTCCCCGACCGCTCCCCTTTGCTATAATCACCTACTATTAATTACAATGCTTTATCTCCATGGTCACAGTAGAGGGTGGGCTGAAGTTCTATCTAGGCAGAAATAATCTTGACCTTTGGAAGGCCCTTCAAAATACATTTAAGGTAAACTTAATCCTTTCTTTACTTAAAATAGGATTAGGCCAAAACTGGCCCAGGACCACCCCCCGCCCTCACCAAGCGAAATAGATAAATATTTTAGGACTCCTCAAATCATGTTTTAAATCCCTATAAAACTGTGTAAGTATCATTCTTTATTAATATCCATAGGAACTAATATCTATTCTTGAGATTTTCTTTTCTCAGAGCCATTCCTAGTAATCACAAGATAGCTGCTGCGCCGCTGCTTACCGGAATCGCCTTTCCAAAACTGCATTCTATGGAGACCTACCTACAATTCCATGGAGACCCACCTACAATTCCATGGAGACCACCTACAAATGCGAAACTGCACGAGACCCACCCTTAATCCAACCCTAAATAGAATCTATGTTCCCTATTGTTAAAAACTTTATGAGCTGATAATTGAAACACGTAGCCCCTCTCCCATTTACTTGCATGTAACACATTTTCAATAAAAAGGCACAATGATCCCTAGCAGTTGTCACTCCCCAGAGAGCAATCTCTGGGGGGGGGGGTGTCCGGCATAGGACGTGCATGAAAAAACACCGAGGCCTCTGTCTTCTGTTCACCTGCGCCACCTCCGTCGAGATAACCCACCCACGCCGAGGCTGGTCCCCGGCAGACCGTGGCTGGCCATGCCCCGTGGGTGTTTTCCTCCTCTCCCGCTCTTTCTCCGCGGGTCTCTGTCTCTGGCGAACACGGGTGCCCTCTGGCAAAATCAAAGCCCTCACTGGCCACCCTCCCACCCATGCGTACCCATGTCCCTCCTAGTCTCTTACTTTGTTGAAAGACTCCAGAGTTTCCGTTATAATCACGAAGGAATTATTATCTCTAAATCATTTTTTCCAAATTAAAATAAATAATTTTTTAAGTTAAATAAGTATTTTTTTCAAAGATTAAATAGAGCATGCTTGGGGGAAAACAGTAAGATAGTTTTCTAATCCTCTGCTTTAGAAACAATATAACGTAGATTAGAATAAATTATGATATGGAAAGCATGTAATAGATTCCAAGTATTTTATTTCATCACTCAGGGATCAGGACATGACAGCTCATGTGTAGAGGAAATCCAGGCCCTGGGGGCCTCTCATCCTCGAGAGTAATCGGCTTTCATTTGACCTTTTATTCACAGGAAAAGTATTTTATCTTGTATTGGAAAAGTTTCCTCAATCAAATATATAAAATAATTGCAAAGAAAAGACTAGTGAACCTAACAATAGCCCCAAAACCTGTACATGGTTTGATTGACTAATTTTACTGCTAATTTAAAGAGAAATAACCCTTCTCAGATTTAGACGCAAGCTGGAGTCTACTAGCATTGTTCCCCGGTTTTATTTCTGTGCTATAAATACAAATATAAATATAAATGCAAATATAAAAATATCCCGTAAAGACACTCCGGGATGCAGCTGCCCTGTGAGCTCTGGTCTCCCCAGCCTGGAATCCCCAGAAATCTGAAGGCCAGCTCTCACTTGGGAGGACGCATCGCATCTCAAGTGGAGCAGAGCGCTGTCCTGTCTCTCACACCGAGGTCACGGTGGGGTGCTAAGGTGACAACAGCCCAATGTGCCGAGGTCACGGTGGGGTGCTAAGGTGACAACAGCCCAGTGTGCCGAGGTCACGGTGGGGTGCTAAGGTGACAACAGCCCAGTGTGCTGAGGTCACGGTGGGGTGCTAAGGTGACAGCCCAGTGTGCCGAGGTCACGGTGGGGTGCTAAGGTGACGACAGCCCAGTGTGCCGAGGTCACAGGTCACGGTGGGGTGCTAAGGTGACAGCCCAGTGTGCTGGGGAAAGGCCGCTCCCGAGCTGTCCCTCGGCCTGCAGTGAAGGCCCGGAGGCTGGTGGCCGCAGTGGCTGGCAAGGCTGGGGCGGGGACTGGGCACTTGAGCACCTTCCCTCTCCTCCCCCCGTGGCCGCCCAGGAGTGCTGGCATCATCGCAGTCACTGGGCAACTGAGGCAGAGAAACTCCGCCCTCGCCCCTTCACTCGGAGCAGCTCTAGGCTGGAGTACTGAGGCAAGACTTGAACTCGGGGCAGCTCCTGGCACTCTGAAAGAGCAGGGAAGTGTCCCACGGCCGGCCGTCTCCACGCCATTGGGCACTCCTTCTCTGTCTCTCTCCTTCCCCTTCAGGGTGGCCCGTGCACCCTGACAGCTGGGGGGGCCCTGAGCCTGCACGCCAGACCCCTCCCTGCACGCTCCCATCCTGCCCCTCACCAGCAGGAGGTCAGTCCCTGAACCAAGGACAGCCATGCAGCCACTTCTGCCCAGCTGCCTGCGGAGTCTCCTGTCAGAGGCTCCAAGACGCCCTCCTGCAGACTTCGGCAGGGCGTACGAGGACGCGAGGCGAGTGCTCACAAGCGGTCTCCTGACACGCCTCACCCAATCGACGGGCACTTGGCCTCTCAGGAGGGCACCTCCCAGAGGACACCGGGGCCCGGAGGTGGGCGTTCGCAGCTGCGGCTGTCCCCACTCTCTGAGGTGTGCATGAGCACTCTAGGTCTGGGGTCTCCTCTCCATTCCGCAGAAAACTACATTTCACCCTCAAGTCGATTGTTCGCAGTCTTGTCACAGCTTTTTGTTTGCTGTTTTTCTTTTTCTTTTTCTTTTTCTTTTACCTTTTTTCTGTTTTTTGGGTTTTTTTCCTTTTATTTTTCCTTTTTCATTTTTGGAGAGGTTTTGGCTATCGGGCACATGCGCTCGCCAAAAAGACAGAGAGAGACAGAAAGCAAGAAATCACCCCCCAGGGGGGATGGCCACGCCGCAATCCCTTCTCCTCCACTCTCCTCCTGGGATCTTGGGCACGCATACACACGCGCCCGGCATGAGTTTAAGCCACCGGGTCCCAGGACGCGAACCGTGTTAGAATACATGGGAGTCCAGCGACATAGCCATTACACCAACTGCTGGTCCCTCATTTGAACTTTTTAAAAAGTTTGCTATTGGGTGCACGTGCTCACGGGATGCAAACGTGTGTACTCTGACAAACTGAGAAGAAGAAAATGCCCCTGCTGACAGTGTCACACGTCTATCCCAAGGTCTGCGTGGACAGACGATGGAAGTGTGCTATCTACGCACGTCCACACACAGCCTTACTCCAGCCCTGGTGCGGGACGTGCTGTCACCGAGTCCTGTGGCTCTCAGGCACTGGACATGGGGAAAGCCCCGTCGTAGCCCCTAGCTAACTAGCTAACAGCGTTCCCATTTATTTATTCGATGGGTTTGCCACTTGGTCATTCTTAGAAAGGCCACCTTCTCTAGAGTCCTTAAATCCTGTGAATTAACAAGCATTTCCGGGGCCAGCAGGTGGTGCAGTGGTTAAGGCACTGGATTACCACAAGGCCGACTGCGGTTGGAGTCCCAGACCTGATGGTTTGAAGATCATGCCAGTGTGTGTGTGTGTGCATGCCCAAAATCCCAAGAGGAGGGTGAAGGAGAAGGGAATGTGGTGTGGCCATTCCCCAGGGGGGTGATTTCTCACTTTCTTTCTCTCTCTCTCTCTCTCTCTCTCTCTCTCTCTCTCTGGCAAGCACATGCACACTATGGTAAAAACCTAAGAAATAAAAAGAAATATTCCCAAATTCTCCTCGATTTCCTCCTCTTCCCAATACTTACAAAGATGGAAAACTACGTATTAGCTAACACATAATAGCTAATTTCTTTTTTTTTGTTTTAGATTTTTTTTTCCCATAGAATGCATACACTTGCCCAAGAGACACAGAGAGAGGGGAGAGAGGGAAAGTGAGAAGTCACTCCCCCAAGGAAGTTGGCCATGCCACAATCCCTTCTCCTCCGTTGTCCTCTCAGGATTTGGGGCATCCGCATGTGCACCCGGTGTGATTTTCAAGCTGCTGCATCTGGGACTCAAACCACCACAGCCAGTGTGGAATCTAGCACCTTAACCACCACTCCACCTGCTGGCCCCAAATAGTTTATATATATTTTTAGAATTATTTATTTTATTTTATTTATTCATTCATTTATTTTAATTTGACCAGAGAGAGAGAGAGAGAAAGCCACCAGGTCCAGGACTTGAACCGTGGCCAGCCATGTGGGAGTGTCCAGTGCTTTAACCACCATGCCACCTGCTGATCCCAATCATTATTGTTATTTTTTAATTTGCTACAGGACATGTGTATTCATCAGAGAGAGGCAGAGAGAGAGAGAGAGGGAGAAAGTGAGAAAGCAAGCCACAAGGCCCAGGACTCAAACCACATTCAACCAAGTGGGAGTCCAGCACCTTAACCGCCATGCCATCTGCCAGCCTCGATGTTGATATCTTAATAACAGAAATTCAAGAACACTAAAAGCCTAGGAAATCAACCTCTTTTGGATTGTTTTGCATGTACTAAAGAGAATCACTGTATGTATATAAGAAAAAGCTTTTTCTTCTAACAGTTTCTTTTTTATTATTAAGAGAGATTTTTGCTATAGGGTGTGTACACTTCCTGGAGAGAGAGAGAGACAGAGAGAGAGAAAGCAAGAAGAATGCCCCAGGGGGATAGCCACACTGCAATCCCTCCTCTTCTATTCTCCTCTCGGGAATTTGGGCATGCACACACACATGCGCCTGGCGTGAGTTTTAAGTAGCCAGGTCTGGGACTTGAACCACAGTCGACTACGTGGGAGTTAGCAATGTAACCATTACAGCATCTGCTGGTCTTTCTTTCTTTTAGGAAACTAAATTTGAGTAGCTATTTCTAGAATGCTTGTTAGACTTTCTTTAACACGATTTATGTTGTGCAAAACCAACTCAAACTTCTCATTATACATAGCAGAGGTGAATCAGAGTCTTAAATAATTTATTTTACTTCCCAATAAGAGGAGTCCACAAAATGTTTTCAAATATTACATGCACCCAAATGTTTTCTTTAAAGTCAATAAACCCAAACAGCAATCTGTCTTCCCTCTACATTCCTGCCTAGACTCCGCCAACGCTCCCCGACCGTGAGAGGGTCCCACCCGGTACTCCCTTGAGACTCCCATGGAAAGGGGCCTTATGCAACAAGGACCGAGCCAGACGGGTCTTGAACAGGGTCCACGTGAACGTCCAATTCGTTCACAGGAATCACACATGAGGAGATATGAGAGAGAATTTCATCTTTCCTCTGAAGAGACGTATCTGAGCGTAGAAACCACAAGTATATTTAATAAGTCACATTTTCGTTTTTGTTTTGCTATAGGGCACGTGCACTCACTAGAGAGAGACAGAGGAACAGTGAGCGAGCACCCCTGAGGCGATGGCCGCGTTGCAATCCCACCCCCCTCCAGTCTCCTCTCAGGACTCCCACACACAAGCGTGCCTGGGGTGATTTCGAGCCTCCAGGGCCAGGACCCGGGGCAGTCAGGCATACGGGATCAGCACCCTAACCACCACACCACCTGCTGGTCCACGCTGTGCTACCCTGGTGCTCTTTATTGACCAGCTCAGAAACATTATTTTCTATGTGTTTAGTCTATACCAGACAGCAGGGGAAGGGTGAGGAGACAAGAAGCACAGAAATTCCTCCCGACCTCAAAAACTTAGTTGGAAAGACAAAAAAAGAAAACATAAACAACTGAAGAATGACCAAGTTCTTCTTTAAAGTTTTTTGGGTTTTTTTCTTTTTTTTTAAGTTTTGCTATAGGGCGCGTGTGCTCATGGGAGGAAGACGGAGAGGGCGAGACCAGCAGGCAGGATGGCCATGCTGTGACCCTGCTCCATTCTCTCAGGAGTTTGGACACACACCAATGTCCGGTGTGATTTCCAAGGTGCTGGGTCTAGGACGTCAACTGAGGAGCTGGCCACGTGAGACCCAGTGCCTTAACCTCCATGCCACCTGCTGGCCCAAGTTCTTAACTACGGATAATATTTTTAAAGGATTATTTGCATTTAATTTTATTTATTGTTATTATTTTTTAATTTTGCTATAGAGCACATGCGCTTACTGGAGTGGGACAGAGACAGAAAGAGAGAGGGAGAGTGAGAAAGCAAGCAGCTAGGTCCGGCACTTGAACCATGGTCAGCTACGTGGGCGTCCAGCACCTTGAGCACCGTGCCACCTGCCAGCCCTAAGTAATGAAGGTAAGTGCTGCCCAATCACAGATGCGGACCAGGGAGCAGAGGGGACGTGGAGGCCAAGCTGGAGACTGGACGCTTTGCTCTCCAGGCCAAGCCGCGTCAGGGCCAGCACCGGGTCCCCAGACGCCCCTTCAGAGTGCCATCCGTGACAGTCACCCTGCTGAGAGGGCGGGTGTCGCACACCAGGAGGAGCGGCACGTGAACCTGGCGTCCCGCCCAGTACACGCAGACTGCAGCAGCTTCCTGGAGGCCAGGAGCTGGGCCCACTCGGCGCGGAGGGCGGCCGGCAGTGCAGAGAGGGTGCTGAAGCAGTCCACCAGGAGGCTGCGCCCAGGGCCCAGCACAAAGGACACCGTCAGATCACTGCCAGTCCTGGGGTGATAGCCATGGGGGGCAGCCGCTCTGCAGGGCTGCAAGGCCAGGCCACATCACGACAGCCACCTTGGTGACAGCATCTCGGGGACAGCCCAATGAGCACGGCAGGCTGCCGGGAGGAACGTCCCACTCCTGCTGTCCCCTCCAGGCGGGGGAGGGACGTCCCTGTGCCTCACCTCCTCGCCCCATGGCCCACCCCCAGGGCTCCGCAAAGGCAAAGGCCACAGGTGGGAGGCCCACGCTCACCTCCTCTCTGCACGGCTGCTGGAGTGGCCTGTCCCCGGTCCGTACGGAAGCCCTCTTCCTCAGGGCGCAGGCCACCTTCTCACAGTCTCGGTGGCAGCAGCGATGGCAAAGTCCCACTGTCCTGCTCCCAGCTACCCCTGCTGCTCCAGTGGCAGGTGGGGCCGGGTGGCACCCTCAGGCCCCCTGAAACCCAGGACTGACCCATGCGTGCAGGCAGGTCCTCAGCCCTGGCTCATGGCTGGCCTTTTCCCGGAAACCCTCACAGCTGCTCCAGGCATCCAGAACAGCCCACCCATGCTGGCAGCAATTACCATCAACTGTGTGACCCTACACCAGAGCGCGGACAGGACCGAAGGAGGGGACCAAGGCTGTACCTAGGAAAGGGAGGGAGAGCCGGATCCGACGCAGCGCAGCGCCCGGCTCGGAAAGGTAAGAGGTGCTGACTGCAGGGGACGGAAACCGGAGAGAGCGAGGAGCCGAGTGTGTGCAGTGGGGAGAGAGCGAGCGAGAGCTGCTACGGAACCAGTGGGCTGACCCAGAGAGCAGGAAGAAAGATCGTTTTGGATTTCCAACTTGGACAACAAAGACTGATGATGGCATTAAAGGAAACAGAACAGTTGGGGCCAGCAGGGGCCGTGGGGGCAACGGTGCGGGACTCCCGTGTGGCCCACCACGGTTCAAGTCCCGGACCCAATGGCTTGTACCTTTCTTCCTCTCTGTCTCTGTTACACGCGTGTGCCCAATAGGAAATTTTAAAAACAATAATAATAACAAATAAAATTAAGTAATTCTAAAAGAAGAAAAAGAAAGAAAGCAGTGAAGAAGAGGGCTTGCCAGGGGTTGGAGGGGTTGCTGCCGCATGTATGCACGCCCTGCGCCGAGTGCTAAACTGCCCTGTACTAAAGAGATTATGTTGTCAACCCTGAACGCTGGCAGACCTCGGGCTGTCTCACGTGTCACTGTTTGGGACAGTGCAGCCTTTAACTCTGGCCTCTCTGCAGATCTCCTGTAAAGCCCTTACACAGTTCAGTTAACATGGACTGAGGCACTCGATCCCATGGACGCCACGGCAAAGCTCTCCGGGTAAATGCAACTTTGCAGATTGCTTCACGGCCTAGCAGCTGCTATTCCACGTTCCGAATGGGAGACTGAGCTTCTGCCCCAGAACAGACCTGCAGAGCCGTGAGCCTCCCCAGGACGGACCTGCAGGGCCGTGAGCCTCCCCAAGATGAACCTGCAGGGCCGTGAGCCTCCCCAAGATGAACCTGCAGGGCCGTGAGCATCCCCAGGATGGACCTGCAGGGCCGTGAGCATCCCCAGGCCGGACCTGCAGGGCCGTGAGCATCCCCAGGCCGGACCTGCAGAGCCGTGGGCCTCTCCAGGACGGACCTGCAGAGCCGTGGGCCTCCCCAGGATGGACCTGCAGGGCCGTGGGCCTCCCCAGGATGGACCTGCAGGGCCGTGGGCCTCCCCAGGACAGACCTGCAGAGCCATGAGCCTCCCCAGGACGGACCTGCAGGGCCGTGAGCCTCCCCAGGACGGACCTGCAGGGCCGTGAGCCTCCCCAGGACGGACCTGCAGGGCCATCAAGGGGCCCCCCAAGGGGTCAGAGCCAAGGACTCGGGCTCGGCTCTGCGTTTCCACTTTGAATGGCTGTGAAGGCCTCTCAGCACTCATCCCGGGTCATCTCGTCCAGCACCAAGCATCGCAGGCAAGCGCTTCAACACCCACTTCCAGAGAGCTCCCGCACAGCAGGTGAGGCCCCCACGTGCAATCCAGTCCCGGGTCACTTCCCATGGAGACATGCTAAGAAACGTGTCAGCAATGCAGTCGTGTCACGGGGCGAATCGACGTGTGCTTTCATGGCCTCGGGCAGTGCAGCCCATGACACCCTGGCCAGCCTGGAGGCCCCGTGGGCTGCACGCCGAGGCAGTGTGAGGCTTGGACACAGTGACAGAAGTCAGGTAGCGGGAGCAGCACGGGTCCGCTGGGACCGGCCGGGGACGCCCCTCCCGTGGTGCTCGCAGAAACGGGGGCAGGGCAGAGCCGGCCCTCCGGGAGGAAGACGCCGCATTCTCCTGCTGACCTGTCTTCTGGTGAGACGCCAGGCCGGTGAGCTCAGAGTCCAGACCCGCCTGGCCCCACGCCCACCGCCTTCCGGCTGGGATGTGTGCCACTGGAACCGCACGATTTGTGGCTGAAGCACACACACACGTGGACAAGCGGTGCTGGCACGTGTGAGTGCAGGAAAGCGAGAACTCTGAGCAGAGCGTGCTCAGGAAGGCCGGGGGGCTAGGCCGAGGAGCCCAGTCACGGTCAGGCCACGTGAGTCAACCTGCAGACCACGTGCCTCAGGCCAGCACTAGCCCTGCAAGGACGGCGCCCATCCAAGTTGTGCCTTTACTGTTTATTTTAAAGATTCATTTATTTAATTAGTCTATTTGTTATTATTGTATTTTAATTTGATGAGAGAGAGAGAGAAAGGGAAAGCGAGAAAGCAAGCCACCAGGTTCAGGATGTGAACCACGGTCGGCCACGTGGGAATCCAGTGCCTTTAACCACCACACCACCTGTCGGCCCCTTTGCTTTTTTACATACTGAAGTTTAGGGTAGGACTGTTTTTAAAACAGTCATGTCTAAGGAAGACCCACAGTAGCAGAGGGGAGGCCACCACAGACTTAAGATCAGGAGTCCGACCATCCATCTGGACTCCGGAAAGGTGCGTGGCGGCTGAGCAAGGACACGCCTGCTGCGGGCTGCGGGGGGTTCTGGAGAGCTCACGTCGGGACTTCTCAGGGTACAGGTGGCCGGGGCGGTAGAGGCAGGTCAGACTTGAGAACCCGGATGCGTGGAGCTTGTGACAGACCGGCTGAGGGAGACAGAGCAGGGAGAGAGCTGGGGACAGAGGTGTCTGGTTCCAGCAGCCCACGTGGAGCGTGACCGGAGGAGCAGCCAGAGGACGCGACTCATTGGGCCGTGTGGCTCTGACGGACTAGGCTGGGCTGACCACAGGATACCGGACCGCCAAGTATGCAGAGCTGGGACCTGGGACGTGAGGCATGGCTGAAGGTCCGCTGGCAGGAGCTGGTTCCGCCGGCAACTCCCCAGCTCCGGGCAGTGTTGAACTCAAACGGCTTTTGCAAGGGTGTGGCCTTCACCTGCAGCCACTCTTGAAGCCACGTGTGGCCTGCACCCACTGTGGAGGGAAGCCATGGCCTCCATTCCCTGGACATGGACACAGACAACGCTGCTGGGAGCCACTTTCCGAGGACAGAGGACGCTCCTCAGCGGACGGCGGGGCAGGGACCACACGGCTGTCCACTGAACTCTTGGAGCAGACGTGGCGCCCACCTCACGCTGACCAGGGGGGGAAAGCGCCGTCTGTGCGGCTGGGACGCGAGGACGGAGGACACGGAGAACCCGAGAGGTGTGTGGGGGCCCTTTTGTAAGACCGAGCAGCAGCAGCCCTGAGGAAGGGTTGGGAGAGGGTCTCGGGAGTGCCTCCGAGGAGGGCCTTTTTGGAAATACGAAATGGAGCCGGAAGAAGCTAAGGTGGAGAGAAAGAGTCAGTTCCTAACAACAGGGTGACTTCTGGGGGCCACTGTCAGCGAGGCAGGCGGGAGGGACGGCTGGAGTGAACAGGAAGGTGGCACAGCGGGGAGAGACCATCCGTGCAGGAAGAAAGACGGAGGGGCGCGTCTCGCAGTTCCAGGGTCCAGCTGTGGCCACTGCCACTCAAAGGAGTTACATACGGAGTTACAGGGAGGCTGACGCCCACCCGGGGTCTGGACAGACACCCTCAGTCCCACCACCAGAGAAGTGACCTGTGGAACCCAGAATCGAAATTAGGCAACATCCTGGGACTAGTAGACGGTGTAACGATTACATCACTGGACTCCCCCCAGGCCACCGCGGTTAGAGTCCTGGACCCCGTGGCTTGAACTCATGCACGCACACCCAAAATCCTGACAGGAGAATGGAGGAGAAGGGGTTGTGGTGTGGCCACTGTCTGGGTGTGTGTGTGTGTGTGTGTGTGTGAGTGTGTGTGATTTCTCACTTTCTGTCGCTCTGGAGGATCCACACACCCTATAGTGAAAATCTCTCTTAAAAAAAAAAAAAAAAAAAAAGGCAACATTCCAAGAAAATGCTCCAAGATTGAAAACTCACTTTCGAGAATCAACATTTCAGTAAATGTTCGCATGTTGAGAGGCACCCCCAACTGATGTGGCGGCACCTCTTCACAGTATGGCAATGGACACAGGCCGGCAGGGACAGGCAGAAGCGAGGCGAGCTACTTCCCGAAGACGCGGAAACTGCGCTGTCGTCCAGTCCCGGCCGATCCCTTCGCTTTCCTCGCCCCAGGGCAGCTCCCGCACCGTCCCTCTTAAACTAGCTTCTATTCTCAGGCCTTCCTCTTCAGTGTCTCTCTCCGGGATAGCCCACCTCTGCCAATTCTCACTAGAGTCAGTTTCTTTCTACTGAAGAGGAGCCTGAATGACAGCCCCAGGAAGAAAGGGGCTGTGTCCAGCTGCCCTCGCCCGGCCTGTGAGATATCGCTTTCCTTGACCGAGAGTGAAGACTCTGCTGAGATGTCCCTCCAGATTCATTTCCAGTGGGCAGGGCTACCTGTCTCCTCTCCACCCCTCTGTCTATCTCGCCCTGTCTCCATGTGACTTCTTTTTCTTTACGGTGAAGTGCTCTCTGGGCTCTCAAGCCCCTGCTTTATTGTGCTAACTGGTGCTTCCCCATTCCATTTAGGAAAGGCACAAACCCAGGCCAGGCCCGCCCTGACACGGGTACGGAACTTAAGCCGCAAAATATTGCTTTTGCGCGGCACGCATGTGCACCACACTGTTTTCATTTTTTGCTTTTTAAAATTAAAATCTAATGTTTTTTATTATCTTTTCTCTTTTTCATTTTATTTTTTCTTCTTCTTTGCTCTTCTCTAATTATTTTCCTTTTTTCTTCAGCTTTATTCATTGGCTACTCAGCTTCTACGCACTAAGTGTCTAGACGGGTCCAAGTGAACAGGATCCAAACATCTGAATATGATTAGGGTCAGAATATTCCTCTGTTCCCCCTGAATTTGATGCACAAAGAGTGAAAACAGAAGAGAGATTGCAGATCACCTCCTCTGCATGCCTCTGAACACCCAGACTGAACTTCAAGAATTAGGAAGAAACACACCATCCATCAGATGACTAGAAATCACCACAGGGTCATAAAAAATATGGGAAAGCAAGAAAATACCTCTCCTCCAAGGGAAAAGAATAACTCCTCTTCATCCTCAGACAGTTCAATGGAGATCAGGGAAATGTCTGATAAAGAATTTAGCATATTCATAGTGACAAAGCTAACAGATGGAAGAGAAGAGAGACAATGAACTGCAGAAGAGGCAGGAGAAAGGAGTTGACAAGTTCTAGGAGGTGAGGATATTCTTGCAAGATCTAAAAGAGGAAATACACACCATAAAAAATAATCAAACGGAACTGTTAGAGATGAAGGCTGTAATACAAGAAGTCAAAATCTCCCTTGAAAGTATTAAAAGCAGACTAGGGACCAGCAGTTAGCGTAATGGCTATGTCGCTGGACTCCCACGTAGTCGACCGCGGTTTGAGTCCTGGACCCAGCGGCTTAAACTCACGCCGGGCGCGTGTGCGTGCGTGCCCAAGATCCCGAGAGGAGAGTGGAGGAGAAAGGATTGCGGTGTGGCCATCCCCCCTGGGGGGTGATTTCTCGCTTTCTGTCTCTCTCTGTCTTTCTGGCGAGCGCACACGCCCTATAGCAAAAACCTCTCAAAAAAAAAAAAAAAAAGCAGACTACATCATACAGAAAATCGAATCTCAAATGTAGAAGATAGAATCGCTGGCCTAGAAAGATCCACCACGAAGACTGAGAAAATAGCCCCCCCCCCCCCAAAAAATGAGACTAATATATGAGAAATACTAGAGGGAACCAGCAGTTAGCGTAATGGCTATGTCGCTGGACTCCCACATAGTCGACCATGGTTCGAGTCCCAGACCCGGGGGCTTAAAACTCACGCCGGGCGCGTGTGCGTGTGTGCCCAAGATCCCAAGAGGAGAATGGAGGAGAAGGGATTGCGGCGTGATCATCCCCCCTGGGGGATGATTTCTCGCTTTCTGTCTCTATGTCTCTCTCTGTCTGTCTGGCGAGCGCACGCACCCTATAGTGAAAAACCTCTCCAAAAACTCACGCTGGGCGCGTGTGCGTGCATGACCAAGATCCCGAGAGGAGAATGGAGGAGAAGGGATTGCGGCGTGGCCATCCCCCCTGGGGGGTGATTTCTCACTTTCTCTATGTCTCTCTCTGTCTGTGTGGCGAGCGCACGCGCCCTATAGCGAAAACCTCTCCAAAAAAAAAAAGAAATACTAGATACCATCAAACATCCGAACATCCAGATAACTGATATCCCAGAAGGTGAAGAGACTTAAAAGGGCATTGATAATTTATTCCATGAAATCCTGGAAGAAAACTTTCCAAACCTAGAGAGGCATTCAAAGATCCAATCCCAAGAAATACAAAGGACCCCCAATAGAATCAACCCAAGAAGATCTTCTCCAAGACACATTATAGCCAGATTGACCAAAACCACAGACAAAAACAAGATACTAAGATTGGCGAGAGAGAAATGGCAAGTTACCTACAAAGGATATCCCATCAGGCTAACAGCAGACCTCTCGTGGGAAACAATGCAATCGAGAAAAGAATAGGAAAATAGTGTTAAGGGAAAAGCAACTTCAACCAAGAATACTGTACCTGGCAAGATTATTTATATGGGAAGAAAAGACAAGAACATTATCAGATAAACAAAGCCTGAAAGAATTTACCAACACCAGACCAGATCTCCAAGAAGTTCTCAAGGGAGTGCTATACCAGGAAAATTAAATACAGACACACAGAAATAAGAGTTCAAAAACTAAGAAGATGGCCAACTTAATTGTAGAGACAAGTCTGAAGTTAAATATTATATCCCAGAATTTAATCAGGAAGATCGAACCACAACAGAAGATAGATTGAGTACAAGAGACTGAATCGGTGAAATAGAATGTTATGACTTTTTTAAATTATTGTATTTAACTTTATTTATTATCATTTTCCAGTTTTGATCAGAGACAGACAGAGAGAGAGAGACAAAGTGAGAAAGCAAGCCACCAAGTCCAAGACTCAAACCGTGGTCGGCCATGTGGGAGTCCAGCGCCTTTAATCACCACACCACTTGCTGGCCCCGAATTTTATGACTTTTGACTAAAACATTGCTGGTTTTCTTCTAGGCTTTATCTTCTGGTCTTAAGGATTTTTGTCCTGTCTTGAGCTGCCGACAGGTTCACGTACCTACTATTTGAACAAAATCCTAAAGATGTGATTAAATGTAAATAAATATATTAATTTTTAAAAAAAGAAAGGAAAAGCGAGAAATCATCCCGGGGCGATGGTCACGCTGCGGTCCCTTCTCCACTCTCCTCCTGAGGTTTTGGGCACATGCACACATGCACCCAGCAGTCAGCAACGTGGGAGTCCAGCCACGTTCATCTCCACGCCACTTGCTGGCCCCTCCACGATCTTTTTTAACCTGCTAGTAAATTTTGTTAAGTACAGATCTTGAAAAAAAATGTTTGATAGCTGTTTGCAAGTTCTTTAGCATAACAGGGTTTCCGTAAGGCACATCTGCCCTTCCAAAGCTGTGGTCCTTACTTGGGTTGAAGCGTGGCTGTGCCGCGTGGCCACATAAGCTGAGGGTGACCTCGGAACTGTCCCTCTGAAAGTCGTGGCTACAGCTAGTGTAAAGACAACTTGAATACCTTAGTGCTTACATCACACAGTGAATGCCTTCCGAGATGCCGTGAGAGGGATTTCTCCGTGACCCTGATTCCAGGAACAGCTGCGTCCCACGTGAGCAGGGACATAGCTCTGTGGATAGCAAGACCCGGATGAGCACAGCCTTCCTTTGTTCACTCCCACTAAACTGAGCTTGAAACCAGTGTGAACACGTAGTTTGTGGCACGTATTTTTCAGAACGAGGATCACTCTTAAATCCAGATTACTTTCCCACCCTTATTTTTCCTTTGCCTTAGTACCTTACCTACTTTCAGTGCAGTCTTGCCGGGCTCTAAATACACCTCTGCAGTGGCGTCACTCTGAGGAGCAGTGTAAGGGAGGGTGCTCCGCTGGCGACCGCAGTGCTCAGCTGAGCAGCGACTCCACCCACCTGCCGCCTGGCTAAGGGAGGGCACCGTGCAGACGGCCTCGCCCCCGAACGTCGCCTGGCTAAGGGAGGGCACCGTGCAGACGGCCTCGCCCCCGAACGTCACTTGTGGCAGGGAAGCCGGCACGTGCCGTAAATAGAGCAGCTGAATGTGGTGCCGAGAAAGCACAATGGGTCTGAGCCGGCAGAGACTGCGCTGCAGCATGGGCTGAGGCCCCACCCGGTCCAGCCGGCGGGGGCCCCCGCTCACACCCGCCGGGAGCCAGCGGTACCACTCTGGGCACTTCAGAGTCAACAGTAAACAGAGAAATGGAGAGTACAACCCTTTAAGACAGAGCCCAGGGCTGGGGTTCCGGGACAGTATTCGTAAGAGTGCATTTTCCTACACACTCTGAAGCATTCAAAACATCATCTTCCCTTTCGGAACACTGTTGTTGGTGTTGTCAGACTCACGATTGTTCTGTGCACGTACAGTATCATTACTGTAAACATCTCCTTACAGAAACATAAGTCTTTCCAATACCAGGTTTTGAAAATGTAAAAGAAACTAAGTTGTACATAGTGGTAGAGAAACGAGGTTAAGTAGAAGGGACATCAGGCCAGCAGGTGGCGGGGTGGGTAAAGTGCTAAACTCCACATGGCCGACCACTGAGTCCCAGACCCAGCAGCTTGAAAATCATACCGGGTGCATATGCGTGCATGGTGTGAAAATCCCAGGAGGAGAAGGGATTTTGACATGGCCAATCCCCCCTGAGGAGTGATCTCTCACTTTCCTTTTCACTGTCTCTCTCTATATCTCTCCAGTGAGCATACATGCCCTACGGCAAAAACATAAAAAAAAAAAAAATAGGAGGGATGTCACTTTAGAAATATTTAGAATCAAGAAAACCTAGATGAGATAGACAAATTCCATCATAGAATCTACCAAGACTGATTTGGGAGGACACAGAAATCCTGAATAGACCCATAACAGGCAATGAGAATGAATCAGTAATAAATAACCTCCAACAAAGAAAAGCCCAGGCCGGGATGGCTTCACTTCTGCGTTACAGAAAACTTGAAGAAGAGATAACCCGGTGGCCAGCAGGTGCTGTGGTGGCTAAGAGCACCGGACACCCACACGGCCAACCATAGCTCGCATCCCCAGGGTTGCTTCTCACTTTCCCACTCTCGCTGTGTCTCTCTCTGGTCAAATTTAAATAAATAAATAAACAAATAAATAAATAAAGTTAAATTAAATAATTCCTTTTTTAAAAAAAGAAGAGGTAACCCCCATTCTACTCAAATCATTTCTAAAGATCCAAAAGGAAGGAATCCTCCCAAAATTATTTTACGTAAGCCTCCATCACCCTCTCCCCTCGGAGAGGCCGCCAGCCCCACACCCCCAGGCCCCGCACCCCCAGGCCCCGCAGCCCCCACACCCCCAGGCCCCACACCCCCAGGCCCCGCACCCCCCAGGCCCCGCACCCCTCAAGGCACCGCACCCCCCTAGGCACCGCACCCCCAGGTCCCGCACCCCCCCAGGCCCCGCACCCCCCAGGCCCCGCAGCCCCCCAGGCCCCGCAAGCCCCCAGGCCCCGCACCCCCCCAGGCCCCGCACGTCCCCAGGCCCCACACCCCCAGGCCCCGCAGCCCCCAGGCCCCGCAGCCCCCAGCCCCCAGTTCGGCGCAGGAGGCTCTGCAGACTGGGACGCGGGAGGCCGCGGGGTAGGGCAGGACCGACTCCGCGCGGAGACAGCCACGAACAGGGAAAGAGAAAACCGAGACGCCGCGGATCTGGTGTGTCAAAGGCCGAGGCAGCCAGACACTCGCCAAGTGCCAGAGGATAAGGCCCCCCGCAGCTCAGGCAGGAGCGGGCGACCCGGGGGACTGCGGGGCCGGGCGCTGACGCCGCCTCCCCCCGGGCAGACTGGGCCACATGTCCCCAGGCCGCGCAGGACAGCCCCGCTCGCGGGGTGCTGGCCACAGCGGGGCCAGTTCCGGTGCGCCTGGAGGAGGCCCACAGCAAAAGCCACAAACGCCGAAGTGGCTCCGGGTTTCCCGAACAGTAACTGTCTGCTTTTGAGGGTTTTGTCACGGGGTGTATGCACCTGCAGAGAGGCAGAGGGGACAGTGTGGACTCAGCCCTGGTGGGCATGGCCACACCCCGGCCCCTGCTCCTCCCTGGCCTCAGGGTTCCGGCCCACACCCATCTGTGCCTGGGGTCAGCCACTGGGAATCCAGGGCTTTAACCACCGCCACCAGCTGACCCCAGTAATTGTCTTTTTTTTTAAAGGAAGAGACTTATTAAAGTTCAAAAGACACTTAATAGATGACTATAAAGACCTAATCTGGCCCCTAAGTCAAACAAAGCAACTATTAAAAGACACTAGGAAATCCACGAGCCAGAAAGTGGACTGACTCGGCTCATACTGAGAATCACTGGGGCCAGTGGCCTGGTGGCTGAGGTGCTGGCCTCCCACGTGGTGGCCATGTGCTGGCCTCCCACGTGGTGGCCATGCGCTGGCCCCTTTGGTAGAGTTTTAAAAAATAAGTGAAATGAAATTGGGGCTGGCAGGTGGCGTGGTGGTTAAGGGCGCTGGACTCCCAACAAGGCCAACCGCCTTTAGAGGCCCAGACCTGGCAACTTGCTTTCTCTCTCACTCTGTCCTCCTCTGGTCAAATTAAAATAAATAAATAAAAGTTTTTAAAAATAAAATTTAATAAATTAAATGAAATTAATTATATAAAAAAGAATTGTTGGGGACCAGCAGGTGGCATGGTGGTTAAGGTCACTGTTAAAGGTGCTGGACTCCCACAAGACTGACCCTGGTTCGAATCCCAGACCTGCTGGCTTGCATTCTTACTTTTTCTCTCTGTCTGGTGAGTACATATGCCCTAAGGCAAATTTTAATTTGATAATGAACTTCTAAAAATTTCTTTAAGAAAGGAAGAATGATCAACCAGCAGATAGCGTAATGGCTATGTCGCTGGACTCCCATGTAGTCGACCGCAGTTCGAGTCCTGGACCTGGTGGCTAAAACTCATACCGGGCACCTGTGCGTGTGTGCCCAGGATCCCGAGAGGAGAATGGAGGAGAAGGGATTGTGGCATGGCCATCCCCCCTTGGGGGTGATTTATCTCTTTCTGTCTCTCTGCTTTTCTGGTGAGCACACACACCCTATAGCAAAAACCTTTCCAAAAAAAGAAAAAAAAAAAAAAGAATGATTATTAATTTTCTGGAATGTGATAATGACATTTTAAGTTTGAGCATCCCTTATCTGAAATTCTTGAGACCAGAGGTGTTCTAGAGTACAGATTTTTTTTAATACTTGTCAGAGGGTGTGTGCATTCACCAGAGACTGAAAGATAGAGAAAAGGAGAGGGAGAAAGCACTCCCAGATGGGACGTGGTCACCGCACAATCCCTTCTGCAGTCCCCTGTCCCACTGGGGTCGGAGCACCATGCACGCACTCTGGGTTTTGAGCTGCCAAGGCTGGATTCAAAGCACAGTCACATGTGGGGAGCTATGCTTCAGCCACGAGGCCTTGGGGGCATTTTCATATTTTGAAACTTTGGTATGTACGTAATGAGCTATCCTGGGAATCGGCCCCGCGCCTGGACACGATGCATTTGTGTGTCCTGTATACGCTGTACACACCCTGACGGCGACTGGCCTGCGTGGTTTTTCTATAGGGCACATGCACTCCCCAGAGAGCGAGAGAGATTACCCCTGGGATGGCCCCTCTGAAGCCTCTTCTCCCCACCCCCAGGACCGTGGGCAGGCAGCACGCACACAGGCATGTTTTCCAAGCCACCAGGTTCAGGGTTCAAACCACGCAGCCGACCAACAGGGTCCAGCCACCCTAACTTCCGTGTGACCTGCTGACCCTCCCCTGAAGGTGACTCTCAGCCATTCTGTATTGCTGCATTTCGACTGCAAGCTGAGGGGTGAACTTTCCTGCCTGGGATTTCAGGTCAGCACTTAAAGTTTCACTCGGAGCATTTCAGATTCTTGGTTTTCGATTCAGACTTGTAAACGTATGTCCTCATGGAGGTTTCTGGCACGCGGCAGCACGGCCATGGCATGGGCTGCACACGCCAGCCTTGGCAGCCCTCACACCTCCCCTGGTGCCCTGTAAAGGCAGCCTCGAGACCGGGCCGCACACCTCCTCACAGCTACTCCAGCACACGTCTGATGGGGAGACGGGCTGCTGGCCATGACGAGCCGTGGGTGCACCCAACACAGACTTAGCCCGGATACCTCCCTGCAGTAAGGCTGGAACACTGACGGCCGAGGGGCCCAGGGGAGCGGTGCTTGAGGGTCCGTCACACATTCTAATTTTGTGTATGTCTGAAACTCTTTCATAACAAGATTTTTTAAAAAGCACAAGGCAACTTTGGGGGCCAGCATGTGGTGCAGTGGTTAGGGCACTGGACTCCCAAGTAGCAGACCACAGTTCAAGTCCTGGAACTAGTGGCTTGAAACTCACACTGGACACACATGCGTGCCCATTCTCCTGAGAGGAAAATGGAGGAGAAGGGATTGTGGTGTGACCATCCCCGTGGGAGTGGGGGGATTTCCCGCTTTCTGTCTCTCTCGGTGAGTACCCACATCCTATAGCAAAAATCTCTCTTAGAAAAAAAAAGAAGAAGAAGAAGGCGGCAACATGGTATGGACCAAAACAGCGACCTCCAGGACACGGCAAGTGGAGACGGACGCGGAGGGCCCTCGGTCATGTTTACGGGCCACACCAGCTGGCAGCACGGTGCCAACGAGCTGCACCACGAGAGGCGTCACGTCGTCCTGGCCACCTGCAGCGGGGGTGGCCAGGCGCGCGTCCAGGCTGGCTGAGACTGCGGACGGACTGTGAAGACCCCATCTGGGTACCTGTCTGTCACTCTCCCTCATGGAAAAAATCCACATGGAACTTCTAAAAAGTCATATGTGCATATACATAAGTAAGCATATACCTAAAAACAGTGACTTTTTCTTTTTTTTTATTTATTTTGGGGTTTTTCCCAGAGAGCATATGTACTCGCCAGAGACTGACAGAGAGAGGGGAAGTATGTCCCTCTCAATCCCTCCTCCATTCTCCTCTCAGGATTTTAGGCATGCATAAGCATGTGCCTGGCATGATTTTCAAGCCGCCGGGTCTTAGATTCGAACTGTGGTTGGCCGGCGGGAGTCCAGAGCCTTAGCCACCATGCCACCTGCCTGCCCCAAAACAGTGTTTCCAAAGAGGGACTAGCGTACCATGAAGACACGCTTCTCACCATGCACACTTCGGGTGGGGTGACCTGTCATGTGCTGTGAGGTATAACCCACGCACAGATGAGACACAAAGCACGCGGCACCCCGTGTGACAGCGGGGACGCACTGTGGCCGCGGTGGTCGTCAGTCACTGCCGAGCTCTCGGCCTCTGTCCTCCGGCCAGCCTCACACTAGAGCTGCCCCTGCATCTCCCAAACCAGCCATCCCAGCCACCTGTCGGCACCAGCGTGCCAGGGAGACACCGGTCTCAGACCGACACCCGAGCTGGGAGACACCGGTCTACGGACCGACTCCCGAGCTGGGAGACACCGGTCTACGGACCGACTCCCGAGCTGGGAGACACCGGTCTACAGACCGACTCCCGAGCGGGGAGACACCTGTCTACGGACCGACGCCCGAGCTGGGAGACACCGGTCTACGGACCAACTCCCGAGCGGGGAGACACCGGTCTACAGACCGACTCCCGAGCTGGGAGACACCGGTCTACAGACCGACTCCCGAGCTGGGAGACACCGGTCTACGGACTGACTCCCGAGCTGGGAGACACCGGTCTACGGACCGACGCCCGAGCTGGGAGACACCGGTCTACGGACCGACTCCCGAGCTGGGAGACACCGGTCTACAGACCGACTCCCGAGCGGGGAGACACCTGTCTACGGACCGACGCCCGAGCTGGGAGACACCGGTCTACGGACCAACTCCCGAGCGGGGAGACACCGGCCTCAGACTGACGGCCGAGGTGGGAGACACCGGTGTATGGACTGACTCCCGAGCTGGGAGACACCGGTCTCACCCACGCCTGAGCTGCAGGTTTCCCCTCCGACCCACCATCCGTGCTCGGCTTCCTCTGGTTTAAACTTTTCATACTTCTACATTCCAAGACTCCCTTCATGAGCACGTCACGGGAGCTTCTGCCAGGGCAGCCTCTGTTTCTTCTTGGGTAATTCGGACCGAGCTCAGGGCCAAGCTCACGCTGCCGTGTGCACACGCGTCTTCCTTGCCATGTGCCGGCTCCGGTCACCGGCCCTCCCAGTCACCTCTCCACCTCAGTGGGCAACTACCCAGGCTGGTTTTCTGCCAGCTGTCCTGAGGGGGTTTGCCCTTCCCCAACTTAAATTTTTATTTATTTATTTATTTATTTATTTATTTATTTATGGAGAGGTTTTTTTCTATAGGGCACATGCGCTCACCAGAGAGACAGAGAGACAGAAAGCAAGAAATCACCCCCCAGGGGGGATGGCCATGCCGCAATCTCTTCTCCTCCATTCTCCTCTTGGGATCTTGGGCACGCACGCACACGCATCCGGTGTGAGTTTAAGCCACCGGGTCGGGGACTCGAACCACAGTCGACTACATGGGAGTCCAGCAACATAGCCATTACGCTAACTGATGGTCCCGAATTTTATTTTTTTTAAGAGGAAGTTTTAAGGGGCCAGGTGCAGCGCCTAGCGGCGCCTGGAGGCCCCATCTGTGCCTGGGCAGCCTCGCACCGGGTCTCCAGGAGCCCCGCCACCGCTCCCGGCAGAGCCTACTGCGGGCGGGGCCAAGGTCACCAGAGAGCGCCGGACGTAGATCGCGCCTGTGGCCCGACTGTGGGCCACTCACCTGCCGAGGGCCCTCAGAACAGCAGTGCCACTCTAAGTAGCAGACCAGTCGTCTACCTTCGCACGTATGCACCTGGCTGAAAATTTGGGGAGTCCTTCCCTAGAAAAGTCCATCCCAGAACACATCTGGGGAGATAGACCTGTGGGCGAACCTAGCTGCTTCCTGGCTGGCATCTCCCACAATAAAGGCTTCCTCCTCACAAAAAAAAGAGAAATTTTAAATTTTTTTTTTTTTTTTTTTTTTTTTGCTATAGGGTGCATGTGCTTGCCAGAGAGACCCAAAGTGGAAAATGACCCCCAGGGGGACGGCCATGCTGCAGTCCACTTCCTCCATTCTCTTCAGATCTTGGGCACGCACAAGCACCGGCATGAGTTGGATTTTGGGGGATTTGTTTTCGCGAGCTGATTTTTATGATCTCTTCATTTCTTGCATTTGAAGTACCCCTCAATGACATCCCTCGCCACAGTCCTTACCTGCTGCACAGCTGCAAGCAGCCACCTCCCAGGGTTTCCCTGTCAGTTCCACAGAGGCCCACCCGCCCCCCCCAGTTTCTTGTTGTCATCCACCTTAATCAGGTTGCTTAGGTGTTCAGCACGAGGGCCCGCACCACCTTGAGACACAGGCCCACCACAGAGGACGCGAGCACACACAGGCGGGCGGGCGGGGCGCCTTGTCCTACGTTTCCCGAGGACCAATGCCATTCAGAAACTGCTGACACTGGGGGAACCTCACGTTTCCGTCCCTCGGCTGCAGTGCTGTTCCGGCTGCAACAACCCCTGGTTTGAGACTGATTCACGCGCTTGTCTAAGGCTTTGGCGGCCTCGCGAATTCCACGTGCTAGGCCATCATGGATGAGGGTCTTCAGCACCTCTTGTAAAGCTGTACAAACGTCCATTACACCTCCAGCAGCAATGCCTTCCTCGGCCATGGCGGTGGATTACCGGAGGAGCCGAATCTGGAACGCACCCCAGCCTCCGCCTCCGTGCCACTTGGCGGCGGCAGGGAAAGAGCTGGGCATGAGTTTTAAGCCACTGGGTCTGGGACTCAAACCCGGGGCAACTAGGCAGAAGTCCAGAGATGTATCAATTCCGCCATCTGCTGGTCCCAAATGTAAAAAATTTAAACACACGGATGCCGACATGCAAATAAATCTCTTTCAACAAGTTTTGAGTGAACTGAGGCAGCACACTAGAACCTGTGACGTACCAGTACACATCGCTTTAAATATTTTTCTAAATTTCTTCTTTCCAGTCCCAGATGGAGAGTGAAACGAGAATCCACAACAAGTTGAAGACCATGGAGTACTATTCCCTATGCAAAATTTTAGAGCAACAATTATTTTTAGTAACATCTGGGTTAAACGTTCTTACAGGACTGAGTTTATTCTGAAATTGAATGTCGTACAATAGCAGAATGAGATTTCTCTTTCTTTTTTTTTTTCCCCCCCATATGGTGCATGGGCTCACCAGAGACAGAGGGAGGGAGGGAAAGTGAGAAATCACCCTGCAGGGGGGTGGTCACACCAAAATCCCTTCTCTTTCATTCTCTTGGGATCTGGGGCATGCACACTTATGTGTCCAGCATGATTGTCAAGGCACCAGGTCCAGGACTTGAACTGTGGTTGGCCATATGGGAGTTGGTGCTTTAACCACTTGCTATCTGCTGGCCCCAGAATGAGGTATTCCAAATTCTCTAGTATTCTTCTATAAGTAACTTTATAATTAAAATAAATCAGTTTTTCTATATAACAAAGTTTTAATACAGAACGTTCATTATGAAGGAACAACAGCCTTTTCTGGGACAAATTTTAAAATTTAATGACTGTAAAATGTTGCAAAATCTACCTTTTTCTTCTTTAATGCCAGCACATGTGTGCACACGAGAGGCAGAGGAGCACCTCACAGGCTGTCCTCCCCACCCCCACTTCTGGCTCCCAGGACCCAGGGCACCCACGCACACCTGGTGTGATTTGGGCCACCCTGCGACACAGGGCACCTGCACACACACCTGGTGTGATTTCAGGTCAATGGGGGACCCTGGGCACACGCACACCTGGTGTGACTTCAGGCCAACGGGGGCCCCAAACCTGCAGTCGGCCGCTGGCTCCCAGCCTGGCAGGCGCTGTGACACCACGCAGCTGCCCCAGACCTGCCTCTGCACTCAGCTTTTCCCCATCGGGGACAGTTCATGTTCCCTTATGGTCCACAAGGACCGTGATACCACAGCGATGCAGAAAGCCCTGAGGAAAAGCAGTGACGGGGCAGGAGTGCAGCCCGCGAAGGGAGAGGCCTCCCGGAAGAGGCTCGTGCTGGCTGCCCGAGGGCACGTGGGTCCCACAGGAAGCACCTGCTCTGAGCCGCCGGCCCTGGTGGGCCACTGAGCGACGGCATGAAGGGATCTGCAAACTGTTTAGCTAAAACAAGGCAATCAGGTTTGGATGATTTAGATACTGTTTTCTGGTTTTTCTTCCTTTTTATTTAAAAAAAAAAAGATATTTATCTTTTTTGTTTTTTTAAAGTTTGTTTTATTTATTTATTTATTTATTTATTTATTTATTTATTTTAATTTGACCAGAGAGGGACAGAGAGACAGAAAGTGAGACAGCAAGCCACCAGGTCCAAGACTCAAACCGCAGTCAGCATGTAGGAGTGCAACACCCTTAACCACCACGCCACCTGCCGGTCCTTTTTAATTTGCTGCAGGGCATGTGTGCTCACCAGAGAGAGAACACACTGGACAGAGGAAGTGAGAAAGCAAGCTGCCAGGTATAGGACGCAAACCGTGGTCGGCCGTGTTAGAGTCCAGCACCTTACTCACCACGCCATGTGCTGGTCCAGCTTTCTTCTTTCCCACAATGCAGTCTCTCTCTCTTTTTTTTCTTTTCTTTTCTTTTTTTTTTTTTTCTTTAAGAAAGATTGCTATAGGGCGTGTGCCCTTGTCAGAGAGACAGAGACAGAAAGTAAAAATCACCCCCCAGGGGGATGTCAGTCAGTCTCCTCCATTCTCCTCTTGGGATCTTAGGCAGGCACACGCACATGCACACACACGCGCGCGCACACACACACACGCACACACACACACAGCTGGTGTGAGTTTCAAGCCACCAGGTCCGGTCGGCCATGTGGGAGTCCAGCGACGTAACCCCTCTGCTACCTGCTGGTCCACACAACACATTCTGCCCAACGTGACGGGCCTGCTGCGTGTGCAGCGCTCAGGTCCCACCTTGGCAGGGCTGGCCACCGTGCCTGGACGCCCGGGGAACAGTCAGGGGACCCTGGAGGAGCCTGAGCGGGCAGTGCGATGCTCCAATCAGGAGACGGGAAGTGCACGAGAGGAGGGGCACACGGCGCTGCGTGGGCAGACCGGGCGGGCAGCACGGAGAGCCCTCGCTGCTGCGCTGAGTCCCAGGGCCCCTCACCCCGCAGCCACGCCTCGCCGAGGGGCGCCCTCAGCCAGACACAGGCCGGTGGTCTGCGCGTCCTTTTCCTAAGATTTTTTTACTATAGGGCACGTGCACTCACTGGAGACAGAGAGGAAAGTGAGAAAGCACCCCCCGGGGGGCTGATCACCCCGCAGTCCCTTCTCCAGTATCCCGGGATTTGGGGCACGCACATGTGCCCAGCTTGTTTTCCAAACTGGGTCCAGACCTGAATGGTTGGCCACGTGGGATCCAGCACCTTAACCTTCATGACACCAGCTGGCCCGAGATGAAAGTAAGGCCTGGGGCCAGCAGGTAGCCTGGTGCTTAAGTTGCTGGATCCCACGTGGCTGACCATGGCTCAAGTCCCAGACCTGGCGGCCTGCTCTCTCTCTTCCTCGCTCTCTGGTCAAATTAAAGGACAATAATAATAAATAAAATTAAATGAATAATTATTTTTTAAAAAAAAGAGGAGGTCCTGATGGGCCCACCAGAAACCTGATTTCCATGAGGAACTTGCTGTGGAGACTGTCTTCAAACACCTAGCGCAGACTAACTCTCAGGGCAGAAGCACTCTTGTTATCTCCCACATCTTCTAAGCCCAGGCCCACCGCAGCGTGACGGTGAAACTGATGCGAAGCAAAGCATGCATTCCTCTACGGGCAGCAACCGCCCTCCGAACCTGTGCTGTCTGACAGAGACCTTTGTCCGACCGTCCTGTCTGCGGCCGCAACGCTACAAACTTACAGCTCAAACAGCAAGAATAGGTTATAAGAGACAGAGGCAGGGCCAGCAGGTGCCGGCTCCGCTCCCTGGGCTGCTCACCCACCACGCTGCAGTCACACACCCGGCTGGGCTTGTCCCTCGACTCAGTCCTTCGCTAGAGGGTTGTTACCAGGAACCTAGAACGGGTAAGGACAGAAGGGGTTCCTCTCTGCTCAGCTGCCATGTCATTGTTACTGCGACTCCTGACACCATCACAGAGCTGGTTAATCTGATGCACAGGGCAGTTGGATGGCGTCGGTGAAGGAAAAAGGACCAACGATGTCCACAGAACCCAGCCTGGTCTCAAATGATGGCATTTCCTTTTAGCTGAGAACAGTAAGTTGTCTTTTTCTAAATCAATACACACACAACTTGGTTTTTTTTTTTTTAGGAACTATTTATTTTACTTTATTTGTTTATCATTATTGTTCAATTTGACCAGGGAGAGAGAGAGAAAGAGAGAGAGGGAGAGTGAGAATGCAAGCCGCAGGTGCGGGACTCAAACTGAGGCCAGCCACATGGGGATCCAGCACTCTAACCACCACGCCACCTCTGGCCCCATACAACTTATGGTTTTTTTTTTTACCAAATCACCTGAAAGGCTGTGATGTAGCTACACTTTCAAGTGTAGTTTTGTGTGATGGATTTTCGTGGTTTCTTTTCCATGCTCAAGACAAAGGCCAGGTCCCAGGCCTAAAGGACAACAAATACGCTTTTCACAGAGGACCCTCTCCTTCCGAACCGTCGAGCAGCAGGTGTAGCTGAGGCTGAAGAGACCGCTCCGAAACAGTCGGCACTAAGAGAAACACGGGGTTCTAGGAGCGGAGCCCACGACGGGGAAGGCCACCTAAACTGGCGTGGCCCCGCCGTCACACCAGAGCTCACTGGCGGTGACCAGCTGCACCTGGCCGCACTCTCGGGTGGGTGAGGGTGGGCTGGCCACAGCCTCCACCTCAGACGCCCCGAGGGCGGGCTCCGAGCCGGGGTGTGATGGCCTGGGAAAGCTTTGGCTCTGGCTGCGAACGTCAGCAGTGACAATCTGGAGCCTTGTTTACAGCACGGGTATTAGCTGGTGCTGTCCTGCCAGGCTGAACCAGTGAAAGGCACCCGGGACCTGAGAGTGACTAGTACGGTGGCAATTCACTGTATGGAGGCCCTGCAGAACTTCTTTGTATTCTGTTTTGCATTTTATCTTAGTTACATCTTTTAAAATAAGTAACTTATTTCTGTCTGTCCACATTCAGGACATTAGCACGGGGCCAGCAGGTGGCATGGTGGTTAAGGCGCTGGACTCCCATGGGGCCAACTGCAGTTTGAGACCTGGACCTGGAGGCTTTCTCTCTCTCTCATCAAATTGAAGAAGAATAAATAAAATTAAATGAGCTGCTCTTTTTAAAAAGTTTTAAAAATAGAACACTAACGCCTAATATCCCTTTCCTGTTTTCGCCCCCCCAACCTGGAACTTAGAACACAGTCATTGTGAGGGTCCTTGAAGGTGCCACACTTGGAAACGTCGCGTGCTGCCATGTGTTTCCGAGCTAGAACAGTTTAGAACAGTTAGAGCCGTTTAGAACAGTTCCAGCTGCTCGCCCTGAACCCACTCGAAGCTCCCAGCACTGCTCCCCCGACTCACGCTGCTCAGGTCTGCGTGAAAGGGCAGTGCACAGGGCCAGGCCAGGGCTGCACGGCAGGGACTCGGTGCACGGGGCCAGACCAGGGCCGCACGGCAGGGACTCGGTGCACGGGGCCAGACCAGGGCCGCACGGCAGGGACTCGGTGCACGGGGCCAGACCAGGGCTGCACGGCAGGGACTCGGTGCACGGGGCCAGACCAGGGCCGCACGGCAGGGACTCGGTGCACGGGGCCAGACCAGGGCCACACGGCAGGGACTCGGTGCACGGGGCCAGACCAGGGCCGCACGGCAGGGACTCGGGCGGAGCCTCTGCACCGTGGTCAAGGTCTTCACGGAGGGCATTAAACGCCCAGTTAACGTCATGTTTATTGCTTGTACAGAGCATCAACATAGATGGGCTCCGTGTGACATTTACTTACGTGTGGATAGAGCCACACATGGCCTCGTGGCTCCAGCACCAGGATCCTATAGTGACTGGCTGTGCCAGAGGCTGAGCCGAAGCCATGTTAGATAAACTCGGGCTGCACCCATAGCCAAGTGGTTAGGAGAGCCAAGGCCCACACGGAAACTGCCGCACAAACCCAGCCCCAGCAGCTTGGAAACGTGCCAGGTGCGTGTGTGTGCATGTGTGTGTGCACGCATGCACCCAAAATCCCAAGAGGATGGCAAATGGAGGAGAAGAGACTGCGGCGCAACCACGCCCAAGGGCCGCTTCGCCCCCTCTCGGTCGCCTCTCTGGCACCCTGAACAGTCACTACCACGTGACAAAGAAAAGCGGCAAATGGGGTAGGGCTCAGTCGTTCTCGCCTTGGGTGCCAGGTCCAACTGCACGGCTCCCCCTAAGTGGGGGCGGTCCGTGTTACTACAGTCCGTGGCTGGGAACCCCCAATGACCAGGAGGCTGCAACCTTGTCACATGACCCGCAAACATGACCGATGTGTGTGCTGCTCTCCTAAGAAAGCAGAGCTCAATTTTAATTTTAAAGATTGTTTGCTTGTTTCATGCGGAGAGAGAGCGGGGACCCTGACAGCGTCTCTCCATGCTGCAGTCCCCGGCTGCCAGCTGGCCGGGGGGACGGGCACGCCCAGCTGTGCCAGGTCCACACCCGCGGCCCCAGATGGCTCCCCACCACCCAGCAGCACCTCCACAACCTCCTCCGCCACAGCTGGCCTTCTGTTCCTTGTAAGGACTTCCCAATCTATCCCGAGACATCCAGGAGCGGCGTGACACTGCAGCAGCGTTTCCACTGTAGAAATGGCCTGAAAGTCAAAGAGTGCCTAATCTCTTAGGAAACTGGTCCTCCTCGGGTCCTGACTCGCTCACCAGATGTGGCTGGAGCTTCTCCCCTGTGACATGCGCATACAATGTCTGTCCTAGGCCCCAACCGCTCTCAGTCACCAGCCACAGGGGAGAAGTGGGGGTGAGGCCATCGGTGCCACGCCTGCTCCAGTGATGACTCAGGGCCAAAGGTGGTGCGGTGGTGGCGGTGCTGGTGCCCATGGCCAACTGCGGGGTGGATTCCCGGGCCCTTGCATGGTCCATGCCCGAAGCCCGACAGAATGGTGGAGGAGGGCTTGTGTTGCAGCCAGCCCCCGGGGAGTGATTTCTCACCTCCCCTTTGTCTCTGTCTCTCTGGCAAGCATACACACCCTACAGCAAAAATAAATAATAAACTGACAAACAAGGGGCAAATGGAGCACTAAACAGAGCTCGTGGGCATGAGATGGGGAAAGGGATAGCTTTCTCCACTGCTTTTCATATTAAGGTATTCATTTTGGAAAAAAAGAAATTCCCCAACTGCCACGACCAGGCATCTGCCCTGGAGAAGCAGAGCGTGTGTGCAGAGAAACGAGGGTGCCCTGCTTTGTGGCTGCGGAGGGTGGTCCACCAGGCTTCCCTCCAGTCCTGGCGCGTGGCCAGAAAAGGGGGTGTGGTCCAGGGCTGGTCAGTAGCAGCACCCCGGAATTTCACACTGCCCCCACGGCGGGAAGGGCTGCCAGGGCGCAGTGGCCTGGCGATTCTGGGAGCGGATCCCACATGGCTGACTGCTCCCCAGCCCCAGCCCAGCCCCAGCCCAGCCCCAGCCGGGGGAAAAACACCCAGGCCCCTTTGTGTTCCCAGAAGCCCAACAGGATGGAGAATGGAGATGGAATTGCAGGTGACCACGCCCACGGGGCCCTTCCTCCCTCTCCGTCTCTCTCTCTGTCTCTGGCGAAGGCACATGCAGGAAGAAAGGGAACAGCCAACAACATGACCAGCAGTGACAGCAGCCCTTCAGAAACACATCTGGGCTCAGCCCGCTCTCTGGAGGAGGGCAGGGTGGGGCTGGGCCGGGATTGCGCGAACCTCCTGGGGCTGCAAGGGCTGCAAGGGCGTACCATGACCGGGGTCAGCAAGGGGTGGGGGAAACTACCCGGGCGGGGTCAGGCCCCTGCCGCTGCTGGGCACTGCCGCAGGAGACCGGGCTCGGCGCCCCCCGCCCTCCCATGCACCCCTACCCGGGCGCAGTCTGCGGACTCAGGAGGAGGGCGGCCTGAACAAGGCGGTGCCCGGTGCTCAGGGCCCGGCTGACGGCGCCTTTGTCTGCGGGGCTGGGCGCCCGACGGTCCAGCACCGACAGGCAAAGAACCGCGCCCGCGGCGCTCGCCCCCGCGCACTCGTCTGCTCGCGGCCTAGGGCAGACCTAGGGGCAGGCCGGCGGGGAGCGGTGAGATGTCACTGCATCTGCTGCCCCGAAGGCCACACCCAAGACATGGCAGAGGTGAGCCGAGCGGGCGAGCAGCCGCCCAGGGCGCTCTGCAGCGCGGCGCGGACGCGGCCCGGGAGCGGACGCAGAGGCGGGCGCGCGCACCTGCCCGCGCTGCCCGCTGTCCCCGCGCTCGCCCCAGCCGGCCCAGCTCCGCGCCCTCGGCCCCCGCCGGCCGCGCCCGCCACGTCCGTCGGCGCCTGGGCTCGGGGTGCGGACCGCTGCAGGCTCTCCGCGCGCTCGGGTCCCGCGGGCGGCGCCCCCCACCCAGGCCTCGCGAAGGCCGCGCCACCGCCCGCCCGCGCACTTACGCCAGGTCCTCGCGCGCCGCGCCACGCCCGGGCCCGCGGGCAGCTCGGCCGGCCGGAGCCTGCCTCTCGCGGACAGCGCCCGCCGCGTCTCCCTCGCCGCCTCGCCCGCGGTCCATGTGCCCCGCGCCGGCCAGTCCCCGCCGCCGCCGCCACGTGACCGCTGACGTCACCGCCCTGCCGGCCGCGCCCCTTCCACGCCCGCCGCGGCCCGCGCTGGGGCAGGTGCACGGCGCCGCTTCCGCTCGGGCGCGGGGCGCGGGAAGGCCGGGTCGAGGCGGTCGCCGCTGGGACTGTCGCGTGGAGTCCCCCGAGGGCGCCCCTAGACTCGCTGCGACACGCAGCTCCGCGGGAGGGGCAGCGGGCCAGGCGCGCGGACCCTCGGACCCCACCCGCGCGGGCGCGCCGATTCGGGGGGCCTTGGGAGGCGCTGCGGCCAGTGGAGGGCTGTGACTGAGCTGCGCCCTTCTGTTGGGAGTCCTGCCATAGGGCTCGTGAGCTTGCTGGAGAGAGACAGAGACAGAGACAGGCAGGGAAAGCGAGAAGTCAGCCCCCGCTGGGATGGCCCCCACAGGGCACATGTGTCCAGCATGTTTTTCAAGTCATCGGGTCCAGGACTGGAACCAGGCAACCAGTCATGTGCAATCCAGCTGCCCCAAACATCAGGCCACCAGCCAGCGCAGTGGTTTCTACTGATTGTTCTTATTTGAACTTTTCTTGCTCCTGTCATTTACTGTCATTTCTAACGTACACATGATAGTTTTACATCTTTGTGGCTTGATCCATGTAATATTTAAATTGCCTACAAGTGGAGCCAGCACGTGACACGTGGTTAGGGTGCTGGACCCTACGTGGTCAACCACGGTTTGAGACCCAGACCTGGTGGCTTGCTTCCTCACTTTCTCTTTCTCTCTCTCTGGCTCTGGTGAGTACACATGCCCTGTAGCAAATTTTAAAATAATAAAATGGGGCCAGCAAATGGGATCATAGTTACATCACTGAACTCCACATAGTCATCACCACAGTTCGAGTCCCAGACCAAGTGGCTTAAACTCATGCCGGGCACGTGTCCATGCATGCCCAAAATCTTGAGAATGGAAAAGAAAAAACTGGGGCAGGCCTTCTCCCCTGGGTGTGATATCTCACTTTCTGTCTCTGTCTCTCCTGCGAGCACATGTGCCCTATAGCAAAAATCTCTCAAAATAAAATAACAGAAAATACAGTTAAATAATTCTTTGTAATAAGTTATCTACAGGTTTTTTGAAACTCTTTTGACAGAAAAAAATTACTGAACCAATTATCCTAGAAAATTAAATAATCCCTATTTTCCCTCAGTTGCCTTCTGTCTTTCCTTAAATTATGCACATATTAGGGTTCATTTCTGAGATAAGTACTTAAGTACTTAAGTAATTTCCCTATGCCAATGTCACTTAATGACTATAGTTTTGTGTAATAATGGACCAACCTTCTTTATTCAATTTCCAAAACTATTATTGTCTCTATTTTTTCAGGTAATTTTTGGAATTTGTCATTTCCCCCCAACTATTACATGGGTTTTTTTCTATTTTTTATAATTATTTATTTAATTTTATTTATTATCATTATCATTATTTTAGTTGACCAAAGAGAGACAGAGAGAGGGAGAGAGGGACAGTGAGAAAGCAAGGTGCCGGGTTCAGGACTTGAACCACAGTCAGCCACGTGGGAGTGTGGCGCTGAGCCGCCACGCCATCTGCAGGCTCTCTGCTGTGTTTTAATTCGTATTAAATTGGGAAGAATCATCATGTCTATTGTACTGGCAATCTAATCCCATTAAACTGTGAGAGCACTAACCCTTACTCTCTCCATGTCCTGAACTGTAACTTGCTTTCTTCTAATTCTCTGGCTCCAGCTGGACGGTGTCATGGCGGCAGGACCCGAGGCTCTGCAAGGCCCCCATGCGAGAAGGCCCCAGGTCCCCGTCTGGAGCTCGCCCTGAGTGTGCAGGGTCCAGGACGGCTGTGGCCGGGGGCCAGCTGCAGCGTGGAGACCCTGTGTGTGTGCATGTGTGTGTGTGTTTCTGTGTCTGTGTGTGTGCATGTGCCTGTGTGTTTTTGTGTCTGTGTGTGTTTCTGTGTCTCTATGTGTCTGTCTGCGTGTTTGACTGTGTCTGTGTGTATTTGTGTCTATATATGTCTGTATGTGTATTTCTGTGTGTGTGTCTGTGTGTGTGTCTGTCTGTGTGTCTCTGTGTGCGTGTGTGACTGTGTTTCTATGTCTGTGTGTGACTGGGTCTGCGTGTGTGACTGTGTGTCTGTGTGTATTTGTGTCTCTGTGTGTCTGTGCGTGTGTGTCTGTCTCTGTGTGTCTCTGTGTGCATGTGTGACTGTGGTCTGTGTGTGACTGTGTCTGTGTGTGTCTGTGTGTCTGTCTGCGTGTGTGACTGTGTGTCTGTGTGTTTCTGTTGTCTGCATGTCTCTCCGTCTCTTGCTCATAGAAGAAATAAGTAAACATCATCTTGAATCCCCACCCCCCCCCCCCGTGTCAGCCCCGTCCCGAGGGCCCTGACACTGCACTTCCTGGCCGCAGGGCTGCCAGCCAACTCAGCCACCCCACTGAGGGGCTCACATGGTCCCCCACGGCCTGCCCAACCACAGCAGCAGCCCTGCCTCGTCAGCATCCCTCTGCGCACGGGGGAACCAGGGGCTCCAACGTGTGTGGTCTCGGACTCCGAGTGGGACAGCGGCTCCGGTCGCTGGCAGTCCAGGTCTGTCCCTGCGTCTGGGTGCACTGGCTCCTGCTGGCCTTGCAGCCGGCCAGGGCCGCCACAGCCGCTCCCCCGACTCGCTCCGACAGGACCTTCGTGTTCTCCAGCAGGGTCATGGGGACACTGGGTCTCTGTGTGGACGTGTTCCCCACCATTTCAGCCCAACTATAATCCCAATTCTATTTTCCAAGGCATTAAAACTCAGTTGTTTACATTTTTCAAGGTTTTTGCCATACAGCATGTGTGCTTGCCAGAGAGAGAGAGAGAGAACGAGAGCGAGAAACCTCCCCTGGGGTGGTGTCCATGCCACAGTCCCTTCTCCACTCTCCTCCAGGGTCTGGGGCACACACTCAGACGTGGCGGGTGTGCTTTCCAAGTCGCGAGGTCAGCCACATGGACCCAGCGCCCTAGCCACCACGCCACCCGCTGGCCCCGTCGTCTGAGATTTCATAAACTTCCCTTTCTTTTCCTCACTCGCAGCCTGTCCTGCGACTGGGCACCCAGAACCCCCGAGGGCCGATGCAGCAGACTGCTACCTCCCGCTCGCTGTGAGCCCCACCTCACCCCCAGTGCCGGCTCCTCCCCATCTAACTGCTCACAAACCACCTGTTTTTTATATATTTATTTATGTTTGAGAGCTTTTTGCTATAGGGCGCAAGCATGTGCTCACTGGAGAGACAGAGACAGAAAGCAAGAAATCACCCTCCTGGGGGATGGCCACGCCTCAATCCCTTCTCCTCCATTCTCCTCCTGGGATCTTGAACAGCACTCACACACACACCCGCATGATTTTCAAGCCACCAGGTCCAGGACTTGAACCATGGTCAGCCATGTGGGAGCCCAGCGATGAAACAGCCCACCACCTATTTTTAAAGACACTGTAAATTTACTGAAGATCCGTGCCAAACCCAACCTCATCGCCTTTCTGCCATCAGGGTACCCCCCCACCCCCGTCACCAGGACCCCCAGCCCTCCCGGAAGCCAGTGGCACCTCACACTCCCTGCACATCACTCCAGGCGCCTTCACAGCTGGGAGTGCCGGGGTCCTGCCACATTGGGAAGGTGCTGCCTCCACGTCTGCCTCCTGGACTGCAGGTCCTCGGTCAGCACTGTGAGGGCTAGAATGCTCCTGGGCGGGCGCAGGCCCGGACAACAGCAGGGGCATGGCTGCAGCGGCTCAGACGGACTGGACCCTGGCCTGCAGCCGGGCTGAGCGGTGTGGGCCGGCAGGGCATCAGAGCCGGGCCTGAGGCCCAGCAGCCACTAACCAGCCTGGACTGTGGCCCCAGGAGAGCCGGAAGCGCGCCATGAACTGAATTCCCTGCAGACTCGTCCCCTGGGGCCAGCACAGCAGTGAGAACGGAGCCCCCCGCCCGCCCAGCGGTCTACCTGGCCGCAGTCCCTGCACAGTGGCGGGCTCACCTGTAACGGTGTGTCAGGTCTACATCGTGCCTGGGCTGACAGGGATCGGAGCGCCTGGCCTGTCGCAGACTCACTGGCCTGGCCCACGTCACGGGCTCCTGTCACCTGGTACAAGGAGCAGCCCCTGGGCTCCTCCTTCACCACAGAAATTGCAAAATTTCGCTTTCTAGCCTGCTGCGTGGTGAGTGCCTGCAACCCCAGCGACCCAGGAGGCAGAGGGTAGGATCACAATGTAGTCTTAAAAATAACATGCTGGGGGCTGGCAGGTGGCATGGTGATTGGGGTGCTGGTCTCCCACATGGTCAACCACAGTTCAAGTCCCAGACCCGGCAGCTTGAAATTCACAGCAGGCACACGTGTGTGAATGCCCAAAATCCCAAGAGGGGAGAAGGAATTGCAGCGTGGCCATCCCCCTGAGGGATAATTTCTCACTTTTCCTCCCTCTGTGTGTGTCTCTCTCTGGCAAGCGCATGTACCCCATGGTTAAAAAATATCACAAATAAACATGTTTTAAAGAATTTCTGGCTTCTTCGGCACCTGCTCGTCACTGGACACACTCCCGATGCTCTTATCTGCAACCTTCAATTGCTTTCGAAGCCACTTTTCCCACAGACGTGAAGCACAGCCCCTCTCCCTGGGCAGCACGCTCAGAGCCCACACGGCCACACCCACTCAGGATCCGTCACTTCCACGCGTCTGCAGCCTGTCCCTCAGTGCTCGGACAGCCGCGTCCTACCTGGCTCCTCACCCCTCCAGCCGTGAGACGGGCAGCAGAGCCAGGGAGGGCTCACAAGGCTGTCTCTGCACACGGCCACAGCCCGCGGCCGCACAGTGCTGAGGGAACTCTGGCCAGACCGGTTCCTGCCGCCCTTCCACGCCAGCTCCCTCACGGACACGCACGGCCTTGTGCTCGCCTGTCAAACACGGATGTCCATCGCCCCTAGTCCTCCATCTTTGTGAAGGACCTTAAATGCAAGTCTACTGCCACTCCAGCCCTGTCCCTCCACGCGCAGACGCGGACTCGAAGACAAAGCATTGGTCGGGTGTTGATGGAGCTAGGGTGCGAGGGTCTTCCTTTCGCTATTCTACCTTTGAACAGACTTGGAAATTTAAATATTAAAAATACTTTCAACTATTTGCTGAGTTGTCATTTATTCACTAAACATCACTTGCCAAATGTCATGCTGAACACTAATACCGAGGGGCCAGCAGGAGGCAAAGTGGTTAAGGCACTGGACTTCCACATGGTCAACTATGGTTCAAGTCCTGGACCCAGCGTCTTTAAACTCACGCTGGGTGAATGTGCATGCGTGCACACCCAAAAGCTCGAGAGGAGAATGGAGGAGAAGGGAATGTGGTGTGGTCTCCCCCGTGGGGGGTGGATTTCTCATTTTCTGTCTCTCTACTTCTCTCTGTCTCTCCGGTGAGCACATTGTACCCTATAGCAAAAACTCTGTCTCTCAAAAAAAAAAAAGACAAAAACTCTTAAAAACAAAAACCCCAATAATGCAGAGATGATCCAGACATGGGCTCTAGCTAGGGCCCCCACGAAGTGCACCTGCCTGCCCCCTAGGCCGGCATCCAGGTGGACAGCAGTAGCCTGCCCTCAGTGTGTGTCCGGTCGCACTGTTCCACACAGTTACTCTCTACACTTCTTTTCTTCTTTTTTATTTAGGTTTGGCTATAGGGCATGTGTTCTTGCTGGAAAGAGAGGGGGGGAGTGAGAAAACGCCCTCCGGGGGGGTTAGGCATGCTGCAATCCCTTCTGCTCTCAGGATCTGGGGCGTGCGTGTACACGTGCCTGGCATGATTTTCAGTCTGCTGGGTTCAGGGCTTGATTTTCAAGCATCCAGGTCTGGGACTCGAACCGTGGTTGGCCATGTGGAATTCCAGCACTGTAACTACCATGCCACCTGCTGGCCCCTGTATTCTCCCCCAATTCTTCAGATGGAAGTTGGGAGCCAGTTTCACTGAGTTAAAGTCAGGTGCCGACAGGACTGTGCTCCCCCAGAAGCTCTCGGGAACCTGCTCCCCACCTTCTCATTGGCTGGAGCAGCCAGGGCCCTCAGGTGGTGACCAGTCACTGCAGTCCCCAGGGCCACCACCCAAGGCTCCCTGTGCTCCTCCTTTCCAGACCCCCACTCCCCCTGAACCTGCCTCCTGGTGAGGACATGCCCCTGGCCACCCAGGGGCCCCGCAGTCTCCCCCATCTTGACACCCTTAATGCCATCTGCAAAGGACTGGCCCCCGGTGAGGACTCTCCTCAGGGGCCCAGAGTTGGGACTGGGGCACTTGTGAGCTCCTACAGGAGCTCTGGAGAAGCAGAGCCCGCCTTGAAACAGACCAGGCGGGCGAATGTCCAGCCAGGCTCCCTAACTGAGCCGCCGGAGCGCAAGCACTGGGGCAGCAGCGGGGGTCGGACCAAGGGGAACCAGCCCCAGCTGTGAACACCGCAGCAGGGGCCCGCACGTGCATGGCGGTTAAGGCGGCTGGGTCCCACAGGGCACACCGCGCTGCTCGAATCCTGGACCTGGCAGTGTGGACACACGCGGGGCGGGTGTGCCTGCCCAAACCCAGGAGAAGAGTGGGGAGGTCAGGGCGTGGCCATCTCTGGGGGTGGGCTCTCACTCTCCCCTGTGTCTCTTTCCAGCACACACCACCCTCCAGCAAATTAAATACAGTGGTTTATACAAAAACATTTGAGCGATTCGAGGTTATGTAAAGTAATATTAGTATTTTCCTTCTGCTCTAGTTAGTCCTAGAGACGGGCCCGTCAGCAGACACATGGAAGGCCTTATCCACACACGTGTACAAAACACACACGTGTACAAAACTGACAGGCATAGAAGGGGGACCATACACATGTACAAAACTGACAGGGACGGGGGCGGGGGGGGGACCCCGTGCCGTCAGCAGGAAACGGTGGTCGGCACTCCAGGGAGAGCCGTCCCGAGGCCCTTCCAGTCCCCAGCCTTGACCCGTCCCACAGGAAACAGCTCCGGCTGGAGCAGCGACCACAAACAAACAGGACACAATTAAACACAACGACTTCCTCCAGCCCCTGCCGGACTTCCCAGCCCTGCTGTGCAGGCTTCTGGCTCGCCACCTAAGCGCACACGCATGTCTGCCCGCCGTCCACTCCCTCCTGGGTTCCTTTTCTTCGGTTGTTGTGTTGTGTTGTGGTTCGTTTTAGCTTCGGCTAGGGCATGTACACTCACCAGAGAGGGAGATCGACGGAGGGCAGCAGCAGGACCACCAGCGAGAAATGCCCCGGGGGATGGTGCCCCGCAACCCCGTCTCCTGCAGTCTCCTCGGGATTCTGAGCACCGGCTGCCAGGTCTGGGGCTCCAACCCTGCAGTGGGCATGTGGGGGCCAGTGCCTTAAGCTGCAGGCCCCTGCAGGGCCCTGCGTTTCCAGCTCTCCCCATGGTCCGAGCCAGAAGCCAGCAAGCCACCCCTTTCCCCAGCATCACCTCTGGGAGACGTCACCAGGCCTGGAGAGCGCCACCACTGTCCTCTCCTCTCAGCCCTGGACTGCTCGCCCCTGCTCCCCGCTGCTCGCCCCTGCTTCCCCTGCTCGCCCCTGCTCCCCACTGCTCTCCCCTGCTCCCCACTGCTCCCCCTGCTCCCCCACTGCTCCCCCCTGCTCTCCTCTGCTCGCCCCCTACTCGCCCCTGCTCCTGACTGCTCGCCCCTGCTCCCCACTGCTCCCCACTCCTCTCCCCTGCTCTCCCCTGCTCGCCCCTGCTCTCCCTGCTCTCCCCCTGCTCTCCCCTGCTCCCCACTGCTCCCCACTGCTCTCCCCTGCTCGCCCCTGCTCTCCCCTGCTCTCCCCTGCTCCCCACTGCTCCCCACTGCTCTCCCCTGCTCGCCCCTGCTCTCCCCTGCTCCCCACTGTTCTCCCCTGCTCGCCCCTGCTCTCCCCTGCTCCCCACTGCTCTCCCCCTGCTCTCCCCCTGCTCTCCCCTGCTCCCCACTGCTCCCCACTGCTCCCCCTGCTCCCCACTGCTCTCCCCTGCTCTCCCCCTGCTCTCCCCTGCTCTCCCCTGCTCCCCACTGCTCCCCCCTGCTCCCCCACTGCTCCCCCTTGCTCGCCCCCTGCTCTCCGCTGCTCCCCACTGCTCTACCCCTGCTCTCCCCACTGCTCTCCCCTGCTCTCCCCTGCTCTCCCCTGCTCTCCCCCACTGCTCTCCCCTGCTCTCCCCACTGCTCTCCCCCACTGCTCTCCCCCTGCTCTCCCCACTGCTCTCCCTGCTCTCCCCCACTGCTCTCCCCCCTGCTCTCCCTGCTCTCCCCCCTGCTCTCCCTGCTCTCCCCCCCTGCTCCCCCTGCTCTCCCCTGCTCTCCCCTGCTCTCCCCTGCTCCCCACTGCTCTCCCCTGCTCTCCCCACTGCTCTCCCTGCCCTCCCCACTGCTCTCCCCCCTGCTCTCCCTGCTCTCCCCACTGCTCTCCCTGCTCTCCCCCCTGCTCTCCCTGCTCTCCCCCCTGCTCCCCCCTGCTCTCCCCTGCTCTCCCCTGCTCCTCCTGCTCTCCCCTGCTCTCCCCTGCTCCTCCTGCTCTCCCCTGCTCTCCCCTGCTCCTCCTGCTCTCCCCTGCTCTCCCCTGCTCGCCCTGCTCTCCCCTGCTCTCCCCCGCTCTCCCCACTGCTCTCCCCTGCTCTCCCTGCTCTCCCCACTGCTCTCCCCTGCTCTCCCCTGCTCTCCCCTGCTCTCCCCTGCTCGCTTACTCACTCGCTCACTTGAGGCTCCCAGCTCTGGGCAGGTCCCGAGGAGCGCTCACCACCTGCCTGCAGCCGCCCGCTTTCTGCCTTCGCCTCACCCCACCCTCCGGGTCTGGTCCCCAACCACTGTCAGCTCCCTTCTCTCCTACACGACACTGCCCATGCTGGCGCCCCACGAGTGCAGTCCCTCCTGTGGCAGTGCCCTCTAAGTCCAGCTGGCCCCAGGGCTATGGTCCCCGGCCCTCCAGGCCCCTAGTCCTCCTGCCTGTTTGTCCGGGCACCCGGTGCAGCCGCCCTCGGTCACGACTGCCCGCTCTCTTCCCACGGAGCACAGTGCTGGGGACAGGCAGAGTCTCGGTGAGCCGCTACTACCAAGTGGGACAGCAAGGCCGGCCCTGAGCAGGGCTACGCCGTGTCCATGGCCGGGGCGGCACGCCCAAGGGCACGACAGAGGAGGCCGCCTCCCAGCGGGTGGCCTACTCAGATCTTGCACTTAAGACAAATTCCAGCTCCCATGTAGTTGACCGCGGTCTGAGTCCTGGGCTCGGTGGTTTAAACGCACGCAGGGTGCGTGTAAGTGTGTGCCCAAGATCCTGAGAGGAGAATGGAGAAGGGGACTGTGGCATGGCCATGCCCCTGGGGGGTGATTTCTCGCTTTCTCTCTCTTTCGGAGGAGCACAAGTGTCCTATGGCAAAAATCTCTCTTAAAAAAAAAATTCCACCAAAAAAAAAAAGGAGCCCACTCCTGTCCACGGGGGTGGGGGTGGGGGGTGTGTGGTCAGACTGTGGTCAGTGGTGACACGTGTGTGTCTCCTGTCCTGGGGGGGTCAGACTGTGGTCAGTGGTGACACGTATGTGTCTCCTGTCCTGGGGGGGTCAGACTGTGGTCGGTGGTGACACGTATGTGTCTCCTGTCCTGGGGGGTCAGACTGTGGTCGGTGGTGACACGTGTGTGTCTCCTGTCCACGGTGGGGTCAGACTGTGGTCGGTGGGTGACACGTGTGTGTCTCCTGTCCTGGGGGGGGTCAGACTGTGGTCGGTGGCACGTGCGTGTCTCCTGTCCACGGTGGGGGTCAGACTGTGGTCAGTGGTGACACGTGTGTGTCTCCCTGTCCTGGGGGGTCAGACTGTGGTCGGTGGCACGTGCGTGTCCCCAGCACTCTGACTTCACACAAAGGGAGGAGCAGTGGTCACTGTGGACCTAGCTGACCCTAGGCGTCCCACGCATCCCTGTGATGACAGAGTCCTAAGCACA
Organism: Tupaia tana; assembly: GCA_026018925.1. Taxonomy (NCBI): domain Eukaryota; kingdom Metazoa; phylum Chordata; class Mammalia; order Scandentia; family Tupaiidae; genus Tupaia; species Tupaia tana. The sequence continues at coordinate 499,784 of JAKSZU010000017.1, forward strand.
GTCCCTCAGCCCTGCATGTTCCCACACGGACACCTGCTCAACTTCATCATGTCACTCAGAAGGGAAAACCCCTAGGCTGACTTCCCAGGGGGCTCTCCAGCTGCACACGGCGCACAAAACCGCAGTCATGACTTTCCCCACGCCCGAGGATGGCAGGGAGCTATGCGACAGCACGACGGGAAATTGGCTCAGCACACACTGCACCTTCCGGCCATGCAGCCACGGCTTGACTCCTAGAGCCCCAGAGACACGTGTGTACACCCACGTACATGTGGGCATGTGTAGACAGAACGTACACTTACAGTAGCAAATACAGACACATATGCAAGTTCCTCTCGTTTTGCTTTGGTTTTTGCTATAGGGTACAGGCAGTCGCCAGAGAGCCAGAGAAAGGAAGAGAGAGGAAAAGTGGGGGAATCCCCCCAAGGAGTGGCCACCCTTCCTCCTCCATCCTCCTCGAGGGAGAGGACGGGACGTGCCCAGTGTGTCCCCTCAAGCTGCCAGGTCTGCACTGGAGCCGCACTGTCGGCCATGTGGGATCCAGCCACCTTACCCCCCACGCCACCTGCTGGCTCTATAAACAAACGTTCATGGAAGAAAACACACATCACTGAAACCAGGGCACAGTATCACTACTAACTGCTGAGCCAGAGGGCCGGGCTGTGCCAGGACACTGACCTGACGTCGCGTCCCTGCCGATGCAGGCTTCCCCTGAGGCATCAGCCCGGGGCTCTGACAGACGGGCTCTGCAGAACGGAGACAGCCCTAGCGAACGCAGTGCACACAGCGCACTCCAGCTACTGACCCGACGGACGGACGAACGCGTCCCTGGACCCGCTCTGCCCCCTGGCCGTCCCCAGCACTGGCCACTCCACACGTGCAAGTCCTGTTTGTTATTTCCTTTTTTAATTTAACTTTATTTATGTATTTATTTATAACTTGACCAGGGAGGGACAGAATGAGAGTGAGAGAGGGAAAGTGAGAAAACAAGCTACCAGGTCCCTGACTAGAACCACGGTCGGCCATGAGGGAGTCCAGCGCCCTTAACCACCATGTCACCTGCCAGCCCATGGTGCAGTACACAGGAGATTGCCCCGTGGGAGGTCACGTGCAGTGGGCGGGGATGCCGTGGGAGGTCACGTGCAGTGGGACACAGAAGCGGCTCTGCGGGGAGGGTGGTGCCTGCACAATACAGACGCACACATCACCACCTAGAGCAGGTGCCGTGGCCAGTGCCAAGCTCAGTGCTGGACTTGCAGGGCCAAAGCAGACGAAGACGTACGCCGTGTCCCAGGGCTGCCCTGGCATGTGCACCATGGTCTCAGGTGTCCGTGCCTTCACTTCCGAGTGCGCAGCAAGGCTCCGGGCGCTCAGGACTCCCTGAAGTCAGGTCACTTGCAAATCAAGGACTAGAACCACAACCAGTCCCTCTCGGACCTGAAGCTCGTTCTGTGGTTCTGTCCATCCCGCAGTTGCCACAGAGCCCATTTCTGGAACTGCCTCCCCTTGGAAAGAGCTGTCCCCTGGGATTGGAATCAAGAGACCAACTTAGAGCGGGCAGGCACTGGGGCTCCGAGCAGCAAGACCCGGAAAACCCGACAGGGAGGGGCGGCAGAGATGGCACTTCTGAGCCCTCCACGCAGCACAGCCCTCGGCCCAGAACAGGACCCCCCACCACATCCATGACAAGGAAACCAATGCCTGGGAATCGCCTGGCATAAACTCGGGCTTGGACCCTGCACTTCCCTGCAGGGACCCTGGATCTCAGTGACTTAATTCTACTTACAGTTGCTTCCCAGGAGTATTTGCTGTGAGATTTTTACTTTATTGGCTAGAAATGGACAAAGCAATGAACAAATAAGATCACTGCATAATGTGCATCTATTAATCATTTTAATCCATTAAATATCCTCCAACAAATGACCTGATTTTCCTTCCAGACAGCGAGGAGACTTGTCTGTTGAAATACTGCATTAAATACATCAAATTCTTTTTTTTTTTTTTTGGAGAGGTTTTTGCTACAGGGCGCGTGCGCTCGCCAGACAGAGAGAGGGACAGAGAGACAGAAAGCGAGAAATCACCCCCCAGAGGGGATGGCCACGTCGCAATCCCTTGTCCTCCATTCTCCTCTCGGGATCTTGGGCACGCACGCACACGCGCCCGGCGTGAGTTTAAGCCACCGGGTCCGGGACGCAAACCGCGGTCGACTACGTAGGAGTCCAGCGACATAGCCATTACGCTAACTGCTGGTCCCAAATACATCAAATTCTTACAAACACAATCTTAATACACATCGGCTGGTTCTTGGAGATATTCAAGTTAGAAATCTATACAAACTATTAGCTGCATGGAAACATTCTAAAGGATTTGTATGACCTTTGTAGCTTGTCTCTTTTATTTAGTTATGAGAGAGGGAGGGAGAGGGAGAGACAATTTTTGAGACTCTCACCAGTCAGATCCTCCTGGGCCTCCCCACTGGCTAGGCCTGCAGGCCCAGGCCACCACGCCCAGCGTTTGGGCTGGCCAGGAACCAAAGAGGGGCTGCCCTGGGCCTCGCCTCCTAGTGGTGGGTCCTGACAGCCACCACCCAGCTGAGCCGCTGTGGCCAATGACACCCTCCTCACTGTCAGAGCACCCCAGAGCTCCCTGCTCATATCATTAAGTCCGTCTTCCAGCATATTGGACAGGACACAAAAATCAGCCCTGCTTGATAAAACTACTCGATAAAAGCCCACAGAAAAGATGACAGGGGCTGGGGGAAGCTCTAGTTATTTAATGGAAGAAATGATTGCATTTCCATTTGAGCTTTAGATTTTTCATCTCTGAAAAATAAATTGGAACAAAACCATCTCAAGAATATTTCAGCCTTTGAGTTTCTACCATTGGTTTATTTGTCAGTCTGACAAATCCAAATATAAACTAGTTCCTACCTACCTATAGTAATGGCATGATGAGATAAAATCCTTAACAAGCTGGGCCAGCAAGTGGTATAGTGGTCAAGGTACTAGATTCCCACATGGCCAACTGCGGTTCGAGTCCCAGAGCTGGTGGCTTGTTTTCCCATTCTCTCTCTCTTTCTCTCTCTCTGGTCAAATTGAATAATAATAATTAATTATTTAAATTAACTAAATTATTCTTTTTTTAAAAAAATCCTTAACAAGGAAGGGGTTTTTCAGGATAAACAACAGTGAAGAAAATCTACCTGTTTTATTTTAAAAATACCTTTTTTATTTTATTTTATTTGTTATTATTTATTTTTAACCTTGACCAGAGAGAGATGGAGAGAAGAGGAAAGTGAGAAAGCCACCTGGTCTGGGACTCAGATCATGGTCGGTCATGTGGAAGTCCAAAGCCATCACCACCATGCCACCTCCCAGCCCATTATAACTACTTTTCTAAGTTATTATTTATTAACTATTATGCCTTTAACATAATTAATTTTTTAAGAGATTTTTGCTATAGGGCACACGCACTAGCTGGATAAACAAAGACAGAGAGACAGAAAGCGAGAAATCACCCCCAGGGGAGATGTCCACACCACCATCCCTTCTCTTCCATTCTCCTTTTGGGCACACGTGCACACTCACCAGCGTGAGTTTGAGCCACCAGGTCTGGGAGCTGAACTGCAGTCAACCAAGTGGAAATCCAGTGACTTAACCACTACACCACCTGGTAGGTCCAACAAAACTAATTATTTTAACAAAATAAGTATTTTCTCCTTTCATATTATTAACTTTGTCTTACTTTACATCTTCATTTTTATCCATTTGTGACTTGTTTTGTTTTAAAAATAATTATTTTGGGACCAGCAGGTGGCATGGTGGTTAAGGGTGCTGGACTGCCACGTGGCCAACTGCGGTTCAAGTCCTGGACCTGGTAGCTTGCTTTCTCACTTTCTCTCTCTCTCTTTCTTTCTCACTCTGTCTCTCTCTGGTCAAATGAAAAATAAATAAATAAATAAATAAATAAATAGAGTCAAATTTTTTTTAAAAATGAGACCAGCAGGTGGTATGGTGGCTAAGGTGCTAGACACTCCCACATGGCCGGCCATGGCTCGAGTCCTGGACCTGGTGACTTGCTTTCTCACTTTCCATCTCTCTCTGTCTCTCTTTGGTCAAATTAAAATAAATGAATGAACAAATAAAAATAAATAATTTAAAATTTTTTAATTTATATTATTTTATTTATTATTATTATTTGTTTTTGTTTTTGTTTTAGGAGAGGTTTTTGCTATAGGGCGCATGTGCTCACCAGAAAGACAGAGAGAGACAGAGAGACAGAAAGCGAGAAATCACCCCCCAGGGGGATGGCCACGTCGTAATCCCTTCTCTTCCATTCTCCTCTTGGGATCTTGGGCACAGACGCACACGCGCCTGGCATGAGTTTAAGCCACCAGGTCCGGGACTCAAACTGTGGTCGACTACATGGGAGTCCAGTGACATAGCCATTACGCTAACTGCTGGTCCCAAGAATTATTTATTTTATTTATCTTTTTTTTGGTTTTGGAGAGGTTTTTTCTGTAGAGTGTGTGGCACTCGCCAGAAAGACAGAAAGAGACAGAAAGCGAGAAATCACCCCCCAGGGGGGGATGGCCACGCCGCAATCCCTTCTCCTCCATTCTCCTCTTGGGATCTTGGGCACGCACGCACACGCGCCCAGCGTGAGTTAAAGCTACCAGGTCTGGGACTTGAACCGCGGTCAACTACATGGAAGTACAGCGACATAGCCGTTATGCTCTCTGCTGGTCCCTATTTATCATTATTTTTAAATTTGCTACAAGGCACACACACACACCAGAGAGAAAATAAGAAAGCATGCTACCAGGCCCGGGACTCTAACCATGGTTGGCTATGTGGGGGTCTAGCACTCAACTGCCACCACCCGATGGCCCCCATAGCTTGTTTTTGTCAAGTCATTGGGGCCAGACCTCAAACCAGGAGTAGCCTATGGGATCCAGCCCCTGTGCACAATGCTTAACCACCGTGCTACTGGCTGGCCCTGGACAGACCTATTTTAAAATGTAATCCTAAAATCTAAAAAAAAAAATTTGGAGAGGTTTTTGCTATAGGGTGCGTGTGCTTGCCAGAAAGACAGAGACAGAGAGACAGAAAGTGAGAAATCACCCCCCCGGGGGGATGGCCACGCCGCGTTCCCTTCTCCTCCATTCTCCTCTCGGGATGTTGGGTGTTTTTCTTGTGTTTTTTTAATACCTCTAAGTTATTTTTTTAAGAATTATTTTATTTAACTTTATTTTTTATTTATTTATTTATTTTAATTTGACCAGATAGGGACAGGGGAGGGGAGGGAGTGAGAAAGCAAGTCACCAGATCTGGGACTTGAACCACAGTCGGCCATGTGGGAGACCCATGCCCTTAACCACCTTGCCATGTGCTGGCTCCAAATTTTTTGTTTTAAACTTTTTTAAATAAAGAATTATTTTATTGAACCTTATTCATTCATTCATTCATTCATTCATTTTAAATTTGACCAGAGAGGGACAGAGTAAGAAAGAGAGAAGTCAATCTGCCAGGTCCAGGACTGAAACCGTAGTTGGCCATGTGGGAGTCCAGCGCCCTTAACCACCTTGCCGCCTGCAGCCCCAATACCTTTACATTTTTTTAACAGTATACATTGAAGTTCTCCTTAAAGTAAACCACATTCTTGTGGCTTTATTTTTAAATTCGGATCAAAAAGAATTGTGATTTCATATTTTCCAAAAAAAGTAATCTAGTTTTGAGGTAACAGATGGGAAGTTTAAAAATAACCCACTCTTTTCCAGCACCCCACAAGGAGCACGCGTCTGCCTAACAACGAGGCAGTGAAGAGCAGCGGCCCTGCGGGCAGGACTCGCGCTCCGCACTAGGGACAGCCCGTACCTCGAGCTCAGCCTGGCCCTCTGCGGCGAACGCAGTGACGGGTTTGCTAGAGAGCCACAGGGTCACAGGGCGAGAACACGCAGTTAAGTCCTTTTTTCAGATACTTATTTATTTATTTTTTGGTTTTGCCACGGGGCATGTGCACTCGCTGAGAGACACAGTGAGTGGGAAAGTGAGAGATCTCCCCGGGGCGGCCGCACTGCAGTCCCTTCTCCGTCCCCCCCCAGACTCTGGGCATCCATACATGCCCGGCATGATTTTCGTTTTTATTTTTAATTTCTTTTCCAGAATTATTTAATTTTTTTATTTATCATTATTATGTTTCAATCTGCTACAGGGCAAGTGCATTCACCAGAAAGAAACACAGAGAAAGTGAGAAGCAGGCCGCCGGGTCTGGGACCCAAACCGGCCACGTGGGAGTCGGGGCCCAACCACCATGCCACCCGCTGGCCCCAAGCTGCTTCATTTTTTTCTTTTCTTTTTTTAAAGAGGTTTTTGCCTTAGGGCACGTGCACTTGCTGGATAGATACAGAGAGAGAAAGTGAGAAGTCATCCCTGGGCGGATGGCCACAGCACAATCCCTCCTCCATTCTCCTCCCGGGATCTTGGGCACACACACACACCCAGCATGATTTTCAAGCCACTGGGTCCAGGACTTGAACCACAGTCGACCATGTGGGAATCCAGCATCTTAACGACTATACCGTCTGCTGGCCCCATTAATTCTTTTTCTTTTGGGTGGGGGGAGGTTTTTGCTAAGGGTATGTGCGCTCGCCAGAGAGAGACAGAGAGACAGAAAGTGAGAAATCACCCCCCAGGGGAGATGGCCACGCCACAATCCCTTCTCCTCCATTCTCCTCTCAGGATCTTGGGCACGCACGCACACGTGCCCGGCATCGGTTTAAGCCACCGAGTCCGGGACTTGAACCGTAGTCGACTACACGGGAGTTCAGCGACATAGCCATTATGCTAACTGCTGGTCACGCCCCCATTAATTCTTAATCCCCTCCCTGTTCCCTACAAGTCTAGCTCCACTCTCTCTGGACACCTTTGGAGAACGACAGCGCCATTACAGAGGAGGGCGGAGAGCGCTGGGCTCCGTGGAACAGGCCCTGGCCGCGCGGAAAGCAGACAGGCCTGCCGCGGAGTCCGCCTCCACCGAGGTGGGAAAAGCGCCATCTTGGTCATTACAAAGCGATGCGCAGAGGGTCACACAGTCACCGCCGCCCGACTGACACTGCCTGCCCACGACACTGCCTGCCCACGACACTACAGACGTGGCTGCGGCTGGGCAGAGCGGCCTGGCCTGGGGTGGCCATGCCCAAGGACCCCCCGACTGCGCGGTGGAAAGTCCCCCACCCAGACCGCTCCCTCCGACGCCACAGGGGACGGCGCAGACAGGACTGAGGAGTGAGACGGGGAGGCAGCAGTTACCCAGCAAGATGCCCGCGGGCCAGTCCAAGCCCTGGCGTCACAGCGAATGGCTTCCGGGGATGGAAAGCCCAAGGTGACCTGCCTCAGGAACAGCCGCCCCCCAAGTCCCCAGCACGAGGTCCATCCAGGGGCGCAGCCAGAGGCGGGTCTGCGACAGTGACGGGCCGGGCCCGGCTCCACAGTGCTCTCTTCCTCGTCTCCTCTCACTTCCGTTAGCATTGCACGTGTGACAATTAGAACCAGTAATTACCTAGGAGTCTAGACCGAAGTAAATCCACTTGTGAGAGACATACACAGCTTGAGTCACATAAATAAAAATGTTTGATTTCACATTTATTTAACACAGGCTACCAAAAGCACTGAAAGTTCTAGGACTGGGGCGGGGGTCCTCACGCCAGGCCCGAGCTGGACGCCATGACCAGCCGAATGAACAGGGGCACTCTGGCTGCCTCCTCCTGCCTCCACACCAGAGCCTGGCGAGGCCCGGTCAAAGTGAGTGCCCGACCTCACGGCCTCCCTGCCCAGCCTGGCTCCCCCGCCTCCCAGTGGTCTGACTGGACCGCGAGGTCCTGGACACAGACCGGGTTTCCATCTCAGTCCTCAGCAGTGCATAGTGGGTGTTAAGAAAATGTTCCTGGAAGTGAAACTTTTGTCTTCTCAAAAGAACTCTCTCCTAACCTCAAAGTGCTTCTCTCTTTCTCTCTCTCGGGCACACACACAGCCCTATTGGACAGTAAATGCAGTGAGGAATAAATTCTAAAGCACATTAAAAAAAAAAAAAAAAATTCCAGGACCAGGCTCCGCAGGTAGCGTGGTGGTAAGGTGCTAGACGCCCACGTGGCCAACCGCAGGCCAGTCCAGGACCCGGCAGCTTGCTTTTTCACTCTCTCTCTCTGGTGAATGCACGTGCCCTAGAGTGAAATTTAAAATAATAATAACTAAATTCTTAAAAATAAAAATTCCTTTTTAAAAAGGAAATACCATAGAAAATGAGCACAGATTTAACGTGGGGCCGTTAGAGCACGGCCATGTGCAGCCGTGTGCCACGCGTTGCCGTGCGGACTGGGAGCCCGTGCCCCTTGTCTCTCCAGTGACTCTGGTGCCTGTCACTGAGGCTCCCGGCCCTGGCGACTCACTGGGGCATGGGCCCTGAAGCCTTCGATCCGGCCACGGCAGCTCTGCAGACACAGACACTGTCCTGGGCCGAGCCCAACAGCTGCATGGGAGGGCCCGAGCCACCACCACCTCCAGGCAGAGCTCCTGGGAGAAAGGACTCCCTGAGAGACTTCCTGCGACAAGCCTGTCTGGGAAAACGCAACGTCAGCCCGCCGCAGCCTCCCACTCCCTACTTTGGGATTATATTCAGGCGAAGGCAGGACAGTCTGAAAAAACGACTGTGGGAAAGCCTGGCATTAGAATGTGTGTAATTGCATCCTGAGGCCGGCAGGGGCAGTGGTGGGGAAGGCACGGATCCCACACGGCCAGCTCCGTGATTAGAGTCCCTGACCCAGCGGCCTGAAAAACATGCTGGGCACATGCGCATGCGTGCCCAAAAATCCCAAGGGGGGATGGAGGAGAAGCCATGAGTGTGGCCATCCCCTGGGGTGATTTCTCAATTTCTGTCTCTTCCTGTCTCTCCATGCACTCTACAGCAAATAATCTCTCAAAACAAGACAAAAACAAGTAAAGACAGAAAGACATGCAGGAAACAGTCATTTGGGGTCATCCAGCCTCTGGGACTTTGAGGAAAGTATTAAATGCAGGGGTAGAATCCGGGAACGTCGGGGCCAGCAGGTGGCGTGGTGGCTAAGACATGGGGCTCCGCATGGCCAACCGCAATTCCAGTCCCAAATCTGGCAGTTTGCTTTCTCACTCTCTCTGGTAAGTGTAAGTGCCCTACAGCAAATTAGAAAATAATAATAATAATAATAATAATAAGTAAAATAAACTAATAATTCTTTTGGGGGGGAGGTTTTTCCTATAGGGTGCGTGCGCTCGCCAGAAAGACAGAGAGACAGAAAGCAAGAAATCACCCCCCAGGGGGATGGTCACACCGCAATCCCTTCTCCTCCATTCCCCTCTTGGGATCTTGGGCACGCACGCACACACGCCCGGCATGAGTTTAAGCCACCAGGTCCGGGACTCGAACCACGCTCAACTACATGGGAGTACAACGACATAGCCATTACGCATCTCCTGGTCCCAAAATGAATAATTCTTTAGGAAAAAAACCTGAAAACTCTCAAGCATTTGTACAATTGAAATCATTATGTAAGAAATGAGAAAAAAATTAGAAATCTTACATAGTACACTGGGACAGTCATGACACATTTTTGCATACAAAAACAGAAAAATAAGTTTGACTTTCTCAACAACCCAGTACTTCACTGTCAGTAATGTAGCTCTTTTTTAAAGAAGTTTTTTCTAATTAATTTATTTATTTATATTTTTTTAAATTTGACCAGAAAAGGACAGAGTGTGAGAAAGAGAGAGAGAAAGAAGGAAAATGAGAAAGCAAGCCACCAGGCCCAGGGCTGGAACCATGGTCAGCCATGTGGGAGTCCAGTGCCCTTAACCCACCTCACCACCTGCCGGCCCCACGGCTCTTTATTAAAGGTTTTTGCCATAGGGTGTGTGCACTCTCCAGAAGGGAAAGACAGAGAGAGGGAAAGTGAGACATCACCACCACCCCCAGAGGGGACGCCACACCTCACCCCTTCTCCTCCATGCTCCTCTGGGGGTTTGGGGCCCCGTAGGCACATGTGCCGGGCACCAGGTTGTGTTTGTTTTTGTTTTTAGAGGGAGAGACTTAGGCTATAGGGCGTGTGCACTCTCCAGAGAAACAGAGACAGAAACAGAAAGCAAGAAATCACACACACCCCACGGCCACGCCACGGTCCCTTCTCCATCCTCTTCTCAGGACTTCAGGCACACATGCACACACCTCCAGCGTGAGTTTTAAGGCACCGGGTCCAGGACTCAAACCGCGGCTGGCCATGTGGGAGTCCAGCGCCCAACCATTCCGCATGCACGCATATGTGCCTGGCAAGAGCTTCACGCCTCTGGGTGTGGGCCGTGAACCGCGGTCTGCCAGGTGGGAGTCCAGTGCCCTAACCTCCAGGCCACCCGCGCCCTTCCGCTCAGTCTGAGGTCTACACCGCTGGAGCGGCTCCGTGCTGCGCTGGGCCGGCAAACTGGCGCAGGACATGGGCACTGAGCGCTCGGGAAGCAGCGGCTCTCCGGCCCTGGTGCGGCCGTGGAGGCTGAGCGCAGCCCTCTTGGCCGGGACCTCACCGAGGGCGCCAGCCCCGACCCGACCCGGCAGACCCCCGTGGGCACAGCAGCAGGCGCGCCTCCCAGCGCCTTCCAGGGGGCACGAACCACGACCACGCCCCGGCCCGCGGCCACTGCGCCCAGCTCTCCCCTTTCTCGTAAGGGCACCAGCTAGTCCCCGAGCGTCCCAACAGTGTCCAGGAGCCACCCTTCTGTGCTCACCCGAATCGGCGCCTCGTCCCTCCCCTGGCCGCCGACCCACGCAGGCGGGCCCGGGCGTTCTACAGCGCAAGGCTGAGCCGAGCGCGGCCGCCAGAGGGCACCAGTGCCCAGCGCAAAGAACGGGCTCTCACAAATAATTTGGAAATATTTTTAAAACAGAACAAGGGGCCGGAAGGTGGCGTGGTGCTTAAGGGCACTGGACTCCCACGTGGCCCACGGCAGTTCGAGTCCCGGACCTGGCGGCTTTCACTCTCTTTCCCCCTCTTTCTCTCTCATTTTGTCTCTGTCCTTCTCTGGTCAAATTAAAACAAATAAAGTTAAATAAAATAATTCTAAAAAAAAAAAAAAATAGAACACGGGGCCAGCAGGTGACGTGGTGGTTAAGGACGCTAGACATTCCCACATGACCGACTCTGGTTCAAGTCCCAGACCTGGTGGCTTGCTTTTTCACTTTCCCTCTCTTTCTCTCTCTCTCTAATCAAACTGGAAAATAATAGTAATAATAATAAATAAAGTTAAACAAAATATTTTTTATTTTATTTATTCATTCATTTTTAAATTTGACCAGAGAGAGACACAGAGAGAAAGAGGGAAAATGAGAAAGCGAGCCACCAGGTCTGGGACTGGAACCGTGGTCGGCCACATCGAGTATCCAGCACCTTAAGCACCACGCCACCCTTCTCCTCCATTCTCCTCTTGGGATTTTGGGCATGCACACACACGCACCTGCAGGGATTTTCAAGCCAATGTGTTCAGGACTCAAACTGTGACTGCTCATGTAGGAGTCTGGGGCATTCACCACCACACCACCCGCTGGCCCCTAGAAAACACCTTAAAAAAAGAAAGAAAGTGCTCGCTTCGGCAGCACATATACTAAAATTGGAACGATACAGAGAAGATTAGCATGGCCCCTGCACAAGGATGACACGCAAATTCATGAAGCGTTCCATATTTAAAAAAAAAAAAGAAAGAAAGAAAGAAAGAAAGAAAGGAAGAAGGAAAGAAAGAACTATTTAATTAATTCCTTTGATATTATTATTTTTTAATTTTATCAGAGAGAGACAGAGAGAAGAGAAAGGGAAAAGGAGAAAGCAAGCCACTAGGACCTGGACTCGAACCGCAGTCAGCCATGTGGGAATCCAGCATCCTTAACCACCATGCCACCTGGCGGCCCCAATACTTTTTTTCTTAACTTGAGTAATAAACTGAATTTTAAAAATAACATATTAGCTTTAGAGACCTAAGTTTTCAGTCTCAAAACTCAGACTGCCCAACTCGCTCTGAGAGTCACGCCTGCAAGGCCGGCCCTCTCCCTACCCTGGTGTCTGATCCGGAAATGTCCTCTCGCCATGCCCAGCAAATCCCAGACTCACGAGGATGTGAGCGAGCTGGCTCCAGCAGCTCGCCGGCAGAGACGGCCACCCTGCACTTCTCTGCACCCGGCAGCAAGCGGGCTGCCAGTGCAGCTGAACAGAGGGCGCACTTCGGAGCAGCCCACTATGCGTCAAGACCTACTGGCGGCTGCTGTCCTTCAAGAAGTGGGAGGACGATAGGCTGACGTGGCAGAAAAAGCGCAATTACATGCAGAAAACAGGAGCATAGTGAGACCAGCAGGTAGCCTGGTGGTTAAGGACGCTAGACTCCCACATGGCTGACTGCGGTTCGAGTCCTGGACCTGGCGGCTTGCTTTCTCACTTTTCCTCTTCCTCTCTCTGTCTCTCTCTGGTCAAATTAAAATAAATAGTTAAATAAAAGAATTCTTTTAAAAAAATTTCTTCACTTAACTTTCTTCTTATTATTATTATTATTTTAATTTGACCAGAAAAGGAGAGGGAAAGTGAGAAAGCAAGCTGCCAGTCCAGGACTCGAACCACAGTCAGTCAGCCATGTGGGAATCCAGCTTCCTTAACCACCGCACCACCTACCGGCCCTGTTAAATAAAATAATTGTTAAAAAAAAAAAAAAAAAAAAAAAAAAAAAAGAAAAGAAAAGAAAAGAAAAGAAAAGAAAAGAAAAGAAAAGAAAAGAAAAAGAGGGACCAGCAGTTAGCATAATGGCTGCGTCACTGGACTCCCATGTAGTCGACCGCGGCTCGAGTCTCAGACCCAGTGCCGGGTGCATGTGCGTGCATGCCCAAGATCCCAAGAGGAGAACAGAGAAGGGATTGCGCGTGGCCATCCCCCCTGGGGGGTGATTTCTCTCTTTCTGTCTCTCTGTCTCTGTCTTTCAGGGGAGCGCACGCGCCCTATATCAAAAACCTCTCCAAAAAAAAAAAGAAAAGAAGGAAGGAAGAAAAGAAAAACAAGGTGGGCATGTGTGTGTGCATGCCCAAAATTCCAAGAGGAGGTGGACGAGGAGGAGTAGTGGCTAGGGCTGTCCTCCCGGGGGTGACTGTGCACCCTCTCTTCTCAGCAAGCACACTTACACTATGGGAAAACCAAAAAGAAAGAAAAAGTGAACGAAACCCTGAAAGTATTATGTTAGCTACCTACAGTTGGGTGAGCACTGCCCCCGCTCCAGGACAGATGCACTTTGTTGTCACACGCCACGTCCCACGAGTCTATCCTGAGTCGCTCTCTCCTCGCAGACCACAGAGCTCGCGCACAATGCAGGGACATTTTGACGTAAACAGCTAGTGATCTGCCATGCATTCTCTGAATTTAACTTTTCCCCTTAAATCCCAAAGTTGATTTGTGTCCATTAAGCGACTTTTTCCATTAATATCTAGGGGTCTATTGTCTTACTGAAGGAGTTCCCAGCGCACTTTCCTGCCGGATAGTTGAGACCACTGCTCACACGTTAGCAATGACACCACTCCGTCACAGATGGTGCCAGAGGACTGCACAACCAAGTGACGAGGTCACGGGTCAGCCCGAGACTGTTTTAAAGGCCTAGCTCTGCCTTTAGCAGCACTCACTGAGGCATCTGCAAATCTTGTTTCCAACCATTTAAAGCATTTAAAAAGCATGGGTGTGTTTCAAAATGTCCTCCAACCACAGGACTCCCACTGCCTGGCTTCAGGGGACCGTAAACCACGTGTGAGTACCCCGGACTCATGGACTCTCAGAACACACCTAGGACAAAACTGCCGTGGGAAACGGGAGGCCCAACATGGGCCAGGAGCTACAGGAGCGGAAGGAGGTCAAGCAGGGAGGTTTTATGCCGGCACAGGACTAGCACGGCCTTCCGGGCTGGCCACAGGACAAGCTGGGCAGGACGGGTGGCTGTGAAGGAGCCCTCTCCTGGAAGCGCGGGCAGCCTGAAGGGACTGTGCTGCTCCAGCCTCGTCCGGAGGCCGGCTGGACGTGTCCACGCAGGCTCAGGTCTGGACCGGAGTCAGCCTCGTCACGGCGTGGGAGCCCTGAGTGTTGGTCTTCTGGCTCGTCCCGCGTTTACTCTGTAAACCCACGGGGCTGTGGTACGTGCTGTAGTCCCTGCTGGGTCATCAGATCAGAAAAGTCATGACACACTTTTGCATAGGAAAGCAGGCCCTGGCTTTGTCGCAGACCTAGCATTGCGTGTAAGCATGTTTGTCCACACAGGCAGGGTTAGTGGTATCTGTTTCCAGACTTTTCTTTTTTAAAGAATTATTTAATTTGGGACCAGCAGGTGGCGTGGTGGCTGAGGTGCTGGACACTCCCACATGGCTGACTGTGGTTCCAGTGCTGGACCTGGTGGCTTCCTTTCTCTCTTTCTCTTCCTCTCTCTCTCTCTCTCTATCTCTTTCTGGTCAAATTAAGATAAATGAATGAATAAATAAAATTAAATAGGTAATTTTTTTAAAAAAAGAATTATTTAATTTTATTTATCATTACTATTGTTTTTTCTTTTAACTTTGTTACAGGGCACACATGCCCACCAGAGAGACAGGGAAAGAGGGAGAACATGAGAGAGGGAGCCGCCAGGTCAGGAAAGAAACGGCCGTCGGCCACGTGGGAGTCAGTGGCCCAACCACCACACCACCCGCCGGCCCCAGTTCCAGATGAAAAATGTCGCCTCTGCCTCAGGTGCCCACTGTGCACTGGTGTAGAAACTCAGAAGCAGGAGAACCTCCGAGAAGCGGCGTGCAGTGGTCACCGGCACTTTCGCTGACACTGCAAACGCTGAGTCACTGGGCTGATGCCAACACAAAGCCCACAAGCTCCCACCCTCACCGCCCCTGCAGCTACTGCAGCTCAGCACATTCCAGCCACAGCCTCGCGCTTCACCAGTGAAAAGGCAGGAAATGGGTGGCCAATGCCGGTCACCGTCACCGGTCACCGCAGGCAGGGCGCAGGCAGGGCGTCAGCCGCGGCCTCTGCCCAGCCGCCTTAGGGCCGGGCGTTGCAGCCTCTCTGTGCCGCCTGTTGGCCTCCCCTTCCTCCCTACCTATGGTAACTCCACACGAAGGGCTTCTGGGTTTCCTAAGAAGACCCGGGAAGTAGAGAACTACTAAAATAAATCACTTCAAGTCAGAACCAATTTGCTTAATTGTCAGCACTTAATTTTAACCTTCAATAAAAATAAATCAATAAATCCCCTCTGATTTAGTGTCAGATGTAAGACTTCCCTCCCCTCCCCTCCCCTCCCCTCCCCTCCCCTTCCCCAGCCAGCAGTTCCTAGAACCTGGTCCAGCCCAACAAAAGGTGTGCAGCTACTAGCTATGCGCAGAAGCCGCCATTTTCACATGCAAATGTCCGCCCTTTGGCACACTGGAATGTGATTTTTACATTTAAAGTCACTAGGAAGTCTGGGAGAGCCCAGTGGGGGGGGATTAGGACTTCTAATTACCATCTCCTTTCGGTGCTAATGGGTTTCTTCCCAACTAGCCCTCACACTGGCTCCGGCCTACCTCAGATGAAAAGAAATCCCTTTGATTTCCTGGTTTCAAAGATAGAGAAGAATTTCTCACTTTGGAACCCCCCCAACAGCGGGTGAAGAATGCACCCCCAGGAGGCCAAGATCCCCGCTGGAGCTCAGGCCTGGGGGCTCTCCCCACCCGGGAAGACGGGTTATGCGCTTCCTCTGGAGGGAAGGGGAAGGCAGAGTCTGCCTGCCAGTCCAACCCCAAGGCTGACTGTGCTCAGCTTCTGAAATTACAGAACACAAGGTGAAATTTAGGGATTTTGCAAATGTGCAACTAATCACAGTTTTGGAGACTGCTTAAGATTAGATGTTTGAAGTATTTGCAGAAAAATAACAAAAGTGTCTTTCTGTCATTAAGGAATGATTTAAATAAGCATCAAACTTTCTCATTACACATGATTAAAGTGTAAATTAATACATCATTCAAATCTATTTTGAAGTTATAAAGGTGAACAAATTCCTTTTGATGAATGTGTGTTAACCGTCCCTGTTTCACAAACCTTTGGGTAAACTAAGCACTAGTTAGTATTAAAATCTGTGCACACTCAGATGGGCCATCTCCTGGCTCCACATGAGAAAGACCCTGGGGTCCGGCGTTCGCCAGGAAATGCAAGTCTGGAGGTGGTCAGTCCCCAAAAGGCCTTGTCCAACCCCAGCTGATCAGACCTGCACAATATCAGCATCGGTAACATTTCATTCGAACTCTCCTTTTATTTGTATTGTGTGTAAAACCGAACAAGCAATTTTAACTGAAGTTAAACTTAGTGTTTTTCTAAATACAATACAGAAAACTACTCTTAAGATTAATATAATTTTTCAATTGTTTTAATTCTACATTTTAATGATCAATAAAAGTTGGTCATACCGTCATCCCAAATACATATAATACTAAGAACTTTCACAATCCACTCCTTTAAAAGGTTACTGTGAAGAATGGTGACTAAGAGAGCGGGGTGATACTGTACTGCAAAAAAAAAAAAAAGAAAATAATTTATTTACTTACTTACTTACTAGAGGGGTTGTATGCTAAGCAAAGAGACAGACAGAGAGGGACAAATGAAGAAGCCCCTGTGGGGAGTGGACACGCTTTAGTCCCTTCTCCCCATCTCTCCCTCCCTTTCTGAGTACACACGCATGAGCCCAGCGCGTTCCTCAAGGGCCCAGTCAAGACTCACACATCGTCAGCCACGAGTGGTCCGGGGGCTTAACCACCAGGCTGCAGAGCTGCCTGGCGTTGCAGGCTTCCTGCATGAGTTTACATGTGATGCACGTGTACTGGGCCCTCTATAGTAGTGAGCATATGTAACACTTCAAAACCACAATTAATCAGAGAAGAAAGTTATCACAGAGGCAGGGAGACTGCTAAATTAACTACCCACTTAGGAACGTAATAAACAAAAATATGGTAAGTCAAATCCAAAGATTCCAATGGGGGACCAGCAGTTAGCGTAATGGCTATGTCGCTGGACTCCCACATAGTCGACCGCGGTTCGAGTCCCGGACCCGGTGGCTTAAACTCACGCCGGGCGCGTGTGCGTGCGTGCCCAAGATCCCGAGAGGAGAATGGAGGAGAAGGGATTGCGGCGTGGCCATCCCCCCTGGGGGGGTGATTTCCTGCTTTCTGTCTCTCTGTCTCTCTCTGTCTGTCTGGCGAGCGCACACGCCCTATAGCAAAAACCTCTCCAAAAAAAAGGAAAAAAAAAAAGAAAAAAAAAAAAAAAAAAGATTCCAATGGAACCAGGAAAAAAGGTATTTGACCACCAGTAATAATATAGGAAACGGCCTCCCTTGTCACTAAGAAAGCTAAGCACCAACAGTAAATAAAAAAGGCTGTCGAAAGGCTTGCGCGGGACCAGCAGAATGTCACTGGACTCCCATGTGGTCGACTGCGGTTCGAGTTCCAGACCCAGTGGCTTAAATGCATGTGTGCCCAAGATCCCAAGAGGAGAATGGAGGAGACGGGATTGCAGCGTGGCCCTCCCCCCTGGAGGGTGACTTCTTGCTTTCTGTCTCTTTCTGGTGAGTGCAGGCCCCTGTACTAAAACCTCTCAAAAAAAAAAAAAAAAAAAAAAAAAGGCATGCACAAATAAGGATATATAACTAGTTAATAATCTTTTTTTTAAGAATTATTCTATATAACTTTATTTATTTATTTATGTGTTTAATGTAACTGGGGGAGGGAATAGGGAGAGAAAGTGAGAAAGGAAGCCACCAGGTCCAGGACTCAAACTAGTTGGCTACGTAGGAGCCCAGCACCTCCAGCCACCATGCCACCTGCCACCTCCTGGTTAATAATCTTACAAAAACACACTTAACCTGACAAGTGAAGAAATATATATTAATATAAGGAATGTTTTTTGACTATCAGATTGCCAAAGACGAAAGAAAATAGCATTGCAAACTTTTGCTGAAAGAGGTACTCTGGGACCTACTCTACAGGTAGGAATGTCAGTTTGCATCATTAACTAGAGGTCAGTAGAAGACAACTGGACAACACACCAAAATGTAAGGTGCTGGGGCCAGCAGGTGGCATGGTGGACAAAGCGCTGGACACTCGCACACGGACAGCTGTGGTTGGAGTCCCAGACCTGAGTGGCTTTTCTCACTTTCCCTTTCTCTCTAGTTAAATTGAAATAAATGAATGAATAAATAAAATTAAATAAATAATTATTTTTTAAAAATTCAAGGTGCTTAGAGTCTGACCCAGAATCTCCATTTCCGGGATTCTATCCTCAGGAACGCTGTAGATAACACGGAAGCCGGGAACAGCGAGGACGTCGCGAGGAGTGAGATATCCATCACGGAGTACTCCACAGCCACGGTGTAAGTCCACGTGCACTGTTTTATCCGAGATACTCAGTAAGAAATATGAGACCGAATGAAGGGCCAGCAGGCAGTGTAGTGGCTAGAGTGCTGAGTCCGGGACGCGGGAGCTTCAAATTCACATCGAGCATGTGTGTGTGCACACCCAAAATCCCAAGAAGAGAATGAAGGAGAAGGGATTGCTGGGTGGCCTGGGGGTAATTGCTTGCTTTCCATCTCTGGCTCTCCATCTCTCCAGTCAAAGCAAGTGCCCTAAGCAAAAATCTCTCCAAAAAAAAAAGATATAAAATAATACACAGCTCAAGTGTGAACCTAAGCAAAAATGCTAGAAGATTATATATTAAGGAAGTTATTTTTTAGGGGAGAGATCTGTAAAAGATGTTATTGGCACCACAGTTGGTATAATGGCTATGTCGCTGGATTACCATGTAGCCGACCACGGTTTGAGTCTCGGATCCAGTGGCTTAAACTCATACCAGGCATGTGTGTGTGTGCGTGCCCAAGATCCTGAGAGGAGAATGGAGGAGAGGGGATTGTGGCGTGGCCATCCCCCCCGGGGGTGATTTCTTGCCTTCTGTCTCTCTGTCTTTCTGGCGAGCGCATGCACCCTAGAGCAAAAATCTCTTCCAAAAAAAAAAAAAAAGAATTATTTTATTTAACTTTATGTACTTATTTATTTAATTATTTGTTTGTTTTTAAGTTTGACCACAGAAGGACAGAGTGAGAGAGAGAGGGAAAAAAAGTGAGAAAGCAAGCTGCCAGGTCCAGGACTCAAACTGTGGTCAGCTATGTGGGAGTCCAACACCCTTAACCACCATGCCACCTGCTGGCCCCAGATTTGTATTTTTTTTTTAAATATATTGATGCAGTGCTTAAAGTTGTAGAAGCGTACATTATGTTACAACCGGAAAATAGATTTTTTTAAATAAAAATCAATATGCAGAACTGAAAAAATTATAAGTGAAGAGCCACTTAGTGAATGAGCCAGGTGAGTCACGTAGGAGTCTACCACAGTGAACCTCTCAGGCACCGACCAAGGGGGACGCCACACGTCATGCTTCTGTCCCCGGCGGAAGGGAACGGTTAAGAAGCACCTTTGAAATGGCACTCAGGGAGGAAGGCGGCAGTAAGCAGTGACCACCGAGCAGACATGGGAGAAGATGAGCTTTTACATCTGGGGAGGTCAAGGGGCCGTGTACGGCCCTGCGCTTGGGACTCAGCGTTTGAGCTTTGACCCGACTCGGTGGCCCTGGTCGCTATCAGAAGCGGAGCAAGGACACTAATCCCCAAGTCTGTCTATGGACTGTGATGATGGAATCTGGGGTCATCTCGCGTCTCGTTCTTGGAGACTCTCCTGAGCTTCAGGTTTACTCTGTTTGAAGAACAAAGTGAATCTGATCTTCTCAGCCCTCCTCTAGCAAACCCAGCATGGTAAGATTGTCCAGAGGCTCAGGACCCGACCGCCCCTTATCAGAGCAAACAAGCTCTGCACATTCCGGCCCAGCGCTCCTCAGCCAGCCTCACCCAGAGCCCACACTCACACAGCTCCAACCCCGACCCCCACAGACACAGGCTGCGCCACAGAACACTTGGTGAGGACACTGCGACCACAGAAGGTGTCACCACCTCCGGGAAGCCCTCCTGAGATGGCAGCAGTTACCACGTTTCTCCTGCAGCACTTATTCCCTCCCTGAAACCACCTGTTCAAGGACACATACTGAACATCCCCGTGTACCATCATCGCGACAAAGTCACCTTCCCGTCTCCCAGCAACCTGCAAAGGCGACCCCTGTGCCGTGACGAGGGGGGCCAGACCCCACGACCAACTGTGCGTTCAAATCCTGGCCCGAGGGACCTGAGGACACCCGGACGTGTGCGCGCTGATGCCCCGAATCCCGACAGGCTGAAAGCAGGAAGGGCTGCAACACGACTGCACGCCAGGGGGCTGCCTTCCTCTCTCCCTGTCTCTGTCTCTGCAAGTACATGTCCCCTTTGGCAAGGAAGGAAAGAAGTCAGGAAACGCGTGGAGGAGGGCTTTGAACCAGTGCCAATTTTAAATGTTTACAAACCAGTCCTGTCGAAGGACGTATAACGAATCCCAACGCCGGGCCAGCCACTGGCACAGGGTTGGTGTTAGGTTTGATTTGGGAGCGGTGGCAAGGACAAAAATAACAGAGTCAGGCTTTGGGGTTTAATAAAACCAGCATAATTTATTCTGCGCTCTCTGGTGAGGTCCCTCGGCCTCGGCCTGGTCAGAGGCCAGGGAGTCACGCCCAGGGTGGGTGCTGCTCGTTCTTCAAGGGCCATTGTCCAGTAGATGGTCCCCACGGGTCCTTGTCTGGCCGATGAAGGTCGCTGCTTCTGTTCAACTTTGCGGACGCGCCAATGCTGAAGGACAGGAAAGGCCTTGGTGATGGCGGCCAGGTGCGGACAACAGGGAAGTTCTGCCGGCGGGAATGTTTCTGCCGTGTTTCTTTTCCCTCCCCCCAGACCTTACAGTTAGGGCGCTGGGTCCCACACAGCCTGACTGTGTGGCTTCAGCTGGACCCAGCGGCTTGAAATGACACACCCATGTGTGTGCACACATGCCAGCCTCCTGAAAGGAGGGAGAAATGGAGGACAGATTGCGGTGTGACCGTCCCCCATGGAGGGCACATTCTCATTTTCCTCTCCCCCTGCCCCTGGGAGTGTGTGGATCCTCTAGAAATTCTTTTTTTTTTTAAGGAAGAAAAAGAAATTCAATGGGAATGGAAAACCAAAGACAAATTCATTGGGTCATCGTTTTTTTAATGCAAAATTGCATCTTGACTTTTCCTACAACCCATGATCCAAAAGAAAACCTGACTAAGAATTCTTTCTTTTCTTTTCTTTTCTTTTCTTTTTTTTTTTTGGAGAGGTTTTTGCTATAGGGCACGTGTGCTTGCCAGAAAGACAGAGACAGATGGAAAGACAGAAAGCGAGAAATCACCCCCCGGGGGGATGGCCACTGACCATGCCACAATCCCCTCTCCTCCATTCTTCTATTGGGATCTTGGGCACACACACACACATACACACGCGCGCGCGCGCGCCCAGCATGAGCTTAAGCCACTGGGTCTGGGACTCAAACTGTGGTTGACTACATGGGAGTCCAGCGACAGCCATGACGCCAACTGCTGGTCCCCTGACTATGAATTCTTACACTAGGCATGCAAACAGACACAGCCCTGGGAGCCCAGCCCTGGGAGCGCCGTCTACAGGTGGTTGGTGACAGAGCGGCTGCCGTCACCCCAGGGCTGACTTGAGTTGCCTGTCCTGGCCATACTGCCCAGCTCCAGCCCTGAGGGAGGGCCCCGCTTTCCGAGACCTGCACAAGAAGAGGAAGCTCTTCTAGCCTGGGAGTAACAGGGTGGGCGGGGTGCTTAGAGAAAGGCCAGCAGGAGTTCAGATCGCTGAGTGGAGCAGAGCTCAGGGCTCCAGTCTCTATCTCCTGGGTGTTTCCGCCAGGGTACGGGGGAGCGAGCTGTCCTTCGTGAGGACACGACTCAGGAGAGCGCTGCTCGACTGCTCGCGGTGCAGCGAGCTCACCACTGGCTGACCGCAGCCGTCGGACTCCTTTGCCTCGTCTCCACTCCCACGGCTTCGTCTGACTAGCCAGAAAAGACAGCGAGACTGACTACCCTTTGGTACCTGCCTGTCTGGCAGCCGGCGGCTGGCGTGGTGGTTAAGGCGCTGGACTCCCACACGACTGGCCACAGTTTGGATCTCTGACCTGACGCTTTGCTTTCTCACTCTCTCTCTCTTTCTGGTCAAATTTTTAGAATAAAAATAATAATAAGTAAATAAACAAAATGAAATCAATAATTCTTTAAGAAAAAAGAACCTATTTGTCTGCCCCTGCTTTACTTCTTTACCTCACTAGAGCAACAGCCCGGGAATGCGCACTGACACACTCACAGAGCGCTTTACGGCCGGGCTGTGCCCTGGTGGGAGAGGAAGAAAAGTCCCCGGTGGGGGCACGGTCACACTGCCATCTCTCACCTCTGTCCCATCTCATCAGGGTTTGGGGCACACGCACATACAGTGTGTTTCTCGTCACCGGGCCAGGGTTCGAGCCGCGGCTGTCTGGGTAGGGCCCTGTGTTTCGGTTTGATTGCCTGAGGGTGCATGCGCTCACCAGAGAGGGAGAGTGCCCGCCTCGGTGGAGCGTGGTAACACCAGAACCTCGTCTCCACTCCTCCGTCCTACTGGGCTTTGGGGTCGAGATTCACACCACGCAGTTAGCTGGGTGTACTCTGGCTCCCTTAACCCCCAGGCCGTGGGGCCGGCCAGGCCTGCTCTCTGCGCCCAGCACTGACCCGGTGGGCCCCGGCCCGGCCAGCTGACCACGTTCACAAGGAGACTGACGGTGAGAATCTGGAAAGTGGACAGGCTAGAGGGAGCAGCCCGTGACCAGCGTCGCTATCTGTAAGGGCTTTCCCTGAGGAAAAGGCTCTCATTCAGCGACCCGGTGTCACGTGCTGCCGCACACCTCCGTGATGTGACCTTGCTAGAGTCTGGGCAGGAGTGTGAGCACGACACTGTCCTCCAGGGCGCTGCTGACGCGCAGGACGGCAGACACCTGAGCTGTCCGTGGGGGCCACGGGTGTGGAAAGGCAGGGGCAGAGGCTGCCCCACTGGGCCTGGGGACTCAGAGCAGGCTCCCACCGCCACTGCGGGTCTTGGGAGGAGTCTAGAAGGAGAAACAGACTCCCTGGCTGGGAGGGAGGAAGAGGGCTTGGAACCCACAGAGTGGAACCCAGAGTGGAGGTGAAAACGGCATGACCCTCTAGGAAACAGGGCCCTGATATGAGGAGCCACACTGACTTTTAGACGCCTTATTAAGAATTTGAGCTTGGAACCAGCAGTTGCTGGACTCCCACGTGGCTGACTGTGGTTCAAGTCCCAGACCCAGCAGCTTGAAATTCAGGCCAGCCACATGTGCGCACACGCCCAAAATCCCAAAAGGAGAATGGAGGAGAAGGACTGCAGCGCGGCCCTCCCCAGGGGGAGGATTTCTCACTTTCTGTCTCTGTCTCTCCAGTGAGCACTCATGCCCTAAAGCAAAGATCACTCTAAGTAAAATCTAGTCATTATTTTTTAAAAAGAAAACCACGCTGGGTGCATGTGTGCGCGCATACCCCAAATCCCAAGAGGAGCGGGGACTGAAGTGCGGCCGACCCTGCGTGCTTTCTCACTCTCTCTGGGCCTCTCTCCGGGGAGTATGTGTGCCCTACAGTGGAGGAAAAAGAAAAAGAGGGAAGAGGGCCCGATGCTCTCCCAGGGAGGGGAGGAAAAGGTGCTGAGGCCTTGCTCCCGCATACACATGTTCCATCCGGGCTCCTCCCGGCCCCGAAACTGTCCCTGAGTTCCCTGACCAATGGGGAGGCAGCACTTGGCGCCTTCGTCCCGTGTGAGCATTAGTGCTGTCGAGCGCCTGCATCTAACGCGAACGGTGTGTCCAGTCCGGAGGAACCCTAGCACCGCGGAAAGGGGTGGCCGGGAAGCCCTTCATCACAAACCCACCCAACGGCCGGAGCGTCAGGACAGGCGGCCACCCCGCCGGGAGCCCGTCCACTTCCCGCGTCCTCGACCTCCCCAGGGGAAAGGCAAGCTCACGCAGAGGGCCTGGGCCTGTCCTGGACTACCTGCCGCTCGCAGCTACCGCAGAGCCGGCCACTGTGGGCAGCCCGGCTCAGACACCATGAGCAGGACCACAGGACGGAGGGGCCGGGGATCGGGGCCGGGTGACTGGATCCCACATGGCCAACTGCACAGTTCAAGACCTGGACCTGGTATCTTGGAAAACACACTGGGCACTTTGTGCATGCCCTAGATCTGGAGGAGAAACGAGAAGGAAGCGTGGCGGGCACATACCCTGGTGCGTTCTCCCCACGCCACCCCATCTCCTTCCAGGAAGCACACGTGTCCCATAGAAATTTAAAACAAAAACGACTTCTGGCCGAACCACAGCACTAGAATAGATCACGGTAATTCTCCCTGTGTGGACATATGCCTGTCCAGAGTGGATGTGTGTTTCTGGTTTCTTTTATAACTGAGGAAGGTCAATATAAAAGAGGCATTCATGAATGAAACATGCTGTCCTCTCAGAGGAAAGCATTAAATCAGTTATACAACAATCAAACGCTTTTATCAGAAAGAGATGAGGTTTTCCAGGTTGGCATACAAGGTCTATTTTCCAATTAGAAGTCTGATTAGTCAACAGCCCTGGTTCTTGTATGTTTTAGTGTTTTTGTTGTTGTTGTTGTTGTTGTTGTTTTTTTAAGTCATTTATTTATTTTTCCAACTTGACCAGAGAGAGAAAGAGAAAGTGAGAAAGTGAGCTACCAGGTCTGGGACTCGAACTACGGCTGACCATGTGGAAGTGCGGCACCTTAACCACCACGCCACACGCCAACCCTTGTTCTAGCTTTTTATATTTATAAATGCATGTTTTCTTTTTCTCTTTTTCTTTTAATTGCCAGAGGGGTATGTACTTGCGAGAGAGAGAGAGAGAGAGAGAGAGAGAGAGAGAGAGAGAGAGAGAGAGCACTCGTGGGGCATGGTCAAGCCACAGTCCCTGTCCTCCACTTCTCCATCTTGTTGGGATTCGGTGCATCCATGCACACATGCCCAGTATTTTTCAAGCTGCCAGGATTGGGATTTGAGTCATGGCAAGCCGTGTAGGATCTGGCTCCCTCAACCCCCAGGCTAGAGGGCCAGCCCGGTGCATGCTTTCCTTTGGTCACAGAGTGTGTGTGTTTGCTGGAGAGGAGAGAGAGAGAGAGAGACACGGTGAGAGGGAAAGTGAGCAATCATCCCCCCGGGAGGTTAGCCACATTGCAATGCCTTCTCCTTCTCCTCTTGGGATTTTGGGAACGCACACACAGGCGCCTGGCATGTTTCAGGCTGCCAGGTCCGGGACTCACACTGGTTAGCCATGTGGGAGTCCAGAGCCCTAAGCACCACCCAACCCGCGGGCCCCAATGCATGTTTCTTTTTTCTTTTTCTTTTTTCTTTTTTTTTTTTTTTTTGAGAGAATTCTGCCATAGGTACGTGTGCTCATCAGAGAGACAGAGAGATGAAAGTAAGAAGTAGTCCCTCAGGGGGATGGCCACATCTGCGATCCCTTCTCCTCTATTCTCCCCGTGGGATTTTGGGCATGCACACACACATGTGCATGAGTTTCAAGACACCAGGTCCAGACTCAACCATGGTCGCCGACATGGAGAGTCCAGCACCTTAACCACTACGCCACCTGCTGCCCACCCATGCATGTAAGGTAAATACGTATTTATCAGTGAGTAAATAAACTGTACCAGTGCTTCTTTTCTGTTTTGTATTTTGCCATAGGGTATGTGCACTCACTGGAGAGACAGAGACACAGTGAGAGGGAAAGTGAGAAGTCACCACAATCCCTTCTCCCCATCCTCCTGGGTTCTGAGCACACATGCATATAGCATGATTCTCAAGCCACCAGGTCTGGGACTCGAACCGAGGTCACCCATGTGGGAGTCCAGAGCCTCAACCACCATGCCACCTGCTGGCCCCTGTATCAGTACTTCTAACAGTAGAATTACTTGGTAAGAATTTAGATAGGTAATAGCACTAACTGTATTGGTTTGTTAACTAGCATTTTTAGCTCAATGGTGTAAATTCACAACAAACATTTTTCTTTATAAACTAGCATTATGGGGACCAGCGGTTAGCATAATGGCTATGTCGCTGGACTCCCACATAGTCAACCACGGTTCACGTCCCAGACCCAGTGACTTAAAACTCATGCCGGGCACAGGTGCATGCGTGCCCATGATCCCAAGAGGAGAATGGAGGAGAAGGGATTGCGGCGTGGCCATCCCCCCTGGGGGGTGATTTCTCGCTTTCTGTCTCTGTCTCTCTCTCTCTGGCGAGTGCACGTGCCCTATAGCAAAAACCTCTCCAAAAATAAATAAATAAATAAATAAATAAATAAACTAGCATTATGAAAGTGACTACTCTATGTAATTTATGTTAGAAACACCTATTACTCTAACATTTACAAGTTCATACAATTTAAGCATTATCACAGTACTTTGCCTCTAACATTTCCTTTCACATTTATAATTATCAGCCATTAAATGGGGCAACAAATTGTAACACCAAGTTCCAGAAAGGATTTATTTGTCCTGCTTGACACCAAAATGAAAGAAATAGCATATGATACTAAAACACAGGACCAGCAAGATAACAAAATGATGTCGCTGGACTCCCGCATAGTCAAACAGGTTCCAGTCCCAGCCCTGGCGGCTTAAAACTCAAGCTGTGCGCATGTGCGTGTGTGCCCAAGATCGCGGGAGGAGAATAGACAGGAAGGGGCTGCAGCGTGGCCATCTCCCCTGGGGAGTAATTTCTTGCTTTCTGTCTCTCTGGCGAGCGCATGCGCCCTATAACAAGTATGATACTAAAACAAAGACAGCACTTACAAAACCTGTGGAGGGGCCGGCAGGTGGCGTGGTGGTTAAGGGTGCTTGATTCCCACATGGCCGACAGCAGTTTGAGTCCCAGACCTGACAGTTTGCTTTCTCAATTTCCCTCTCTCACTCTGTCCCTCTCTGGTCAAATTAAAATAAATAAATAAAGTAAAATAAAATTATTTAAAAAACCCAAAACCTGTGAGACAACTTCAGCTTTATAAGACCACCCTTAGGATGATCATAGAAAACGGTGGCAGACCTCTCTGTTAGCTCCTACCCTGTGAGACAACTTTAGCTTTATAAGACCACCCTTAGGATGATCATAGAAAACGGTGGCAGACCTCTCTGTTAGCTCCTACCCCGCAGAAAAGGGAGGCACTCCCACGGAGTTGAGTACAGGTTAAGGGGTTTGAACAATTGCTTTCCAGGAGTCGGGCTTTTAATACCAGGTGAGTGCCAAGCAGACCTCCACTATAAGGAAAACTGCTCGAGGAAGTGGCTTGTGTACAGGGCAGTGAGAAAGACTCGGGCTTCTTACTACTTCAGAGAAATAAAGCATGTTAAAGAACAAAACTGTTTTCAGACCTGCTCAGGTAAAACAAAAACAAACAAACAAACAAACAAAAAGCTTGCTTAATTTTATTAAAAAGAAAAATAAAATCCGGACACAGTCACGGGGCGGCGTGTCCCTCCAGACTCTCTGCTGTGAGACGCGGCCACACTGCCCCTGAGTGTGTCGGGCTGCTCTTCTGTCTCCCGCCCCATCTCGGACACATGCCCAAGGACCTGCTTCATGTCACATTGACACAGGATGGGCCACCAGTCTGTGTTCTGCCCTGGGGTTGTTTCAGCCTGAACTCGGATCCAGAAGCGACCTGTGCAGCTGTGACTTCAAATCCGTCCCATCACAGGCTCACCCGGCCGTCACAGCCGGTCAGAGGACGGGCTCACCGGGCAGCACAGCAGAGGGTCACACAGTGCAGTGACGGGGCACACAGCCCAGGAATCAGATGACAACTCTTAGCACTTCAAATCAGATACAATTACATGAGAAGCAATTAAGATTAAGGAGCAGGTAATGAAAATGGTCCGAAAACCAGAAACTTAACCATCAGCACTTCAAATCAGATACAATCACATGAGAAGCAATTAAGATTAAGGAGCAGGTAATGAAAATGGTCCGAAAACCAGAAACTTAACCATTGTAAACACAGACCTTGCTGGGAAAGGACGATTTGGAATTCAGAATGCGATCAGGTTGTGTAGAAGACTCGGTTCCAGACAGGATGGAGGCTTCCTGGGGAAGAGGCACAGAATTCCGTACAAAAGCCACCCCCGCCCCCAGGATGGTACCGGCCGTGGCGACACAGGTCACGCTATCTCTGAGCATGTAACTGCCATTCTATCGCGTTCTGCTGGTCCCTGGGAAATAGGACCTTAAAAACGTCCTGGATTAAATAACTTCTAAGTATTTTTCAAATTATTTTATTTATTACCTTTTAAGTTTCGCTATAGGGAACATGCGTTCACTGGAGAGAGACGAGAAAGAGAGAGAAGGAACTTGATAAAGCACGCCACCAGGGCCGGGTCTTGAACCATGGTCGGCCACGTGGCAGTCCAGCGCCTCAACCACCTTGCCACCTGCCAGCCCCAACACCTGAAATCCCTAACTTGGACTCGACAGCTCCCCTTTACAATGTCCAAGTGAGAATGTGAGGAGGCTGAGCTGCTTCCGAGCAGGACGGTGCGAGCCGGGAAGCGGCGGCTGATTGTCTGCTCGTGGGCTGCCAGAGGGCTCCAGCGGCCGAAGAGCAAACGGCTATGGGCTGCGCCTGTGGGCGAGGGACTTCTGCCAACCGTGTGCTTGTAGTGCACGCACTCGACTAGCTGGAACCCGAAACACAGAACACCTGCACTCCAAGTTGTTTCGGGTATGAGTCACTAAGATGGTCAAGAATTGCAAGAAAGAGGGAAGCTGGGGAATGGCAGAGACCTACCGTTCCACCCCGCCACCCCTGCCACCCCCGCCACCCCCGCCACTGGGGTAGATAACCCGGCTTTCATGCAGGTTTCTGCCCTAGGGCGTGTGCGCTTGCCTAGACAGAGAGAAAAAGTGAGAGGGAAAGCAATAAGTCTCCGGGGGCGGGGGGACAGCCTCGCCACAGTCCCTTCTCCTCCAGAATCCTGGGACTTGGGGCACACGTGCACATAAACAGGTGCAATGTTCAAGCTCTGATGGCTCCTAATCTGGCAAATTAAAACAAAAACGCCCAGCAGTGGCAGGTGGTACGGCGGTTGAGGTGCTGGATTCCCACATGGCCAACTGTGGTTCGAGTCCTGGACCTGGCGGCTTGCTTTCTCATTCTTATCTCTCTTTCTCTGTGTCTCTCTGCTCAAATTTGAAGAATAATGGTAATAAATAAAATTAAATAGTTCTTTGGGAAAAAAATGGACTATAATGCTTTTAAGAGAATTTAAGAAATGGGCAGACAGGCAGCATGGTAGTCAAGGCACTGGACTCCCACATGGCCAACTGCAATTCGAGTCCCAGACTTGGTGGCTTGCTTTCTCACCTCCCCTTTCTCTCTCTCTCTCTGTATCTCTCTGGTCAAATTAAAATATAATAATAACAAATAACTAAATAATTATTTTTCAAAAGAGAATATAAGGATCTTTTTAAAAATAATTATTTTGGGGGGAGCGGCAGGTGATGTGGTGGTTGAGGCACTAGACTCCCACATGGTTGACCATGGTTCAAGTCCTGGACCTGGCAGCTTGCTTTCTCACTCTTCCCTCTCTCTCTCTCTCTCTCTCTCTCTCTCTCTCCCTGGTCAAATTAAAATCTAATAATAATGATAAATAAAATGAAATCATTCTTTTAAAAATTATTTATTTTATTTATTATTATTTAATTTGCTACAAGGCACATGAGCTTACCAGAGAGAGAGGAAAAGTGAAAAATCAAGCCACCAGGTCTAGGACTCGAACCATGGTCAGCCATGTGCAAGTCTACTGCCTTAACTACCATAAAACCTGCAGCCCCAAGAATTAAAGGAATCTTTGTGAGTTTGGGATGGAGAAATAGTGCTTAGACACAACAAGAAAAGCACAGTCTAGAAAATAAAAAGCTGATCATTGGATTTAATCAAAATTAAACATCTTTACTCTGAGAAACACACTACAGCTCTCGCAGCCTGGCTTCTGAGATGACGAAGAAGGAACAATGGGCATGTTAAAAAGTGCCACGGCTGGGACCAGTGGTTGGCGTAATGGCTATGCTGCAGGACTCCCATGTAGTCGACCGCGGTTCAAGTCCCAGACCCGGTGGCTTAAACTCATGCCAGGTGTGTGTGCGTGCCCACGATCCCGAGAGGGAAATGGAGAAGGGAGTGCGGAGTGGCCACCCCCCGGGGGGTGATTTCTCACTTTCTGTCTCTCTGTCTCTCTCTGCCTCTCAGGCGAGAGCAGGTGCCCTACAGCAAAAACCTCTCCAAAAAAGGGCCGGGGCCATGTACAGCCTCTCTGTTGCACGAACCGTGCTCAAGGACAAGGCTATTAAGGAGCTCTTCATCCGAAACACGGTAGAGGCCGCAGCTGTCGGGACATCTCTGAAGCAAGTGCCTGGATGCCCACGTACCCCTCAGGCTGTCTGCAGCGCACTGCTGCGTGAGTGACGCCGGTCACAGTCAGGAACCGATCTCATGACGCTCGGAAGGACCGGACACCCCCACCCTGACTTAGACCTGCGGGTGCTGCCCCTCGCCCTCCACCAAGCCCATGTGAGGAGCTGAGTCTTTAAGGACTGAAGAACTGTCTGTCCTCTGGGGGAAAATAAAATACAAATTATATTTTAAAAAGAAAGAAAGAAACACTGCAGAGAACTAAAATACAAGACGCAGATTGAATTATTTTCAAATCACATGCCTGACAACTTACATCTAGAATATATTCATCACCTTCGGAACTCATCAATAAGAAAACAAACCAGTTAATTTTGTAAAATAATTATTTTTTAAAATTTTACTTATTTATTCATTTATTTTAATTTCACCAGAGACATTGGGAAAGTGGGGAAAAGCCACCAGGTCTGGGACTTGAACCATAGTTGACCATGTGGGAGTCCAGTACCTCAACCACCACGACACCTGCCAGTGCGCAGCCACCCAATGTAAAAGACAGTCAAGGAGCCGGCAGGTGGTGTGGTGACGACGGGCACTGAGCTCCCATAATGGCTGACTGCGGCTTGATTTCTCACTTTCCTTCTCTCTCTCACCTTCTCACTCTGTCCTTCTCTGGTCAAATTGAAATTAATAAAGTTAAAGAAAGTAAGTAAAAAAAAAGATAGGCAAAACTTCTTTTGGATACTTCAACAATTCTAGGCCTGTTGATGGGCAGGGTTTTGTCCTCTGTTTCTCCGTCTGTAGGGTGCGACATTATCAGCACAATATTACTTGATGACGATACACAGCTGTTGAAGAAATGAATCCCCACATACCACATAGAATAATGTCACTGAAATTTGTAGTTAATACACCCATTTATCACTTACATTTATATTCACTAAAGCTTTCTACAATGTTTTTATTTCTAAATTTTCATTACAGAATTGAAACTATGAACAATAAGTTTGTTGCTAAAATTCATGTAACATGTCTTTAATTAAAGTATTTGACTCCTGGGCCAGCAGGTAATGTGGTGATTAAAGGTGCTGGACTCCCATGTGGCTGACCATGGTTCAAGTCCTGGACCTGGCAGCTTGTTTTCTCTCTCTCTCTCTCCCTCTCTGTTCAAAATTAAATAAACTTAAATAAAATAATTCTTTTTAAAAAAGTATTTGACTCCTCTGGTCTTTTGTACCTTTTCAATTATACTTTTTTCGGGGACCAGCAGGTGGAGTGGTAGTTAAGGTGCTGGACACTCCCACATGGCCAACCACGGTTCAAGTCCTGGACCTGGTGGCTTGCTTTCCCACTTTCCTCCCTCTCTCTCTCTGTCTCACTCTGGTCAAATTAAAATAAATGAACGAATAAATTTAAAAATTAAAAAAAACATATTATTTAAAAAATTATACTTTTTTCTTCTAACTATGGTTCAGGAAGAATTTTAAATTCAAAATTTAATTTAATTCCAGTTCAATCCATAATCAATTTGAATCACTAAAGGACATGGAGAAATGTATCTGGGATAGAGTGACACAGTTAAAATACAATGTAACTGAGGGCTGCCAGGTGGTATGGTGGCTAAGGGCGCTGGATTCCCACATGGCCAACCACGGTTCGAGTCTCAGACTTGGCAGCTTGCTTTCTGACTTTCCATCTCTCCCACTCTGTCCCTCTCTGGTCAAATTTAAATAAATGAATAAATAAATTAAATAATTCTAAAAAAAAATTGTTTCAAATACACTGTAATGGAGGCCTAAGACCGTTCTCTACCCCAGGACAGCCCAGCCTGGGTGCTGATCACTGGTGGCAGATGCTGAGGACCAGGGCTGTCAGGGCTTCCCTTCCCCCTGACTGGACCAGTCGCGAAGGCTGGAATGACTGAAACTTCCAGCAGCCTTCCAGGAGTCCTATGCAAATTAATGCAGCAATACCCAAGGACGCCTGTGGGAGGTGGAGAGATGCAGGTGACAGGGCCAGCCCAGCTGCAGCTCCGACAGCCTGTGAGCACCGGCGACTTTCCCAGTAAGGCTGTCCTGGATAGTATTTCTTAGGTCCGCAAGTGTTCCAAATATAGACCGAGGTTTGGAATGGTCACGGGTGCATATGTACGTACACACGCATATTTGGCCAGGGATATAAAACTGATTTTTGCTTAGGACGTGACTTCCTTATTTTGCAAATACCAGTAATACCACCTCCATTCTTAAACACGAAACTGTCCCAAACCCAGGTTTAAAGAAAGCTGCTAGCAGTTCTTCAGGGGAACACAGTTGTTCCGAGCAGAATTTAAGCACATTGCCTGAACAGTCCTCGACCCTGTATTCAAAGCGCTCACGATCCCCTTGGGAGACAGGCTCTGACCAGCGCATTTAGAAACACCCACGTGAGGATCGCTGCTAACACGACACTGTCCACACCAGTTAAAATGCGAACGTGGCAAGACCGTGTTCCCTGGTAACGCTGTGACCAGCCCTGGAGTTCTGAGTTCTCGGAACGTCCACGCCGCAGGAGGACGTTCTGGGCACGCGCGCTCCGCCCGCCCCTGCGCCGCCTGCACCGGCTCGGGCCACCGCAGCCCCTGGGGACACCGGGGCGGGCCGGGCCGGGCCGGGCCGCGCGCTCCTCGTCTGACTCGCCCTCCCCGCGGCACACGGGCTCCGTCGCCGTGGGCGGGGCCGCCCCTGGGTCCCCGTCGGGCCGCGCAGGGGACCCGGCCCCAAGGACACTGGGGCGTCCCGCACCCGCGCCGCAGCGCCCCGTGACGGCGGGCGAGCCTGCGGGTGCGGCTGGCGGGTCGGGGGACGCGTGTGCGCGCGGGTGTGCCGGGGGCCGAGCCCGGTTCGGGGGCGCCCCGGGCGGCCGAGGCCAGGAACGCGGGGCCGCGGGCCTCCGCAGGGCGAGGGCCGAGGCTGGCGCCCGCCGCCCGCTGCACCCACCTGGCGAATCCGCGGCGGGTTCTGCGGGCCCGGGGAGGTGGGCGAGGCCATGTCCCGCGCCCCGCCGGCTCCGCGTCCTCGGCTGCTTCGGCCCTCGCGGCGGCGCGGAGGAAGGCGCGGGGCGGTTTGTCTCGGGCAGCCGGGTCTCTGCTCGGCGCCGGCCCGCGCCAGTGGGTGGGGACACGCCCGCCGCTTCCCGGGAGCCCGCGGCTGCGCGCCCGCCCGCCCCACGCGCCTCCGCCCCACGCACGCCCGCGCGGCCTCCCCGCCCCCGTTCCGCGCCCGAGCAGGGCGTCTCCCCCCGGGAGCGGCCTCGCCGGGGCTCACAGCCCGGGGCACTGGGGGGCTCACAGCCGGGCTCGGGCCCAGACCCCACGGCCCCGCGCACCGGCCTCCCCTTCCTACCGCCGGCCACGCCGGCCCCCTGCCCACCCTCCCCGGGGGCACCTTCGCCCGGACTCGGGGTCTCGGTCCTTGCGCCCCTGGTCTGCGCCAGGCCCCGGGAACGTCGCGGTGACCCCGTCGCTGCATCCGATGGTCGGGCCGGTGTCGCCCGGTGTCGCCCTCGTTTGGCCCGACACACGTGCAAGTCCGTCGCCCGCCCGGGCCGGGGCTGGCCACTGCTGCCGGCTGTCCCCGCCCGGCTGGGCAGGCCCGCACCCGGTCCAAGCCGGGCGACAGCTCCGACCTGGCCTTGTAGCTTCCGATGTGAAGACAAACCCAGAACAGTGCCGAGTGCCCGGCCCCGACCGTGGGCCCTGCGCGATCCAGCCACTGCCCTACCCTCTCACCCCCAGTCCACACCTGTCCGCTTTCTCCTGCCTGGGGGCACGTCTAGCCGGGCCTGCCGCTTCCTGCCTGCTCCTCACCGTGCGCTCACAGCCCTGGTCCTGTCTCCCCGAGTGGAGAGAGGCCTCTGCTGGCCTACACTGCCTGTGCCCCGTGCTCCCTCCTCCCACCCCGTGGCCACACTGCAGCCACTCGGAACCACCCAGGCCTACTCTGGTCCTGCCAGCTCCTGCGGAGGGACTGTCCCCTTGCTTCCACCACTACCACCCGCCCCCCCAGGCCAATAGCAGCTCACCGGTGAGGCCTCCCTGGTCACCTGCCATGACGTGACTCATGTCCCACAAACTCAGCTGTGGGAACCTGAGTCCAGTGCCCAGTCAGAAGGTGGGGCGGCAGCAGATGTCGGGGGTGAGCCACACCCGGAGGAGGAGGCCCAGTCCTACCCCACCAGGTCTGCCTGGGAGAAGTGTGGACACAGCCACGCACCCAGAGGAATGCCACGGGAGACTGGGGCCCCCACAGCCAAGGAACAGCTCGGGAAACACCCCCCAGCCTGAGCCGGAGCCAGCCCCACTGCCACCTTGGACCTCGAGCCTCGGGAACTGAGCGGGGTTTCTGTGTTTGAGCCCCAGTTGGTGAGAGCTGGTTCTGCGGGAAAGTGCCCGCCTCCCCATAACCTCACCCTCAGCCTCACCTGTGGTGCTCACGTGTCCCTGCCCACCAGTGCTCCCCACGTGAGACCTGGGACACCCAGCGCCTTGAGCAGCGCCGCCATGGCACAGGTCAGGGGCCACTGACAGGTTAAATGTCTTTGCTAAGGTCATTTGGAAGGTTGAGAGCCCAGGTGGCGTGGTGGCTAAGGACGCCCACGTGGCTGACCGCTGTTAGAGTCCTGGCCCCGGCAGCTTGCTTTCTCATTCTCCCCACCCCCGTACCCCCACTCTCTATCTCTCTAATTATAAATAAAGAAATACAATTAAGGGGGCTGGCAGGTGGTGTGGTGGTTTAGGTCGCTGGCCTCCCACATGGACAACCATGGTTCAAGTCCCTGAACTGGAGCTTGACTTTTTTCTCTCTCTGTCCCTCTCTGGTCAAATTGAGATAAATAAATAAAGTTAAATAAAATAATTATTTTTAAAAAAAGAGAGGAATGCAATTAAGTAAATAGTTTTCTTAAGGGGAGATCGTGAGCCATGATCTAAACCCAAGTCCATGAATGAACTAGAGCCAAATCTCAAACCCAGATGCCGCCCAGTGTACTAGAGCTTCGCGCCGGCATGTAAGGCTGACAGGGATTTCAGAGAACCCCCTGAGTCGTATCCCTGTGCAGACACGGAAACTCCAGGGAGCTGCATCCTAGATGCTGGGCCCTAACCCTCTACGCCGTTCCTCCCTACAGGTTGCAGTTTTGTTTTGTTTTGTTTTGTTTTTAAATTATT
The DNA here is from genome assembly GCA_026018925.1 of Tupaia tana. NCBI lineage: Eukaryota > Metazoa > Chordata > Mammalia > Scandentia > Tupaiidae > Tupaia > Tupaia tana. Next base: position 535,554 of record JAKSZU010000017.1, read on the forward strand.
TATTTAACTTTATTTATTCATTCATTCATTTTTAATGTGACTAGAGAGATACACAGAAAGAGAGAGAAAGAGAAGGTGAGAGAGCAAGCCACCAAGTCCAGGACTCGAACCGTGGTCAGCCATGTGGGAGCACCCAGCACCTTAACCATCACGCCACCTGCTGGTCCCCCAGGTTGCAGTTTTATGGGGGCAGCGCGGCGCGGTGCCAGGAGTGAGCAGAGGCGGTGTCGGCAGGCCCACAGTGGTGTGGTAGCTAAGGCGCCGGATCCACGTGGCCAACTCCAGCTTGACCAGTGGCTTGAAAAATACCCCAGGAGGGGCCCACAGGTGGCATAGCAGTTAAGGTGTGGATTCCCACATGGCCGACCATGGTTCGAGTCACAGACCTGGTGGCTTGCTTTCTCACTTTCTCTCTCTGTCACTCTCTGTCTAATTAAAAATAATAATGAATAAAATTGTAAGTAAAAGAAGAAAGAAAAGGAAATACTCCAGGAGTGTGTGGGGTACCCGAGAACTCGTGAGTGCAGTGGGAGAGGGGATTGCAGCATCTCTCCCATCCCCTGTGTCTCTCTGTCTCTCTCCAGCAAGCACGTGTGCCCTGTGGAGAAAACAGAAGCAGGAGCCAGCCCTGGCTGTGCGGTCCAGTCACTCCCGCCCCTGTGCCTTGGTCCCGCGAGAACAGCGGCAGTGCTTACTCGTCGAGTTGCCAAGCTAAGCGAATGCACGTGTGTGGGCATTGTCGACAGTGCGGACACTCAGCAACGGGGTGCCCCTGTCCACACAGGTAAGGGCAACGGGAGGCTGGTGCATAGCCTGGCGGCTAAGAAAGCTGGAGCTCGGGGCCGGCAGGTAGCAGGGTGGTTAAGGGCGCTGGACTCACACACGGCTGACCACGGTTTAAGTCCCAGACCTGGCGGCTTCCCTTCCCACTTTCTCTCTCTCTCTCTCTCTCTCGCTCGGTCCCTCTTTGGTCAAATTTAAAAATAAGTAAATAGATAAATAAAGTTAAATAACATAATTCTTAAAGAAAAAAGAAAGAAAGAAAACTGGATCTCACATGGTTGATCACATGGTTTAAATCTGGCCCTGGCAGCTTGGAACACACACTGAGCGAGCGCATTGGTGTGCCCGGACCCTGGCGGGGTGAGCATGGGCGTGGCACCGGTGTGCCTGGAGCCTGGCGGGGTGAGCGTGGCACCCGTGTGCCCGGAGCCTGGCGGGGTGAGCGTGGCACCGGTGTGCCCGGAGCCTGGCAGGCGGGGTGAGCGTGGCACCGGTGTGCCCGGAGCCTGGCGGGGTGAGCGTGGCACCGGTGTGTCCGGAGCCTGGCAGTGGGGAGGTGGAGGAGAGACTGACCCATTGACCAGGCCCGTGGGGTGCTCTCTCCCTCTCCCCCTGGCAAGCTCACATGCATTTAGCAAAATTTAAAAATATATGAGCCTGAGGTTAAAGGTGGTAAAAAAGAGGGGCCACCAGGTGGTGTGGTGGACCAGACACTGGACTCCCACCCACCTGGCCGTCGGCGGTTCAAGACCCGGGTTTGGCTTGGGACTCACATCAGGCGTGTGTGTGCACACTGAAAGGCCTGAGAGGGAGTGGAGGAGAGGAATCGCTGCGTGGCCATCCCGGGGGGGTTATTTCTCACTTTCCCTCTCTGTCAAACGCACATACCCTGTGGCAAAACTAAAAAACAAAAACCTGTTCTTTCATGTCGGAAATGAAACTTCCTGAGCAAGTAGGAGCTCCTGCCACCATCACGCCCGGTGTCCCGCAGCACAGCCGGGCTCCCAGAAACCCCAGTGCACCGTCATCAGTTTCGAGGACTTTGGGGCACTTGATTCAGATGAATGAAAAACAAGCATATCTATAAATGACGTTAACTTTTTATTTTTAGAATTATTTTATTGACTTATTATAATTTTTTCACATGAGTTTTGCCAGAGAAAGACAGAGGGGGGGGAAAGTGAGAAAGGAAGCCACCAGGTCCGGGACTTGAACCATGGTCGACCATGTAGGAATTCCAGTGCCTTAACCACCACGCCACCTGCTGGCTCCATGACGCTAACATTTTAAACAGAAAGTAAAGACAGGGATTAAGGTCGAGCCCCAGAGCCAGCCCGGCTGCAGTGGTGCGGTGGGGACCCAGGCGGGGAGACCTAGCCCGGCGGCACACCCAAAGCAGAGCTGTGACCTGGCCACGGGAGGGCTTCGGGGACAGGTATGGGAGGAAATCTTGCAGGGGTTCCTGCCGCTCTCTCTGTCTCTCCCTCCCTCTGTAATGAAAGAAAGAAACTTCTAAAAAATAGTAAGATATGGAGAGATAATGTAATGCTGCATGCAGGGAAGTGCTCCCCTTTTACTTTCATAAACCCTGTGTCACCTGTTGTTTGTCACAATGTCCAGAAAATGCGTCATCTGAGTTTACCAGAAAATTGCAAAATGAAGACAGCTGTGTGGTCTCTGGAGCCCGGGGCCGGGGGCCTCTTACCTTCACAGCCCTCCTGCCCTCACCTCTGCTCCCAGCTGCTACTTCTACACCTGCCCCTGCCCCTTCTCCAAAAAAAATCCAAGTCCTTCAAAAATCCTGTCAAGTCAGCCATCATTTCTCCTGTTGCAGTCACTACATTCTTTGAAGACCTTAAAAACCTTGCTTTCTTGGGACCAGCAGTTAGCGTAATGGCTATGTCGCTGGACTCCCACGTAGTCGACCGCGGTTCGAGTCCCGGACCCAGCGGCTTAAACTCACGCCGGGCGCGTGTGCGTGCGTGCCCAAGATCCCGGGAGGAGAATGGAGGAGAAGGGATTGCGGCGTGGCCATCCCCCCTGGGGGGTGATTTCCTGCTTTCTATCTCTCTGTCTCTCTCTGTCTGTCTGGCGAGCGCACGCGCCCTATAGCAAAAACCTCTCAAAAAAAAAAAAAAAAAAAAAAAAAAAAAAAAAAAACCTTGCTTTCTTATTCTATAGCAATATTTTCATCATAAATCTTGTTTATTTTTATCTATATTATATTCATGATAGAACTCACGTCCCGCGGATGTGAGAGAGAGCGCGCAGCACCCTGCAGGGCCATCCCGCCTCTTGGCTCTTTGCACAATCTTGGCTTGTTTCCCGCTGAGGGTGCCTGGGATTCAAACCTCGGCTCCCCTGTGGGATCTCCCTTCCCTTGAGATGCGTTTTACCACTGTGCTATGGGACTGGCACATTGATCTTGGTTACCTCTGAAAAGTCCACATGAACGGGCCAGCAGGTGGCATGGTGGATAAAGTGCAGGGCTCCCACATGGCCGACTCTTTGAGTCCCAAATCTGGCAACTAGCTTTCTCACTTTCCCTTTCTCTCTGTCTCTGATGGGTTAAATTAAAAATAACAACAAATGGAGTTAAATAAATAATTCTTTAAAAAAAAAAAAAAAAAAAAGCTCACGCACACAGCGCCTCCACTAGCCCCCAGTGGTGGAGACCAGCACAGCTGCGAGCAGCCCCGCCCACTCCCACAGCCACGTCGCAGGCATCCTCGGGTGACCCACCTCTGTGGCCTGGGGACCCAGCTTTCCGCCTCCGGCCATCGCTGACTGCCCGTCCTGTCCCCACTACCTCTTCACTGAAACCCGCCCCTCCACCAGCCTGGCTCCGCCTCGCGGTCCCAATGCCATGGTCCCCCCCCAGCCTGCTCCTGCTCCCCTCCCACGTTATCAGAACAACCGCCCTGCCGCACTCCATGTCGGGTGCCAGTCATCTCCGCAGTCTCAGATGAGAGGGAAGTGCAAAAGTTCATGAAAAATAGAATTAAAATATGAGTTTCTTTGAGTGTAAAACATTTGAAATCCATGTGTATTTTTTTCATAATAAGTATTTTTCATAAACCTTTTGAAGACCCCGTAATGTGCCCAATTTTTATCAATTCTTCCCTCTTTTTTAATTTGCCAGAGGGTGTATGCTTTTTCCAGAGAGAGGAGGACAGACAGGAAGGAGCATGGAGGATGGTCAGCAAGGACCCTTCCTCCCCCACTGCTCCATCTTGTTAAAACTGGGAGCTCGCACACCCACCACGCTTTTCAAACTGCGGGGACGGGGTCGAACCAGTGGCTAGTCGTGCGATCAGCTGCCTGAGCCCCAGTCCACAGGCCGGCTCAGTCAGCTCTCCTCTGACGCATCTCTCAGCAGCTTTTGACATATTTTTCTTCTATTTTTTTAAAGCTTTGCTACAGTGCCCATGCACTTATCGAAGAGACAGAGGGAAGGTGAGAAATCACCCCCTAGGGGAGTGACCACATTGCACTCCCTTTTTCTCCATTCTTGGACTCACCAGAGAGAGACAGAGAGAAAGAGAGAGAAAGTGCCCAGGGGAATGGCCACCCAGCGCCCTCTCCTCCACTCTCCTCTCTAGATTCTTGCCCTCAGGCACGAGCACCATATGTTTTCAAGTTGCTGGGTCTGGGATTTGAACCATGCAGTTGGCCGTGTGGGATCCAGCCACCCAACCACCACAACACCAGCTGTCCACATTGTATTCTTCAGTGAGCACACGTGGGAAGGCGAGGGAGAGACATGAGCACCCTCCAGGCCTGGTCTTGCACAGTGCCCTCCCTCAGCCCTCCTCCGCTGTCCTGAGCCCTGGGTGCCTGCCCTGGGTGCTCAGGCTGCCTGGGTCAGGGATCAGAACCACTGTTGCCATGTGGAGTCCTGCGTCTCCTGAGCAGAACCACCATGCCACGGAGTAGGACCGTCACCTCTATTTCCAACAGACGCCACACTGTCACTGCCAGAGTATGCAGCTATTTGCGTGGGCCCAGAAGCTAACCTGGCGTGACGAGGTTGGCTTGGGGGCCAGCCAGTGCCAGTGGTGGTTAAAGTGGCTCGACCTCACTTGATAATAATATTATTGCATGAATAATGATTTGGAGATACCGTCAGATCACATGTAGCAGATAAACAGAAGCAGCTACACCAGACCATCCTGCACCCGGACCGGGCTGCCTGAGAACAGTGGCGGCTCAGCAGTGGAGCAATGGGCACAGTGGCCATGGCGTGGACTCCCACGTGGCCATCCACCATGAGTCTCAGACCTGGCAACTCAAAGATCTTGACAGGCAGGGACCAGCAGTTGTAATGGCTATGTCGCTGGACTCCCATATAGTCAACTGTAGTTCGAGTCCTGGACCCGGTGGCTTAAACTCACGCCCGGCATGTGTGTGTGTGTGCGTGCGTGCCTAAGATCCCTAGAGGAGAATGGAGGAGACAGGAAGGAGCATGGAGAATGGTCAGCAAGGACCCTTCCTCCCCCACTGCTCCATCTTGTTAAAACTGGGATTGTGGCGTGGCCACCCCCCTGGGGGGTGATTTCTCACTTTCTGTCTCTCTGTCTCTCTCTGTCTTCCTGGTGAGCGCACGCGCCTTATAGCAAAAATCTCTCAAAAAAAAAAAAATCATGACAGGCACGTGTGTGTGGTGTGTGCCCAAAATCCCAAGAGGAGCATGGAGAAGAGACTGCATTGTGGTCACACCCCCGAGGGTGATTTGTCACTTCCTATCTCTCCAGCGAGTACATGCATCCTATAGTAAAAATCTTTCACAAAAAACCCCCACAACTTTCAAGACAGAAGAGAAAAGAAAAGCTAAGAGGGGCCAGCAGGTGGCGTGGTGGTTAAGGGCCTGGATTCCCACATGGCCGACTAAGGTTTGTGTCCCAGACCTGGTGGCTTACTTTCTCACTTTCTGTGTCTCTCTCTCTCTCTCATCAAATTAAAAACTAATAATAACAAATGGAATAAAATTTTTTTTTTAATTTTTAAAAGAAAAGAAGGACACCCCAGGCAGGTGTACATACCCAAAATCTAAGAAGAGATGGGATTGCGGCATGGCCATCTCTCCCGGGGGGCTTACTCTCTCTCTCTTCAACAAACGTATGGGCTACATATCTAAACTTTTAAAAAAGAAGATATTCATTGTTGTTGTTGTTTTAAATAATTATTTATATTATTTTATGTATTCATTTATTTTAATTTGAACAGAGAGAGAAAGGGAAAGTGAGAAAACAAGCCACCAGGTCTGGGACTCAAACTGTGGTCGGCCATGTGGGAATCTAGTACCTTAGCCACCACGCCACCAGCCGGCTCCCAAAAGAAAATATTTTTAGTGGAGTACAATCAGCATTTCAGGTGGGGCTCTGAGTGTGCTGGCCTCAGACCTTGCTCCCCACAGTGCACGCTGACTGAGGTGTAAAAAGTCCCCATATCGCTCAGAACTCTCCAAAGAGAAGTGGACCCACTCCCAAATGCACGCTTCAAACCCACACACGTGTGGGCCAGAACCGTGCGGAAATGGACCCGCGGAACAACAGGCTGGGCCATCACAACCAGCTGCTGCTCGCCTTAAATATAGGCGGTCGGGACTCTGGCACTCACACTCCCCAAGTCCGCTTCCCGTCTCCCTGCCTGAACCTCTCAGCCAAGTCAGCCCTCTCCATAAATAAACCCGAAATCTATTTCCGTCTCCTGCTGAGAGCATCTCGGACTTCCCTGGGCTTCCACAATCACTTCCCCTCTGGGCAGTTCCGAGACCCCACTGTCTCCAGTCAACACAGAACACGTGCTGCTCGGGCAAGTCTAGAACGTGCGTGTTGTACTCACGTAACACACATGCTGTGTTGTGTAGTTACCTGTCGTCCACGTACGAGCCTGTTCCCCGTAGCTATGTCGCTAACATCCTGAAGTCAGGACCAGTGTCACCTGTTGCTTGTCATCCCAGCACACGTTCTTTTTGTTTTCCAAATAATTATTTAATTTGATCTATTTATCTATTTCTAAATAATTATTTATTTAATTTCATTTCTTCTTATTATTTTTAAAATTTGATTGAAGAGAGACAGAGATAGAGAGCTATATAGACATAGAGAGAGATAGAGATACAGAGATAGAGAGATATACAGAGGTAGAGATACAGAGTCTGGCCATCAGATGACCCGCGAGCCTGATCTGACCTCTGCTGGAACGCCTCGGCCGTCCAGGACAGCGTGCCCTGGGCAGGCCCAGCAGCGAAACCAGCCACGGGGTGCTCAGAGGGCGTGGGCTCCGCTCTGGTCGCTCGCGCTTGGCACAGCTTCCAGGGAAGGCCAGCTCGTCCCCGTGCAGGGCAGCAGCCCTCGCAGGGCAGGCCCGACGCCGAGGGCCCGGCCGGCAGCTTGGCTTCCCAGCCAAGAGCTCTGCAGAGTGGCTCCAAGCCGTGAAGTGGGGTGGCCCAGGCACAGAAGGGGAACGGCCTGCAGTGGGGCAGGACCGCGGCGACGGACGGGAGCCCTCGGAGAACTCAGGGTCAAACAGGAAAGAAGTGGATGCAGATCGGGTGAGAAAGTGTGCGTTCAACCCTTCCTTTTTTTAATTAATTAAAATGTGGTCGATGGATCTGGAAGTAGGAGGAGAGTATTCGAAGGCAGCAAGAAACAGTCGGCAGCAGGCCGGCCTCCAGACGGTACTTACAGCACACAAGGCCGGACCCGCAGGACCACGGAGTTTATTTCCACGCCAGGAAACAGCCTTAGACCCAAACTAGACAGTTGTTTTCTCGTTCCCGCTAGCAGTGCCGTCGGTTCACGTCAGCTTCCAAGGGGGCTAGCCCGCGTTCTGCCCAGGGTGGCATGGAAGCCGAGTCCCTCCGCCCCGGGAGAGTGTCTTCCCGGGTCTGTACCCCTAGCTTCGGTCCTGACATAGAGAGTCGGGAGAACACCGTCTGCTGGGGGCCAGACGGGGGGTGTGTGTGTGTGTGTGTGTGTGTGTGTGTGGTGTGTGTGGGTGTGTGGCTGTGTGTGTGTGTGTGTGTGTGTGGCTGTGTGTGGCTGTGTGTGTGTGGCTGTGTGTGTGTGTGTGTGTGTGTGTGTGTGCCATGCCGGCCCAGTGGGTGCCGCCCACTTGCACCCAAACCAGCAGGGCAGCTCTCTGCCCTGATGGGGAAGCCAGGAGTTGGGGTGACCCTGGCCCTTTTCCGCTCCAGGCTGGCCCGTGTCCTGATGTCCCTCCAGACCATCTTCCCCTGTGTGTCCTCTCTGCCTTGGTGGCCACGACTTACTTCAGGCTCTTGCCTTTTCCCTGCTTTACCGCAGGGACCTCCTGGCTGGCCTGGGACTTGATCTTGCGGTCCATATTAGGAAGAGCTTTTCAAAGCCAAGGCCCAGCCAGGTGGCCCCTCGCGTCACTCCTGAGGCCCTGTCCAGCGTTCAGGGTGAGGTCCGGGCTCTAGCTGAAGGCAGGATGCCCTTCTCAGCAGGGCCCACATCTTTGTGACTGCCACAGAGAGCACGTGCCACCCTCGCGGAGGACATAGAGCACCGTCAGCCTCACCCCGAGGACCTAGAGCACCGTCAGGGCCACCCGGAGGACCTAGAGCACCGTCAGCCTCACCCGGAGGACCTAGAGCACTGTCAGCCTCACCCCGAGGACCTAGAGCACCGTCAGGACCACCCGGAGGACCTAGAGCACCATCAAGGCCACCCCAAGGACCTAGAGCACCGTCAGCCTCACCCGGAGGACCTAGAGCACTGTCAGGGCCACCCGGAGGACACAGACCACAGTCAGGGCCACCCAGAGGGCACACAGCGCCATGAGCCACCCGGAGGGCGCACAGCATTGCACGTGGTGAACTGGGCACCTTCCTGTCCGCTTCCCGCAGCCCCCAACCTCGCTCCCCATTGCCCTGGGGCTCTCCTTCCTTCCAGGAAGCACTTGAGGTCCCTCTTCCTGGCTCAGTCATCCAAAACCCACATCAGCCTAATTCAAATTTTTTTGCCTTGTGGGCTGGCCCAGGGCCTAGTGGTTACGGGAGCTGGGCCCTACATGGCTGAACCACGAGGTTCGAATCCTGGCCCCTGCAGCTGGAGGAGCCCACACCAAGCACGTGTACGTGTGACCAAAGTCCCGACAGGAGAAAGGGCTGCTGCGTGGCCACCCCACAGGTGCTCTCTCCCCCCTTCGAGTGGAGTGCGTGTCCTCTCTGGCGATTAGGTTTCAGACTTCTCTACTCCATGCTCCCACGGTCCCGGCACCCTTCATCCCTCTTCTCGGTGTCTGCGCCTGCCGGCTCATACGCCCAGGGTTTTCTCAAGCTGCTGGGTGTCCTGGACCCACGGAGTCGGCCATGTGGACCTGACTCCCTTCACCAGGCCACAGGCTGGCTCAACTTTTCTCTCCATAGTTTCTCTTTTCTTTCTTGCTAACAAGAAACCACTTGCAGCCAATCACTCATGGACAGGCTGAGTGGGCCTTTTCCTTCAAACTCTGTGCAGCTGCCACTGGGCACTGGCGTCGCGGGTCTGCTGTTCCTGCTCACGGCCCTTCTTGACCATGCAGTCCTTCAGGATCTCAGCGGCTGCGGAAGAGCTGGTGAAATTTGCTACTAATTCAAAAGCTAAAATGCAAAGAATAGAAACGACTGTCGGCATGTACGTCCCAGCCAGCTGGGAAACCGCAGCGAGCTACCCATCGCGAAGTCGGAGTCTGGCCCCGTTCCATGTGAACATCTGCCATAACCTCTGCTTCCCCCCTGTATGGGGACCGATGAGGACACGCACCATGTCCCTGTGGGTGACCTCTGGGTAACTCGATACCCCTGGGCCCAGAAGCTTGAAAATCAGGCTGGGTGTATGTGCGTGCATGTCCAAAATCCCGAGGAGAGACAGGAGGAGGAGGGATTGTGGTGTGGCCAGCCCCCTGAGGGTGATTTCTCACCTCCCACCCCCACCCCCATCTCTCTCTGTAGCAAGCACATGTGCCCTATGGCAAAACTGAAAGAAAAAAAAAACTTGGGGCTGGGCAAGTGGCATGGTGGTTGGGGGCACTAAACTCCTATTTGGCTGACCATGGTTTGAGTCCCGGATCTGGCAGCTTTGCTTGCTTTCTTGTTTTCCTCTCCCTCTCTTTCTCACTCTGTTTCTCTCTGTTCAAATTAAAATAAATAGCAGTTAGCGTAATGGCTATGTCACTGGACTCCCACGTAGTCGACCGTGGTTCGCGTCCCAGACCTGGTGGCTTAAAACGCACGCTGGGCGCGTGTGCGTGCGTGCCCAAGATCCTGAGAGGAGAATGGAGGAGAAGGGATTGCGGTGTGACCATCCCCCCTGGGGGTGATTTCTCGCTTTCTGTCTCTCTGTCTCTCTGGGTCCGGCGAGTGCACGTGCCCTATAGCAAAAAACCTCTCAAAAAAAAAAGTAAATAAATAAGTAAATAATGTCTATGTTGCTGGATTCCCATGTAGTTGACCGCGGTTCGAGTCCCGGACCTAGTGGCTTAAACTCACGCCGGGTGCGTGCCCAAGATCCCAAGAGGAGAAGGGAGGAGAAGGGATTGCAGCATGGCCATCCCCCCTGGGGGGTAATTTCTCGCTTTCTGTATCTCTGTCTCTCTCTGTCTGGCGAGTGCACGCACTCTATAGCAAAAGCCTCTCCAAAAATAAATAAATTAATTAATTAAATTAAATAAATATTTACTTTTATTTATTATTATTCTTTTCAATTTGACCAGATAGGGAAAGGAAAAGTGAGAAAGTCAGCCGCCAAGTTTGGGACTTGAACCGTGGTTGGCATTGTGGGAATCATCTAGCATCTTAACCACCATGCCATCTGCAGGCCACTTAGAGAATTTTTTATTATATATTTCAATTTTTTTTAAAGAATCATTTCACGGGCCTGAAGGTGGTGTAGTGGTTAAGGCACTGGACTCCCACATGGTCGACTGAAGTTCAAGTCCTGGACCTGGTGGCTTGCTTTTTTACTTTCCCTCTCTCTCTGTGTCTGATCAAACTAGAAAATAATGATAATAAATGAAGTTAAATAATTTTTGTAAAGAATTATTTTATTTAACTATAATTATTTTATTTATATATTTGTTTATTTAAATTTGACCAAAGAGGGACAGAGTGAGAGAGAGAGAGAGAGCGGGAAAGTGAGAAAGCAAGCTGCCAGGTCCAGGTATCAAACCGTGGTTGGCCATGTGGGAGTCCAGCACCCTTAGCCATCATGCCACCTGCTGGCCCCGATTTTTTTTTTTTTCCTGAAGAGCTTTTGGCTATAGGGCATGTGTGCTTGCTGGAGAGACAGAGACAGAAAATGAGAAATCACCCCCTAGGGGCAATGACCACACCACAATCCCTTCTCCAATCAGGATTTTGGGCACACACGCACACCCTCCTGGCGTGATTATTTTTTAAGTTTTTTTTTTTTTTTTTTTTTTTTTTTTAGAATTTTGCTGTAAGGCGTATGCTCTCGTCAGAGAGAGACAGAGAGACAGAAAGTGAGAAATCACCTCCCAGGGGAGATGGCCATGCCATAATCCTTTCTCCTTCATTCTCCTCTCGGGATCTTGGACATGCATCTATGCACCTGGCATGAATTTAACCCACTGGGTCTGAGACTCGAACTGCGGTCGACTACGTGGTAGTCCAGCAATGTAGCCGTTACTCTATCTGTTGGTCTCGATAGGGCTTTTTTTTTTTTTAGACAATCATTTTTATTGAAAGCACAAACTGGGGCCAGCAGGTGATACAGGGGTTACCATGCTGGACTCCCACACGGTCAAACACAATTCAAGTCCCAGACCTGGAGGCTTGGAAATCCTGCCAGGTGCATGTGCGTGCGTGCTCAAAATCCCGTGAGGGCGAGAATGGGGGAGAGGGATTGCGATGGGGCCACCCCCCAGCAGGGATTTCTTACTTTCCCTTTCACTGTCTCTCTCCCCTGTAGCAAAAATCTCAAAATAAACAAAGGAGTAAGTAAATCAGATCAATACAGCGCGAATGGGGTGCGGACTGCAGTGCTCCGTGCACATGAATGCACACTGTGCAGGCGCTCCGGGCGGAGCTGGCCACCTCTCCCGTGGTCGGACGCCGGTCAGCCAGGTGCGCTTTCCTCGTGGCGTCCACGGCTCTCCACTCACCTTCCCTGCAGTTTCCGGTGCTGTCTCGCCCCAGCACTGATGCAGAGCCGGTCGGCAGCGTGATCGCTCCCTGAGGGACACGGGCTTCGTTTTGGAGAGATTTCTGCTATAGGGTGCATGCACCCGCCAAGAGACAGACAGCGAGCAATTACCCCGGGGGGGACGGCCTGCCACGCCACAATCCCTCCTCCTCGTTGCTTCTCGGCATGCGTATGAACCCAGTGTGAGTTTCACGGCCCTGGTGCTGGGACTTGAACCACGGTCAGCCATGTGGAAGTCCGGCAACGTAACCACTATGCTCTCTGCTGGTCCCAGGACAGACACTTTATACAACATACAAAGAGCAGATAAATGAGTGCAGGTCTTGATTTACTGCGTCTTAGCCTGTGCTCCTACATTTACGCGTGCAAGAGACATGTAACAGACACAAGCTTACATGACTCCTAGTTTATTGAACGTCACTGCTACTGTGGGCAACACCCTCACTTGGAGTTGGGCCATTGGTCTGGGAGGGCATGGATCAGTTTCCCAAACCACAAATTGTAACTAACATTAAATAAAAAAGCAAACCATCGCAGTGTCGACATAAGGTAGTGTTGTCTGACACTTGTAAGTACAGACACATACACACATACATGTAACACACATGCCTCCCACTACACACGCAGACACGTGAAATAGAGGTGGGTACGCACTGTGTGCTGGCCCCACTTCCTGTCTGGGCTCCAGCGGGGGGTCTGACGGTCATCGGTCTCTGGGACCGAGTCAGCTGCTGTGAGAGTGAGTGACAGCAGCTCATCACAGAACCTTCCCGAGCTCGGTACTTACTGGGGCTCCAAGTTCCCGGGGCGTGTGTTCTTGCCAGACAGAGGACAGGGGGAGGGAGAAACCCCGACGGGCCTGGTCACGTCACGGCCTTCTCCATACCTGTCTTGTCAGGGTTCAGGGCACACAAGCGCATGCACCTGGTGTATTTTTCAAGCCACTTGGGCCTGTGGGATCCGGCCATGTCACAGCTGTTGGCCACCCCAGTGACGTTCTAGGCCCCCCATCCCTGCTCCCCTCCTCCCACTGCACAGCTGACACTGCTTCCTGTTTGCAATCTTCACTGCCTACAGGGCAGACTCCCCGGTGTGCTGTCCAAGCCTTCCTGTGGGCTGATCTTATCGAGCTGCTGTTCTTATCTTCCCGCTTCCTGGGCTGTGTCCCCAAAGGGCCAGGTGCTTCCTCCAGGATCTCACACGTGCTCCTGTGAAAGGGATCTGTGGGGCTAGGTGGTGGCGGGGCGGTCGGGGTGGCTGGATCCCACATGGCCGATGGCATGGTTTGCGTGTCGGACCTGGTGGTTTGAAAAATACGCCTAGTGTGTGCATGTGTGCCCCAAATCCTAATAGAGAAGGGATTATGAAGGGACCCCACCCCTGGGGGACAGTGCTTTCTCATTTTCTCTCTCTGATCAAACCGGAAAACAATAACAAATAATAAATTTTAAAAAATCTTTAATAAAAAAAACCACACCAGGTGCACGGATGTGCATGCCCAAAGTTCTGAGAGGAGAATGGAGGAGGGATTGTGGCGTGGCTGTTTCCCGAGGAGTGATCTCTCACTTTCCTTCCATCTGTCTCAGGTGAGCACACGTGTCCTATGGCAAAAACCTTAAAAAAAAAATCTGTGAGAGATGTGGAACTCGAATAGAGATTAGGCTGAATTCCAGAAACTAAAGTTGTACTTTTTAATTTTTAAAAAGAATTATTTAATTAAATTAACTAATTAAAAATTGACCAGAGAAGGAGAAAGTGAGAAAGCAAGCCGTCCAGGTCTAGGACTTAAACCGCTACCACGCCACCTGTCAGGCCCCGTACTTCTTTTTTTAAAAAGATTATTATTTTTAGAAAAATTATTTTATTCAACTTTATTTCAATTTGACCAGAGAGGGACAGAGCAAGAGAGAAAGAGAGAAAGAAAGTGAGAAAGCAAGCCACCAGGCCCAGGATTCGAACAGTGGTCAGCTACGTGGGAGTCCAAGGCCCTTAACCACCATGCCACCTGTCAGCCTCTTATTATTTAAAAAAATAATTTAATTTTATTCATTATTATTTTTAATTTGAGTCACAAAGAGATAGAGAGAGAGGATAGAGAGGGGCAGAGAAAGCAAGCCACCTGGTCTAGGGCTCAAACCAGTCGGGCACTGGGAACCCAGTGCTGCAACCATGGCGCCATCTACTGGCCCTCATTATTATTATTTTTCAGTGTGCTGTAGAGCACGTATGCTCACCTGAGAGAGAGAGCAAGTCACCAAGTCTGGGACTTGGACTGTAGTCAGCCATGTGGGAGTCCAACACCTCAACCATACCACCTGCTGACCCCTAACGTATTTCTTGCACACCTTAGATCATGGGCTGAGAACTGTACTAGAAAATAATGGATTTCCATACCTTAGGGAAAGCACCACAAAATGCATGTTAACTATCTGACTATACACCTTAGATACAAAATCTAATTTATCAATTGCATAATAAATCCACGAATCCACAGGATATTATGATTAACTAAAAGTACCATTCACAGGGCCAGCAGGTGGTACAGCGGGTAAGGCACTGGACTCACACAGTTGGAGTCCTGGACCTGGAGGCTTGGAAAACCTTAGCACGTGTGTGGGTGTGCCCAAGATCTCAGGGGAAGGGACTGCAGTGTGGCCACCGCCCTGGAGGGTGACTCCTCACTTTCCTTCTCACTGTCTTTGTCTGTCTCAGGTAAATGCATGTGCCTTGTGGCAAAGACCTAAAAAACAAAATTACACACACACACACACACACACACACATCCGATGTTTTGTTTTTATTAAAAAAGAATTAGGAGGCCAGTTTTATAGCTTAGCGGCTAAGGAAGTCTGAGTTCACAAGGCTGACTGCAGTTCAAATCCCGGCTGCGCTGGTTTGGTAGAACAGCACAAAACTCAACAGGATGGAGAGCCGGAGAGGGGCTGCAGTGTGACGCGTTCCCTTGCACTCCTCTCTGGTGAGTGCATATTCCCTCCAGCAAATCACAAGACAAGAGAAAAATAAAACACGTACACACACTTAATGAAAAACTGTGGTTACTTGTCTATAGAAAAAGTCTCATTTACAAGTTGAGGAACAAAAGTGTTTCCTTTATTTAAATGTGGGTTCTGAAAAAGCATGCTATCCAGAGTCGCAGTGGGCCCCCTAAGGACAGCCAGCGCAGGGCCATGCCGAGTGGGCGCCAACCCTCAGTCACACGCAGAGAACCGGATGTGCTGGCTCGCTCCTTGAGCCCTCTCCAGTCTGATCCTCTCAGCTTTGGTGATTAACTGCAAGAGAGAGACCAGAATGAGAGCGAGTGGGCATCCACAACGGCGAGCAATTACCACACACTTCACAGCTCCAGCTCCAGGGAGATTTCAGAGGAAGAGCGAGACAAACGGGACAGCCCGGCCGACATGGGTCCAGGCAATGACAGAGGGAGTGGCCGGCACAACCCAACCCGCGACTGCAGCTTGGCTGGGCCGGGCCCTGAGGCACCTCCCTCCCTCCTCTAGTCCACTTTGCTTAGAATCTTCCCGGAAAGGCAGCCCTTCACAGCCGTCATCTTCTAGCCCTTTAGGAGTACCTTTGTTCGTTGTTTCAGATCCTCTATGCCTGAATTTTTTTAGAAGAATTATTTTATTTCACTTTACTTATTTATTTACTTATTTCAATTTGACCAGTGAGGGACAGAGCGAGAGAGAGCGAGAGAACATGAGAGAGCAAGCCACCAGGCCTGGGACTCGAACCTCAGTCAGCCACGTGGGAGTCCCGCCCTCTTCACCACTGCCACCTCCCTGTCCCACGCTTGAGTATTCATTGCCAAGACACTCCCTTAATAACTGTACTGTGCTTGAGAACTTATTATTTTTTTTCTGAGGCAACAACTGAAGTAAAATTTAACTCCACAGGAAATGCCACGCTAGGAGGGAAAACACAGGAAAGCCCTTAAAGCGGACGTTCTCCGGAGGCACAGCACCAGCGTCTCAGTTTCCAGGAGGCAGACCCACGAGTCCAGCTTGTCTTTGAGATGATCTGCACCTGTCCCAGTTCTAGGGCTCGGGGCTGGCAGCCGGGACAGGCGGGGCGGCTGGTCACTGCTGCTGGCCGGGCTGGCTCTGGCTCTGGCTCTGGGGCCCGAGCGAGCAGCGGGCAAGCACCCCAAATGCCGGAGTAGTTCTCTGGCTTGAGGGGGGAGGGCCCCGCTGAAGCTGATGGGATCTCCAGTTGCCACGGCAATGCCCTTTCAGCTGCAAAAATGTTTTTCAGGACGCTGGAACCCTTAAGCCTCACACCTTTCCCCATGGGTCCTGTGCTGAACCCTGAGGACGCCGTCCCATTCCTACTCCCGGCTTCCACGCTGATAGCCCGCGCACAGCTGGAGGGGGCCCCCACTGCCGGGCCCTCGTGAGGAGGGCTACCCCGGCAGTGGGTCAGTGACCACAGCAGGGCTTGTGCCACCATCCGCCCCAGTCCCCCCAACTTATTATCTGAACTAGCGACATTACTCCTGGGCTGGGCCTCATAGAGGTCGCTTAAAAAATCTAACAACTGAAAACACTTCGGGGACAATCAGAAGGCGTACTGGTTACAATGCTGGACTCCCACATAATCCGTTACAGTTCAAGCCCCAGACCAGGTGGCTTAAGAAACTCATGCTGGGCACATATGCGTGCACGCCCCAAACTCTGAGAGAATGGAGGAGAAGGAATTGCTAAGTGGCCATCTCCCCTGGGGGGTGATTTCTCACTGTGTCTCTCTGTATCTGTCTTTCTGGCCAGAGCATGTGCCCTATAGCAAAAAAGTCAATAACTTGCACAGAAAACACTATCTGGGGGACCAGGGGCGGGGTGGTGAAGGCGCTGGACACTCCCACATGGTGCACTGTGGCTCGAGCCCCGGGCCTGGTGGCTTGTCTTCTCACTTTCCCTCTCTTGCTGTCTCTGTGTCTCTCTCTGGTCAAATGAAAAGTAAATGAATGAATGAATAAAAATAAATAAATCTTTAAAGAAAAAAAAAGACCGCATGGATAAAAATGATCAAGAAATTTAATGGGTTTTTCGAGCGGAAAAGAAAGAGCCTCCCTGGTCTCAGTGGCGTCCTGCCCCCCGGGGGCTGGGGGCTGGGCTAGCTGGCTGTGGGAGTCGGCAGCCCCTGCCAGAGCCCCCTCCTTGCTTCCTCTGGGAGAGGCCGAGAACGTAACCGCCCATGGCAACACGGTGCCGCCAGAGAAAAGGGAGCTTCTCTTTACCCGCCCACTCCACTCTCCTCTGCCCTGTGCAGTGAACTGGCTTGGGCAGCTGTCCCCTGACAAGCGTGCGGGTGCTGGCGGAGGCGGAGCTCCCACTGCTCCTGTGTCCGCCATGGAAGGGTGCTGGGCCCTCGGCACACTCCCGGGTGCCACTCCGGAGGCACAGACCTGGCCTGTGCTCAGAGCCTCCGCACCGCCGCCCTCTCCGGGCCAGTCTTGCCTGCGGTGAGCCACCCTGTCAGGCTGGTTTGCCCCTTCTCCTGCTGGCCCGGCCACCTCTACCTGGACTGCTTCTCCAGAGCGGTACGAGAAGCAGGACGTAGGTGGACATGGCTGCTGCAGCGCCAGGTGTGGTGACCACGGAGGGTCCTTGGGGAGCGTCCACCTGTCCGTCAGCAAAGAGGCTGGTGGCCTGGCTCGGCGCTGCTGCTGGCCTGACAGCTCCACCCAGGTTTGGTGGGACACCTTCTACTCGGAAGGGTCCATCAGTTCCTCCAAAGCTTCATGTCTCTCCTGAAGAGATCAGGCTCCTGACACAATGACCGCACCAGGAGAAACGAACGCAGGAACTGGCGGGCAGGTGGTGGTGGTGAGGGCGCTGGAGTCCACGCGGCTGACTGTCGGTCCAGGTCACAGACCTGGCGACTGGAAAAGCACGCAGGGCACGTGCATGTGTTCGTGCGTGCCCAAATCTCAAGAGAGTAGGAGTGGGGACTGTGATACGGCCATCACCCTGGAGGATGACTTCTCCCCTCCGTCTCTGTCTCTCCCCCCAGAGAACCCATGTGCCCCTTGGCAGAAATCTAAAAGAACACGAACAAACAAAAAGTGCCTGGCTAACCTTTACTTTCTTGCCACAGATCTAATTTTTACAGATGATTATTGTCTGTAGAATTTTAAAATTAAAAATGAGTAATTCCTAGTTTAAAAAGTACAATTTAAACGTAAAGTTTACACCAATTAGAAGGGTAATCAGTGTTTAGCAAAGTGACTTTCTTTCAGTTTTGGCTGTTTTACATTTAAATAATCTCAAAGAGGCTTGGAAATGAGCCCCTCACAGATCTGAAAGAATGCTCTCCAAGGAGGGGCTCCCCTCTGAGGACTCAGAAGCCCATTAGGTCTCCATGGAAGGAGACTTAACTAGCAAAGATCAGCAGGAAATCTTTCCCCAAATCAGCAAAAATTCCACTTAATCCAGGCAATGGAAGACAGGTAAAAACACCTGATTTTTAAGCTAAAGAAAAAGAATTGTATAAATAGACCTCAAACCAACAAATGTAGAATATGGGAAGAATGTCTAAAAATGCTCAACAAACATAAAAGGATGTATAAATCTAGGATTTTAAAAAAATTTATGTTTTAATTTTTAAAAAAAATTTCTGGAAGTATTTGTATTATTTTAACTTTATTTATTTATTTTAATTTGACCAGAGAGGGACGGAGGGGAAGAGAGAGAGGGAAAGTGAGAAAGCAAGCCACCAGGTCTGGGACTCAAACTGTGGTCGGCCATGTGGGAGTTCAGTGCCCCTAACCACTATGCCACCTGTTGGTCCCAAGTCTAGGTTTTTTCATTTCTAAAATCTAACGACAATAGTTAATATTAGCTATTATGTACCCTTTAAAAAAAGTACTTTAAATGTTTTAGCCTTTACGTGTATAATGATGTTTTAAGTGAATAAACTTAATAGATCACTAGCAACAACTACTTTATACATTATCTATATTTTTAAAAAAGAATTATTAATTTTTATTTATTCATTCATTTATTTTAATTTGATGAGAAAGAGAGAGAGAGAGAGAGAGAGACCGTAAGAAAGCCACCAGGTCTGGAACTCCACAGTGGCAGGCCATGTGGGAGTGTCCAGCACCTTAACACCACACCACCTGCTGGTCCCCCAGTATAGTCTTAATTAACACATAAATAAAATCACTGGAAGAGAAGCTTGTTTTAAACAACTCACTTAAACCTGTTTAGCAGTTGCCGACTCCCCTGAGGAGTGAAGCTCGCCCACTGTAGAACCCTTGCTCCTAGCGCCGTCTCATCTGTGGGGCTTCCTCTCTTATACCCACGCCAAGTGCACGTGCCTTTACCATTAACTCGGCCCTTCCGTCACCGCGTACCACGAAACTGCCACGGCAGCCACACTTCAAGACTGCTTAAAGTACATCCCTCGTCAAAAACAAAAACCAGAAACTGAAAAAAGGAAACTCTAGATAAAAATTACATACCCCTGTGGAAAAAAGTAATGCTAATTTTATATATTTTGAAACCTAGAAAATAAGTATTCCCTCCGAATCTAAATACGGTAAGTGCCCCGTAAGTCTGTTATTATATAATGGCAAAACTGAGGTTATTTTAAGACTACCTACCGTGACTCCCAAAGCAGCCAACCAGAACAGGCGAGGAGCACCAGGACTGGCAGCCCCACTTACCTTCTCGGTGCCTCTCTTCTTGTCCCGAGGCTGATTGAGCTTGGCCTGTCTATCAACCAGGATCTTCTGCCAGTACCTCTGCTCATGGTCACCTTGACAACAAAGATACACAGGGACACATTGAAGGTATTATATTCCTCATAAGAACTACGGTAGTTGTTTAATTACATTGAATGCTCATTCAGAAATAATTATTTTATTATTTAATTTCATCCACCATAATTATTGTTATTTTAATTAGAGAGAGAGAGACAGACAGACAGCAGGAAATTAAGAAAGCAAGCCGCCAGATGCAGGACTTGAACTGTGGTCAGTCATGTGGGAGTCCAGTGCCTCAACCACCACGCCACCTGTCGGCCCCAGCTCAATCAAGCATGTCAGAGAAAGAAAAAAATGACTAGTTTTATTAGCCAAACTCGGAAAAATATAATACAACTACCCCAAATAAGAATCGTTAAAAACACGGGGCTGGCAGGTGGCACAGTGGTTAGGGGTGGTGGACTCCCACATGGCTGACCACAGTTTGAGCCATGCACCTGGTGGCTTGCTTTCCCACTTTCCTCTCTTTTTGTTCCTCTCTGGTCAAATTAAATACATAAATAAAGCTAAATAAAGCAATTAAAGAAAAAGAATTGTTAAAAACACAAATTTCTGTGTTGCCCCACCCCCCGGAATGATTTAATTAATTAATTATTATTATTTTTTCACATGAGTTTTGCCAGAGAGAGAGAGAGAGAAAGCAAGCTGCCAGGTCCAGGACTTGAGCCACAGTCGGACACGTGGAAATTCCTGCACCTTAACCACCACGCAACCTGCTGGCCTCAGGTTTCTGTGACATTTTACCAGAAAGGATCTCGAGTGTCCAGCCGTGTTTCTTCTTCGCGTCTGCGTATGCATCCACCACTGAGCGTGCGTCCTCGGGAGTCTTAAACCTGGCATGGCACTCGGTGTCCCCGTCCAGCAGGTCGACGTAGACCACCCCCGAGATGGCAGCCAGGGCGTCCTGCAGCGGGGCAGAGCCTGCCGTCAGGACTGCCAGCCCCACAGTGCCCCAGGAGCTCCTGGAGGGGACTGTCTGTCGTGCATGCACAACGACTGGGAGTAGATGTGGGTAATGGGGAGACCCAATTTACCATCCCTTGGAACCATAATTGATCGCCAGTTTCCTTAAACTACACCCTTAAAATCTGAACTAGAATAGAGCACTCTGTAAGGACCACAGGTTTGGCGAACAGAATGGACAAACATACAGTGCCCCTCACCCTGGAATCAGGAGGTTCTCGTCTGTGAGTAGTTAGAGTGAGGAATAAAAAGGGCCAGGGGACATCTGATTCCGAGCACCTGCACAAAACCGCTGTGACTTAACACGTGTGAGAGCCCTTCCACTTTCTATAACTCAGGAAAGAAAGAAGTTTCTATCAACCTACCAAATCTAGGCTTTCCAAAAGTGGATCTGCTGGGACAGGGCTCAACAGACCTTCCTGATAAGATACCTAAGCAGCCTCTTCTATGAGGCTGTAAACACCCAGCAAAAACCAGTTTACCTAAAAAGCCTGCTGTGAGGGTAAATTAGGAGATTCCTGCATTCCTAACCAATTTGTCTCTGCTCAGCATTCCTGCAGAGTACAGAATGCCCCTCCAGGAACGTGACATGCATCTTCATTCATCAACTCCCATTCATAGAGCTAAAGCAGTAACTGGAGACCCCCAGCTGGGGTGGGGGCGGGGTTGCTCCCTGGAGAGCTGCAGCTGGGCGGGGGAGGGGAGACCCTCCCGGGAGACCCCCAGTGGGGCGGGGAGGGGTGGGGCAGTGTAGGTCATCTTGCTATCTCGCCTTCCTTTCAATTTGACCTGAATTTTCAAGACCCAATTTAGATTATTTTTAGAGATTTATCTTACCGAGAGAATTAATACATAGAAATATTACTTCATTGTAGAATAAGAAAGCTTTGTCAGTAATAAAGAATATGCAGTTAAAAAGAAATCTTTGAATCTTTACAAGACTAGGTTTTAAGTCGTTCCAACGTAATGCAGTCTAGAACAAATCAGACGCTTACTTGCTACGTTAGTAAAATATAAGAAATGGACAGATATACTTGGCCAATGCTTCTCATTTGCTAATCTTATTAATCAGTACATGAAGCAAAAAATAAAAAGCAATTAAATTGATGATTCCAAACGTAGCCACTGGTAGAGTAGTAAAACATACAGATGTACGTGTACATGTGTGTCTGTGTGAGTCAGTAAGACGTCACTGCGTTTTTAAACAGCTTAGAGGACTGTAACTGAGACGGAGCTTCTGCACACCTATCATGATGTCAGGCTCATCTCCAGGTTGAAAGCCCTTAGAATGACAGTCACATTGAAGCCGCCAACCGCAGCAGCCTCTACAGCTGAGCTTTTGCTCTGGCGAAATGTAAGTAACAATTTATTCAGTTATTCGGTGACTGTGATGACCTAAGTGAAGAATCTGTAATTAATAAAATTGTTTTTTAACTTGAGTAATTCTGTGGTTGTTCCCTTCCCAATACTGGAAAGAGAACCTAGAGTTAGGCCTTAGCCAGAGCTCGGAGACCTACGGGAGGAGCCTCAGTGCTCCCTGATGGTCACAGGGCTACAACCTGGAGGGTCGTTCGAGCCACAGGACGGACCTGGAGCCTGCGAAGTAGCACTGAATGGCAGGGCAGGAGAGTCTACAGAAGGGCCTGGCCGTGGGAGGGGGTGTGCACTCCCACGCAGGGTGTGACAAGTAAGAAAGGAGGTGACACAGGGCTGCGGAGAGGCTCAGTGCAAAACGGGGGTATAGGCAAGTACGCACAGCAATTTGTAAGTGACTTGTGTTTGTCTGTAATTGTTTGAAAATTTTAAAACAATCCACAGATGAAAAGAATATTAAAAATTATTTTTTAAAATACTATCTCTTAGAAAAGTCCATTTATATTTTTCAGGAAAATATTTCATTCCCGAAAAAGGATTCCCTAATAGGTACAAATAAATTAAATACATGGTAAGTGAAAAACACATGTATTGTTCCTTTCATTCCCTAACAGAAGTTGTTTCTCTTCAAGACAACAAAATCACTTAGGAATCTACTGAAAGCTAGGAGTGCAAATGCAAACAAATTCACAAATTCGTACAGTATCACATGACTACAATCTAAAATTACTTCAGACAAGCTGTGATGTTGATCAAATCTGTAGTACTGGCACCGAGTATTTTTCTAAAAAATCTATTTCCACTGCAAACAGAGCAGAGCCCCCGAAGCAAGCCTTGGCAGAGCACCTCTCTGTGTGTGCTCCTTCGGTGAGGGTGCCACAGCTCTCATGGAGTCACACTGCAGGCGGCCACCGGGCACCAGGAAAAAGCTCACGCTGCAGTTTTCCAAGAGACAGGTATTTAAACCGTGCTCACTCCAGACCTGACTCCGTGCGGAAACTTCTGTATGCACACCTGGCTTCCAGCCACACTTAAAGAGTCGCCACGGAGGCAAGTTCCAATTAGTTTGATTCCCTTTGTAAATCCAGAACCTCTGCACACAAGGACACCAGGACTAGAGGGGCTGGGAGACGCTACCCGGACTTGCTTCCTGCCGGGCAGGGGCTCTGAGCTGAGGATCTTCACGATCACGCCGCTCACGAACTGTGGCCCCGTCGCAGCGGCTCTCTCCCGGGGGCCACATTCCTCAGCGCCGGCTGTGGGTGTGGGAAGCAAAGACCAGAAGTCAGTCTCTTACCTGAGCAATAGGAGTTTTAGGCTGATTTAACAATTAATTCAAAAATTATTTAATATCAAAAGCATTCAAACAAAAAAGATTACGTTGTATGTCATAGTAATTATTTCAGGTTAGAGTAAAATGAAATGCAGGAAGTTTATTGCTCTAAATACGAACTTCTTATTAGGTGTACATTTAAAACCCT
Organism: Tupaia tana; assembly: GCA_026018925.1. Taxonomy (NCBI): domain Eukaryota; kingdom Metazoa; phylum Chordata; class Mammalia; order Scandentia; family Tupaiidae; genus Tupaia; species Tupaia tana. Next base: position 559,115 of record JAKSZU010000017.1, read on the forward strand.
TAAATGCTCTTTTCCTTGAATCAAAGAAAAAGAACTTGGATAAAGTAAAGGAAGAAACAGATAGAGGATTGTGTGAACAAGCCAGTTAGATCAAGAGTCTCCTGAACTGTGCAAATTTAGGGTACAATTTAAATCTCTCTAGGGCGAGGGGTTAGGGTCAGGCCCTCCCGGAGACTCGTTCTAACCGGCTCGTGTTCACACTGCAGAGTGCAGTTACAGTGTTTCCTGCAGGCTCACTCCACCCTCAGAGTCATCACTAAATCTGACCAATAATAAAAGCCAGGAAAAATTAATGTTATTAAAAATGGTACCGTTTAAAATGATCCTTAGGCTATTCCTTTATCAAGGATAAGTAGCATCTGGACAAATTTTACAAATCAATAATTGTTCTAACACAATCCTGCATAATTAAAATTTAAAAATTAAAGTTTACTCAGCAACCCAGTAGTAAAATTTTAGCCTAAGAGTATACCAGTAATAATACTAAAAAAGAATCACGGTGATCTTTACTTTTTTCATTTTTCATTCCAGACGCCTTAGGTGCTCCACTGTCTGTTTCCATTTCTGACTCCAATTTTATCTGGGCTATTGTTTTTTTTAAAGAAGCCATGCTGGCTTTTTGCAGTGCTAAGTACTCTTTTTTCAGATCCATCCACTCACACCTGTGAAGGAAAAAAGCGACCTTCAGGGAAGAGTGCAGAAGGCTGCTCAGAACACAGCTCTCAGAGCTCGACCCCCAAGGAACCACACTCCAGGCACTTCCGGGCTCTGACCCAGCCCGCGGGCCATCAAGGAAGCACCACGAGTTAAATTAGTCAATTAAATCCTTAGCTTCCAATTATTTTACGTAGGAAATCTTAGAATTAATTCCTAGTTAACTAGTAACATTTACCAGGTTAGTCATCTGGGGAAAAAAGATTAAAACTTTAAAAGTATTTGTAAAGCTGCTTCCAATCTGAAAGATAACATTCCTTCGTATTTACCTGAGTCAGAAGGAATCTCTAACAAGAAAAAGACACCCCAAGGAAGCAATTTATTTATTTACATACATTCAACACAGAGATGTTTCTTCAAACAGCACGGGCACCTCCAGATCGACACAGGCCAGCCTGGCTCTGTGGGGTGCCCATTGTTACCCTAATCCCTGCCATCCAGCGGCACAGGGGCCTTTCTAAGGAGCTGAGCGTCCCGTGGTAATGGTGTTAGCTGTTAACATTGACATCAGTATACCTCAAAAAAAAGTATCTAGACCCACCCAGGGTCATACATTCCCTAAGAGCTGATACATTAAAATAACAAAAGGCTCCTGTAATGATTCTCAGAGATAAAGAGGCGGAGGAATTCGGGAGCTGAGAAGCGTATAAATACCAGAGCTGCAGGCCTCGCACCCCTCAGGAGACTCTCCAGGATCCTTGGGAGTGGTGCAGGAAGGTAAAGAAATCTCTCTCTCCTACCTAGGCCTTTCTCCGGCTTCTACTCAGGTTTGGCTGAAGGAAGAGTAGCCTCGTGTGGCTGGACTCCCTTTGACTTTAACATGGAGGTACTCTCTGTGCCTTTTTAGAAAGAGTAAGTGCTTCCATGTTTTAGTGGAAGTGGTTCCAATTTGTCCCCAAGCAGGAAGTGGCTGGCCTGCCATGGCCAGTGGCCGCGGGGCCCCCTCTGCTTTAACATGGGAGTACCTGCTGTGTGTGACAGAAGTAAGTGCTTCCATGTTTCAGTGGAGGTGTCTCCCAGTCGACGGCTTCAGTTTTGTTCTTGGTAAAACTTCTGTACCGATTGAAGAACTGCGGGTGTTTACTACAAAGACTGGGCTCCCCACCACTTAAACGTGGGAGTACTTGCTTTGTAACGGGGGAAGTAAGTGCTTCCATGTTTTGGTGATGGTTAAGTCTTGCTGGCGTAGCCTCTGCCGAGGCCTTCACCACCCAGGGGCCTTTCTACACCATGGAGGGAGACCCTCGCTGTAACATGACTGTAGAGCCTCCCTGAGCGTGTGGCTCCGTCCTTGCTGCAGGCCGTCACTGTTGCTAGTGTGCAACTCTGGGGGACACGGGCTGGAATTGCACTTTAGCAATGGTGACGGAGTGCCCGCCGACGCAGCGCGCCACGCACTTACTTGGACAGCACGCGTAGTGGAATGACCTCCTCGCCCATCCTGTGTCTCTCCTTGTGCTTCTTCTTGTGCTTCCTCTTTGTTTTTAAGAGAGAACCTTCTTTAGTGTCGCCAGGGTCCTTCTCCTCTTCGGTGGAGACCTCTACGTCTAGAGGAGAAAGGGTATTGGCAGCCATGAGCTGGAGTACCCTGTCTCTAACCCCACCCGGAGGTCACACAGGAGTGACCTGTCTCCCCGCACTCGAAGGACACAAACCTCTGCTTTCCTTGGACACCTCTGCAGCTTCTCGTGCAGTGTCCTTCGGAGCCACTTTCTTCGCTTTTGGCCGGGGAGCCGGGGCCCCTGTGTCCGCCGAGCTGCTTCTCCTCCTCTTGGCTGCCCTGGCCTCAGGTAAGCTGGAAGCTTCAGGTCTCTCCCGCTTCTTCTTTTTTTTCGAGGGTTGCTTTTGGGGTTCCACAGTTCCCACTTCCGAGCCCTCGGATGTGGTCCTGGGTCTCCTGGTTTTACAGACGCTAGCACTGCTTGAGTCCGCACTTGGCTCCTTAGCCTGGGCACTGTCTTCCTTCTTCACGCGGCCTTTCTTCTTTTTCTTCTTCTTCTTCTCCTCTGAAACAGCGCTAGCGTTACTTTCACTAACTTTTATCTTTGCCAACACATTAAATGCTAAATATGAACGACACTCACCAGCTACTCTTAAGGCTGGGATGGGCTTATTTTTCACCGTCTTAGGAAATATACCCGGCTTTCTTGGTGCTTCTTCTGGTGGGTTGTTGAGAAACTGAAATGATGTGGAAAAAACTAAGATATTTGCTAAACTTTTTTACTTTGCTTCTATTTAGGATCTGGACATACCTCTATAGCTTTTGCTGCTTGTTCTTTTGTTTCAAATTCCACAAATGCAAATCCCTTCGGATCTCCGGTGGACTTATAATGTGGTATACTTATATAAACAACGTTGCCACATTTCCCAAACACTCTTTCAATCCAGCTGTGGTTAACATTTTTGGGAAGTAATTCCTACAATAAAACAGTTAATGTCTATAAGGACGTGTCTGGTTCATTTCAATACTGTTTCCACCTCACTGTAAGAGGGAGCTAAAAAGACTCACCACATACACAGTCCGCTCATCTTCATCCTTGGGTCTTTCACCCAGAGGCTGCTTTCTCCTAATCCTGGTCCCTTCTAAATCCAACTTCAAGTGGTAAATAAGTTAATGCAACTAAATTATTGGGGCAGCAAATGCAGTAAACGACTGGGAAATAAAAATGAATCAGGGAGGGGGGGGTGGCTTACCTCTACAACAGCTGAGCTTTTCAGTGCTCTGGCTATTAACTTCCCATCAGTGGTCAGTTTTTTCATCTTGTTAAAAGATACGAGAAGTGATATATCCACATCTAACATAATAAAGTATAGACTGGTGATTAAAGGCAAGCTGTGCTCGCTCTGGGAGCATTTTAGCATAAAGTCAGTAATACTGTGTGTTATTTCAGTTGCTCCTGGTTCATGTCACATGGTGTTTTGGACATGCCCAATGTCCAGGTGGTGGTGTTCACAAATAAGCTTAGCCCATGCAGATTCAAGTGCATGCATGGTATATCACTCACATGCCTAATGTCACCCATGCAGGTTCAAGTGCATGTATTTCAACACGCCTGGTATTCAGGCAGTGTTAGTGAATAACCTTAATACATCCCATGTAGTTAATCACAACCCAGGTTGGGGGCAGCAGGTGGTGTGGCAGTTAAGGTGCGGTTCGAGCTCTGGACCTGGTGGCTTGCTTTGTCTCACTCTCCTAATTTAAAAATCAGATCCCATGTAGGTCTCTTGAACCCCAATGTATGACATGAGCACAGGCTAGCGGATAGTAATGGTTGTCAGTCATGTGTTTTTGGATGCATACACTTAATTACCAGGGTGACCAGGAAAGTGAAAGTAAGCTGCCACGTCTGGGACTTCTGAATTTTGGTGCGTTCAAGCAGCAGGAAGCCACCAGGTCCAGGATCCCCTAACTACTACTGCCAGGCCCCTGCAGGCCTGTGGCCATGTGGGAATTCCGGTGCCTTTAAGCAGCAGGAAGAGCCGCCAGGTCCAGGACCCCCTAACTACTGCCTGGCCCCCTGCCGGCCCCCAGGTTTGTTCCCATGTTGTGAATGTATACTCACAGCCATCTCTAGATTTCTCTATCTGCTCTCGAAGGAACTTGTCCTTGTGCAGATTGGCGTCCCCAAACCAGAAGTCCACTTGCTTAGCAATATCTGCAAGCACCTGTCTAACTCGAGACCGTTTCTTTTTTTCTACTTCTTTCTTTTCAGTGCCTTCCTCTTCAACAGCTTTTTCCGGATTTCCACTTGGAGTTTCCATTCCTGTGACTGAATCATAACTAACCATGAGTGTAGAAAAAAGGCAGGCTTATCGCAGCCAAACTTCAAACATTACAAAGAATCAATTTAATATTATTTGACCAGAGAGACAAAAGGAAAGGGAGAACCCAAGCAGCCTGTGCTTGAGCTGTCATGTCACCAGTGGGAGCCAATTTCCCAGACGCGCTCACTGACTTTTTAACTCTTGGCCTGGGGGCTTTTAAGATTTTAGGGGGTGGGGCCGGCAGGTGCCTTGGTATTTAAGGGACTCCCACATGGTTGACCCTGATTCAATTCCTAGACCTAGTGGCTTACTTTCTCACTCTCTCACTTTCCCTTTGTCCCTCTCTGGTCAAATTAAAATAAAATAATTCTTAAAAAAAAAATATTTTAAGAGGCCAGCAGGTGGTGTGGTGGTTAAGGTACTAGACCCCCACATGGTTGATTTTAAAAAAATTATTATTTTAGGGACCAGCAGATGGCATAATGCTTACATTGTAGGACTCCCATATAGTCAACTGAGGTTCGAGTTCTGGACCTGGTGGCTTGAAAATCACCAGTGTGTGCCCAAAACCTGAAAGGAGAATGGAGAAGGGACTGTGGAGTGGCCATCCCTTCTAGGGGGTGATTTCTCCCTTCCTGTCTCTGGCGAACACATGCACCCTATAGGAAAATCCTGTCTTTTTACTTTTACTATTTTTCTAAAAATTATTTTATTTAACTTTGTTTATTTAAATTTGACCAGAGAGGGATGGGGGGGGGGGTAGTGAGAAAGCAAGCCTCCAGGTCTGGGACTCGAATTGTGCTCCACCATGTGGGAACCCAGTGCCCTTAACCACCATGCCACCTGCCAGCCCCTATTTAAATGTATTATTTTCCAATTTGATCAGAGACAGGGAAGTTGAGAAAGCAAGCCACCAGGTCTGGGACCTGAAAGGTCGTTGGCCATGTAGGAGTTCAGTGCCGTTAGCCACCATGCCATCTGCCAGCCCTGACTTTTCACTGGATGTCTCTGTACTCTAAAAATTTGCCCTATGGGGAGCAGCAGTTGGCGTAATGGCTATGTTGCTGGCCTCCCATGCAGTCAACAGCGGTCTGAGCCCCGGACCCAGTGGCTTAAACTCACGCCGGGCGCATGTGTGCGTGCCCAAGATCCTGAGAGAATGGAGAAGGGACTGCAGCGTGGCCATTTCCCCTGGGGGTGCTTTCTTGCTTTATGTCTCTGCCTTTCTGGCGAGTGAACGCACCCAATAGCAAAAACCTCTCCCCCTCCATAAAAACTGCCTATGTCAGACAGGATGGCTTTCCTTTGTGAGTCTTTTACACGGCGTGGCCCTGAGTGCGCCTTAGTCACAGTACACAGGGTCTCGACAACCTACTGTTAACTAGATCAGAGGCTCGAGACCCTTCAGAAGCCTCTTACCCGCAGTGGGCGACATAAACTGGTCTTTGTTTTCACTTGGCTGACCTCTGCCTTCTAGAAGCAGAGCCCCTGCTGGCCTGTGACTCCCCTTCTCCCATCCCAGCGTCTCCTTGGTGGCGGTTCCCGACCTGCCTCAGGTGACGGTCGCTGGCCCTCCCCGGGCTCCAGACTCAACTACCCAACTCACAGGAGGCTCTTCCGGACTTGACGTCCCGCTTGAAGTGACCCGGAAGTCACGCAGCTCGCGCCCCTGGGTGACAGTCTCCTCAGAGAGCTCTCGTCCCACAGTCATGCACACATATTTTTACTCTATTTAACTTAACTTATTTATTTCAGTTTTGACCAGAGGGACGGACAGGGGCTGGGGGACTGAGAAAGGAAGCCGCCAGGTCTGGGACTCAAAGCGCAGTCGGCCACGTGGGAGTCCAGCACCAGCGCCCTTAACCACCATGCCCCTTAACCACATGCCACCTGCTGGCTCCCTACAATCATATATTTAAAAGCAAATTTCGGGGCTGGCAGGCAGTATGGTTAAAGCACTGGATTCCCACAAGGCTGACGGTGGCTCGAGGCCCAGACATGAAGGCTTTCTCACTTCTCTTTCTCTGTTCAAATTACAAATAAATAAAGGTAACAATTTTTTTTTTTGAGAGATTTTTGCTATTTAGCTCATGCACTTGCCATAGAGTGAGAGACAACAGAAAGTGAGAAGTCAGCCCCCAGGGGTGACGGTCACGCTGCGATCCCTTCTCCGGGGATTTTAGGCATGCATGCACACAGGTCCAGCATGAGCTTCAAGCCGCTGGATCCAGGACTCGAACTGCGGTTGACTATGAGAGAGTCAAGGGACATTACACCATCTGCTGGGCCCCCAGTAAAATAATTCTTAACAAAAAAGGGGGAGAGAGAGAGAAAAAAAAAAAAAGCAGCATATTTCTCCAGACCTTCATCTCCCCTGCCTGATCTACCCACAGCACTCTCGGGCTGTAATACCCAGGGAGGGTTTATTCACACACCTTTCCTGGGGAAGAGCTGTTCTGTGCTGCTTCCTGGCACAGCGTCCCCCAGGATTTGCTGCATGGGCTGAATCGCCGAGGTGCACACACGCCAAGGCTCGCACACACTGGAGGTACACGTGCACCAGACATGCACACACATCGAGGTGCACACACACGCCGAGGCACGCACACGCCAAGGCACGTGCATGCCGAGATGTACGCATCCTGGAGGTGCACGCACACCAGAGGTGCACACCCGGAGGTGCACACACACCAAAGTGCACACACACCCCAGGGGTGCACACTGAGGCGCACACACACAGAGGGCAGCCTCCACCTCTTACAGGCAGCTGTCCGGAAACAGGCCCAGGTAAGGGGGCGCCGAGGCACTGTCTGGAGGAGATGCCCAGCTGTCCACGCACTGGCTGGAGGGTCCCAGCTCCCCACTGGTCTCTCACAGGTCCCTCTCTCAGCTCGCGCTCCACTGTCCACTTGTCTCCCCTTCACGGATACGCAAACGTCCGACAGCCTGGGTGGAACTCTCAAACTTGAACCACTCGGCCCACTGAGAAACAGACTACGCGCCTGCTAAGACGGCAAGCACCCTGGCGTCATCCCTCCCGCGTTCGCATAGCCGGCACGCAATGCAGCGGCACAGCCGTGAGCTGGACTCTGATCAAGGGATTTTTGCCAAAGAGCATTTGCACTCACTGAGAGGCAGAGACAGAAAGCAAGAGACTCCCCAGGGGGGTGGTCACCCGCAGTCCCTTCTCCTCCACTCTCCTCTCAGGATCTTGGGCACGCACACATGCCCTGGTATGAGTTTAAGCTGCCAGACCCAGGACTCAAACCACAGTGGACTACACGGGAGTCCAGTGACGTAGCCATTATGCCATCTGCCGGTCCCCAGCTCGACTTTTAGAACAGATCCTAAATATAAAGACGTCTCTTCCCTTCCTTCACGGTTGCCTGTCCAAGTCCCCATCAGTCTGGCCTGCTCCCCTCTTCTCCTAGTCTGCTCTCCAGACAGAGAGCACTCGCTCACACAACGGCCTGACAGCCCTGCACCCCCCAGGCCCGCCCCGTGTTCACAGGGCCCTATGTAGCCCGGCTAGCCCTCCATTCTCCCCTGTGGCCGCTACAGCCACACACCTGACTGGGATGCAGGTGGCACGTGTGGGCTCCTGCGATGTGCTTCGGCCACCCACAGCCAGGCCTTCGCTTCCCCGCCTTATGCACAGCATGGACTCCTTCCTGGTCCTCCCAGGTCTCTCAAATGTCACTTTCTCCAGGAGATTCTTGCTCACCTGACCTAAAACACTGCCTCCTCGCCAACCCTAGGCTGACTGCATCCCAGTCACCAGCTCCTGTCCTGGTACCTCTGTTCACTGCCCAGAAAGGTACTGTCGTCTCCCCAGCAGAATGCACACACCATGGGCACAGGACGCCAGCTGGACCAGCAAGCACGTGCTCGACAGCTAAGTAAGTGCCGAAACGCCCGGAGTGTAGTGAGCACTTCGAGTTTAGGGCAGAAGACACGAGCAGGGTATAAACGTAAGCTATGATGGTGGCAGCTCCACGGCTAGCGTTTCCAGAGAGAACTGCACATTATGAAAGACCAGCTGTTCTCCACTCCCCTTCCCCGGAAAGCTCCCAGCTATCTAAGGAAGAGCGTCAAACAGCAGGCACAGAAAGCCACCAGTCTCAGAAGTCGCTCCCTCCACACTCTGCCATCTTAGCCCAGAGACCCCGCTCCAGTCTTTCCCTTAAGGACTGTTTCTATCTTCGATTTGGAGGAACTTACGGATTACATGTGACCTCAGACACAGTATGATTTAGCTTCTCTACACGATGACCACAGAAAACTGGACGTCTCATGGCAATTCTTGTGACAGTCTGGGTCCCCGATGCCTGCACGACCCTGCTGACGCGTAGATGGGCAGTCCGGGCATGTTCCATGGCAATGCATCCCACTCAGACCCCCTCTTTCTACCACCTCCACCTCATTTAAGAATGCCACATTCCACCATGTTAGCCAATCGAGCTGCTGACTAGCTGTGCAGATTTTGAACAAGTCACTTCATCTGTATGTGGATAAGAATCAGACCTACATGGGACCTGCAGAGGGCACAGCGGTTACGTTGCTGGACGCCCATGTGGCCAACTGTGGTTCAAGACCCGGACCCGGTGGCTTCAGAATCACACAGGACACGTGTGCATGTGTGCCCCAAGATCCCTGGAGAATGGAGAAAGGACTGTGGTGTGGCTATCCCCCCAGGAGTGATTTCTCACTTTCCCTCTCAATGTGTCTGTCTCTCTGTATGGAGAGCAAAAAAACTTAAAAAAAAAATCCTACCTACATAATAGGGAGTGTTCTGAAGATTAATTAAAGTCTACAAAGAACTTCGAATTGCTGCTACATAGAATGCATTCAGTCATATATAACGATTACTGGGTCGTCAGGGAAGTCATGACTCATTTTACAGAGAAAAACAGAGAGACATCATGACTTTCCTGACAAACCTGGAGTTATTATCGATCTGTCACTGAACCCTATTGGTTCAACTTCTGAAATGGTTCTCCTCTTCATCCAGTCTTTCCCACGACTACATTTACTAGAACAAGTTTGCTAACTTCTAGACATCATCATTCTTCTTGGAAGCTTGTAACTTGTCAAAAACACAGACCTGGCTTCATCATGCAGACATTCACACTTGAACAATAGAAGCTCCTCAGCAGCCTGCTGTATTCACAGACACTGAAACACACCAGTGGCATCGAGAGGCTTCTGCACAGGGCCCGACAGGAAGGACAGTCACTGTGCCCCACGGTTACTTCACACACTCGCTCTAAACCCTCAGCCCCACTAGGTAGCTTCTCCCGCCTTTCTCACAGAGGCTCAAAGGTTAAGAGGGGTGTCGCCTGGGGGATCAGAAGGTCTGGGCTGGTGAGAGAATCAGGACGCCTTTGGCTGGAGATTTACTACATCTGTCCTTGGGAGAGGAAAAGAAAAAACAAAAAGGAAACAGCTAGTTCAAAGTCCAAATTCCTCCTTCATGGATGTAAGATGTCCAGGCTGCTACGAGGTCACTGGTCTTGTCGCGCTCAGAAAGAGGTTCTGTGTGGGTGTTCACCAGTGCTGCGCCAGCCACCGGGAGGCCAGACTCAGGCTGCCCACCGGAAGGAGGCAAGGCTAGTGACCTACGACGTGCTGAACTCGCTGCTTCCTCACAGAAAGCCTTATCGTACGTTCAGCAATTCTAGTTAATCTGCCAAGATAATGTACTTAGGTTTGGTTTTGTAAGTATACAACAATGATCTCCTATTTTGGTGTCAGTTTTTCAATTAGGTTTTGATTATGAGTATATAAATATATATAAAAAAAAAAAGGTGAAATGACTTGGCCCAAGTGGCCTTGGGTGGATGAGTCCTGGTGGATTCGACTCACCACTTACCTTTCTGTAGAACCTCCTGCAGTCTGCCAACATGCACTTTACATTCTAACCCAGAAATTCTTTTTTTCAACGAATTACTGATTTAATTTTATTTATTATTATTATTACTATAGTTCGCCTGAGCGAGACTAATTTTTAAAATGTGACCAGTGACAGATAAATAGGTAAAGTGAGAAACCAAGCTGTCAGATCCAGGGTCAAACTGTGCTCTGCCATTTGGGAGTCTAACTCCTTAACCACCATGCCACCTGCTGGCCCCAACCTAGGAATACTTCACTTGAAGTCCATAGAACTTTGGGCAGGTTTCAGGAATTTGTGAACTACAGGAAGCTGGAGTTAACAATAAAACTTTTTTTTAAAGAATTATTTTTATTTAATTTTATTTAAATTTGACCTAGAGAGAGGGAGAGAGAGAAAGAAGGAGAGAGCAAGAGGGAGAGAGAGATGGATAGTGAGAACGCAAGATGTCAGGTTGGGGACTTGAACCACGGTTGACCATGTGGGAGTCCAGCACCCCTAACCACCATGCCACTTGCTAGCCCCCAAAGATAAATTTTAAAGAAGAGATAAAATCATGATTCTTGTACCAACAGAAAAGGAATACCTAGTAAAGATATCATTTATGTAACTATTGAGGGAATCAGTTCAGTGTTAAAAACAAGGGTCAAGTGAGAATATAAAAAGCAGACACAGGGCTAGCAAGTGGCACAGTGCTTAAGGCGCTGGACTCCCACATAGCTGATGGGTTCGAGTCCCAGAGCTGGCAGCTTGCTTTCTCATGATCCCCTACCGCCTGTTGAGTGCACATGCCCTATAACAAAACTAAAGACAAACCAACCAACCAGATAAAATTACTGTAACAAAACAAAACAAAACAAAACAAAACACAGACACATATACGAGAGGACTTGAAAAGTTTGTGACAGGTCAGCCAGTCCCACGGTGAGTAAGGCAGCTAGATCTCATGGCCACCTGCATAGCCGGAGTCAGACCAGTGCCTTGAAAAACACTCTAGGTGTGTGGCTCCCAGGGCTGGGCTTCTGAGCCCAGAATCCCAGAGAAGGGACTGCAGTGGCCAACCCCCACCGTGGGCTTTCTCACTGTCTCCTTTCCCCACTCTCCCTGTAACAAATGGGTGGGGAGGAATACAAAGCACTTGAGGAACCCACAGATGGCGTAATGGTCAGGTCACTGGACTCCCACCGAGTCAACTGCAGTTCGAGTACTGGAACCAGAGGTCTCAAGCTTGAGCCGGTGGCGCCCAAGATTTCGAGAGGAGAACGGAGGGGAAGGGGCTGCAGAGGTGCCATCACCCCCCTGGGGGGTGATTTCTCGTTCTCTGCCTGTCTGCTAAGCAACCTCGCCTTATAGCAAAAATCACTAAAAAAAAGAAAAATGTTTGTTGAAAAATGGAGAGAAAATACAGTTTATTTTGGTGCAAAAAAAAAAATTGAAATCCATGCAGTTTTGTTATTATATGCATTTTCTGGTAACTTTTTAAATTTAACTTTCTCTCTCTCTCGTTATTTATTTATATTTTAATTTAAAGAGGAAGAGAGAGAGAAAGAGGGAAAGCCGCTATGTCCAGGACTTGAATCGCGGTCAACTGAATGGGAGTCCAGCGCCCTTACCCACCACACCACTTGCTGGGCCCCATTTTCTGGTACCTGTCAGGAAACCCCTCCAATAGGTGATTAGGAACTTTTAAATTAACGTTAACAGACGCTGGCCAGGGCAATAATTAACCGCATCTCCACTGGACACGCCTACTTTAATTTCTGTCATTTTCTACAAGTTACACAGTTGTAAAAATAGCTCCGTGACAACGACAGGCACAGATAACAGGAGTTAACCATGACACCCAGCCAACTTTTTTTTTTTTTTTGCTAGTTCACTCTTTCTTAAGTTTTCCTGAAAAAGCGATAAGCAACGTTCTGACAGGTACATGCCCATTTCTCTGGGAGGCTCCCCGTACTTTGACCACGTTTACAAAGAAACGGGCGAGCCCGCCGGGCCGGGAACGCCGACGGCGTGAAGGCGCGGGTCCCAGGGCCGACCCCGCCGCGGGACGAGGGAGCGCGCCCAGCCGGCGCCGAGGGGGCGCGTGCACGCGCGGGCGGCTCGACCCCGCGAGACCCGGGCTCTCGGCCCGGCCCACCCCCGCCGGCCCGGCCCGCGCCGCCTCGCAGCCGGCCGCGCCGCCAGAGGGCCGCGGGGCTGCCGGGAGCTGCGCGTGCGCAGGGCGACTACACAGCGCCCCGGGGCTGCGCCGCGGGCGAATAGGCACCGGATGCGAGCCGCGTGGCCGGAAAGGGAGGGGAGAAATGGAGACCTCGCCGACTAGAGAGACCCGGTAGGCCACTTGTAACTTACTACGTTCGTCCTGAGGACAGCGCCGACCCTGCGCCTTGGCCGTTCCCGCCGCTCGGGCCGTCGAGCCGCGGTCACTCCGCGTCATCGGAGGAGCGACCACGTTCGCTAGAGCCTCTGGAGGGACGGCCGAGCGGCGCGGCCGCAGTGACGTCAGGGGAGCGCCGACGCGATTGGCGGTCTGCAATGGCAGTTCCGGCGGAAGCTGGGGCGGTGGCCGGGCGGCTATTGGACCACCGGTTGGTGACGTCACTCTCTTTCGCGGGAGAAATTCGAACGGGAGTTTCGTGCAAGGCGAAGTGAAGTGTGTGTCGGGCTTACGGAGAGTGAAGGGGCCGGGGCCAGAGCCACCCGGCAGGACGCGGGCGCCGGCAGGGAGCACCGGAGCGGGCGGCCGCGTGCCGGGCCCGTCGGCGTCGGCTCGGCCCGTGCAGCCCGCGCGGCCCGATCACCGCGGCCCCGCCTTGCTGTTTGTTTTTCGGGCTGACGGAGGGTCGAGGCGCCACTGCCTTTGGTGACACAGGGCCGTGCTTATTAGAGTCTTCGAAAGGTGACATGGGGCGTTTTGGTCGTTTGGGCCGGGCGTTTTTTTTTTTTTTTTTTTTTTTTTTTTTAAACAGAATGTTCGTGATTCTTAAACTTTGAAGTCAGAACCCTGTAGGGGTTCAGGTTTGGGTGCGAGAAATCCGCTTGTTCAAAAATAAAGGAACTGAAAGCATTTAGTTGTAGTTAACAAGAATGGCTTCTACTGCCAGTACCGAGTTTGTGTGTGTTGGACGTACCTGCGTCTAGCTGCACAGTGGTGTATGCTTACGAGTGGGTTCATTTTCAAAACATTTTTATTGGTTAATTAAGTAGTAGTATTTTTATTACCTTCAGTTTGCTACAAGGTATGTGTGCTCGCCACAGGGATACAGAGAGAGAGAGAGAGACAGAAAGTGAGAAAGCAAGCCAACAGGCCCGGGAGTTGAGCCACGAGGGGCCACCTGGGAGTCCATTACCTTCACCAGTCGGCTGCTGGCCCCACATACTGTGTATTTATGCCGGTCATACATAATTATCAAGAACATCCAGGTTCTGTGCTACCTTGAAAAACTTTGCAGGTTAATCTTCCACTCGGCACATGTGGGTTGACACCTGAATTACCTCACAGATGTGGACAGATTAATGACTTTTTAAATTTTTTCTCGGTTTTTGCCTTAAAGGTGCATGGGCTGGCAGAGAGGACTGAGAAACCATTCTCCACAGGGGAGGAGAGGACCACCCACAATCTCCTCACCTCCATTCTGCTCCTGGGATTTGGGGCACATAGGTCAGGTGCCACTGGGAACTCCAGCTGTGGTCAGCCATGTGGGGGTCTAGCGTTGTAACCACTAGCCCCTTGTTGGCCGCAAGAATTTACATTTCTGACTATTTCCCAGGTCATCATTGTCCCGTGGGGTAGAGGGTCATGCCTTCTGCTCACCTTCAGGGAGTTTTACTGTTGAGTTCCAGGTTTGCCCACGACAGTTTTACGCCAGCAGTGATGGCTGCAGCACTGGCCAGCAATGTCAAAACCCTTCTCTTTGCAGAGGCGCTGTGATAAACACTCACTGGTTACATAGTAACTGCTGATCTTAGATAGAAACAGTGTCAAATGCACTGGTTACATAGTGACTGCTGATCTTACCATATCCTTTCCCTTCCCTTCCAGAGTATAATAAACACTCACTGGTTACATAGTGACCTGCTGGTCTTATGATAGAAACAGTATCAGAAGTCTTCTCTGCAGAGGTGCATAATGAATACTTACTGGGTCACATAGTGACGTGTTGATCTTATGGTATAAACGGGGACTTTAAACACAAGGGGGCCACCTTGTGATCACAGAGAATCAGAACACATGAAATGAATTTGGGTTATAAGGAACTAGACACGTGGAGGGCAGAAAGGTTTTCTAGTACTTACTTTGGCACATAGAAAAATGTCTATGGACTACTCATTTATGTTCTTAAGTTTCTCTTGGCAGTTTTTTTGTTTATTTTATTTTATTTATTATTATTGTTTTTTAAATTTGCTATATGGCACAGGTGTTCACCAGAGAGAGACAGACAGAGATGGAGTGACAAATCACGCCGCCAGGTCCAGGACTCAAACCAGGTTGGCCATGTGGGAGTCCAGTGCCTTAACTACTCTGCTGCCTGCCGGCCCTACTTGGCAAATTCTATTCCTAAGCTTCATGTCAGTCTTTTAGGGTGTTCCCCGTGAGAGGTAATTTGATGATACCTGTTTCTCTTGGTATTTAAGGAGGAACTTTTGGATTTCTGTCACCAGTCAAGAGTTTGTTGGGAAACATTATATTTTATACTTATTCTTTTCATCATTGTTGAATATTTTACATAACTTTTTATTTTAGGTGCTAGAAATAGTTAAATAACCAGCTACTATTTCCTTGACCTGACTGATTTAAACTTCACAGGAAACAATGGAAAGCCAAGAATTTGTTGTAAGTCTTACTAATTTTTGCTACCTTCTTCCTTCCTCCTTCATAACTATTTTTTAAAATTTACTTTATTATTATTTTCCAGCTTGATGAGAGTGAGACAGAGAGAGGGAAAGTGAGAAAGCTAAACCACTAGGTCTGGGATCTGAAGCAAAGTTGGCCATGTGGGAGTCCAGCACCCCTAACTACCATGCCACCTGCCAGTCCCCCTTTTCATAACTATTTTGCTAGGGTTGCCAGATTTAGCAAAACCAAACAAGAAGCAGTGTATCCAGTTAGATGAATGTGGATTTCAGATAGATGCCGAGCACTGCGTCAGTCCATCGCTCCCTACTTTAAGTGGCGGTTCTTTCTCTTGCCTGTTATTTGTGTCTGTTGTGCAAAGTCCATTGCGACAAACTGTTGGGAAACTCGAGACCAGGAGATAGTTTTTTTTCTGTAGAAGGGCTTTTTCATACTCAGAAAACATTTAATTTTATTTATTAGTATTATTTTAATTTGCTATGGAACGTGTGTGCTGATCAGAGAGAGAATGTGAGAAAGCAGGCCGCCCGGTCCAGGATTCAGACCATAGTCAGCCATGTGAGAGTCCAGCTCCTTAGCCACCACGCTCCCTGCTGGTCCCTTCCAGCCCCCACAATGGGATTTTCAAGCTACCGGGTCTGGGACTCGAGCCACAGTTAGCCGTGTAGGATCTGGCCACCGCAACCTCCAGCTCTACCGCCTGCTGGTTTTCTGTTTGTCTTTTAGAACAGTATTTTGTTGTTATTGTTATGATATCTGTGCTTATATTTTAATAAAAGATACCTTGAATGTTTTTTGTGTGTAGGAAATGTATATAAGATAGGAAACATTGAATATATGTAAATAGAAACCATTTCCTTTGTATTTCTGGAAATAAGGTTCTGTATACTCACCAGAAAATGAAGAAGTCAAAAGTATGGCAAGATGGAGTTCTGAAGATTGCTCACTCAGGAAACAAAGTAAGTGCACAGCCTGACTGCAGATCCATGCCAGCCAGGCCTCCCCTGAGTGCTGAGGGCGGTGGGCGGCAAACGCTGGAGGTGCCCGTCAGCCGTGCTGTGAGAGCGGGATTCAAGTGGTCCTCAGGTCATGCTAACTCACGGCTGTGCATGTTCACAACACTTCATTTGTTTACATGTGTTTTGTTTTTTTTTTTGTAAAATATTTATTTAATTTTATGTATTCATTTTTTAATTTTAATTTGACTAGAGAGAAAGAGAGAGAGAGAGAGAGAGAGAGAGAGAGAGAAAGTGAGAAAGCAAGCTGCCAGGTCCAGCACTTGAACTGTAGTTGGCCATGTGGAACTATCCAGTACCTTAACCACCACGCCACCTGCTGGCCTCATTTGTTTTAATTTCTTTTTTTAAAAACCTATCAGGGCAGGGAACCAGCAGTTAGCGTAATGGCTATGTTGCTGGACTCCCACGTAGTCAACCGCGGTTCGCGTCCCGGACCCAGTGGCTTAAAACTCACGTCGGGCGCATGTGCGTGCGTGCCCAAGATCCCGAGAAGAGAATGGAGGAGAAGGGATTGCGGTGTGACCATCCCCCCGGGGGGGTTGATTTCTCGCTTTCTGTCTCTAATGTCTCTGTCTGTCTGGTGAGCGCACGCGCCCTATAGCGGAAATCTCTCCAAAAAAAAAAAATAAATAAAAAATAAAGTAAATAAATAAATAAAGTTAAATAAAATAATTCTATTTTTCTTTTTTTTTAATACGTTTTTGCTGTAGGGTGTGTGCGCTTGCCAGAAAGACAGAGACAAACAGACAGACAAAAAGTGGGAAATCTGATGGCCACGCTGCAGTCCCTTCTCCTCTATTCTCTTCTCAGGATGTTGGGCACACACACACACACACGTGCCCGGCGTGAATTTAAGCCACCGGGTCCGGGACTCAAAACTCAGTCGACTATGTGGGAGTTCAGTAACATAGCCATTTTGCCAACTGCTGGTCCTAATAAAATAATTCTTTTTTTTTTTTTTTTTTTAAAGAGGTTTTTGCTGTAGGGCACGTGCGCTCGCCAGACAGACAGAGACAGAGAGACAAAGAAAGTAATCACCCCCCAGGGGGGATGGCCACGCTGCAATTCCTTCTCCTCCATTCTTCTCTTGGGATCTTGGGCATGCACGCACACGCGCCCGGTGTGAGTTTTAAGCCACCGGGTTGGGGATGCAAACCGCAGTCGACTATATGGGAGTCCAGCGACATAGCCATTACGCTAATTGCTGGTCCCATAAAATAATTCTTTAAAAACAAAACAAAACATGTTCTATCAAAAACTTATGGGGCTAGCAGATTGCACCAAGGTTTAGGCAGCTGGATCCCATATGGCCGACTACATGGTTCAAGTCCTGGAACTGGGTGCTGTTGAGTGTGTGTGCATGTGTGCCCAAGATCCACAATGTGCCGTCCCTCTCCAGGGGATGATTTCTCACTCCCCATCTCTCTATCTATTTCAAGTGTATGTACCCTATAGCAAAATGGGAGAAAAAAATGCTTGCCACATCTCAGGCATGATGTTTTATTTTATTTTGTTATTCAAAAAGCAATTTTAAAAAGTTATTATTTTTTATTACTACTGTCATTTAAAAATTTTTGCTATAGTGTTGCAGAAAACCAGACTCTGAGAAATGGAAAATAGCACTCGGAGAAATAAGGAGAACTGTCTATTATGTTGGCAGGCACTGAGGAGTTAACGCTCTGAACCTCCGGCCCCAACTGGGGATTTGACATGGTCTTTTATGGGGGAACTGGGGAGGGAGAGGTCTTAGATGTTAGGAATGGGGAAGAGGCTCAGACCTGTCCTAAAATGGAGGTGGCAGAGAAGCAGGAAGTCGAAACTATTCAAGGTTTTAGGTTACCCTGTTGCTCCAGGGACAGGCAGAAAATTTGGGGGGGCACAGAAACCTCAGGCAGCTATCAGCCCTGAGTTATTCATGAATTCAGGGTCTCTCTATATCAGTAGGACATATAC
Organism: Tupaia tana; assembly: GCA_026018925.1. Lineage (NCBI taxonomy): Eukaryota > Metazoa > Chordata > Mammalia > Scandentia > Tupaiidae > Tupaia > Tupaia tana. The sequence continues at coordinate 577,314 of JAKSZU010000017.1, forward strand.
TCTTGCCAGAGAGAGACAGAGGGAAAGTGACACGAAAGCAAGTTACTAGGCCTGGGATTTGAATTGCTATTGGCCATGTGAAAATCCAGCACCTTAACCACCACACCACCTGCTGGCCCCTTATTTTGTAATTTTAAAAAAATTTACCAGGGTCGACAGATGACAGCACTTAAGTCTCTGGAAGCCCACATGGGTGACCATGGTTTGCAACTCAGATCCAGTGGCTTGAAAATCACACCAGGTGTTTTGTGCGTGTTTGTGTGTGTGCGCTCAAGATCCCAGGAAGAGAATGGAGGAGAAGGGATTACGGCATGGCCGTGCTCCCTGAAGGGTGATTTCTCATTTTCCCTTTCACTGTCTCTCTCTCTCTCTGGCAAGCACACACACCCTAAGGCAAAAACCTCTTTAAAAAATTTGCCAAAGGGTGCCGGCACTTGTTGGAGAGAGACAAAAGAGAGTGGAAAGCATCCCCGTCAGGGATGGCCGTGCTGCAATCCCTTCTCCGTTTCTTCCTCTGTGGGATTTTGGGCATGCACGCACATGCGCCTGGTATGTTTCCAAGTTCAGGTTCAGGGCTCGGACTGAACAGTCAGCCGTGTGGGATTCCGCCACGTGACCCTCCATGCTGTCTGCTGGCCTTGTATTCCTTTCATTGCTGAATGTCAGTGCATGGATTTCTCATGTCCTACTCACTTTCTCATCAGTCGATGTACATTCGGGTCATTTAGGGCTGTATGATTGGTGTTGCTATGAACATTTATGTTTATGTTCACATGTTTTTATTTTGCTTGAGTATATTCCTTGGATTGAAATTGCTGGGTCATGTGGTAATTTTGTGTTTAATCTCCCCCCCACCCCAAACAGAAACAGAGAGAGACAGAGTGAGAAATCACACCCCAGGGAGTGAGCCATGCTACAGTCCCTTCTCCATTCTCCTCTTGGGATTTTGGGCATGCATGTACACGTGCCTGGCATGATTTTTTTAAAATAAAGAATTATTTTATTCAACTTTATTTATTTTAATTTGATCTGAGAGGGACAGAGTGAGAGAGACAGAGCGAGGCAGAGTGATTAAACAAACCACCATGTCCAGGATTCTAACCATGGTTGGCCATATGGGAGTCCAGTGCCTTTAACCACCACGCCACCTGCCGGCCCCTTGGCATGAGTTTCAAGCCTCTGGGTCCAGGACAGAACTGAGCTGTCGGCTATGGGAGATTCAGCCACCTGTTGGCCTATGTTTAATCTTTTGAGGGACTGCCACACCTTTTTGCAAAGTGATGAAGCATTCACATTAAGTGGCTAGTGGAGGAATTTCTGTGACACAAGAGAAAGGCCAGAAAACGATAACTACTTCAACTTCCTCTCTCCTTCCCTCCCACTTCTAGCAAGGCTTTTCATTACATCTCATGAGCAACTGTCTTATTATCCCAATGGCTGAGTCTTAGTTCAGATCCTTATCATCTCCCTGCTCTTCCACACCCTATTAGAACAGTCTCCTAACAGATCTTGTCTCCTGTTTGTCCCCTCCATGTATTCCAGTTCTTTTTTTCCCCCAGTGCCATTCCAAGATCCTCCTGGCAGGAATTACGTTTCAGAAATTCTTTTTTTTTTTTTTTTTTTTTGAGAGGTTTTTGCTATAGGGCACATGCGCTCGCGAGACAGAGAGACAGAAAGTGAGAAATTGCCCCCAGGGGGGGATGGTCACGCCGCAATCCCTTCTCCTCTGTTCTCCTCTCAGGATCTTGGGCACGCACGCACACGCCCCTGGTGTGAGTTTAAGCCACCGGGTCCAGGATGCGAACTGCGGTCGACTACATGGGAGTCCAGTGACATAGCCATTACGCTAACTGCTGGTCCCGTTTCTGAAATTCTTACGTCTTTTATCACTCTCTTGCACAATGAGCAGATGCAAAATGAACGTTTGAAAGAGACAACGGTTTCAAATCCCAGCTAAACAGAGTGAACGGTCCTCTTACTACTTGATTCAGTTGTATAACAGTTTTCAACTTGAATGTGTGTAAGAAAAGTAAGTATGGGGGCCAGCAGTTGGTGTAATGGCTATTTCGCTGGAATCCCATATAGTCAAACGTGGTTCAAGTCCTGGGCGAGGAGGCTTAAATTCACACTGGGTGTGTGTGCATGCGTGCCCAAGATCCTGAGAGGAGAATGGAGGAGAAGGGATTGTGGGATGGCCATCCCCCATGGGGGGTGATTTCTCACTTTTTGTTTCTCTGTCTCTGTCTTTCTGGTGAGTGCATGCACCCTATAGCAAAAACCTCTCCCCCACACACAAGAAAAGAAAAGTAAATGTGTTCTGTCTTTTTAACATTTATTTTGTTTTAATACAGGCAATTTTATATGATGACAAAGGAGCATGTTTGGAAAGTTTCTTTCTTAAGCGCCTTGAGGTATTTTCATATTTTATATTATTTAAAAATCTCTAGCCACCAAAAAAAATCTCTAGTAACTTTCTTTTAAAATGTTAGAGTGTAGACATGGAATTAATATTAATAATTATAGCTATATTTGTCGAGCATCTATTATAAGTAGATTTTGTGCTAAATGCCATTAGGTATTTTTTCCTTTTTAAAAAGAGAATTATTTATTTATTTAATTCTATTTGTTATTATTGTTTTAAACTAGAAAAAGAGAGAGAGAAAGGAAAAGCGAGAAAGCAAGCCCCTACGTCTGGGACTCCAACCATGGTCGGCCCTGTAGGAGTCCAGCACCTTACCCACCACCCCATCTGCCAGCTCAGTATTTTTGCTTTTAATTTTTACAACAGCAGTGTGTTTTTCTTTTTGTAGAAGTGTAATGTCAAAATATTAAGTAACTTGCATATGTCATAGATTTACAGTGCTTCACCTGAGATTTGAAACCAGAGACTAGTTCCTCTACAGTCTAATTCTATTACATGTTTTTTGTTTTTGTTTTTTTTTAAATTTTTATTTTTTAGGTTTTTGCCATAGGGGACATATGTTCGTAGGGGAAAGACAGGGAGGGGGAAAATCAGAAATCACCCTCCTCAGCCACATTGCAGTCTCTTCTTCCCTGTTCTCCTCCTGGGATTCTGAGCACAGATGCACATGTGGCTGGCATGATTTTCAAGCTGTTAGGTCTGGGATACAAATCGTGCTTGGCCATGTGGGAGTCCAGTGCCTTAAGCTCTGTGCTGCCTTCTGGCTGCAGTTACATGGGTTTTGATCAAGATGTTTAGTGGGAAATACTGCTGGTCCCTATTTTATTTTATTTTATTTTTTAACTTAATTTATTTATTCATTTATTTTAATTTGACCAGAGAGAGACACGGAGGAAAGAGAGAGAGAGAGAGAGAGAGAGAAGGAAAGCGAGAAAGCAAGCTATCAGGTCGGTGACTTGAACTGTGGTCAGCCATGTGGGAGTCCAGCGACCTTAACCACCATGCCACCTGCTGCTCCCCGATTGACATTCATTGATAATAGCGTGGGTTTTTTTTGTTTGTTTTTTTGTTTTTTTGAGTGTTTGGCCTTAGGGTATATGTACTCATTGGAGAGAGACAGAGAGGGAATGTGAGAAATCGCTCTCCAGGGGGGATGACCACACTGCAGTCCCTTCTCCATTCTCCAGGGATCTTGGGTACACGTGCACATGCGCTCGGCATGAGTTTCAAGCCTCTGGGTCCTGGTCTTGCACCGTGGTTCACATTTGAGAGTCCAGCAACATAACTGCTTTACCATCTTCTGGCCCAGTAGCTCTATTTTAAAAAGTATTTTGCCAGAGGGCATGTGCACTTGCCAGAGAGAAGGAAAGTGTCTCCCACAGTGGATGGTCACGCTGCAGTCCCTTGTCCTCCATTTCTCCCTTCTGAGGTTTTGGGCATGCATGCACACACATCTGACATATTTATCAAGATGTTGGGTCTAGGACTTAAATTGTGTGGGTTGACCACATGGGATCCAGTTGCCTTCATCACCACATCATGGGCTGGGCTGATAATAGTGCTAAATTTAAAAAAGTTACATTTGGTAGGAGACCAGTAGGTGGTGTGGTTAAGGGGCTGGACATCCCCATGTGGCCAACCATAGTTCGAGTCCCAGATCTGGTGACTTGCTTTCTCACTTCCCCTCTCCCTCCCTCTCCCTCCCTCTCCCTCCCTCTCCCTCCCTCTCTCTCTCTCTCTCTCTCTGTGTCTCTCTCTGGTCAAATTAAAAAATAAATGAATGAATAAATAAAATTAATGGAATAATGCTTTTAAAAAATTACATTTGGTAATGGATTCTAAGTGAATTCCTTGAGAGGAGGCATATTTTCCTTGCTTGCCATTGTGTCCCCAGCTGTACCTTGCAGGTCTCCAGCTCTTAAATGAGCACGTCAGTGCGTTTGTTGCTGAGTTGTGCTTATCTGTGCTCGACGATGCTGAACTAGTGCATGGTGATAAGTAGTTGAAGAGTTAAGTCTCATTCACTCACTCAGTACCTACTTATTGGACACCCATTTCATCTTGCTTAGTGCTAATGAGCTTACTGGGACACAGTAGGTAACTAATCATAAACTTGGACACGGGCTCTTTAACACGCAGGTGAAACCTGGAGATGACTTAGAAAGTGACCGGTACTTAGTCACCGTGGAGGAAGTGAACGCTGCGGGAAGTGTAGCTGTTGAACAGGATGCTGCTAAAGAAGCCCCAAAGTCAAATTCATGGAAGTCGGTACCTAGCTGGTCTCTCGGGTGTCAGCCTGCTGGTGTAAAGAGGAGGTTCACGGTGCGTTCCCCATGGCAACCGCACGTCAGCGTCTGTGTGAGACAATACCAGAGTGATGAGTTTGAAGCTGTTGCACTATGATGTTAAAGCGATGATTTGTAGTATACTCAGGTAGAAAGGAAATAACCCTTAGTTCCCTTGTTACAGATAAAGGTCTGTATTTATTTAGCAAACTTTAAATCTTCTTTTGTTTGTTTTGTTTTTTGAGAGGTTTTTGCCATAGGGTGTGTGCGCTCGCCACAAAGATAGAGACAGAGAGACAGAAAGTAAGAAATCACCCCCCAGGGGGGATGGCCATGCTGCAATTCCTTCTCCTCCATTCTCCTCTCGGCATCTTGGGCACACACGCACGTGCTCCCGGCATGACTTTAAGTCACCAGGTCTGGGACTTGAACTGCAGTCAACTACATGGTTGTCCAGCGACATAGCCATTATGCCAATTGCTGGTCCCAGCAAACTTTAAATCTTAATAATTATTTTATTTTAAGGGAAATATATCTTTTTTAAAAAAAATTTTTATTTGCCACAGAGCATGTATGCTTGCCACGGAGAGAGAGAGAAAGAGGGAAAGTGAGAAATTACTCCAGAGGAGATGGTCATGGCGTAGTCCCTTCTCCTTCATTCTCCTCTTGGGATTTTGGGCACATGTGCCCGGTCTGTTTTTTCAGACCACCAGCTCTGAGTCTTGCACTGCAGAGTTAGCCCTGTGGAATCTAGTGCCCTAACCACCACGTCACCTGCTGCCCCTCTTGTTTGTTGTTAAGTTTTTGCTATCGGGCATATGTGCTCAGTGGACACAGAGAGGAAAAGTGAGGAATCACTCCCCGGGGGCATGGCTACTCTGCAGTCAGTCTGTTCTCCATTCTTCTCTTGGGACTTTGGGCACATACTCAGGTGTCTTCAGGGTGATTTTCAAACTACAGTGTCCGGGAGTGAACTGTGTGGGATCCACCCACCTTAATCCCTACACTCCCTGCTGGCCCCACGTTTCTTTTTTCTTTCTTTCTGTTTTTTTTTTTTTTTTTTTTTAATCAGTTAATTTCACGTATTCTTTACAGGTAATGGAATAGCTAATAATTGTTAGTCATTGTTTTAATATTTGTAGGGTTTTCAAGGACCACGTCAGATCCCAAAGAAAATGGCTATCGTAGAACATGGAGAACCAGCCGCATCACCAGAAGCTGAGCAACCTGGACCCACGTTCATCTCTTCACTCTGCAGCTCCTCTCCTTCGTTCAGTGCTGGCCGGAGAGATGGAACGAGTATGGCGGCAGACCTGGAGAGCGTCATCACTTACAGGGACAGAGGCAGAGGTGGCATGCCGCCGCCATCTGTTCCAGCTGCATCCTTCAAGGTTAGCCCAGAAGGACGTGAAGAAAAGTATCTCTGCTCTCCTGTCGGTCCTGGAGATAAACTTTCTGACTGTGTACTGCCCATTGCAAGGGATGGTTTCGCATCTCTCTGTTCAGGAGTCTCACAGCACATCAGAAGCAGAGCCCGGATACTAGCTCTTCTGAAGCCCAAGTCAGCCAGCACACGCCGGGAGCTACACCCTTTGATCAGAGAACGTGGTCCTCAGGTACAGCTGCAGGGGAGGGCAGACGCTCTTGCTGCCCCCAAGGGCCTGGCACACCTGGGCGAGCCTGCTGAGGGCAGGAGCACAGAAACCCAGCATGGCCAGCACCCCCCAGCAGGCAGGAGCTCTCACAGCCAGCGGGCCACACATGTGTCCTCACAGAACGCTCATTCTACAGGCGGTGCAAACGATACAGGAGGAGGTCCTGACACCCAGGGAGATGATGTCAGCTTGAATTTCAAAGACTTTCTGGTACAAAATGAAACTCGTCTCGCAAAGGGGAAAGAGTGCTGTGAGGGTGAGCCAGTCGGTAATAGTAACGGACCTTCGAATCAGAAGGTAAAATTAGAAAGTCCTCCCTGTGAAGGCAACAGCTTGCTGGTTACCTGTCGCAGTACTGAAAGTGATCGTTTATTATCAGAGTCTGACATTGAAGAGAGCAGTGAAGTCCTATGCGGTCAAAATGACAAGGTGTGTGTAAGAGGACCCGTTTTCATTAGAGAAGAGGCTGAGGAGGTGAACTTGTGCAGAATGTTAGAGAAAGAGTCTGAACAGCCAGTGTCATCTCTGCCGGAGTCTGGACCGCTGCGGATCGAGTCTCCAAGTGACAGACCTAGGATCTCCGGTATTACGGACGTGTTTTCTACAAGTGACACTGACAGCGAAAGGCCTGATAGTATCTATCAACCTGTAAGTGACACAGCACAGCCATTTTGGGAGGTAACTTTTAATCTGAGCAACTTTGATACCAGTGACTCTGAGGAGGAGTCACAGGGAACCAGAGCAGTTTCCCAGTGTCCGGATAGACAGGTGAAGGAGAGTTCGATTGGTGACATTAACTCAGGCGTTGAAAAGAGATGTGAGGTTATAAGCCACCTAGAAATCGACAGACGTTTGCCACTTGTCATGAGCCCTGGTGGCAGCTCTACGGAGACTCTTCCTATGGAGCAGACCCTGCTGTCACAGTTTTGTGATGAGATTTGTGTGGGTTTTGATGTGGGACGACGTAAAGCTGGAAAGACCGGAAAAGAAGCAGCGGCGAGCAGGGAAGCAGTGAGTGGTGTGGACACGGTGGGGACTGCCAGTGTGTGTGAGGCTGATAGAGAAGGTGCCAGTGTGTGCGTCCCAAAGGTCCCAGGGAACTGTGGTTCTGCTTCACACCTGAATAAACCTAAAGGCATAAACACGAATTGGCATATTCCTAATTTTTTAAACAGAACTACTAACCAGACTCCTGAGAATAACCTATTTCCAGAAGATGCTCCGCCCCAGGCATTTATTTTGGGAAATGACTTAGACGGAAGTGATGAACAGGGTTTGCTGTCACCCTGTAGTAGTGACCACAGCACCCAGCTGTTAAATACCACTCAGGCTCACTCTACGTGTATTGCACTTGGCAAATCAGATACCCAAGTTTCCAGTTCTTTGTCTTATCGTCTGGGAGGAAAACGTTGTATGTCTAAAGACACAGAAGCACGTCTTTCTGAATCCGAAGACTTGGAAATTATTAGATGTTTATCCCCTGATAATACTGAAGTTGAAACTGCCAGAAAAAGCAGACAATATTGGAATAATGCTAGAAATTCTTCAGAAGTTTCTGGATTAGTAAATAACATGTCTCTTTTGAAATCACTGTCTGAGTATAACTCAGCTTTGGACAGCTTGGAAATATTGACAAAGGAAAAGACTGCCTTTCGCCATCACGGATCTCCGCAGATACAGGAGGCAGAGAGCAGTCCTGCAGGTTAGAGGGGCTCGTCTGGCTTGCACTGTTCTTGTAGCTCGGGGAGACGGTACTTGTTCTGGTCACTACAGCAGAGTCGCGCAGTTTAAATCGGCGTATGAGCGCCTGGTAGAACCCCTCTCACAGAGGCAATGGTGAGAGCGAGGCTTCCTACCACAGCTCCTCAGACGCCTCAGAGCGAGCCCGCTTTCTTTGTAAGAGGCCTTGCCTTAGGGTTTGTGCTCCAGAAAGAGACACAGACAGAGACAGTGAGGGAAAGTGAGAAATCACCCCCGCAGGGGCCATGCCGCAGTCCCTTCTCCATTTCCCTCCTGGGTCTTGTGCACACATGCACACGTGCCCAGCATGAGTTTCAAGCCATCAGGTCTGGGTCTTGAACCGTAGTTGGCCATGTGGGAGTCCAGCGATGTAACCACTACACCATCTGCTAGCCCTAGCCCGTTTTCTTTAGGGTATCTTTCCAGAAATATTCTTTGCATGTGAGCATTTATCGGCACATGTAAGGGAACATATGTGTTCCCACACATGTACAGTATATATCATAGTCTTCTTACCATTTTCATCTTTGGACATGTATTGAGATAAATTTTTTATTTATGTTTAAAATGATTAATTTATTTTTATTTATTATCATTATTTTTTAATTTGACCAGAGAAAGAGAGAGAAACCGAGAAAGTAAGTCACTAGGTCCAGGACTTGAACTCTGGTCAACCACGTGGGAGTCCAGTGCCTTAACTAGCACGCTATCTGCCAGGCCTCCTGATGTGAAAGCCCAGTAATGTAAACATTATGCCATATACTGGTCCCTACTTTAATTTTTCTTGAAGCGTTTTTTTTTTTTTTTTTGTTTTTTTGACAAAGGGCTTGTGTGCTCACCAGAGAGAGGCAGATACAGAGAGAGGAAGAGGGAGACACTCTCAGGGAAATGTCTGCTGCAGTCCCTTCTCCAGTCTCCTTCCTGGGTCTTGGGTGGGCACGTACATGTGCCCAGCATGAGGTTCAAGCTACCAGGTCCAGGACTGGAATTGCAGTCAGCCATGTAGGAGTCCAGCTAGGTAAACACCATGCCACCTCCTGGCCCTAAGACATTTTTGTAAAAAAGCATGAGTTCTGGGGTCAGCAGGTGGCATAGTGACTGAGGCGCTGGACTCCCGAATGGCTGACTGCAGTTTGAGTCCCAGACCAGGCGACTTTAAATTCATGCTGCAGTGGGGCCGGCCAATGGCGTGATGATTACGTCACTTGACTCTGATGTGGTCCACCGCAGTTCACTTCCTGGGCCCACGGCTTAAAGCTCATGCCAGAAAAGTGCGTGTGTGCCCAGAATCCTGAGAGGAGAATGGAGAAGGAATTGTGTGGCCACACCCATAGTGGTGATCCCTCACTTTCTCTCTCTCTGGCAAGCTCACGCGCCCTATAGCACAAATCTCTCTTGAAAAAAAAAGACAATCATGCTGCAACTATGTGCCCAAAATCCGAAGAGGAGAATGAAGACGGGATTGTGTTGTCCCTCTGGGGAGATTTCTGACTTTCCCTCATTCTCTCAGGTAAGCGCACACGCCCAATGACAAAAAAAAAAACTTAAAAAAAAAAAAGGGTTATACTTTCTTTAACATGATTTCGTTATTTATCATTTGGTATAAAGTAGTAGGCTAGCTGGTGGCATGGTGGTTAAGGATACTGGATCCCACATGACTAACAGCACAGTTCAAGTTTGGACCTGGTGGCTTGAAAACAAATGCCAGGCATGTGTACATGTGTTCCACTGCAAGAAATCCTGTAAGGATGGGGAAGGGGTTGCCCCGGGGCCCTCCTCCCTTAGGGCGGCTTCTCACTCCCTCCCCCTTTCTGTCTCTGGTAAGTGCATGCACCCTATAGCAACGCTAAGGGGAAAAATGACTTTTCTGTCCATCCTTGTTGATTTATTTTTATTTCTGACTGTGTAAAATATTTTATTTATTATTTTTGACTGTGTAAAATATTAACCAAATTCAGGGCCAGGAGGTGGCATGGAAGTTAAGGTGGCTGACTGCTTTTCGAGTCCTGGACCTGGTGGCTTAAAAATGATGACAGGCGCGTACGTGTGCATGCTCAAAATGTCTGAGGGGAGACTGGGAGAGAAGAGGTTGCGGCGTGGCCACCCCCCAGGTTGATTTCTCACTTCCCCTCTCTCTGTACCTCTACCGCCCCCAACTGATGAGTGCATGCACCCTGTAGTCCCTTCCCGTTAAAGAAAATAGCCAAGTCCCCAAGTCAGTCCTGAGATCCCTTTGTCATGCCTTCTGTCCCAGTCCCTCCCGGCTGCTGTGGGTCCTCAATATGTCATACACACTTCTTTTTTTATGTAATTATTTTATTTAACCTTATTCATTCATTTATTTTAATTTGACCACAGAGGGACAGAGTGAGGTAGAGAGAGAAATTGAGAATGCAAGCCACCAGGTCTAGGATTTGAACCGTGGTGGCAAATGTGGGAATCTAACACCCTTAACCACCACACCACCTGCCAGCCCCCATACTTACACATCTTTTGGTAAAATTAAATAGCTCTAAAAATTGTTTTTCCACCTTATTTAACAAAAGATACCATACTGGGACCAGTAGTTGGCATAATGGCTATGTCGTTGGACTCCCATGTAATCGACCATGGTTCGAGTCCTGGACCCGGTGGCTTAAACACACTGGGTGCGTGTGCGTGCGTGCCCAAGATCCTGAGAGGAGAATGGAGCAGAAGGGATTGCGGCGTGGCCATCCCTCCTGGGGGTGATTTCTCACTTTCTGTCTCTCTGTCTCTCTCTGGTGAGCGCATGTGCCCTTTAACAAAAACCTCTCAAAAGAAAAGATACCATACTCATATATTCTTTTGCTTTTTCCCCTTAGTCGTATGCCATGGAAGTCATTTCATCTCGGTACATAGGGAGCGCCCTCCTCTTTGTTTATGTCTGTCATCCACTGTGGGCGTACACGGCCTTTGTTCAGCCAGTTTCCTGTGTGTGGACATTTGGGTGTATACCTTCAGATTACAAGTAATGTGACAGCCGATGTCCTCTATCTTTACATACGTGGGTGTGTGTATGTGTCTAGACTCACATTACCCCTGTTGTTGAGGTGTGTCTTCGAGCACTTTCCTAGGGTTACTGGGTTAGTGGGTAAGTATGTGTGCTTTTGTCAGATACTTTCAGAGTTCATTTGGTGCCCACAGTTGGTATGGTTAATGCGCTGGACTCCCACTGGCATGTTTCAACCTGGTGCTTGCTTTCACACTTTCTCTCTGTCTCTATGGTGAGTGCATGAGCCCTGTATCAAATTTAAAAATAAATAAATAAAATGAAATAATTTAAAAAATATTTATGGGGCTGAAAGGTGGTGTGGTGGTTAAGGGCACTGGATTCTCACATGACTGACCAAAGTTCAAGTCCTGGACCTGCTGGCTCGCTCTCACTCCCCCGCTTTTGTTCTCACTCTTGCTTTGTCCTTCTTTGGTCAAGTTAAAAATAAAGTTAAAAAAAAGAATTCTTTAAATAAAAATAATGATTTCATTTTATTTATTATTATTATTTTTTATTTTTTTAAGAGACTTGCTACAGAGTCCGTGTGCTTGCTGGAGAGACAGAGAGACCGGAAGTGAGAAATCAGCCCCGGGGGATGGTTGTACCACAGCCCCTCCTCTGTTTTCCTCGTGGGATCTGGGGCATACATGCACACACATCCAGCATGAGTTTTAAGCTGCCAAGTCTGGGACTCTAACTGCAGTTGGCTACATGGGAGTCAGCGATGTAACCATTATGCGATATGCTGGTCCCTTACAATTTACCCAGAGAGACGAGAGAGAGAGAGAGGGAGGGAAAGTGAGAAAACAAACTGCCAGGTACGGGACTTGAGTCGTGGTTGTTTGTATGGGAGTCCAGCACCTTAGCCACCATGCCACTTGCTGGCCCCCAAATTAAAGAGATTTTTTTTTTTAAATATATTTTTGCTATAGGATGTGTATACTCGCTGGAGAGACAGAGAGACAGAAAGTGAGAAATCGGGGGATGGCCACGCTGCAACCCCTTCTCCCTTCTCCCAGGATCTTGGGTCCACAGACACACATGCACGTGGCGTGTTTCCAAGCTGCCCAGTGCAGGACTGGGACTGTGGTCAGAACTGTGGTCTCCATCATTAACCACCATGCCAGCTGATGCCAAGGGACCTGGCTGCTCTTGAGCGCAGCATCTGCCTGGGAGCCAACCCTTTGTCAGAACTTTGTTTTTTTAGAATTATTTATTTAATTTTATTTACCATTATTATTATTTTTTAGTTTACTACAGGGCTTGTACACTTCCCTGAGAGAGAGCGAGGGGGGCGGTGAGAAAGCACTGCACGTGGTGTTTCCCTGCCGCAGCCCCTTCTCCATCCCCCCTCCTTTGGGATTCTGTGCGTGCACACACACACGCTTGATGTGTTTCTCAAGTTGCTGGGTTCAGGCCTTGACCTACCTGATCTGCCACGTGGGATCGGCCTTTACCACCTCGCCACTGGCAAGATGTTTTCTTCACATGTTCATTATCAGTTTATTTAGAATTAGTCTTGTGATTTTAGAGAGATGAAGCTTTTTGGATATACACTGGAGAAAAGTGGCTTAGTTCACGTAGATGCCTGCTGAGGGAGCTGACATCGCGCGCTCCGCCCTGTGGGCTCCAGCTTCTCAGCCTCTGCCTTGTCTGTCTTCACAAGACGTGCCTGCAGGGGCTCGCTGCCCGCTTTTCAGGTCTCAGCTCGAATGGTACTTCCTTGGAGACTGCCTGGTCACCCTATCTCCAGTTGCTCTGTCACATCACCCTCCATGCACACACACACATGCACTGGCGTGAGTTTTAAGCCACCGGTCTGGGACTGGAGCCACGGTCAACTGCGTGGTAGTTCAGTGACGTAACTGTTATGCCACCTGCTGGTTCCTCAGTATTTATTTTTAAATAAGTTTGAAAAAAGAGAAAGACAGGAAACAGTCTCACTATTGACTTAGAACACAACCAAACGGGCTTTCAGTTCCAAGTTTTTTTTTGTTTGTTTCTTTTTCTATAGGAAGCGTGTGCTTGCCAGAGAGAAACAAGAGGAAAAGTAGAAAATCATGTTCCGGGGATGGCCATGCCACTACCTTTTCCCCTCCATTCTCCTCTCGGGATCTTGGGCACACACGCACACCCACCCGGCGTGAGTTTTAAGCCACCGGGTCCGGGATGCAAACCGCGGTTGACTACGTGGGAGTCCAGCGACATAGCCATTATGCTAACTGCTGGTCCCAGTCCCAAAAATGTTCTAATTGACACAGAACAGTAAGTGAACTTTCAAGTCTCCATAATGTAGATTAAATAATTATCAGGATTTTGCCTCCTCTTAAAATTTAAGTTACATTTCTTGTTTCTTTCAGCTTTAGAAATAAGTTTAAGGTGGGCCAGCAGGTGGCATGGTGTTTAAGGGCTCTGGACTCCCACATGGCCGACCACAGTTCATTCAAGTCCTGGACCTGTCGGCTTGCTTTCTCACTTTCTCTCCTCCCTCCCACTCTATCCCTCTCTGGTCAAATTAAAATAAATAAAGTTAAATAAAATAATTCTTAAAAAAAAAAGTTGTTTAAGGGTAATGGCTATGTCACGGACTCCATGTAGTCGACTGCGGGTTCATGTCCCAGACCCAGTGGCTTAAACTCTCGCTGGATGTGTGTGCGTGCATGCCCAAGATCCCGAGAAGAGACTGGAGAAGGGATTGCAGCGTGGCCATCCCCTCCGGGGGGTGATTTCTTGCTTTCAGTCTTTCCCCTATAGCAAAAACCTCTCCAAAAAGAAAAAAAGAAGTTTACAAGTTCCAGAGCATCCATACACACTCGGTGAGAAGGCTGGTGTGACTGTCTCTCCTTTTGCAGCCCGGAAGCTAACTGCTGCAGCGTGCTCAGACACTGCTCCGAAGTCTTCTTATTTCAACCAGGATTCTCAACAGGTACCGTTTTTGTTTTTCTTCTAACAGCTTTTTTTTTTCTTTTTAAATAAAAGAACAATAATTTATTTTATTTCATTTTTATTTAAAAAATAATTATTTAATGTTATTTATTAATATTATGTTTTGGAGAGGTTTTTGCTATAGGGTGTATGCGCTCGCCAGAAAGACAGAGAGTCAGAATGCAAGAAATCACCCCCCAGGGGAGATGGCCATGCCGCAATCTCTTTTCCTCGACTCTCCTCTCGGGATCTTGGGCATGCACACACACGCACTTGGCGTGAGTTTAAGCCACCTGGTCCGGGACTCAAACCATAGTCGACTACATAGGAGTCCAGCAACATAGCCATCATGCCAACTGCTGGTCCCTATTACTATTGTTTTTTAATTTGTCCAGAAAGAGGCACAGAGAGAAAGAAAGGAAAAGTGAGCAAACAAGCTGCCAAGTCTGGGATTTGAACCATAGTTGTCCATGTGGGAGTCCAGCACCTTAACCACCATGCCACCTTAGGGTTCCTTGGCATATTTTTAAAATTTTGATGCGAATGTTCCATAATTTGTAGTAGAATTATGGCAGTACAGAGGATCCCATGCTATTTAAGTTCTTTTCCCCTTTGTAACTGTTGTTATTTTTATTGACAAAAGGAATACCTAATAGTTCTTGGGACCAGCAGGTGGTATGGTGGTGAAGGCACTAGACATTTCCACATGGCTAACCATGGTTCGAGTCCCGGACCTGGTAGCTTGTTTTCTTGCTTACTCTCTTTCTCTCTCTCTCTCTTTCGGCCCAAACCCCTTAATATTTTTAAAAGATACAGATTTAATTTTATTATTATTGGGGCCTGGCAGGTGGCGTGGTGGTTAGAGGTACTGGACTCCTACGTGGCCTACCAGGTTTGAGTCCCGGACTTGTCGGCCTGCTTTCTCACTTTCTGTCTCCCTTGGTCAAATTGGAAAATAATGAAAATAAATAAATAAATGAGTAAATAAATAAATAAATAAATCTTTAAAAAAATGTATTATTATTCAGCTTGACCAGAGAGAGGCAGAGAGGGGGGGGAGGTTAAGGGGGAGAGTGAGAAAGCGAGCCGCCAGGTCTGGGACTCATGCCCGTCACGTGGGAGTCCAACGCCGTAACTGCCATACCACCTGCCAGCCCTGGTATTAAACCCCTTAAGCGTTCATGTCTGATTGACTCAATAAGCTTTTATTTTTTAAATTTATTTTCTTGTTTTCTTTTTCATAGGGTGCATGCACTCACCAGGGAGAGACAGAGAGAGAGAGAGAGAGAGAGAGAAGGAAAATGAGGAATCACCCCCACAGCGGGGATGGCCCCTCTGCAGGTCCTTCTCCATTCCCCCTTGGGATTTTGGGTGTGCATGTGCACGTACCCAGTGTGATTTTCAAGCCACCGGCTCTAGGACTCAAACCATGGTTGGCCATGTGGGAGTGTCCAGCGCCTTCACCACCACGCTACCTTCTTGTCCCACCCCCCAGTACCTTTTTTTAAAATAATTTTTTAGAAACTTTTGCTATAGGGCATATGTGCTCGCTGGAGAGACAGAGACAGAAAGTGAGAAATCACCCTCCGGGGGATGGCCACACCACAGTCCTTTTTCCACTCTCCTCTTGAGATTCTGGGCACATGTGCACATGTATCCAGCGTGAGTCTTAAGTTGCTGGGTCCAACTCTAACCGCAGCGGACAATGTGGGAGTCTAGCAACGTAATCATTATGCCATCCGCTGGTCCCACATTGTTTTTTTTTTTTTTTTTGAGGTTTTCGCTATAGGGCGCGTGCGCTCGCCAGACAGACAGAGACAGAGAGACAGAAAGCGAGAAATCACCCCCCGGGGGGATGGCCACGCTGCAGTCCCTTCTCCTCCATTCTCTTCTCGGGATCTTGGGCACGCACGCACATGCGCCCGGTGTGAGTTTAAGCCGCCGGGTCCGGGACGCGAACCGCGGTCGACTATGTGGGAGTCCAGCGACATAGCCATTACGCTAACTGCTGGTCCTCCATATTGTTTTTGCCAGAGGGTACATGTGGCTGCAAGAGAGAGTGCCCCACCCCAAACGGAGTGTGGCTATGTGGTCCTTCCCCTCCACTCCTCCACCCATCCGGATCTGGGCATCCACTCACAGTGCGGTTAGGGTGGCAGAGAAAGAGGTGAGGTCTGGCCCTGCACACAGGTCCGGCTTGCGAAACTGTAGGGCCAGCCCTGTACACCTTATCTAGAAACAGCTCTTCAGAACTCCTCCATCTTCAGCTAGACTTCTAATGTAGCTATTGAAAGAACACTTGCAGGTTTATCTGGGCAGATTTTTTTTTTTTGCTAGAAGGCATGTATGCTGGCTGGAGAGAGAGAGAAAGGAGGAAGCACGTGGGGAGTGTTCGTGCGTGGTTCTTTCTGTTTCTCTCCTCGCAGCGTTTGGGTGTGTGCAGACCCCCAGCATGTTTCTCCAGCTATGAGGCCTGGGCGTCCCTGCACAGTTGGCCACATGGGATCTGGCTCTTCACTGAGCCCCAGAGCCAGCCCGAGCCTGGATTTCGTGTCACGCTGCTTTGCTCTCCCTTTCTGTGAACGCGTACGTGGTGGCCCCACCCTATGGCAGAAGCCTTTCTGTGAACGCAGTCATTGTATTCAGTGCTCAGTCATAGTGTAACCTTTTTGGACACATTCAGAGGGTGGAATTACATAGACTGTGTCTAATGTTGGCACTGCACAGTCCAAACCCTATCTGAGTGGTCCCTATGGGCAGTGTGACCAATCCACATGGGTTCACACATGTCTGCACGTGTGGCAGCACCTGTCACCGCTGTCCTATGCTATGGGAACGTTAAAATGTCCGTCCTTTTCTACTGCGTCCCTATTTCAGAGAGGTTAAGATGTTAACAAACTGAGTCTTTTTTTGGTAGAGGTTTTTGCTATAGTGCGCATGCACTCGCCAGAAAGACAAAGAGAGACAGAAAGTGAGAAATCACCCCCCAGGGGGGATGGCCATGCCGCAATCCCTTCTCCTCCATTCTCCTCTCGGGATCTTGGGCACACACGCACACGCGCCTGGCGTGAGTTTAAGCCACCGGGTCTGGGAGGCGAACCGCAGTCGACTACGTGGGAGTCCAGCGACATAGCCATTACGCTAACTGCTGGTCCCAACAACAAACTGATTCTTCAGAATTGTTTCTAGTTGTTTCTAACTCCTACTGTAATGGTTATGTCACTTGACTCCCATGTAGTTGGCTGTAGTTCAAGTCCTAGACCTGGTGGCTTAAAACTCAAACTGGGTGTGTGTGCGTGAATGCCCAAAATCCTGAAAGGAGATGAGGAGGGATTACAGCATGGCCATCCCCCCTGGGATGGTGATTTCTCGCTTTCTGTCTCTGTGTCTCTCTGGCAAGCGCAACATGCCCTATAGCAAAACTCTCTCAGAAAAGATAAAGATTTTAAAAATAGTGTGGATATGTACACACACTTCTTCATTTTACTAAATAAACATTAAAGCATCTCTGTTTTCTAGTTTCCAGAAAAAGAAAACTTTCCAAAAGGAGACTCTGGCTTTAATACTGAAAACGATTTTTACATGGTAGCTAGGTCTGAGGACTCAGGAATTACTGTAAGTAAGCTGCAAGTAAATCATAGCATTAGAAAATTACTTTACAATAGACAAACTGTTACGTAAAAATTCCTGCCTTTTCCTCATGGCAATTTTAGGGTTCCCTCTGAAAGATTCAGAGTATTTGCATCGTGATACGGATTATAATTTAAGATTGACAGAGAAGACTTCCTGGGAAGCAGATAAGGTGTAATACAAATAGAACTTTATTATTTTTTCCTTCAGATTTTTGCCATAGGGCATGTGTGCGTGCTCACTCTCTCTCACTGAGAAATCACCCTGAGGGGGATGGCCACGCTACAAATCTCTCCTCCTGAAGTCTCCCTTTGGGATTGTAGACATGCATGCACACGTGCTTGGCGTATTTTCAAGTTGTGTGGTTTTTTTTTTTTTTAAGAATTATTTATTTAGTTTTATCATTAATATTTTTTCAATTTACTATAGGACACATGCACTCACCAGAGGGGAGGAGGAATCTTTATCATCATTTACTTAAAAAATAAATACACGTGTGCATTTTTTAAAAAGTTTTTTAGTTCATGTGAGCTCACTGAAGAGAGAGAGAAAGAGAGAAAATGATAAATCTCTCCTTCCCCCATGGGACTACCATTCATAATCCCTGCTCCTCCATTCTCCCCTTGGGATTTTGGGCATGCACACACACGCTCAGTGTGATTTCAAGTCACTGGGTCTGGGATTCAAACCACGTTTGTCCATGTGGGAGTCCAGCACCCTTACCACCTTCGGAGCCATTTTTGTTTTTGCCAGAGAGTGCGTGTGTTTGCTGGAGAGAGCGAGAAAGCGCCCAGCCATGTCGAGTGGCCACGCCCTGGTCCCTTCCCTCCCCCTCCATTCGGGATTTTGGGCACGCACATACATGCTGAGTGCATTTCTCAAGTTGCTGGGTCTGGGACTGGAACTGCGGTCGGCCGTGTGGGGTTCAGCTGCCTTAACCACCAGCCACAGCCTGGCCTGGAGTCACTGCTCTCATAATAGTGGTTACTAGGCTGTATTCGAACTCAGGGAGAAAATGTACAAAGTAATTTTGGTCTGTAGCTCTGTTTCATCTTTCTGGATAGGCGACGTCGCCAGGACAGATCTCTGCCCTGAACCCTCTTTCTGCCTTTCCTTTGAACTCGAGAGGTGAAGACCATGTGCCAGAATTCTCTGAGGAGTCCCTGAGAGCACGGACATTGCCTGGTGACCTTCGCTTTCTCCCCTGGGAGGGCGGTGAGTACCATCCGTCTCCAGTACCGGTTGGTCCCGGTAAGTGAGGCTCTCGTCGAGAGACTGTCACTAGACGTGTCTCAGAGCCGGACTCAGTCGTGGCCCCAAAGCCTGCCCACCCAGCTTTCGCTTTTCTCAGCCTCCCAGCCCGCGCTGGCAGCAGGCCAGAGTCCTGGTTTGGCAGCTCACACACCATTGCCTGTCCCTGGGCCTAGCCAGAGCACACGGCCAGCCTCCTTCTGAGGCAGGTCTCTTAACGCCACTTGGGAAGAGCCGCAGCGTATGTGGGGTTGGGATGGTCACTGTGCCACAGAGGAGGGCCATGTCTTGGGTGCAGAACCTTCCAGGGAAGAGAAACGATCAACAGCTGTAAAGCTACATTATCTGACTGCATGGTTTGAGTCCCAGACATGGTGGCTTGAAAATCACACCTGGTGGGAGAGGAGAGGGCCGGGAGAAGTGTGCTGGGCATGCGTGCCCTAATCCTGAGGAGCCTGGGAGGGAAGGGATTGCGGTGTGGCCATCCCGGGCGCGATTCCTCTCTCCAGCTCTCTCTCGCTGTCTGTCTCTTGAGGACCAGCGCCCGTGCCCCATAGCATAACAAAGACATGACAGAGGTGAGGGCCGTGGGAGCAGGGCCGGGCCGGACACTGTGTGGGGAGAAGGTGCTAAAGCCGCACTCAAACCAGCGTGTTTTATCTTCAACAAAACAAACTGTCCTGAAGGTGCGTTGTTGTAAAGCAGGAGTCCATGGCGCTGTCGTCCCGTCTCGTCTCCCTTGTTCACGTGGCTGGCAGGTACTCACCCTGTCTCGCTGTCACTGACGCCCCTGACAGAGACATTGCCAGGTGCTCTCCAACACGCTCCCCCGTGCGTTTCCACAGTTGCTTTTACCGTGTGCCACCAGGCCAGGATAAAGCTAAACATCTTCATTGCCTGAGCGGGACATTGTAATTCATGAGTGTAATATATATACATACATGCATATATATATATGTATGTATGTATATATATATATATATATATATATATATATATATATATTACAATATTTAACTTGTTTATTATTATTACTATTTTTAAATTGACAAGAGAGAGGGGGAAGGTGAGAAGCAAGCTGCCAGATCCAGAACTCGAACCATGGTCTCTCATGTGGGAGTAGAGCAACCTTAACCACCACACCACCTGTTGGCCCAAATGTAATAAATATTTAAAGGAAGTCCAGCCATGTGGTTGAATGAATGCACCTTGAACATCGGTGTGCAGAGGAGGAGTGTGGAGGACACCCAGCCCCAGCTCAGGCAGCCCTGCGGCCCCAGCCCCAGCTTGTCTGGAGGGACAGGAGCCTTGGTCCTGAGGTGCTCTGAACACCCAAGTGTCCTTCAAACAGGACGCACTAACTAGGGAGGAATTCTTGGCTAAGGAGGAAAAGAAAAAGAGAAGAACTTCAGCTTATCAAACTCAAGATGTCTCAGAGTCTGTAAATGAAGCTTTGAAGTCTTTATTTTCTGAGACTGAAGTCATTAACTTTTTTTGAGAGGTTTTTGCTATAGGTCATATGCACTCGCTGGAGAGACAGAGAGACAGAAAGCGAGAAATCACCCCCAAGGGAAGATGGCCACGCCGCAATCCCTTCTCCTCCATTCTCGGGCACGCACACACACGCACCCGGTGTGAGTTTAAGCCACCGGGTCCGGGACTCGAACCGTGGTCGACTGAGTCCAGTGATGTAACCATTATGCCATCTGCTGGTCCCGTCATTAACCTTTTCTAAAAGGAGAGGAAATTATGTAACTTTTTCCCCCCCGGGGGAAAAGTGGCTCTTGTATTGGTACTGCCCGTTTCTCGGGCCTGGGTGTGACTACAGTGCACTGTCACTTCATCAGTGTCCTGTTTCCTCAGGCATGGGACACTGCAGCGCCCTGGAGAGTCCGCCGTCAGTAAGTGGAGCCCGAGTGTCACCCGGGGGCAGGCTGCCCAGCTTGGATGCTGGCTCCTGGCCGGCCAGTGGTGCCCCTCCGGCGCCCTCGCACTCCCTGCTCCCTTCCTGCCAGGAGTCTGCAGCTCTTCCCTTCGACTTCGGGTCTGAGGAGCCGTGCAAGGCGTCCTCCGAGGGACCTGGTGGGGGCGCTCCAGCAGACACTCCCTTTCTCAGTGATGTGTGTCCTCAAAGCAAGTGGCTGAAATACCGGAGCCCCTCCCCACACAGCCTGGCCGCTCCAGAGGGCCCCGACCCGGCGGATGGCGTCCCTGCAGAGGCCCTTTCTGGGACGTGCCCACGTGGTGCAGGGGGAGGGCACGGTGCTGCCGTGAGCGGGAGCGCTTCAGACTCTGCGCGTGTGCAGAGGATCAAAGGCGTGCTCTGTCAGCAGCAGCAGGACTTGGACAGTCAAGGCTCGCTTTCTAGCAAGAAAGCTCTTGTTCTGCATTTAAGGCAGACTTCCAAGGCTGAGGAAGTTCAGAATGTGTTAGGGTCTGCCTGCTGTGACAGCACGAAGGACTTACAGGTGAGGGCACCCACCGTCTCCTCGTGTGTTTTTCTAATAGTTACTGTTATTGTAAGGTTTTGCCATAGGGCACGTGCACTTGCAGAGAGACAGAGAGGGAAAGTGGGAAATCGCCCCCCGGAGGATGGCCACGCTGCGATCCCTTCTCCATGTTCCTCTTGGGGTTCTGGGCACGCACGTGCAGCCATTGTGCTTTTCAAGCTGCTGGGTCTGGGACTCAAGTTGTGGTCAGCCATAGGAGAGCCCAGTTCCCTGACCACTGGCCACCTGCTGGCCCCTCATTGTTACGAGCCTCGTGTGGAGCGGCCCCTCCTGAGGGCTCTGGCTGCAGTCCCACCGTCTCTTCCACCTTAGGCTTGTCCCGGCAGCTGTGAAATTGAACCGGGTTGCGTGTCAGAGCCCCGCTGCTGTCTCTGGCCCGTACCAGGAGCGTCACGGGCTCTAGACCTGCTCCTGTCCTGCCGCCGCGTCCATGCCCGCAGTGCTATGGGCGCCTTCTGACCCCCTCCTCGGCTTTGCTGGTCGGGTCGTTATTAGGGTCAGCGTGCACCTTATCGCACATGGGTTGTGTGTGTGTGCTTCTCACTGTGGTTGTGACCAGGAGGGCGGTGCCTGTATTGCACATGGGTTGTGTGTATGTGCTTCTCACTGTGGTCGTGACCAGGAGGGCGGTGCCTGTATCGCACATGGGTTGTGTGTGTGTGCTTCTCACTGTGGTTGTGACCAGGAGGGCGGTGCCTGTATTGCACATGGGTTGTGTGTGTGTGCTTCTCACTGTGGTCATGACCAAGAGGGCGGTGCCTGACGGTCACTGTGGTCAGTTAGGTTTCTTCTAGCAAAAACTATTTGGAAGCTTACGAAAGGGCAAACAAGAAAGCTGGCCTAATTTAGGGCAAAAAGTGCCATGCATAGCTATTCTTGTTTATCGTGGTTTCTCATTTAAAATAAAAAAATAATATTCAAGGATTATAGAAGGAAAAAAAAAAGACTAGCATAGTTTCTTAAATATTAGGTTGATAGAAAAGGCATGCCTGTTTTTGGTATGGTTTTCTATGTAGAAATGCATCATGACTTTCTGAGGACCCGGAGGGACTGTGTTTGGGGTGGCAGACTAACGTGAGTCTCCGTCGCAGGCCGTCGGCTGCTGGGAGCTGTGCTTCCCGAGCGGGCAGAAAACGAGAGCTGCCCGTCTCCCACAGAGGCACGTCCGCGTCCCGGCTGCTTTCCTGTCTCCGGCCCACTATAAGCAGACTTTCACGTCTTGCCTCATAGGTATGTAGGCTCTCTTTTTGTTTTGT